>OX031064.1:36279360-36904360 GCA_943736015.1 Tridacna crocea | reverse complement strand
GTATTCATCAGTTAACAGACAAACGACAGGAAAACAAATTATCATACGCCACAGCAAACATATACTAGTAGTTGCCAAAACGTGATTTTTATGTTTGATGTTGTAGTTTGTATCATTATCTATCATCTGGGCCAAAATAACAAAGACATATTGTATATTGATGCACTAATTAGATTTTTTAAAATACGCCCCAGCGGTGTTGTATCCAACGGGCGATATCCAACCTATATACGCCACAGAAGAAATGTATACGTCACAGCAAATATACGGCTACATTCTAAACATTCTAGGAAAAGGAGAGCATTGTATCCTTTAACTACAGTGTTTTCTACCCTTCCCAAGACAAATTTCAATTTTTAAGCTATATGTATTTCGTCATCTGCAAATCCTCAATTTTGACTGGTGTACAATTTTGTCGATTGGTTTAGATGTCAATGCTGTTACTAAAGGAAAAGAATCTATGTAAGTTTAGCTATGTGAACGTCACATGTAAGAAAAAGCCAGAAGTCTTTTCTGTAGTTTTAGTTACATACAACTGTATTTCAGCTACTTGTAGTTTTTAGATATGTTACAATTATATTTATCATTTCAACTAGATACCCGTTTGAATAAAATCTTCCATCAATGTGATGATAAAGGATGATTGCATGTTATGTGAAACCTCTGCATGTCATCCGATTATGGTAGACATGTGTTAATTTCTTTTTTATGATCTGGTAAGTAGTTGCACAGTTGAAGAGATTGTGAAAGTTAAACAAATATTATGATACAAGGATGGACATAAAGCAATACAGGCAAACTTAATGCAATCAACATGTCTTTCCAAAATAAATTTATAGGAGACATAGCCACGTACATCAACCTGTCATTGCAACAAATGGCTTTGAAAAACTTTTCTATACAATACTGGTTCATATATTGAGTATCACTACCAGTCCACTTCAGCTAAATAATGTCAACATAGTTATGATGGCCCCTCAGCTAAATAATGTCGACATAGTTATGATAACCCCTGACAATTTTTAAAGAGCATTTCCTTGATATAACATTTAATATAATCCAATTCATAAGATATTACATATATTATCAAATGCAGACATTAACCTCTGAGTATGCGAGACCTTACCATGATCCAGACTTTGGCTATGGGTCAAATTGTGGTAATTTCCCTTATGATTCACCTGGTATTTAGACACAATTAAGTCAAACTATGTGACAGCTTGCTTTGTATAATGCATAACAAAGTTGCATTAGGCCCCATTTCCCACGAGTGCTGCTTACAGTATCAATATCTATTCAGTACAAGAGCCTTTATGTGAATTTTTACAAGCGGTTCTTACAATTCCAAATCCTACACAACTTTAACCAACCCATCTACACTAAGAGTACTCTTTTCTACGCTATCAAAGAAATATTGCACCATCTGAGCTACCATGAAATTTGTCATCTACAGTTCCTTTCAATTTAAATAGGTATAAAATGTTGCTGTATTGAAATACATGTATAAATGACCAAAGGGAAACAATGATGGCGGACACCTGAAATTAAAAACGTCATAACTGTGAAAAAAAAAAAAAAAAGAAATCTCTCCCTTCCAATTTCCAAAAGGACAAAAGTGATAGCAATAAAATCACATTTTACATACACAAGTTATGTAGTAAAATTACATGTGGTTCCAGTATTCTTTAGATTTGATTAAGAAGGCTCGGGTAGAGATCATAATTAGGGTTCTACAATTTTTAGAATGCCTTTGTTATAAACAAGTCCAAAATTAAGCATGAAGAAAAGCATAGAACAATGTAAAGCAATAATGAGGAAAACAAAGGACTCCATATAAATAACCTGTAGTTCCAGTGAACTTTGCTGTATGCTCATCTAATTCTACATAAAGTTTGAAGTTACTAGCTTTGGTACTTTGCAAGTTATGCCCCAGATAAAATCAAAAGTTAAAATTTACAAAGGATAATAACTAAAAAAAAATGTTGGATAAGAGTTATGCTTCTTAAACAATGCACTTCTCCTTAATGTAATCCAGCTGTGTGTAAAAATTGAAGTTACTAGCTCCTTTACTTTTGAAATTATGCTCCGGACCAAAATGTAAAGTCAAACCCGCAAAAAGGTTGGAATATAGTTATGGTTCTTGTACACTGTTCTTCTCCTTTAAGTGATCTACTTGTGTGAAGTTTGAAGTTACTAGCTTTCTTACTTTGGAAGTTATGCCACGAAAAAAGAGTCCCAAAGTTAAAATTTACAAAGGGCAATAACTCGAAAAATTGTTGGTATATATCGTGATTCCTGTACACTGCACTCCTCCTCAAGGTGACCTATTTGTATATGAAGTTTAAAGACACTAGGTTTCTTACTATGGAAGTTATGCCCCAGACGAAACTCCAAAGTTGGAATTTACAAAGAGCAATAACTCAAAAAAGAAACGGAATAGAGTTTGGTTCCTGTACACTGTACTTCCCCTTAATGTGATCAAGCTGTGTGTTTAGTTTCAAATTACTAGCTTTTTTACTTTGGAAGTTATGCCCCGGACAAAAGTCCAAAGTTAAAATTTACGAAGGGTAATAACTCAAAAAATAATTGGAATAGTTTTGGTTCTTGTAAACTGCACTTCTCCTCAATGTGATCTAGCTGTGTGTGAGGTTTGAAGCTACTGGCTTCTTTACTTTTGAAGTTATGCCCCGGACAAAAATCTAAAGTTACAAGTTACAAAGGGCAGTAACTCAACAAAATTATGGTTCTTGTACACTGCACTTCTCCTTAATGTGATCTAGCTGTGTGTGAAGTTTAAAATTACTAGCTTCACTACTTTTGAAGTTATACTCCAGAAAAAAATCCAAAATTAAAATCTAAAAAGGGCAAAAACTCAAAAAACAGTTGGAATAGAGCTATGGTTCTTGTACACTGCACTTCTCCTTAATTTGATCTACTTCGCAAGTTATGCTCTGGACAAGATTTCGTGACGCACGGATGGACGGACAGACGCATGCATGGACAGACGGACCGACGACGGAAACCACACCATGACATAAGCTCGGCTGGCTTTCAGCTAGTAGGGCAAATAACACACTTGAAAATATAAAGATAGAACATGTATATGGAAACTCAAACCCAGCAAAGCTTTGTACAAATAGGACAAGTATGAATGTCTTGCACCCACTGTTCCTCCTATTCTGTCCATACTGCCAAGATAAAGTGCATTGCAATCAGGGATTTTACGCACAAAATGACGAAACAACAAGAGGGCCATGATGGACTTGAAATCGCTCAGCTGAGTCTATGGACCAAACATGAACCATTTTCAATCTAGTTTCCCAATGACCTAGTTTTGTATCGGACATTACTCAATATCAAACACAATCAGACAAACATTCTGACCAAGTTTCATGAGTATTTGACTCAAAATGTGGCCTCTACAGCATACAAAAAGTTTTCTAAGATATGACCAAGTGACCTACTTTTGGACCTGACAATTACCCATTATCAAACGCTTTTGAGACATCACCGAAACAAAAATTCTGACCAAGTTTGAAGAGTATCAGGTAGAGAATGAGGCCTCTAGAGTGTACACAAGGTTTTTCTAATATTTGACCCAGTGACCTAGTTTTTGGCTCCACATTATCCATTTTCAAACTCTATCAAGGTATCACCAAGACAAATATCACGAAAAAGTTTCAGGAATATCAGACTGAAAATGTATCCTCCAGAGCATACAGAAGGTTTTTATAATATTTGACCTATTGACCTAGTTTTTGACCCAACATGACACATTTTCAAACTCATCCAAGATATTATCAAGGCAAACATTCTGACAAATTTTCAAAAAGGTGTTGACTAAAAATGTGGCATTCAGAATGTATACAGGGTTTTTTCTAAGATTTGACCTGGTAACCTAGTTTTTGACCCAACATGACCCATTTTCAAACCTCTGAGATCTTCTTAAAACAAACATTCTGACCAACTTACAAGAGTTTTGGACTGAAAATGTGGCCTGTACAGAGTACAAAAGGAATTTCTAACATTTGACCTGGTGACCTAGTTTTTGACCCTACAGAACCCATTTTCCAACTCGTCCAAGATATCATCAAGACAAACATTCTGACCACTTTTCAAGAGTTTTGGAATGGCCTGTAAAGCGTACACAAGGTTTTTCTAAGATCTGACCTAATGACCTAGTTTTTGACTCGAAATGACCCATTTTCAAACTCGTCTGAAATATCATCAAGGCAAATATTCTGACCAACTCTCATGATTATCGGACTGAAAATGTGGCATCTAGAGTGTACACAAGGTTCTTCTAAGATTTGACATAGTGACCTAGTTTTTGACCTGACATGACCCATTTTCAAACTCGTCCGAGATATCATTGAGGCAAACATTCAGGCCATATTTCACGAGTATCGGACTGAAAATGAGGCCTCTAGAGCATACACAAGGTTTTTCTAAGATTTGACCTAGTGACCTAGTTTTTGACCTGTCATGACCCAACTTCAAAGTCGTCCGAGAATTCATCGAGGCAAACATTCTGACCAACTTTAATGAGTACCGGACTGAAAATGTGGCCTCTAGAGCATACACAAGGTAAAAGTTGACGCCAGACGCCGGACACAGCACCAACACAATAGCTCACTCTGAACACTTAGTGCTCAGGTGAGCTAAAAATACACTAACACCTTCTCTAGCTTTTCTAATAAAAGTTCTGTTGAGCCAAATACATGTAAATTTAGAAAACTTTAACAATGGTACAGCTGAAAAACTGACTGACAACTTTGACCTACCTTGAGTCCATATTCATCCCGAAATTTCCACATAGGCAAGCTCATTCCCTCCCTGCAAAGGATTTCAATAGAGTAAAAATAAACTTAAAACGAAACTTATCATTCTACCTGTATAATTTTAGCATAAGATCAGTACCTACGTAAAAGACATACATCATTATACCGCAATAACTGAGTGTGTTGTGTTTAACACTATTTAACCCATTACCAAACGACAATGTTTTAGGCTTGTCCAAATTGAAGGCATTTGCAGACAACAAAAAAAAGGTGACTAAAAATTTGAATTTTGTTATGTGAAGAGTGGAAAACATTGTGGGAAAAGGAGAAAATGCTGGTTACCAGCATTTTCTCCTTTTCTCACAATGTTTTCTTAAGGCTTCTTTCTCAGGGGCGTCAAAAGTAGGGATTGCGTGGTAATGGGTTAAATGTATCATTCCAAACAATAGTCTTTCCAAGCCACTGACCAGTAGGAATGAATCCTGTTGCAATGACTATCATCAATGCTCTGAAAGAAATTGACCAAACCAGGAATTGAATCCACGACATCCAGTCCTCAAGTAACCCTGCTTACAGACTACAGGGATCAAGCTAGCCCAGAAATTTAGGGAAAAGTGACTTATCCCTCCTGAGAATTTAGGGAGAAGTTTTGTGGAGCAAGGGAGAAGTTTTTTTTTTGCTTACCTAAATTCTTCGTCAGACAACAAAATTTTAGCCTGGCTCAAATTGAAAGTGGTTTGCCTTTCATGGACTAGAAAACATTGTAAAGAAAGAAGAAAATGTTGATTACTAATTTTTTATGATTTTTCCACAATGTTTTCAAAAACCTTCCTCTTTACTCCTTACTGCGCAACAAAATTTTACACTTGTCAAAATTGAAAGCATTTGCAGACAACAACATGACTGTGACTCAAAAATTGAAACTTGACTTTAGAAGAGTAGGAAACATTGTGGAAAAAGGAGAAAATGCTAGATACCAGTATTTTCTCCTTTTCCCACCGTGTTTTCATAAGGCTTCTTCCTCTGGTTCGTAAAAACCAGGGATTGTTTGGTAAAGGGTTAATGCTTAAAAATTGTTGACTGTTAAATGGTAAAAGAAATTGAGGTGCATCTTGAGATATTTTTAAGATAACTTGCTTTATTTTACTTAACTCTGCTTTATTTTACTTAACTCATTACCAAACGACAAAATTTTAGGTTTGTCCAAATCGAAAGCATTAATTTGCAGACAACAAAATAAAAATGACTGAAAATTAGAATTTTTTTTGTGAAGGGTAGAAAACATTGTGGCAAAAGGAGAAAATGCTGGTTACCAGTATTTTGTCCTTTTCCCACAATGTTTTCTAAAGGCTTCGTTCTCTGGGGCGTCAAAAGTATGGATTGTGTGGTAATGGGTTAAAAACATGCTGCAGGTACTTATTTAAACTGCCCAAGGCTGTTAAAGGTGGGCATTTAGAATTTTCACATCCCACCTAATTAAAAAATATATATATATAACTGAAATTTATATGAACAATACAAATCATCAATAATTAAGAATCAAAATTACAAAAAAAAAATTTTGGGGGGATGGTATTCCCTTAAAAGGCTACGCAGCCTCTTAAGCTATTTTTAGATTTCCCGCCAAAAATAAAAAAAAAGTATTGTGGGTATGTTTAGTGATTGGCATGTGACTCATGACGCTGAAATTACATAACATAACAAACATGTAATTATTTTCCATAATGTCTTATTCGGACGCTATTTTGGAAGCTTTGTCTATGTATTTCCCTTATGGAAATGAGCGAGTTACTCATCTAAAAATATATGTTTCCTGTCGGTGTCAACCTGGGCTATAGTAGATCTCTAATTTCTCTTGTTGTCGGACGGATTTCGACTACTTCGGTTTTATGAATGAAAATAACAAGGCTTTAGGAGTGTAAGGATGATTCTTTGGTATTCTTGTAAAATTTTCATCCCAAAATCTGAAGGGCCACCTTTAAAATAAGTGCCCACAACATCAATTTCTGTGGAAAATGAAGAACTTTCCCAAAGTTATTTTATTCCCCAAATTCGACTCTTATCTTTCACATTGGTTTACCTACTTGATTTTCTACCATTCTGTCACTCCTTTCATTCTAAAAATCATGTATAATCACAACATACCTGTTGGCGGCCAGGCTTGTCACAACTCTGTCACTGCTCTTTCTATCTCAATGAAGTAACTAAAAGGTAGCAAGTAGGTACATGTATTTTTGGTCTGTAACTGCAACAATTAGAAACAGTGCATAGGAATCTCAAAGGTGATGCAAGATGGTTCAAGAGGTTTTATCATTTTAGTTTTTGGTTACTATTAAGAATAAAAGCTATGCTGCCATACTGAATTACGTTTAGTTAATAACGTAACTAAAATTTGAATTTTTTTTTTTTTTGAAGCTGGGTAGAAAACAGTGTGGGAAAAGGAGAAAATGCTGGTTACAAGCATTTTCTCTGTTTCCCACAACGTTTTCAAAAGTCTTCTTTCTAAAGGTCGTAAAGGGCATGATTGTGTGGTAAAGGGTTGAAAGACAAATTTTTGGTTTAGAGTTTTATGTTCTGTACTGTCTGCAAATGGTTTAATTCCAACGAGTCTAAAATTTTGACATTTGGTAAGGACTGATACCAAGCGAAACTTTTTCCCTGGATTAATTCAACCCTTCGCCACACTGTCTTGAGTTGTAATGACCCAGAGGAAGAAGACTTTTGAAAGCATTGTGAGAAAAGGAAATAATGCTGTTTACTGGCATTTCCTCCTTTTCCTACTTAGTCCAAATCCCTATCCATCTCACTCCTCTGTCTTCCAAATGGCCCTTTTCCACAATGATTTAATGAAAAATAAATCCAAATAAAACATTATAAATAAGAAAAACTTCAAACCTACTTTTTGTGATATCAAAAAGTTGATCCCAAAGCACAACTCAAATTTTCAGTGTAGACAAGATGGTGTTAGCCCTTCCAACTGAACTTCTAATGTGAATAACTCACCAAAAGCTCGTGCACAAATGGATTTTGGCGGGAAATTTAATGCATCGCTGATTTCAACTAAGTGATGAAAAATGACAAATATACATGTAGATAAATTAAGGGAGATAACCATGTACAACTGACAAGGTTCTGTAAGGGTTATTCCTCTTTAAATTTGAAAAAAAAACTCACCATTGCTACAGAAAGACAAAGGCTGATTTATGATTTTATTACCCAACACGCATAATCTTCTTTCATGGTTGTTGTCATGCTAGCTTGGTCTTGGTTTTGTCGTAATCATCAGTTAACAGACAAACGACGGAAAAAACATTATATTATCATACGCCACAGCAAACATATACTAGTAGTTGCCAAAACGTGATTTTTATGTTTGATGTTGTAGTTTGTATCATTATCTATCATCTGTACCAAAATAACAAAGACATATTGTATATTGATGCACTAATTATATTTTTTAAAATACGCCACAGCGGTGTTGTATCCAACGGGTGATATCCAACCTATATACGCCACAGAAGAAATGTATACGTCACAGCAAATATACAGCTACATTCTAAACATTCTAGGAAAAAGAGAGCATTGTATCCTTTAACTACAGTGTTTTCTACCCAAGACAAATTTCAATTTTTGAGCTAAATGTATTTCGTCATCTGCAAATCCTCAATTTTGACTGGTCTACAATTTTGTCGATTGGTATAGATGTCAATGATGTTACTAAAGGAAAAGAATCTATGTAAGTTTAGCTATGTGAACGTCACATTTAAGGAAAAGCCAGAAGTCTTTTCTGTAGTTTTAGTTACATTACAATTGTATTTCAGCTACTTGTAGATATTAGCCACAAATGTTATGTGTGGTTTTTAGATATGTTACAATTATAGTTATCATTTCAACTAGATACCCGTTTGAATAAAATCTTCCATCAATGTGAAGATAAAGGATGATTGCATGTTATGTGAAACCTCTGCATGTCATCCGATTATGATAGACATATGTTAATTTCTTTTTTATGATCTGGTAAGTAGTTGCGCAGTTGAAGAGATTGTGAAGGTTAAACAAATATTATGATACAAGGATGGACAGAAAGCAATACAGGCTAACTTAATGCAATCAACATGTCTTTCCAAAATAAATTTATAGGAGACATAGCCACGTACATCAACCTGTCATTGCAACAAATGGCTTTGAAAAACTTTTCTATACAATACTGGTTCACATATTGAGTACCACTATAAGTCCACTTGAACAGCTAAATAATGTCAACATTGTTATGATGGCCCCTCAGCTAAACAATGTCGACATAGCTATGATAACCCCTGACAATTTTTAAAGAGCATTTCCTTGATATAATATTTAATATAATCTATTTTATAAAATATTACATATATATCTAATGCAGACATTAACCTCTGAGTATGTGAGACCTTACCAGGATCCAGACTTTGGCTATGGGTCAAATTGTGGTAATTTTCCTTATGATTCACCTGGTATTCAGACACAATTAAGTCAAACTATGTGACAGCTTGCTTTGTATAATGCATCACAAGAGTGCTGCTTACAGTATCAATATCTATTCAGTACAAGAGCCTTTATGTGAAATTTTACAAGCGGTACATGTTCTTACAATTCCAAATCCAACACAACTTTAACCAACCCATCTACACTAAGAATACTCTTTTCTACGCTATCAAAGAAATATTGCACCATCTGAGCTACTGTGAAATTTGTTATCTGCAATTCTTTTTAATTCAAATAGGTATAAAATGTTGCTGTATTGAAATACATGTATAAATGACCAAAGGGAAACAATGATGGCGGACACCTGAAATTAAAAACGTCATCACTGTGAACAAAATTTAAAAAAAAAGAAATCTCTCCCTTCCAATTCCTAAAAGGACAAAAGTGATAGCAATATCTAAATCACATTTTACATACACAGAGTTATGTAGTAAAATTACATGTGGTTCCAGTATTCTTTAGATTTGATAAAGAAGGCTCGGGTAGAGAAATCATAATTAGGGTTCTACAATTTTTAGAATGCCTTTGTTATAAACAAGTCCAAAATTAAGCATGAAGAAAAGCATAGAACAATGTAAAGCAATAATGAGGAAAACAAAGGACTCCATAACAATAACCTGCAGTTCCAGTGAACTTTGCTTTATGCTCATCTAATTCTACATAAAGTTTGAAGTTACTAGCTTTGGTACTTTGCAAGTTATGCCCCAGATAAAATCAAAAGTTAAAATTTACAAAGGATAATAACTAAAAAAAAATGTTGGATAAGAGTTATGCTTCTTAAACAATACACTTCTCCTTAATGTGATCCAGCTGTGTGTAAAAATTGAAGTTACTAGCTCCTTTACTTTTGAAGTTATGCTCCGGACCAAAATGTTAAGTCAAACCTCCAAAAAGGTTGGAATATAGTTATGGTTCTTGTACACTGTTCTTCTCCTTTAAGTGATCTCTTTGTGTGTGAAGTTTGAAGTTACTAGCTTTTTTACTTTGGAAGTTATGACCCGAAAAAAGAGTCCAAAGTTAAAATTTACAAAGGGCAATAACTCGAAAAATTGTTGGTATATATCGTGATTCCTGTACACTGCACTCCTCCTCAAGGTGACCTATTTGTATATGAAGTTTGAAGACACTAACTTTCTTACTATGGAAGTTATGCCCCAGACGAAACTCCAAAGTTGGAATTTACAAAGAGCAATAACTCAAAACAGAAATGAAATACAGTTTGGTTCTTGTACACTGTACTTCCACTTAATGTGATCGAGCTGTGTGTTTAGTTTGAAATTACTAGCTTTTTCACTTTGGAAGTTATGCCCCGGACAAAAGTCCAAAGTTAAAATTTACAAAGGGTAATAACTCAAAAAATAATTGGAATAGAGTTTTGGTTCTTGTATACTGTACTTCTCCTCAATGTGATCTAGCTGTGTATGAAGTTTGAAGCTACTGTCTTCTTTACTTTTGAAGTTATGCCCCGGACAAAAATCTACAGTTACAAGTTACAAAGGGCAGTAACTCAAAAAACAAAGTTATGGTTCTTGTACACTGCACTTCCCCTTAATATGATCTAGCTGTGTGTGAAGTTTAAAATTACTAGCTTCACTACTTTTGAAGTTACGCTCCAGACAAAAATCCAAAATTGAAATATAAAAAGGGCAAAAACTCAAAAAACCGTTGGAATAGAGCTATGGTTCTTATATACTGCACTTCTCCTTAATTTGATCTACTTTTCAAGTTATGCTCTGGACAAGATTTCGTGACGCATGGATGGACGGACAGACGGACGGATGGACAGACTGACTGATGACGGAAACCACACCATGACATAAGCTCGGCTGGCTTTCAGCTAGTAGGGCTAATAACACACTCGAAAATATAACGATAGTACATGTATATGGAAACTCAAACCCAGCAAAACTTTGTACAAATAGGACAAGTATGAATGTCTTGCACCCACTGTTCCTCCTATTGTGTCCAACTGCCAAGATAAAGTGCATTGCAATCAGGGATTTTACGCACAAAATGACAAAACAACAAGAGGGCCATGATGGACCTGAAATCGCTCACCTGAGTCTATTGACCAAACATGAACCATTTTCAATCTAGTTTCCCAGTGACCAAGTTTTGTATCAGACATTACCCGTTATCAAACACAATCAGACAAACATTCTGACCAAGTTTCATGAGTATTTGACTGAAAATGTGGCCCCTACAGCATACAAAAAGTTTTTCTAAGATATGACCAAGTGACCTAGTTTTGGACCTGACAATTATCCATTATCAAACGCTTTTGAGACATCACCGAAACAAAAATTCTGACCAAGTTTAAAGAGTATTAGGCAGAGAATGAGGCCTCTAGAGTGTACACAAGGTTTTTCTAATATTTGACCCAGTGACCTAGTTTTTGACTCCACATGACCCATTTTCAAACTCATTCAAGGTATCACCAAGACAAATATCATGAACAAGTTTCAGGAATATCAGACTGAAAATGTGTCCTCCAGAGCATACAGAAGGTTTTTATAATATTTGACCTATTGATCTAGTTTTTGACCCAACATGACCCAGATTCAAACTCATCCAAGATATTATCAAGGCAAACATTCTGACAAATTTTCAAAAAGGTGTTGACTAAAAATGTGGCATTCAGAACGTATACAAGTTTCTTTCTAAGATTTGACCTGGTAACCTAGTTTTTGACCCAACATGACCCATTTTCAAACTCGTCCGAGATCTTAAAACAAACATTCTGAGCAACTTACTTGAGTTTTGGACTGAAAATGTGGCCTGTACAGAGTACAAAAGGAATTTCTAACATTTGACCTGGTGACCTAGTTTTTTGACCCTACAGAACCCATTTTCCAACTCGTCCAAGATATCATCAAGACAAACATTCTGGCCACTTTTCAAGAGTTTTGGACTGGCCTGTAGAGCGTACACAAGGTTTTTCTAAGATCTAACCTAATGACCTAGTTTTTGACTCGACATGACCCATTTTCAAACTCGTCTGAGATATCATCAAGGCAAATATTCTGACCAACTCTCATGATTATCGGACTGAAAATGTGGCATCTAGAGTGTACACAAGGTTCTTCTAAGATTTGACATAGTGACCTAGTTTTTGACCTGACATGACCCATTTCTGAAATTTTTTGAATATCATCTGGGCAAACATTCTGACCATGTTAAATGAGTGTCGGGCGGAAAATGAGGCCTCTAGCATGTACACAAGGTTTATCTAAACTTTGAGCTAGTGACCTTGTTTTTGACCCGACATGACCCATTTTCAAACTCATCTGAGATATCATTGAGGCATACATTCAGACTATATTTCACGAGTATTGGACTGATAATGAGGCCTCTAGAGCATACACAAGGTTTTTCCAAGATTTGACCTAGTGACTTAGTTTTTCACCCGCCATGACCCAACTTCAAACTCGTACGATAATTCATCGAGGCAAACGTTCTGACCAACTTTCATGAGTACCGGACTGAAAATGTGGCCTCTAGAGCGTACACAAGGTAAAAGTTGACGCCAGACGCCGGACACAGCACCATCACAATAGCTCACTCTGAACACTTAGTGCTCAGGTGAGCTAAAAATACACAAACACCTTCTCTAGCTTTTCTAATAAAAGTTCTGTTGAGCCAAATACATGTAAATTTAGAAAACTTTAACAACGGTACAGCTGAAAAACTGACTGACAACTTTGACCTACCTTGAGTCCATATTCATCCCGAAATTTCCACATAGGCAAGCTCATTCCCTCCCTGCAATAGATTTCAATAGTGTCAAAATAAACTTTAAACGAAACTTATCATTCTACCTGTATAATTTTAGCATAAGATCAATACCTACGTAAAAGAAATACATCATTATACCGCAATAACTGATTGATTGTATTGTGTTGTGTTTAACACTATTTAACTCATTACCAAACGACAATTTTTTAGGCCTGTCCAAATTGAAGGCATTTGCAGACGACAAAAAAAAAGGTGACTAAAAATTTGAATTTTGTTATGTGAAGAGTGGAAAACATTGTGGGCAAAGGAGAAAATGCTGGTTACCAGCATTTTCTCCTTTTCCCACAATGTTTTCTTAAGGCTTCTTTCTCAGGGGCGTCAAAAGTAGGGATTGCGTGGTAATGGATTAAATGTATCATTCCAAACAATAGTCATTCCAAACAATAGTCTTTCCAAGCCACTGACCAGTAGGAATGAATCCTGTTGCAATGACTACCATCAATGCTCGGAAAGAAACTGACCAAACTAGGGATTGAGTCCACGACATCCAGTCCTCAGGTAACCCTGCTTACAGACTACAGGGATCAAGCTAGCCCAGAAATTTAATAAAAAAAGTGACTTATCCCTCCTGAGAATTTAGGGATAAGTTTTGTGGAGCAAGGGAGAAGTTTTTTTTTTTTGCTTACCTAAATTCTTCGTCAGACAACAAAATTTTAGCCTGGCTCAAATTGAAAGTGGCTTGTCTTTCATGGACTAGAAAACATTGTAAAAAAAGAAGAAAATGTTGATAACTAATTTTTTATGATTTTTCCACAATGTTTTCAAAGACCTTCCTCTTTACTCCTTACTGCTCAACAAAATTTTAGACTTGTCAAAATTGAAAGCACTTGCAGACAACAACATGAATGTGACTCAAAAATTGAAACTTGACTTTAGAAGAGTAGGAAACATTGTGGAAAAAAGGAGAAAATGCTAGATACCAGTATTTTCTCCTTTTCCCACCGTGTTTTCATAAGGCTTCTTCCTCTGGGTCGTAAAAACCAGGGATGTCTGGTAAAGGGTTAATGCTTAAAATTGTTAACTGTGTGTTAAATGGTAAAAGAAATTAATATGTGCATCTAGAGATATTTTTAAGATAACTTGCTTTATTTGCTTTATTTGCTTTATTTTACTTAACTCATTACCAAACGACAACATTTGAGGTTTGTCCAAATCGAAAGCATTTGCAGACGACAAAATGAAAGTGACTGAAAATTAGAAATTTGTTTTGTGAAGGGTAGAAAACATTGTGGCAAAAGGAGAAAATGCTGGTTACCAGCATTTTGTCCTTTTCCCACTATGTTTTCTAAAGGCTTCTTTCTCAGGGGCGTCAAAAGTATGGATTGTGTGGTAATGGTTTAAAAACATGCTGCAGGTACTTATTTAAACTGCCCAAGGCTGTTAAAGGTGGGTATTTAGAATTTTCACATCCCACCAAATTAAAAAATATATATTTCACTGAAATTTATATGAGAAAAACAATACAAATCATCAATAATTAAGAATCATTAAATTACAAAAAAAAATATTTTTTGGATGGTATTCCCTTAAAAGGCTACATAGCCTCTTAAGCCATTTTTTTATTTCCCGTCAAAAATTAAAAAGCATTGTGGGAATGCTTAGTGATTGGCATGTGACTAATGACGCTGAAATTACATAACATAACAAACATGTAATTATTTTCCATAATGTCTATGTTGGAAGCTTTGTCTGTGTATGTCCCTTATGGAAATGAGCGAGTTACTCATCTAAAAATATATGTTTCCTGTCGGTGTCAACCTGGGCTCTAATCTCTAGATCTCTAATTTCTCTTGTTGTCGGACGGATTTCGACTACTTCGGTTTTATGAATGAAAATAACAAGGCTTTAGGAGTGCAAGGATGATTCTTTGGTATTCTTGTAAAATTTTCATCCCAAAACCTGAAGAGCCACCTTTAAGGTTCATGTAAAGTGTTTATTTTGCTTAATTTCATACGTCAATAATTCTGTAATTATTAAAATTTGTCCGGGAAAACCATATATGAAATTAAAGCTCTGGATGAGTACAAGCTGTTTTACATAATTATACCTACTGGCCTTACATAATAAAACTAAAACATTGCAGAAAAAGATGACATCGTTTAAAACCTACAAAATAATAATGACATAACAAAATTGCTTAAGTTTTGGAGAAAACATAGGCTATGGTACATACCAGGTACTGCTACTACCAAAAATCCTATAGTTTCTTTAAAAAGGCACATATTTAAGTCAGAAAATTTGACATTTTTCCCTTATTGAATTGTCAACCATGTTTGACCTACTTTGTTTTAGTAACAGGTATGGTGTCTCCACAGGATCAAAATGTACAAGTGGTTGTGCATGATAAACTTTCATTAGTAATTTTAGATAATAAAACAAATAAAAATGACCTGTACAAGTGAAATGTCCATGTCTACGTCCAAACCCTTTCTCAAAAACAGCAGTTACAAAAGGTGTCACCAGTCTGGTAGATAGGATTAAGGTGTCACCAGTCTGGTAGATAGGATTTAGAATCAATTTTTGACATAAGCATTTTTTTCATTGTTCTTTTTGTGTGTGTGATGGGGTAGTGGGGTGCTGTTTTTGAGAAAGGGTTTGTAAGTGGACATGGAAATTTCACTTGTGCAGGTCATTTTTATTCTAAAATTATTAATGGAATAAATTGACCTGAAATTGACCTTTATGCAAAGAGTAATTAAAACGTGAATATTTAAACCATCTGGTATAATCGGACTGTACGGAAACTGTTATCGGTAAATGTCGGGTTTGACCCTTACTGCGCCTTAGTAAAAATAAAACGGTTTTGCGGATGGCATAGATTAAGATCAGGCTGCATAGAAAGTGCATCATAGATCTAAGTCACCCACCATGTATTACCAATTTAAACCAACAATATAATGGTTATTTCAGGTATTTCAAGTATTCTTTGAAAACACTATAAATCTATTAGCAGCATAAAGAGTTTAGAAATATGCACATAGTTCCGCATGCAGACGACATTAGCCGGAGCCAAGTTAGAACAATAAATCAAGCGTGTAATATATGGTAATTGAGGTCATTTATTTCATGTCAATTTGTTCAGGTAATACTAATGAAAGTTTATTACACACAACCACTTGTACATTTTGATCCTGTGGAGACACCATACCTGTTACTAAAACAAAGTAGGTCAAACATGGTTGACAATTCAATAAGGGAAAAATGTCAAACTTTCTGACTTAAATATGTGCCTTTTTAAAGAAACTATAGGATTTTTGGTAGTAGCAGTACCTGGTATGTACCATAGCCTATGTTTTCTCCAAAACTTAAGCAATTTTGTTATGTCATTATTATTTTGTAGGTTTTAAACGATGTCATCTTTTTCTGCAATGTTTTAGTTTTATTATGCAAGGCCAGTAGGTATAATTATGTAAAACAGCTTGTACTCATCCAGAGCTTTAATTTGATATATGGTTTTCCTGAACAAATTTTAATAATTACAGAATTATTGACGTATGAAATTAAGCAAAATAAACACTTTACATGAACCTTAAAATAAGTGCCCACAACATCAATTTCTGTGGAAAAGTGAAAAACTTTCCTAAAGTTTTTTTTTTCCAAATTCGCCTCTTATCTTTCACACTGGTTTACCTACTTGATTTTCTACCATTCTGTCACTCCTTTCATTCTAAAAATCATGTATAATCACAACATACCTGTTGGTGACCAGGCTTGTCACAACTCTGTCACTGCTCTTTCTCTCTCAATGAAGTAACAAATAGGTAGCAAGTAGGTACATGTATTATTGGTCTGTAACTGCAACAATTAGAAACAGTGCACTGGAATCTCAAAGGTGATGTAAGATGGTTCAAGAGGTTTTATCATTTTAGTTTTTGGTTACTATTAAGAATAAAAGCTATGCTGCCATACTGAACTACGTTTAGTTAATAACGTAACTAAAATTTGAATTTTTTTTGAAGCTGGGTAGAAAACAGTGTGGGAAAAAATGCTGGTTACAAGCATTTTCTCTGTTTCCCACAACGTTTTCAAAAGTCTTCTTTCTAAAGGTCGTAAAGGGCATGATTGTGTGGTAAAGGGTTGAAAGACAAATTTTTGGTTTAGAGTTTTATGTTCTGTGTTGTCTGCAAATGCATTAATTCCAACGAGTCTAAAATTTTGGCATTTGGAAAAGACTGATACCAAGCGAAACTTTTGTCCTGGATTAATTCAACCCTTCATCACACTGTCTTGAGTTGTAATGACCCAGAAGAAGAAGACTTTTGAAAGCATTGTGAGAAAAGGAAATAATGCTGTTTACTGGCATTTCCTCCTTTTCCTACTTAGTCCAAAGCCCTATCCATCTCACTCCTCTGTCTTCCAAATGGCCCTTTTCCACAATGATTTAATGAAAAATAAATCCAAATAAAACATTATAAATAAGAAAAACTTCAAACCTACTTTTTGTGATATCAAAAAGTTGATCCCAAAGCACAACTCAAATTTTCAGAGTAGACAAAACGGTGTTAGCCCTTCCAACTGAACTTCTAAAGTGAATAACTCATCAAAAGCTCGTGCACAAATGGATTATGGCGGGAAATTTAATGCATCGCTGATTTCAACTAAGTGATGAAAAATGACAAATATAGATAAACTAAGGGAGATAACCATGTACAACTGACAAGGTTCTATAAGGGTTATTCCTCTTTAAATTTGAAAAAAAAGTCAACATGGATACAGAAAGACAAAGGCTGATTTACTATTCTATTACCCAACACGCATAATCTTCTTTCATGGTTGTTGTCATGCTAGCTTGGTCTTGGTTTTGTCGTAATCATCAGTTAACAGACAAACGACGGGAAAACATTATATTATTATACGCCACAGCAAACATATACCAGTAGTTGCCAAAACGTGATTTTTATGTTTGATGTTGTAGTTTGTATCATTATCTATCATCTGTGCCAAAATAACAAAGACATTGTATATTGATGCACTGATTAGATTTTTTAAAATACGCCACAGCGGTGTTGTATCCAACGGGCGATATCCAACCTATATACGCCACAGAAGAAATGTATACGTCACAGCAAATATTCGGCTATAAATGCTTGAATTCTAAGCAGTATTAGTGCCCTTTCTCACAACAGTGTTACTTTGAAAAACCATGGTTGTTACGAAACATGCCACTAAATTGAAGGTTCTATCAATCCCTATCACAATACCTGAACACACTTCACTTTTCATCAAACCGATTTGTTCGTAAGTGAAACATATTATGCCTGGTGGCTTGCCATTGCGGTTTGCAACTACAGATCTTATAAAAGAATTGCTTTGCAAGTTATTCAATATAATTTGGAGCTCGTCTGCCATATTTTGGGCATAAGAATCCGGTCTGTCTTTCTTTTTCATATTATATTTTGCACTCTCAATCACTTTCCTGCAAATAGGGTTTTCTTTGTCATTTTTATTAATTTTTCGCATTATTTCTATTGGTTATATGTTGTGTTCTAAATGATCTCTTAAGATATTTCTTTTTTATTTTGGGTTGTCCTAACATAATCCTGGATGGTTTGCTTGGCATTTCCATGCACTCTGCATCCTGGATAACTACCAATGTATTCTACTATTTTATTCTTAAATTTTGACATATCATCAAGGGCCAGAATGTGCTGAAACAAACTTATCCTACGTTGAAATTTTGTATCCTTTTTCAATTTAGAGTAGTACCTTTTGACAACTAATGTTTCTTCAGGATGCAGTTGTGGTTCAAGGGGCGTCAAATTGTTTTTAATACTTTTACAATAAACCCCCTGTTTTTTTTGCATAGGGTTGATAAATTACCACCACCATGAATCCTGGTACAAAGTAAAGAGGGTACCTGGGAGACCGACTCGTAACACTGGCAAACTTTTCCCGGCAATATATATCTTTAGTGCGTCAAAATGCGGCATTGTGTGGTAATGGGCTAATACGTCAGATTTTCACATTTTTACCTACCAAGCTACAAGCATTTATTCACCACACATACAGGAAGTTTTTGAAGAAATATGTTTATTCAACAAGAATAAATTTTCACAGAATTATACACAGGATGGAATATGTGAAATGTATACAATATTACAGAATATATATTGTCAAAATCCTGGACTTTTTTTTTCTATTGCAATACACGGGACAGTACTATCTCGGAGTTATCTTCCTTGAATTACTGAATCTTGATATAGCAATTCCAGAAAATGGCTGCTGATTCTTCAATTCTTCAATTAATATTATCTGATCGATTTCTTGCACAAAATTATGTTATTCTTATACAGATGAATAATAATATAATAATCTACTAGTTAAAACCTAAACTTCACGTACTGATAGCTATATATTTTCTGTGTCGTGTATATTTCTCCTGTGGAGTACATGTGGCGTAAATTTCTTCTGTGGCGTACTTTATAATATCGTTGTAGTAAAGGTTTTACTGCATAAATATAAAATATTTCCAAATTGCTTTTGCACAGATGCTAGATAATAACAAAATCTACAAGATAAAACCCAAAACTCAGGCTGTTATGGCTGGATAATTGTAGTGGCGTATACATTTCTACTGTGGCGTATACATTTCTCCTGTGGCGTATCTGTTGTGAATAATTCACCTGTGGCGTATTTTATAAGATCGATTTTCAGCATAAATATAAAATATTTCTCTATCATTTTTGCACAGATTATAGATAATAACTTAATCTACTAGATAAAACATAAAAATCTCATTTTAATAGTTGTATATTTGCTGTGGCGTATACATTTCTCCTGTGGCGTATATTTCTTCTGTGGCGTATTTTAGTGATACCCCATTTTATCCGGTAAACAAAAATTTGAAATTCACATTTCGAAATGGCTACTTTTCCCATACTGTTTGGTGGATTTTTCTCAAAATCAATAGGGTTGCAGCTTCTGATAAGATAAACAAACTGTGTGATTTTCATGAAAATCTGACAAGAAAGTGGGGTCAAAACGGCCCACTTCTAAAACGGCCCGGTACCAAAACGGCCCAGCGCCGAAACGGCCCGGTACCAAAACATTCCACTTTTTTGTCATCAGTAAATCCTTTCCCAAATGGCAAATTTTGGACAAGACCAAACTGAAAACATTTTGCAGATAACAAATTAACAGTTGCTAAAATGATGATTTCTCTATATGATAGGGTAGAAAACATTGTGGGAAAAGGAGAAAATGCTGGTTACCAGTTAAAACCAGGGATTGTTTGGGAAAGGGTTAAAACCCACAAAAGGGCCGCTATCCGGATCACAAAATTACTTTTATGAAATTCAGTTACTTAGTTTTATAAAAGTTACTTACATAACCTGAATTTCGATCAGGTGAATCAAGTGAGATAGTCTCGAGCTACGAATTTATTGAAACGTGAACAGAGATATATCCTTTCTAGAAAATATGGAGCTGTCGTTTTCAAAATAAGTAAACAGTGCATACCTGAGGGGAAATGATTGCAGGAAAGCAAGCTAGTAAAGATAACTGTCCCAAAAGGCAATGTTCTGTTTTGACTGGTCGCCTCTGGGTACAGAAACTATCGAGACGAAGCCAGTTGAAAGTTTCTCAGATTTTGTGCGCGAGTTTGAACCGTCATAATTTCGCAAATAGAGCACAATGTTATGATTTAAAGAATACCTGTTGCTTGTTTATTCAATAGTCCTTCGTTTGAAATACAAATGATTTCCAATTTAAACGCTAAATAAAGAGAAAACTGTACATTTCATCTGTTACTTGAGTTATTTACATTCCCGAAAACACTCAAAATTACCGCCACGCACGATAAATTTCGTCAGTGTCTTATCCGAGATTTACATGTTATAAACGACTTCTACAAGCTCTTTAGGCAATGAAGGTCATGCTAGTTACTTATATTTAATAGCATTTCGCCGCAATAAAAACTATAAATCGACGACACAGAAAGGCAGTATAGCGCTTTATCTTTACTACTGGAAAATCTTTGATGGACTTGAGACGGTACGGTTTTCCGGAATTACTGGGAGGGGGATTATCTGGCATTACAACATCAGATAGGAATGCAGGACAATTTTAAAGTAAATAAAGTTATAAAATTCACTGTGTCAAAATTGGTGGAAAGAAAACAGTAATTCGTACTTCAAAAGTGGACCGTTTTTGGTACCCATAACGTTGGGCCGTTTTGGTAAAGTGGACCGCTGTGGACCGGGCCGTTTTGGGAGTGGGCCGTTTTGACCCTATCCGGTTGTCTGCGCATGTCATATTCTTCGAAGATTCTACCTGTCTTATATGACGCATCACTAGCCCCAAAAGCGGGTTAACTGTAATATTACGCTCTATAAAGTAGCAATGTAGAAAAAAGCTTTTATCAATACGTTTGAGGAGAAATGATACCTGCTTTAGCTCCAGGTTTCTTTAAACTGCTTATCTTAGCTGAATGAATTGCACTAGGTAGCGTTTTACTGAGTAAACGTTTATTTCAGTTTTAAATTCAAAGTAACGGTTGTCGCGTAGGAAAGTGGTTCGGTTCTCTACCCAAGATGCCCAAATTAGATTGATGAGTATTTATAGAACGCCATCTAGCGGGAGATAATGAACCCTATCCTGTTTTTGGATATGGAGTGCAACACGCGAAAAGGGTCATTCGGACATTTGCGTAAAGTGTCGTCTCTGATCAGCGTTTGCAGTCCGCACAGGCTAATCCAAAACGCTACTTTCCGATTTTATGTGATTTTCTGTTTTACGCAAGTCTACTGTAACACAAAATCTAATGTAGTCGTAAAGTGCCGTCTCGGATTAGCCTGCGCGGACTGCGCAGGCTAATCCGGGACGACACTTTACGCAAATGTCCGAATGCACCTTTTCGCGTGTTGCACTCCATTATATATAAAACTATTCTTATGGCACAATTTAAATCTAGATTCTACATGATTTATCTGCAAGTAAAGAAATATGCTTATAGGAGCAGTGCAGATGTAAACAATTCTATGACTTTGCAATCATTGAAAAATAAAGATGACTCGGACGTGTTGACTGTAATCACAGGAATTTGACATTCTATAACCAAAATAAATGATCAAATATGAAAAAAATAATCTCACCTACATGTATATAATACAAACACAAGGAATGCTACGTCTCGATTGCCGGCGCTAGCACAAGACAGCCTTTCCCACCCAAAATCACCCACGAAACAAACATTGATCATAATTTTCTTTAGCCTAGCGATATATAGACAACAGAAAAATGTACCTGCGACATTCGGCAATTCCTCAGTAGACACTTTTTAACCGGAGATATCCGTCATGTTTTACAATTTTGTTGCCAATTTCTATTCATCGAGGGGAAAGCTGGTGACCGAATGATGGATTGTTAGCGAGAGGGAAAATAGAAAGGCGGGCACGGATACGCACGCTTGCACGCTGATCAGTACTCTCTCATTCTCACTCGTGAAAACGGGGATTACTATTCATGCCCAATTTTTTGTCCAATCGGAGAGGAGTATTTGTGAAAATTTTGTACCTCTTTAAAAAAGTCCATCTAATTTTGTCTGCTTAAAATAATCAAAGTACTGAAAGTACTGTTGGAAGGCGAGTTTAGAATACAGGCATAACATATTGAAATACATTTTCCTGTACTTAAATCGCCTCTCCTGATACAGCAAAGTCTATAGAGTTGTGCAATGTTCCTGTGCAGTGAAGACCAGTTTACCATCCTGAGTTTTAACGAACTTGAAGAAGGCTTGTGAAAAAAAGTTGAAAAAAATTAAAACGAATGGGCTTTTCTGAAACTCCTTTCCATTTCATTTGAAGGAAAAGTTTTATGTGATAGCAAAGAGTTTTGATTTACCGTTTCCCGTATGTTTTTACGTTGTATAGAAACTTAGATGTAACCCTCTATTACCCCAATAATGTGTTTAAAAGGTCTAGGAAGAAGGCTTGAGAACTTTTGGTCTGAAAAGGAGAATACGATGCAAATTGACATTTTTTCCTTTTCCTAAAATGTCTTCCATCCTATTTCATACAGGTTCCATTAATGGTGCCAGATCAAAAAGTTGCTACCCGAAAATGCATTCAATTTTGGAAAATCTGATTTTTTTTTCTTCGTGTAAAGAGTCAAGAAAGTTTCTCCTCTTCAAAATTTAGTCTTTAAATGGCCTCTTTCTCAAGATTGTTAAAACTGTACTTGATAGGGTATGGTAAAGGATTAAAGAATAGTTTTTTCTTGAAAATGCAATCAATTTTGGTCTAAAACTGTAACTCTGTAATGAGATGATTAATTTCTTGAAAGTCTTTAACATTTTATTCCATGGACAATTTTATTGAGAGAGCAAAGAGTTTCTAGAAAGGTACATTTTAGAGTACAGAAACTGAGATCCAGCCTTTTAGATCACACCACTGACTTTCAACAATGTTGAAGAAGAGGCTTTTCAAAGCATTGTTGGAAAAGTAGCAAATAATAATAATCAACTTTTTGTTTGACTTTCCAACAATGTTTTCCATCTTGGTAACCTTTTACAAAACCCTTCAGAAAATAACGAAAAATTAGGGCCGTCTACATTAAAGCAATTAGCAGACAATAAGTTAGAGCAGCTGAAAATGTGTCGTTTGGCTGGGAAAAAGTACAAAACATAGTGGTAAAAAGAGAAAATACTGGCGACTAGCGTTTTCTCCTTTTCCAAAAGTATTTTGAAACTTTTTTCCCTTGAGGCTGTCAAAATTTTGTCATTCATTTAAAAGGCTTCTTTTATTTGTTTACCATTTTATTTGAAATATATTTTATCAAGACTGAAAAAAGAGTTTCAAAACAAACGACTTTCAATGTTCAAAACGGAGATTTAACTTTTAGATTACAATACACCGTCAAGTGCTGAGTTTTAATGACCTTAAAGAATGGGGTTTTCTTAGAAAGGGAAGGGTACTTTGAAAGTATGCAGGAACATGAGAAAATACTGGCAACGAACATTTTCTCCGTTTTACGCAATGTTTACCATCCTATTAAGGATAACCAACCAACATCATTTGACGGTTGACTTCTTAGGTCCTATAAGGAACGTCGGAAGGTGTTCTTCGTTTATACGATTCTTGTAATCTGTGGATCTGTTAACCCTTATACTAGAGCGCTGGATTGATGAAAATGGCATTTTACATCTCGGGAAAAATGCTTAGTTATCACAACTCCACCCAGGGCTGTTACAGAACAGGACATAATTTTATATTACAAAAAAGACACATTGGAAAAAAGTAAATTGAAAAGTATCATGATTAGAAATGAATAATAAACAAACAGTAGAGAGTGAACATTTAAGATCTAAGAGTTATAATATTTCGAGTCGTTTTTCGATCGCATATTTGACGTAGACCGCGGTTTTTATAATAATGTTTTTGTCTTGGGGTTTTAGCAGTTCAGTAAATTTCAGATGGGCGATTTCGAAAATATACAGGCAAAAGGGAAAAAAATCTCTGTCTAACTTCGTATAACATGAGCATAAAAATAAAAAGTGATATGAGTCTTCAATATCTGTAGCGTTACAACAAGGACAAAATCTTTCAGAGCGGGGTACAGAGGGGTTGCTGTATCTCCCAGTTTCAATTCGCAAGTTGAGTGATGAAAATCTAAGTCTTGTAAAATAAATTCTCATATCTCTTGATAAAATATCTAATTATGGTTCGTAACCAAATGTGTGTTTAATTAATGAATAGTCTTTTAAAGCTGCGCTATTTTGTACGGTACTCAGCCAATCTTAAATAAAACAATCTATTGCTCTTTGTTTAAAAACTTGCGGGAATTGTTGTTTACAACTTGATTGTATTATGTTCTTTTCTGTTCTGTTCTGCTATTTAATTACAATATCTATAGTATCAACAATCCTTCTGAAAATGGCTTTTCATAACACTGTAAGAAAAGGGAAAAAATGCTGGTAACAAATTTCTACATGTCTCACGTTTTTTTTTTTTTTTTACCTTTACATGTCTCATTGATTAAAATATAGCTAATCAGACATAAGATTGCATATTCTGTGTAGACTATAGAATCATCAGCTTTGTCTTCAAAAGAGAAAGGCGTAATAAGCGAATTAAGGGTTCATCGACATTAACGCCTGTCTTTGATTAATCCCGCGTTACCGAAATGTACGTACAGCGTGTCGGCAAACATAAAAGCAAAATGACTGTGAACTCGTCAATATTGAGATGCACCCAATTCCTTTGTTCGACAAAAATATATCGTGTACAGTTACACAGATACAGGCCCTTATTCCGTGTTCTTAGAAAATCATGAACACGTCCGATGCACTCAAGGACAGTGGGATTCTCCGTGTCAAGATCATTGTGTTATTCAGTTTTGGAAAAAAGTGTATAGTTGAAGGAAATTCTTTCGAGGAAAATAAATGGGATATTTTAGCGTAAAGATGGTAGGTAAGTGATTATGATAATAATTCATTGCGATAAGCGTTTATTCTTTACCTGACAAAGAAATTCCAGACTAAGTTGAAAGCACTGATTCATGCAGATGACAAATTCAGGGTGGCCCAAATTAGCGACGAAATTTGTTCTTGATAGGGTAGAAACATTGAGGTAAAATGAAAACAGTGCCGGTTTCCGGTTGCAATTTCTCCTCTCCTCTCGGTGTTGTTAAAAGCTTGATTTTCAGAGTCGTTTCAAGTGATGGGTAAAGGGTTAAATATTTATGAATTCTTGCTGAACTTTAAGCAACGTGACGACCAAAAGAAGACGTTAAAACTTTTTGCGTGTTAAAACGGTTACAGATCATGTTATTGTCATTTTTGACGCAGTAAAATTCGATCATACTCGTATATAAGGAAAAAAGCGATCAGATTGGAACCCAGGCTATACTTCTGTACATTGTACTGATCAGAATTGTGATTTCAACTGATTTACCTTTTTCTTTTCACGGGTCTCCGGAATCAAAACTCGGCCACGCCGACGCGTAACAATAACCTAGTCATTGATCATAAAGTCAAGCACAACTTTGATAAAAGAAAATTATATTTCTTTGAAAGAGAACATTTTCTTTAAACATTTGATGATTCAAAGGAATTTATTTCATTGAAATTTTACTTCTCACAAAGACAGAATCGGGTTGTCAACAGAGGAAAGGGGTCTATCAGCGATTCGTCATTCAAAGAAGCTGTCTGATTGGTTAGTTCTGGGATCGTAAATTTACATATACGATTACACTGGTTAGTTGTTTATGCGTTGTGAAGTTGAAGTAGGTGCGAATGACGTCATGTTAGTAGCTTTCGATTGGCTTATAATATAGCTACGGTTTATTTGTTGCTGTAGCAACATGATTGTATCAATGAACTGATCCAAAGTATTTTGCATTTGTCAAAAACGATGCCTTTTACGAATTCGATTTCATTCCTTCTAGAAACTTGAAGATTCTTCTTGCTGTTCTGATTAAATTTACAATGGTCTTGACATTATTTTGTTCTAATGTACTCGAGAAATATCGGACTATTTGAAAGGCGTTTTGATAATGCTGCTCAGAGGCATTTTCAGCAAGCTGCTGAGCGTTGACAAATGAAGGCGAGAATGAAAATCTCGCCTTCCAAAAACAGCCGTTCCGCACGTATGAATTCTACTGGCTCCTCCCACATCTACGTAAAATTAATTCAAACTCCTCCCAACCATTTAAAGTACAATTTGAAATTAGTTACAACACAACCTCAACACTTTACCAAGTAATCCTGTATGTTATCGGTGAAAGTTTGATTTTAGAAAATATTGGAGAAAAAGGGGAAATTGCAATAGAGGAATTGAGTAATAAAACAAAATCTGATTTTTCTTCTCTATATTTTTACCCCCAATAAATTTACACCCAAATGGACGACCCAAGTAGTATTTGCGTACTTTAACGATCAATCTGAAGAGAACGTGTAGTCTGATCATGAATTGAAATATTGTGCTAAACAGCGCAGTGTTAAATTTATGGTCTAATTGCACGTTGTCCGTTCTGTATCATGACAAAAATTTGATTACAAAGAAATGACATTTGAAAATCTCAAAAAAAAAAGAGATTATCTTCAGAAAAAGCCAACTGATTATTTTTTTTAGAAAAGTTCAACTTGCCCTTTTGTTTTCTTTTAAAAATAGCCCAAAGTAATACACTGAAGTGAACTTCTAAACGGCCACTTTTGTTTCTCCTATAAATTGGAGCAAGTATGAAAAATGTTAATAAAAACAAATTGTGACGTATATCTGGACGTCAACCATAGTATTGTGGTGAAAAGATTCCCGATTTGGCCAACAGAAGAACTCCCTTTTTCGAAAAAAGGAAAACTAGCTGCTTGCGCATGCGTGGTGTCTACCAGCCATAACAGTTTAAAAAAGAGAAGCATAAAATACTGAACTTCTGTAAGCAATAAGAAAAAACATGAAAATTATTCTCTGTGAAAGAAATGTTATCCGAAAAAACAAGCATGAAGTTTTCAAAAAATGATATTTCAATTTACAATGTTGAGTGAATGGACGACGAATAAGTTTCTTCCGCGATAGAATTAAATTAATTCTCTTTAGAATTTGGCTCAGGTATGTTTTCAGACCGGGCAATTATTCTGTAAAATAATGAAACCAAATAACCCGTCCCTTTTATAGGCAGCGGACGCGAGAAAACGTCAATGGGAAATAACAGCTTAAAAGTGGCCGTTTAGGAGTTCGTTTCAGTGTATTTAGCAAGTACAGGTATAAAGGAAAGTCCGAAAATGTTTGCCATGCACTCTTTAAAGATGCCAAAACTTTAGGCTCTAGCATATTAAAAGCAGCCCAGCCACGTAGAATGGTTAGTGTATCCGACTCGTAACCTGGAGGTTACGGGTTCGATGGGAGTATCCCTGGGCAAGACATTTTACTGTCCTAGCTTGTTACTTTTGAAAACTAAGACATAGATATATATGTGAGTCGTCGCTGTTTCACGGTGGAAAGCGGTGTAAAATAACAATCATCAATAAATTAACTAATTATTCAATCTCTTTAAATGTCTACCCCATTTCATAACAATTAATAACGGGGAACAACAACAATTGTGGTGGTAGATTGTTTACAAATGTCATACCTAGACAATTATCTTATATGTCCAAGGACAACGCACTTATAAAATGATAAGTGGATACATTTGTGATACCTAAAATGTTGACAGTGAAATATTAACATATACATGTACTGAAATTAATAGTGTTTTGCATTGACCCTAAAGAACGAAATTTACTGATAAACATGTGACCTTGTATTATTTGAAAAAAGAAAAAAAGTGGACTGCAATCATAAATCATATCAGTGAAACCTGTTTTTACAAGTTCTGGTGTGCGCAATTGCAACAATTGCGAACATGACATATCCTTGAAAATTTCGTCTAAGTCATTTCCTAAGAAAAGGTCAAAATTTGGTTTGGCTTCCGCCATTGTAAAGACAGCAATACCATGCACTTTTCTTTTGCAAAGTTTGGGCTTGGAGACACGCATAACATGAGGGTACTGTGCATGAGGAAATCCACGTGATAGTGTTGTTTTCTTGTGTTTCGGGCGTGTCTTTACAATAAAAAGAAATGAAATTTCATAAAAGTCATGTTTCTTGATATACTTATGTCATGTGGGCGTGTTTATAGGGTCATGCAGTAATGAAGGCATGTCTTTGCATACTATCTAGGACAAACTTTATAGAGAATGCAGTCTCTATAAAATGATTTATTTAAAACCCAGTCGATCACTAAGTTGGTTAGAACATACAATTATCGAAGTTATGCAAGTTTACAAATGAAGATACAGTGATGACTATCTACAAATGAACCTATAGACTAGTTACATATTCCCCTCCACCCCCACCCCCACCCCACCATGTTGAATTGGCACCGGACATTTCCAAGTATTCAAGTAAACTTGTAAACAAGTAAATATTATGTCAATCAAAGGCACATAACTTTGGAATCACCAGGATGTTGAAAAGCGTCAAGGATTAGCAAACAGTGATATATTCATGGACCAGAAAAATCTCCAAAGTGCTTAATATTCGCTGATGTGAATATGAATGATCCCAAGTAGCAATTGACAAATTCTGTAAAGAAAATGACAAGACTTGTTAATTACTCAGAAAGCACCACAAAGAGAGAATTCCCAATCCAGAATAAAAACAAAGCGCTGAAAGCGCTGTAACACTGATATCGCATGCGTGTATAAAATTTACACAAAAATTTCACAGGAATCGTCCACCGATGAAATAATTGGTATCACCCATTCACCATATCTGTCTGGTGCTTGGCGGTTGCGGACCGGTCTGGTCAGACATGGTGGACTGGTGGCAGTAGTTTGATCTGGGACTGCCGGCTCAGTGTTAGCTGGTAGAATGGGCTGATTGCCTTGAACTTGGAGTGGCGTGAACACTGTTGCTAGTGGACTCACTCGAGGGCTACGGGTACGAATCGGACTGGCGTCATTGAGACTTGATGGAGTGTTTCTCCTCTGAGGTATGATGTACCTGGGGACATCAGTATCAGACTCGGTTTCGGACCCCGTCGACTCCGACTGCTTCTCATGACAGTGCGGAGGGTTGTCCTTGAGAGGGTACCCAGTATCTTTGACATTAAACTTGTCACATCTATCTACCATCATTAGGAAATGAAGGAAAAAAAAGTTTAACGCAGCTTAATATATATATTTTTTTTTTTTCATTCCATTTCTCGTGATCGCAAATTCTCCCACATTTCTTTGGCGGATTTGAATAGAATGTTTACAGAATGTTTCTCATCATGTGACCTATGTAAAGGTTTTGCAATTTGTAGCTGCATAATGGAAAAAGCGGGCTTCATGTTTTTTTCACTCTATTTCTTGTGAATGCAACCCCTCCCACATTTCTTGGCAGATTTGGGTGCAATTTTCACAGAATAATGTGACCTAACGCATACTGTCAAGGTTTTGGGATTTGTTACTGCATCATGGAATAAGGGGGATTCATGTCATATTTCATTTTTCACCAATATCTTTTTAATTACTGGACATATCTGGATGAAATTTTCACAGATCATGTGACCTAGCGTGTGTTGTCAGGGTTTTTCAGTTTATTACTGAATCATGTAAAAAGGGGGCTTCATGTCAAATTTAATTTTTTATCAATGTATCTCCAACTTATGCACATAGTTTCATGAAATTCCATATTTTTATTGCTTCATTATTGAGTCCATCGTGTATCCGTCTGTCTATCCATCTGTCCATCCATCAGTCTGTTCTTAACCCTTTTAGATCACAAGTAACACAATATGTCCATTGAGCTACCCAGGCAGGTGCTTGAAATTCCAGCACTATAGTTTCTAGCTAGCTGCTTGAAATGGCAGCAATATTGCGGTGTATATTGTGAGAGGAATATCCTCCAAAGTCCTTCACAAAAATTGATGTAACTTCATGCATGTCTTCCATTGGATAGTCCGTTGATACATTTTTTTTCTTTATATATAATAATGTGTCATGGGAAAAGTGGGTTTAATTTATATTTTCTTTATTTGTTTTTATTTCATGAAATGCCAATTTCTGGAAAAAGGATACATAATGTATAATCCTGTTATGGACCTCTTATATATCTTTTTTATGTAATGAAACGCTTTGCCATGGAAAAAAGCCATGGAAAAAGGGAATTCAAATTATAATTTCATCATGGACCGATAATAAAAAAGGTCATGTGTACATGCAAAACACTATACCTCTAATATGTTTGTATCAAAATAAAGGTCTTTTTCGGCTGGGGATATCATTTCAACGAAATTGCTTGTTGATCATTATATTTCATTTTTTATGAAACTATATCGTCGGTCGACTTCGCCTCTCTCCGATTTAATTTCATACAAATGAAATATATGATCAATAACATATATTTGTTTTCAATGTAATACAGTCATGACGAGTTTTCTTGTCTCAAAAGATTCAAAAGTATGTGATAGCCTGCTTGGCGTGATGAACTACGGAGAGACATTGAGCACCGTTTTGCCGGAGAATGTCTCATTTATGTCTTTTGTATGTTTTTATAAGAAATGTTTTTTTTTTTTTTCTTTCTTCATGGAGTAATTGTAAATACGTTTAAATTTGGTTAATATGTTTATATGTTTAAAAATGAAAATAACACTATATACTAACAGATTATGTAAGGTATGCTGGGGGGATGACCACGACCCCGCGTACCTATTGACGTGGTAAATTAAGCTAGAATAGAGTTTTCTTGTCTCATACTCGCGTGGGATAAGAAAATAGTGCTGTATTTGGTAAACACTCAGTAATTCGGTACGGTTCATTTCTAAAAAAATGCTGAGCTAGGTTCTATAAGGAAATTAATTGTCAACATTTTTAATCATGATAAAGTTGTTGATTTGATCCCTATTACATTCAAACCAAAATCAATACATGCAGGTTTCTTCGGAACTATTTTGCGTTCTTAATATACCTGTCAAAGAAGCGAATATGCGTCATGTAAATTTCATCACACACATCGTGTATGCTTCTGCTTAAACACATTATGGGCTATGATTCTGGTTACACAGTTACGTGTTAAAAAGAAATTGATACTCGTTGCCTTTTGAGGTAGAGATGTAATAAACTTGTTCATAAAAAGTTATTAAGCTCGCCAAAGGCTCGCTTAACCCATTACCAAACGACAAAATTTTGGACTGGTCCAAATTGAAAGCATTTGCAGACAACAAAATAAAAGTGACTGAAAATTTGAAATTTGTTTTGTACAGGGTAGAAAACATCGTGGGAAAAGTAGAAAATGCTGGTTACCAGCATTTTCTCCTTTTCCCACAATGTTTTCTAAAGGCGTCTTTCTCAAGGTCGTCAAAAGTAGGGATTGTGTGGTAATGGGTTAATAACAATTTTTTGTAGACTCGTTTTTAAAATTTTATCTAAAAAAACAACTCATTTCAGATCCTATATTTCGTATGCGTTTTATCAAACAAGAGGACGGTATAGATTTCTATCTATACGGTCCCAAAAAAACCCATATTTTCCTCCAATGTTTTAAAAGGATGAATAGTCATACTAACAGGACATCATTAACTCCCGCTAGATGGCATTCTATAAATACTCATCTATCTAATATGGGCATCCTGGGTACAGAACCGAACCACTTTCCTACGCGACAACCGTTACTTTGAATTCAAAACTAAAATGAAGGTTAACTCAATAAAACGCTACCTCGTGCAATTCACTCAGCTATGATCAGCAGTTTAGAGAAATCTGAAGCTAAAGCAGGTCTCATTACCCCTCAAACTTATTGATAAAAGCTATTTTCAACATTGCTACTTTATAGAGCGTAATATTACAGTCAGCCCGCTTTCGGGGTTAGTGATGCGTCGTATAAGACAGTCGAATCTTCGAAGAATATGACATGCGCAGACAACGACCCGGACGTAAAAAGCGGAAAAGGGAGATAACAAAGCCAGGATGTATAAGTTTGGGTATAAAAAAACATCCCTTTAAATTTTCAATACAAAATGTTTTCCTGAAATTACCTTGCGTTTAACCCATTACCACACGATCCCTACTTTTGACAACCCTGAGAAGGAAGCCTTTAGAAAACATTGTAGGAAAAGGAGAAAATGCTGGTAACCAGCATTTTCTCCTTTTCCCACAATGTTTTCTACCCTATCAAAGCAAAACTGCACCATTTGAAATTGTCTTCTGCAAATGCTTTCAATTTGGATAGGTCGAAATTTATGCTGTATGGTAAAGAGTTACACCAAAAAACTTGTTTTATTCAACCATTTTCAATGGAAATTAAATTGCCCCTGGGAAAACATATACTCATAGGTAAAAGAAAGTATACAGTTTTTGGTCTCCCAGTATTTTCTCATTTTTCATGCCTTTGACCTGAAATCTTCAAAAAAGCAACATATTTCTACTAAGTTTGAAATGATAGTCTGTCATTAATTTACATATTTACACACTTTACTGACTGCACTGCAGGCGCATGTCGATTTTGCATATCTGCATCTGCAACCTTCTGGACAATCAACATATCGTTGTAAATCAGAATTATGCTTTTTAAGAAGATAATCTGAAAAATTCAGACCATTTTCTTTTTTCTATCGAACGATGGAACGGCTTTCAGAAGCCGATAGAAACTGTGTCATTAAAATTGTGCAGGTAAGTTGTTCAAGACCGTTCAGAGACTTGTTTATTGCTTTGTAAACAAGTCACGGTTGATCGGCTGTGAATGAGCTATAAGTTGAAAGAAGTGCCATTCTGGTTGACATGAAGTAACTGTCAAAGTAAAACTGGTACATCGGGGGTTGGGGTGGAATGATGCATAAAATCAACATTGAAAGGTCCGTGTCTGGCCAACTAAAAATTACTAATAGTCTTTCGGATGAGACGTTAAACCGAGGTCCCGTGTGACGGTGCTACACACCGAGCACGTTAAAGAACCAGGCGGAATTCTCAGTAGTTTCGTCCTGTATCCTTGCATTATCCCCCGTAACAACTAACCGTCTTCTGGGGGCGTCGCTCAGATGGGCAACCGGTAGCGACGATAAATAAACGAAAATAATAAATCAAACCGTGTGAATCATTTTCATGACATAAAGCGAAAATGCATCAAATACGGTGTTTGCACTCAATCAGATTTGGTGAAATTTAGAGCCAGGAACATGGTTTTGAATCATTCGAGATCTGCAATAAATAAATGGGAATGAGATTTGGTAACATCACATGAAAATGTATGGAAATTCGACGGTACTGGTTAAAAATGATACCAAATGGAGTTAACTTGTCACGGATACCCATCTAGAGGCCTGATTATTGAAGGATTTTCTTTTAAATTTAAAAATGACTGGACTTTCGCAAGAAAAAGATTGCAAAGGCTCAGCTTTAAAAGTTTTGCCAAAACAGCCAAAATTGAAAGGTTTATGCGTTGTTTTGCCTCTGAGTATATATTTAAAGTTTAGAACACCCTGGTTTTCCATAAAAAAAATAACAAATACCTGTAGTCAATGTCAAAATGTTTTAACACTGTTAGAGGCCTACCATCTACCATGTAAGGAAAGGTCGAGCGGTTAGATTTAAACCTTTAGGCTGCAAAATGTAATGTATTTCCGTATATCAAATCGAAATAAGTTATTACACGAGATTGGACACCAAACAAATAGCTTAAAAATCACCATTTCTTAAGTTGGCAGGGTGCTAAACTTGAAGTCCGCCTGCCTCCGAAAACAAGGGAGACAAGTGCATTCCTAAACCCAGTATTAGATATTCCTCGATTTATTTTTCTTGAAACGCAAATAAAGGAGGAATGGGGCGGGGTCGTTAAATATCGTCTCAAACTTTCCCAACATGAAAAAAAAAAATAAATATTTCACTATGACTTTTAAATTCTATTGATCGAAATCTTTATATATTCGAGCTTGTGTGTTTTTTGTCGAAGATGTCACATACTCTATAATAAATACATGTATATAATTGTTAAAAATTTCCACAAAGATCAGCGTGTCAAACACCTCCATCTCAGTTTTGTCTTCAAACTCCACTTCTGTTTCCGTTGATTTTGACATATACTCTGCTACAGGCGAAAACGGACATTTGCGTAAAGTGTCGTCTCGGATCAGTCTGCGCAGTCCGCGCAGACTGATCCGAGGCGGCACTTTACGACTACACTAGATTTTGTGCTACAGTAGACTTGCAGAAAACAGAAAAGGGTCCCAACAGAAAATCACATGATAACGGAACGTGCCGTTTCGGATTAGTCTGCGCAAATGTCCGAATGTATCTTTTCGCCTGTTGCAAACCCGATTATTATCCCCAGTTAAGGTAAGACCTGTGTAATGCACTTCCGGTGAAAATTCCAATTGGTTGATAAATAAGGATTTATGCAGAAATAATATTTTTCCACATTTCTAACGGATCAGAAATTCCGTTTATATCTATCTCCAAATTATTTTTTGATACTTTTGTTATTTTTCTGAAAAGGGAGGTAATTATTATCTCTTTTTGAATTGAGAATATATAGTGGTTTTAGATTTATAAATGATAATTCAAAGAAGGAAAAAATGAAAAGGTGAAAATTCAATAATACTCATTCTTAATTTTAGCTAGTTTTGCAGGATGATATTTTAGTGGAAATGACTGTTTTCCATTACACAGGTCTTACCTTAACACTATCAGCCTGTTAGCATCAAAATAGGAGTCATGCTCTGTGGGGGTGTGATACACCTTTATAATGCACTTTACTAAGTAAGCTGGCGCATTTAGGTAGACGCAGGTTTAAAAAGAAGCTCAACAAAGAGGTTGAATGAAGAAGAATATTCCTGATATCTACATAAAATTTATAAAGAGCAAAGACTTTACACCCAGGTCGGACCGCGCAGGCTGACATGGGTTAATACTTTTTGCCAGTGAATTATATCCAACACTTACATAGAGCACATAGCTCATTTATGAATTTGCAAATATTCTTTTTTTTTTTAAAACTCGCCGCTCTTGATAACGTGTTTGCAAAGAGTGTGATTTTTTTAATGGTACCAAAATGGTTCTAACTGACGTAAGCTCATGGATGATGCATATAGTGATTTGTATGATTAACACTTTACCAAACGACAAATTTATCGACTGGTTCAATTTGAAAGCATTTGCAGACGACAAAATAAATGTGGCTGAATCATCGAAAATCGATTCGGGAAGGGTAGAAAACATTGTGGGAAAAGGAGAAAATGCTGGTTACCAGCATTTTCTCCTTTTCCCACAATGTTTTCAAAAGGCTTCTATCCTAGGGTCGTCAAAAGTCGTCATTGTGTGTTAAAGGGTTAAAGCACAAAGGACAGATGAGGCTTTCTACCTTAGCATTTCAGCAAAATTCCACCGTTTTATCTTGCAGTGTATTTACCTGCTTCATTTAACCAGCCAAGGTCAATATCATTTACATAAATATTAAATAGAGGATAATCAACTGGTTATTTTTTATATGAAAAATATCTCACGAGGATGCGTTGTTAGGCGTTGAAAAAACGAGTGCGCAGCACGAGTTTTTTAACGCCTTACGACGCATCCGAGTGAGATATTTTTCATATCAAAAGTAACCAGTTGATTATTCTACATGTATTTATTATATACCTTATTAACATTATTATTTTTAATTTTTCGTTTAAAAAACAACAAAAACTATCTATAAGTTCTTAATGAAAAAAAGTAGTTCCTAAATTGAGGCAGGAAGTGAAAGTGAAAGTTGATATCGTCACTAGTGATGATATCAAAATTTATTACGCTGGGAAATTCCAGGATTTCACTGCTAGGTATATGATAAATGCTATTTATACCCTCCGAATCAGACAGAGCTGCCTTTGGTCTATGCCACGAGATGGTTACGGAAGTGTTAGTACGGTGTGGGCGAATTAAATTGCTTTCTTGTTTCTTCCTGTGTATATGTAACATTTCGAACAACATTCGAAGTTATTATTCAGCTTAAAGATCAGGATTGGGTAATGAAGTAGGCGATATCAAAACAAAAACGCGTGATTCCCCAAACTCAGATCTTTTTAACCCTCTAACCCATAAGGCATTTCTATGGTATCTCTAATTGACCCTAAATAACAGCAAGGATGAAGTAATTTCTTATGTGTATATGACACCTTTTGATAGCATAGAAAACATTGTGACAAAAGGTGAAATTGCTCGTCACGAGCAATTTCACCTTTTGTCACAATGTTTTCCAAAGGCTCCTGCAAGCAATGCATAGAAATGAGTATCTGTGGAGTAAAGGGTTAATTATGTGATCGAAAATTAAAGATGTTCTCACGATGAACGGTAACAACTATAATGTGCAGTTTAGAAAAGGACAAGGTAAACTACGAAATCACCAGCTTGAACGCTAAAAGTAGTATGGTGAACTAACACCTCGAAAGCAGTGTCGTGGCATAGGAGGCAGTTCTAATTGAAAATTTAACGCCAAGGATTTTTTGCTCCACTAGTTTTTTTTTTTTTTGTAAATCGGATAAATTGAAGAATTGTCTAAAAGTGGTCCTTTTGTTTAATTTACTGTTTCTATGGAATTTCCTTTAATGTTGTCTTTGGAAATACATTATTCCTCTGACGGATGTTTTCTGGGTGGAGTACTGAAAAAGGCTTCCTTTTTTTCTAACCTTTTGAGCAGGCTACTAGACATATACCCAATAAAATCAAAGCCCAAAGCTCTTAATTTGCCAATAAAAGTACAGCTGTGGGTCAAAGATAGTTATTGTCACTCTGATTTTGAACAACGTAGCAAAAAGGCAATGTTGTGTCACCACACAAAGACACACTTTATTGACATTGCAAGAGTGATTTTGTTCTTTAAATGCCACATCGTTAATATTGCAATTAAATCAAATTAGTTAATTTATCCTTCCACGACGCTAACATGTTTGACCTACATTCAAGCTTGTTAAGTTGCAGATCAATCAACATCGAGTGGGTGTTATCGCACTTGAGATCATTCATTCTGATCATTATGAAGCATGCGACACGAGTGGAATGTCGTAGATAAAAGATTAATTATGTCATCTCTCTTTGCAATGGGAGATCTGCAATATCCATTTGTAAAATCCATCGGGAGGTTTGGAAAAGGCAAAAAAAAGAGCCTTGAATAAAAAAGTAATCAAATAATGCTATTTCAGGGCCTCTTTAGTATTATTCTAATGAAAAATTTACCTTGTGTACTCTGCACCCAGGTATTCTAATCATGCTGTCCAGGGGCCGTATACACCAACTGTCTTTGTCTTACTCTCCAGAATCTCTACATGTGAAAGTAACACAACTTCTGATTGGCTAAACCAAATGGTTTAGCCAATCAGAAGCTTTGTAACTATTAAACTTGGACAATCTTGCAGAATAAGACAAAGAACGTTCTTAAGAATGGTTGGTGAATGCAAGCCTAGGAGTTATGCAGACTAGATATAAACTTGGCATCCTCAGGGTTCAAATAGTTTTCACTCTGCTTAAAAGAAACAATGATTGGTAAAATATTTTGCAGGAATCTATTATTGTGTATTAGGCTTTCAGAAAAATGTGTCACCAGATGTTTTCCTGTATATATGATGCATTTACTGCTAGCCCAATTAATAGTGTTGACAGAGGAAGTCTAGATAAGATTATAATATCGACAAAACAAGTCTCAGAAATAGCTGAAAACGACATAAACTAAACCCCGGGTAACGTAGTAGGAGTAAGGTGTTCTGGCCCGCTAATTTTGCTGGCACGGTAGTCAGTATTTGGATCATATGTAATATCGCCACACTAAGACCAAAATAGGCTTGTAGACCGTATTTAATTCAGTATTTCATGAAAATAAAATACAAAAAGTGGTTTAATTTCTGGTATCTTGGGAACATTTCGGTGCATTGTATTTTGCCATCTTGGCTCCCCGTATATAGAGAATGGCTACCACTATTGTCGATTCAAGTGATGCTGTGCGCCATAAGGGTTAATGAGGTTTTAATGACAGTTTTCATCTGGATCTAGTTCCATTAACGGGGACTATAGATTAGCCCTTATTTTTGTTGCTTTTGTGAGGAGTCAGGATTGTTGTGTTTTTTGTCCTTTTACACCTCATGAAAATGATATCTCTTATCGATTACGCCTTCTTAAGTGACTACTTAAGCATATAAAATGAAATTCTTATGAAAAAAAAAAAAAAAAAAAAAAGAAAATGAATGTAAGTTCTTTTTCTAAATGTGTTTCTCATTCAAATATTTTTTTTAAATAAAAAAGATTCACTGGTCACGTTATCTGTGTTTCAAGTCCACGCAAAATGCATCTCCCTAAATATGTTATACAGAATACCTTTAATACATTGTCCAGAAATGGTCATGAAATCGTTAAGAGCTTTCGAATTTGTGATATAAACGTAAACAATTAGATTCAGTACAACTGTTTAACCCATTACCACACAATCCCTACTTCTTGACCACCCTGACAAAGAAGTCTCTAGAAAACATTGTGGAAAAAGGAGAAAATGCTGGTAACCAGCATTTTCCCCTTTTCCCACAATGTTTTCTACCCTTCACAAAACAAATTTCGAATTTTAAGTCGTATTTTTTTTGTCGTCTGCAAAATTAATGCTTTCGATTTGGACAAACCTAACATTTTGTCGTTTGGTAATGAGTTAAAAAATCATTTATTATTTCTCGGTTATCAATAATTTAGCAAGCTGAGGCTAAAGAGTATCTCAGATACACAATACCAAACAAGAGATGAAATCAGGAATACGTATGATTTCGATGCGTAAAATCCGTTTTACATCGCAAACGACTGTATTATAGGGTTAACTGGTCCTCAAACATGCAGACAATCGATCAAAAGCAAAGGTTTCGGTATAGGTCAGCCTGTGCGGACTGCACTGGTTGGTCTGGGTCGACAAGTTTTGCAGATGTCTTTAGATCGTTTTCAAAGAGCATAGGTCATCTTGGTTTTATTGTTATCACGAATTATTTGTCTGTTCTTTCTCACTCTATATTTTCGCATATTATGGATTTTGTCGTTTTTTTATTGGAGTCTCACGCCGTTTTTTACAGCTTTGCTCAAATCATAACCAGTGTACTTACGCATAAGTGTCCTTGCTGCTTCACAACAATACATGAACTATGGTCATAGAGGATGAGTTGCAATTGCTACTCCTATGTCCTCAGTTTAATGTGCTCAGGAAAATCTATTTCAAACAAAAATGGTCAAGCTGTAGGCCATCTAAAGATGTCTGTATCCGTATAATGTCAGAATCTGCCCTCTCCAATATTTAGGGCCCGTGAAGTTGGCTCAACGCGCAGTAATCGACATTCAGCTCAACACCAGCCTTGTTAAGCGAGCTCGACATTCCAGCTCAACGGCCAGCTCAACAGCTAAAATACATATATATGTCAAAATCCAAGTCCGTTGAGCCAGCCCGACATTCCAGCTCAACGGCTAGCTCAACAGCAAAAATGCTAGATCCATGTCCGTTGAGCCAGCTCGACATTCCAGCTCAACGGACAGCTCAACAGTAAAAAATACTTATACACGTACATGTTTCAATCAATGTCCGTTGAGCCAGCTCGACATTCTAGCTCAATAGCCAGCTCAACAGAAAAAAAAAATATATATATGTCAAAATCCAAGTCCGCCGAGCCGGCTCGATATTCCAGCACAACCGCCAGCTCAACAGTAAAAGTACTTATACATATGCTTCGATCAATGTCCGTAGAGCCAGCTTGATTTCTAGCTCAACGGCCAGCTCCACAGTAAAAATATTTATACATATGTTTCGATCAATGTCCGTTGAGCTAGCTCGACATTCCAGCTCAACGGCCAGCTCAACAGCCAAAATACATGTCAAAATCAAAGTCCGTTGAGCCAGCTCAACATTCCAGCTTAACCGCCAGCTCAACAGTGTAAATACTTATACATATGTTTCGATCAATGTCCGTTGAGCCATTTTGACATTCCAGTTCAACGGCCATGCAGCTCAACAGCAAAAATACATGTATGTCAAAATCAAAGTCTGTTGAGACAGCTCGACATCCCAGCTCAGCAGCAAAAGAACACATAAATTTATGTCAAAATCCAAGTTTGTTGAGCCAGCTCGACATCCAGCTCGAACGGCCAGCTCAACAGCAAAAATACACTCGTACATACGTCAAAATGAAAGCGTCTAGAGCCAGCTCGAAATCCCAGCTCAACGGCCAGCTCAACAGCAGAAGGTCATACGTATTTTTGTCAAAAGCTAAGTCTTATTTTTTTCTTCTGCATAGATTACAATAATTTCAGAGGTAATTTGCAGCCATGGCAAATAAATATAACAAATCTTTTCTGAAATTCATCATATCAAATAAACCGCGTCTATTTCCTCTTTCGGTTTTTTGATTTCGCTTTATTTACAAAACCATGACAAAACAGACTGTGTATCAGAACAATTTCGCAAGAACAATGGGTTTAAACTGCATATTCTGTGGCAGTATGCCTGTTTAAATCACCACTATTGGAGAGATCTTATGAAAACGAGTACGTTGATGTCAGAATAACGTTACTACAGTGTACTTTCATATTTTGTCAAATCCAGATTTCATATTGTGAAACTTGTCGTTAGTAATAATAGTGTATACTGGAAAGAAGTAAGCCATTGAAATATCTAGTATTTTGGGCCGGAGGCCCTCTATCACTAATAAACTTAACGTTTTGATTGATGCATTAATTCCAAGCCACTAACTGCTTTTTTCACATGCATCAGATTTTATAGGCGAGTAATCAACCCAAAGACAATTTACCACACCTAGGATATATTTTAGAATAATGGAATCATTACCTTTTTGTTTGTATGCAAAACCTAAGAATATGTGGACAAAAAAAGCTCCTTATGTAATAAAGGTAATGAAAATGTTCATCCAGCGTGTAAGAGACCAAAATGTTAATGAATTGTTTGACCAGATTACCTAGGAAAAATGTCAATATAGACCAAAGAATAGTAGTTTTGTTTAAACATGTTTTATTGCCCCGTTATGTTACAAGAATAAAATACAATACATAACAATATACATAATCAAACGACTGAGCAAAAGGGACTAACCACAAGTTATCGCAATTTGGATTCGGTCATTCCCTTTATAAAATTATATGTTTTTAGAGTCATCCATTTTCGCTTTTGGCTTTCGAAATATTACAGTATGTTTTTAAATTTTACTATTGAATGACAATTTTGTTCTAGTTATTCTCAAACATGTTAATGGCAATAACAAGTTAAGTTATAATAGTGGAAAAGAAAGAAATACGTTTCTTGAATATAAACAAAAGAAGAGAAAAAACTCGGATTGTGAAATTATAACTAAAAGAATTATAGGTTTTGAGTAATTCTAATTTTGACTGTCCAAAAACAATTTGAGAACAATGTCTGGCAGGCACAGTTGCTAAATCAATCACAGTAGAGACCAATGGTTAGGAAGACCACTAATGGATGAGTATCATATGCCATATTAGATTCACACCATGAAACCCTAACTTTGTTTCCGAAGAGGCCTAATTGTGTTTGATCAACAACGAATGGGAGTGTTGGCCATCTGTTTTTAAACAACATTTACCGAGAGCTAAAGTTACATGTCTATTCTTGTCGGATGTTAATTTTGCTCCATTCTTAGCATAGGACCAAGCTCGACAGAATAAACGTCAGTGAATCAGGCTTGGGACGTGAAGATATGGGCAGAGCATGGACCGTAAAGGAATGGGCACCCACCGCCAACTATGCAAGCATTTAATTCCATTGTGTGATTCATTAACTCATGTACATACTGCTCGGCAATAACAATGGTGTTCAAAGATACCCAGTTCGCCCAAAGACCATGATGAAGTCGCCTCCAAAGAACATGAAGTTATGTTCAACAGGAATAGCTTCATGGGTTCGTCTTTTCCCTTAGCTTTAGCTACCTCACAACAACAACAACATACAAGACTCAGTTGTTAAAAAGAAAGGTTGCCGGTCTATTCTGGTCCAATCTACATGGTCCACAGCCAAAAGCAATGCGTAGCCGGCATTTATTCCAAGACGGGGGGATGCATATAAACGACCTTTATGACTTAACACCATTTTCATTGAACCTTATTGTGATGGCTTGCATAGACACACTTCATTATGGTGTATTCTAAAGGTAACTGCACAGGTGAATTACTGTCGAAAAAAAGTGTCTGCTAACCTTGGCAATCAAAAATACAAAAAGGTGTTAGCTGCAGAGATTTGGGTTTCTCAAATTGGTGGCTGTTTGGCTTGCTAGCTGGCTAGCAGGCTGGCTGGATGGACGGATGTAATGAAAAGAAAAAAACATGAAGTTTAAGTTGAGCAAACATGTGTTATTTATCGGTTAATTAGTTTACCGAATCATAAATGCAATCTTAACATTTCAGTCCTATATAATCATGGTAACCAATTCATCTACATGTATACTCACGTATCCGAAGTTTCTCATACTAGTTTTCCTATTAGACAAAAGAGGAGAATGGATCGCGCGTAATTTATTCTATTCAATCCTAGAGAGGACCTCGGACTTGCTGGAATAAGGACTCTGGACCTCTGGTTGATTACTAGTACACACGACACCACGTAACCGATACTTCTATAGGCCAGAGTACAAAGCTATTGAAACTGTCGACAGAACTACATTAATTCCATATTCGCCAGGAGGTTGCCATTTTTACAATTGCCATCAATCAAGATAATGGAGTCATTTCATTTTGATATTGTTACTCTTATCTCGATTTAAAGATAACTTACCTTTAACGACTAAATCGTGTTTGACGTAATGGAACCATTTCCTCCGAAATACGTATATCAATAGGGTTAGTGTTGTGTCACCCTTTGACGCCAAGAGAGGAGAGATTTGTTTTCTTTTGCGGACGATGAAGATTAAGATCAAACTGAACAAAAGCTCATTTTGATCTTAGATATACATTGTTCGATCATTTTTGAGATAGTTTGACCATTAACAATCTTGAATTTTTTTTGAAAATCAGAATGTTTTTTAGGTCGACTTAATCTACGTTTTTGTGTTTATTATATTGAGGCTTAAGGGTCAAATGAGTCAAATATGGTACAACTCTATAAAACAATATCAGGGACAATGTCTATGGTACAAATAGAATTATTATTTGTTGTACGTCTATGATAATATTAAGTAGAAAGACCAGATATATAAGTTATGTTTCCCCGAAGTCTGACAGCTGTCAGATTATTGATACGATTCATAAGGGCAACATGACCGTTTACGATTGTTTCATCAATAAAGTACGGCGAATCTTCGTACAAAGTATCGACTTTATATCTATTCTAAAGGAGTCATTCACCTGGAAAAAAAATGTAGAGTTTTTGTATGTTTCTGATAAAATAAGACAAAACAAAACAAAAGACAACAGATTAACCCTTCACCACACAATATCGGCTTTTAACACCCCTGATATTAAAGCCTTTTGAAAGCATTGTAGTAAAAGGAGAAAACGCTGGTAACCAGCATTTTCTCCTTTTATCACAATGTTTTGTTTTCTATCCTTCCAAAACCAAATTTCAATTCTTTTGTCATATTCATTTTGTCGTCTGTAAATGTTTTTAATTTGGACCAGTCTATAATTTTGTCGTTTGGCAAAAAGTTAATCAAATTTCAATTCTTTAGTCACATTCATTTTGTCGTCTTCAAATGCTTTCAATTTGGACCAGTATATTATTTTGCAGTTTGGTAAAGAGTTAACCCTGAGCTAGAATCCTTTAGAAAACATTGTGGGAAAAGGAGAAAATGCTGGTAACCAGCATTTTCTCCTTTTCCCTCTATGTTTTCTTCTCTGTAAATGCCAAATTTCATCGGCTATGCGACGTTTAAAGTGTTGTCTTCAAGTACTTTAAATATGGACATTTCTACACCTTTGTCGTTACGTAAAGACTTAAAAGATAGGGCACTCTAATGGGATGCGTCTAAAACCACCTTTTGTCGCTGAGAAAACAAGTTGGCTTCTTTAAAAAAGAAGCTAGGAGAGGTCAACATCAATGTTTTCAAATAGTTTATTGGCTTTCAATTTCAGTATATTTTGGTACATGTATACAAACGAGTAAAAACGCCGCCGCGTAGAAACCTCATATGCTTTACACGACGGCAATTTGACCTTTTGTCGCGTTTTTAAGTTGTATTTTCTTGTCCAGCGGTCTTCTTTCTTTTTATCGAAATTTTTCTTATTTTTTGTTCTAAATGGAATATTTTCTTAGTAAATAGAACTACAATTATTTGAGGGGTAATTTGCAGCCATGACAAATTACTAAATTAAATCTTTTCTGAAATTTGTCATTTATAAAAATATATCACATCTGCTTCCTGTTTCTTTTTTTTTTTATTTCGCTTTATTAACAAAACCATGACGAAACAGACTGTGTATCAGAACAACTATCCTTGAAAAAATAGAATTAGACAGCAAATTCTTTGGCAGTCTGCCTTTTAAACTCACCATTGTTGGAGAGGTCTGATGACCTCTCCAACAACGGAGTCGGCTTAGACTCGGGTTATCTGCCATAGCGTTGTCTATGCATTTCATTTTCTTCGAAGATTCGACCTGTCTTATATGAAGCATCACTCCCCCCAATATTGGGGGGATTATAGTAATACGCGCTATAAAGTAGCAATGGAGAAAAGTGACTTTTATCAATACGTTTGAGGAGAAATCAGGCCTGTTTTAGCTCCAGATTTCTCTAAACTGCTGGTCATAGCTGAATGAATCGCACCAAGTAGCGTTTATTGAGTAAACGTTTATTATTGTTTGAAATTCAAAGTAACAGTTGTAGCGTAGGAAAGTAGTCCGGTGTGGAACCCAGGATGCCCAAATTAGATATGAATATTAGTAGAATGCCAGCTAGTGGGAGATAATGGTGTATTTGTAGAATGCCATCTAGCGGGAGATAATATCCCTAATTGATGCGGCGAGCTAGCACCTATTGATCGATCGATTACGGATTACCTGGATCCTAGACGAATCCATACGTGAAAAGCGATGTTACACGCATTACATTTCTGGTGCACTGTCCTAAAGAATATGTGGACTCCTTTTTTTTTCCTATTTCAAACCACCTTCACCGTGGGGCGACTAACACCTCGTTGCCCTTTCCAAATGGCGGTGGCATAGCTCAACGTTACAAAAAGGAAAACAGTTGTATCTAATCTCAGGAGTAGGCCGAAACTTTTGTCTGGACTAACTCTTTACAAGACGACAACATTTTAGATGTGACCAAATCGAAAGCTTTTGCAGACTAAGACTTGTATGTAGCTTCATTGTTTTTTTCTTTTTTTTTTAATGAATAAATGGGTAGAAAATATTGTGGAAAACGAGAAAGCGCTGATTACTGTCATTTGTTCCGTTTCCAGCGCGTTTTCCACAGCCATCATTTTCAAGGTCGTGGAAACACAGGATACTCTGGGTAAAAGGTTGAACACGTGATACAACTTAAGTGCATCATGTGCACTTGTTTATGTGCAGATGGTGTGCGCTTCCGAGCGAACGTCATTTTGAGGTATTGCTGTTAATGCTTATTTGAGACATGCTCTGAAGAAAGGCAGCTACGTGTTTCTGTGTAGCAAGCTAACCATCATAATTATACTTAGGAATCCATAATATTCATTTTTTAACAACCAATTTAATCACGAGATAGACTGTGGCACGTAGCCGAAGAGAAAATTGACCGATAGCGAAAACTGTCGGCCCAGGGAGGCCTGCGCGGACCGCGCAGGCCTCCCTGGGTCAATGCTTTTCTTAGATGCTGAAAAGCCCCCTTTTCACAGAGCATGGTTTATTAATCTGTGTTATCCGATTTGAAATCGAACCAAGGAAACAACGACGCGGGGGTCGCTGAAGTTTCCAGGGATTCTTTTATTGCTTTCAGCCATTAAACAGCATGTAGTGTACGGTACTTCCGTCGCATTTATTGATTTACCCGTTAGTCAACCGCTACCCAAATGATCCTGTGTTTCTGAAGTCTAAAGTCTAGAGTCTCAAAAAATTAATATTATTGCGGAAAAGGGGTGGACTTAAACCCTGTATAATTTCATTCTTCTTTCGGTGTAAATTTCAAAAAATTATCTCTTGTCTATTATATGAAATACATTGGAAACCGAACTATAAATGTAAACATGGACTCTTGAACTGTATAGAGGCTAAAGTGATGTTGGAGGATATTTTTCTGTTTGTCATTCGCCTTATGTGATAAATAGAATCTCACATCCGTATTTAAGTATTATCATTTTATTCAAACTCGTTGACTAAAATGTAGTTGACGCTCGCCAAGGCTCGCCTTATACAATTTTAGTCAACTCATTTGATAAAAATGATAATACATAAAAAAAGATCTCATATAAGATTCTCATATAAGATCCTCTATATAAACGTTATCGAGTTGCATTATGCATTATTTCCCGGCGTTACGTGATTTCAATACTTGTCCCAAAGCAAAGTTAGGTGAATTGATAATGAAAGGTTTGTCAATTGAGAGCTACACAGAACCAGGTGCGGTTCATTGTTGACGATGAATGAATGGCATAATCATGACAAAGTGGAATGTTTCTTTACTGTTTCTAGTACCGGTTTGTCTTTTCATATCTTACTTCTATCGTGCTATGATAGCCAACTGAAACAAATAGTGGGGGGGAGATAGAGATAGAGAATCAAATTAAGAGACAGAGAGTTCAGATTTGAGATTTAGGATTTCTTGATTGTGTAAGTTAGGCCATCAGCTCATATAACATATAAATATGTAGTGTCTATTATTTTATCGTCCCATTGTCCCCCCCCCCCCTCCTTACGCAGTATAACTAAAATGTGTACAGGTACGTATAAATTGTCTAATCATACTTGTTGTTGGCACCATGATAAAATCTAATTTAAATCTTATATAGAGAAAGAAGAGAGAGAGAAAGAGAGAACGAGTCAGACTGAGTAAGGATAATGGTGGGGGCAGCCGGGTAGCTTGGAGGGTAGGCATTCAATAAAGGGACCCGGATACAGAAAGATCAAAGATTATTTCATGCTTTCCGGTGGGATATCGAGAAATAGCGGTGAATTTTTTTTTTAAATATTACACGAGTACGACCAGTGAAAATACCGATTTTCGTGTTCTTGTTGCCTAGGTAAATTGCGAGTGCCTAACAACCAGATGGAAATATGGCGTCATTTACCTTGCATTTCTCGTGCTTGACGCCATATTTCCATGCGTTGCTATGCAGGAGGAGTACGCCACGGGGAATAAAGGAAAAAAACCGTACTGGATTTTGATAAAGCTCCCAAAAAAAGGGTTAAAAGCAGGAAATAAATAGAATATTTGTTGTTGTTTTTTTCAGTGAAAGATCGAAATTTATTTCATCGAGTGAACACCATCGGTAATGTTTTCACGCAGCAGCTACTCGTGAAAATATTACCGATGGTGTTCACTCGATGAAATAAATTTCGATCTTTCACCGAAAAAAAAACCCTCTATATATTCCTTATTCAAATAGAGATCAGTGTGAGGCTGAAAAGTGAGACTGTGACAAACAGACTGTAGTTTTTGACAAGATTAGAATAAAAATTTTGCAGAAAACATCGCGTGGATGTACCAAAGTAAAACTCACTTTCGAATTTATTTTTAAAATGTGGTTTACCTTTAGATTACTCAATAAATGAAAAAAGATATGATGGACATTTTATATTTCACCCCAACTTTTTTTGTTTGAAGATCTAGAACATCTGAATAACAACAACACACTAAATACGGTTGATTTCATATCAACCCGCTTAACTCTTTACCAAACGACAAAATTTTAGACTTCTCCAAATTGAAAGCACTTGCAGACAACAAAAAAAGTAACTCAAAAATTGAAATTTGTTTCCAGCAGGGTAGAAAGCATTGTGGGTGAAAGGAGAAAATGCTGGTAACCAGCATTTTCTCCTTTTCCCTCAATGTTTTCAAAGGGCTTCTATCGCAGGGTCGTAAAAACCAGGGAGAATTTGGTGAAGGGTTAATGTACCTAAAAAGCACAAATATTGCACTTAGCATGCAAAATATAAAGAGTTGTTTGAAGTTTCTTTGCATCTCATTTTCTCTGTGTGCATGTTAACGCAACCAAAGGTTTTTATTCGTATAAACAGTTACATATGTTGCATCGACGGTTGTCATCGACACTTTGATTCTTTTCTATATCTGTGCACCGTGCGACACTGAATTGGTTACCGTCCATGAAACAGCTAATGAAGCATAAGTATTATGCAAGTCGTGCTCCGAGAAAGGATTGCGTTATTGTAATTAGTACCGACCTTGTCGGCCAAGGCAGTGTTTGCAGGTTTACCTGGATTAAAACTTTTTAGAAGTTGTAAAAAAAAGAAATTCTGAATGCGAAGGATCAGTCTTCCTAATGTTTGAGACGAGTTTTATTTAAATTTGATCCGTATTATGCGAGCACTTGTTTGGTATAATGGTATACGTAATGTATGACAAAGTTATTAAAAAGAGACTTCTTTTCCTAGAGTGATCCCTGAAATAACAATAGCTGTAAGCAAAGTGGGTGTTAAAATGAATACGTCGTTTATTGTCTTTTTTTTTTTTAATATTTTATTGTCCCAGTATACTGGTGTGTGAGGGTTGGGGAGCTATCCCTCTCCACATCTTACAAAGCAAAGTAATACAATTAATCATCATACAGTTAGGGACAAAGAAATAAAAACAGATAATAAACATGAAGGAAAAAAGTGAATAAGAACAGACATAGAATATGTGTTTTGTCATTTCTGGAGACATTTCGTTTCTCTTTTCGGAATTCATTATTGATCTGAAAAGGTCCATATTTGGAAGGGTACAACTCTCCAGCTCTTTGTGCTACCACTCATTGTCTTGCCCAATCATCCGAGCAATCGCACAGTTTTGAGACAATTCGTACCACAACACCATCGGTCAAAGCAATTGTATGACAATCTCACAGATCGCAGTTACTCGTGCAATACCTATAAGGTAGACTTACGGTGCGTCGCACGATCATATTGCACCTTTAGGGGCTTTCACAATTGGTGCACAAGCAGAAGCGACCGATAAATTTTGGTTTGGATCGTAACTGTTACCGAAATAATCGCATATGAAACAATATTCGTACCAAATACGCACGATCTAAAGCGACCGTTGTGCAATGCAAACGCATTAAATCATGCGATATATCTTGCGTCTATATACGACTGTTGTACAATGAAAGCGAGTGTTGTAAGATAATGTGATAGGATCGTGCGATTGATCAGGTGGATCGGACGATTGAACGTACGTCAATGCGATTGGACGTGGGACGCTCGTGCGATCTTGCGTTCAATGGTACAAATGCTCGTGCGAGGGGGTTTATATACCGCCCGTTTCTAACGCTCTTCAGTTGACATAGTTGAATGCGAGAGAAGATTCAACAAACCCAGCAGAGGGCGAGGAGGTATTGGCGCAGCAGCATCCATGTCAATTGTGGTCTGAAGCAGAAATGCTTATACAAGGTATATATATATATTAGTGACAAAGTATGGCAAATTAAAGCTAATAAATCGTACAATGATAGTAAAACGTTGCAAGATTACATGAGACACGTTGAGCAACAGTCTCATGGTTCGCAAAACACACATATAGACTGCTGCGATTCATCTTACGACCTTTAAAAATCGTGCATCACTCTTGCAAGTACACAAGACGTTCGTACTAATGTTCGTGCGTTGCACTGCGATAATTTGGATTGCATTCGGTCGCGTCTGAACAGTTTGCATGTTTACTATTTTGATGAGACTTGATTCGACCACTTAAACACATGCAACGAATGCGAGGCGTCATGCAACGTATGCGAAAGCTCGTGCGAGGCTAAAAAATTCCGATCGCAAAGTGTTGTAAAGTGCTCGTGCGCCAATTGTGAAAAGGGCTTGAGGTGCTCACGAATGCGCCAATTGTGAAAGGAGCATTTGTCTTGCAAGGCTTCAACTTGCTCTTGATAACGCCCTCTGTTTCATTTATAAAATCGATTTGTGGTCCAATGCGGGAGTAGCTTTCTTTTTAAATCTACCGTGGCTGACAGAAATCACGTTCTCATGAGTAACTGATGAAGTTCTTCACTGGTTCCATGGTTGCACCTAGTGGAAATTTTGACCATTGAAATTTGCAAGGGCGAAATTTTGTATGGTAGAATTTTTCTTCTCTAATCATAGTATCCATTATTATTATCATTGTCGTAATTACCTTTTCCTTAGAAACAAAGTGTTTTGAAATGAAGGAAAGAGAGAGAGAGGTTTGATTGATTAGGAAATTAATCCTTATTTTATCATATTTCCCAACTATTTAACGAACGTATCGATTGAGCATAAATTACTTATGATCAAACAGTAACTATGCACAGACTAGAAAATTCGTCAGCAATTCCAGAGACCTGACGCCAATATTAGATCAGACGAGCACAAACACCTTGAGGGTTTGGAGACAGCAATGATAAGTGATCGTTGTAATGATACACAAGTGAAAGTCAGAAGCATTTAATATCCTATTGTAAATCTTCATTCCACTTGTCTTCAGGGAAATAAACTGAGCTAGCGGCGTATAATGTGATGTACGTGGTAGGTACCTCCTGGGATGAAACATTGTGCACTATCGGCCTGTCCTTTTTTTGTTTGTGTAAAGTCAAGGTTCTGTTATTGATAAACAAAGATACCATTTAGTGTCTTCAATAACGTAAGGTTCCATTCATAACTGCGCTTGTTGAAAGTTTTTGCTGCGCAAACAATAGTAATACACTGAATGTTCAATATATGCACACTGGAGGTTGTTTTTGTGTCTATTGCCGCAATACTATCTTTTGATGTAAAAAGACGTGGAGATGGCTTTCAACAGTAGATATCCCAATATGTTACAATGTTGTACTTAATCTTTGTCTGACAAACCCCAGTTCCTGTCGATTGTTTTTAGATTATATACATAGTATTTTTCTTCAGGCCTGTTATAAACTTTTAACAGATGTATCAAGAGCCTGGACATCAATATGAGGTCACGTGGAGACAGACAGCCCGCAGGTCAATAGACAGCAATAAGAAGTAATTTTTCTAATCATACATACGTGAAGTTCAAGACCATTTAAGATGGCGTCGTATATTTTTATTCCATTTTACCATTGGGAAATAAATACTAATATCAGTTTTCATTTTGTTTTTGAGTGTCGTTTTAAAAGACAAAACAGTTCGCCGTTGCTGATGTCTTGCCTTATTGACATTTGGATTGCTTACGTGACGCATAGCCCATTTGCGGCTAGTGTTGATCAAGATCAGATTGTACAGAACGTGCAGTTTGATCTTGGACCTTCACTCCCGATAACGAATTATATTTCCCCAACTTTAGAAGTTTGAAAGAGAAATATTTGAGTCTTTTACTGTTGACTGGAAAGTTTCATTTAACATATTTGGTAGGTTAAGGACTAACCTCGGCATCAAAATGAGGTCACATCGGCATATAAAGCCCAAGGTTGACAAACGGCAATTAGTGACGATTCTAACCATACATTAGTGATAGTTCAAGACATTTGATATAGACTTCTAGATTTTTTTCTTTTATTTTTTCATCTGGAAATTCATCTTACTAGCAGACCTCCAAATTTGTTGGTAAGAAAACTAACCGCATCAATGCAATTTTGATAACTACAAGTGAAATTGTCAAGTTATGAAATTAGCTGCTTGTGTTGGTATGTTTAATCGGCGTTTGTATATCTGGGTTCTAAATAATTAAAGTGTTGATACATGTTGACAGGAATTATGTTATTGGTGACATGGTTGTGATTTTATTCTGTGGTATCACCTTTTCCTAGGTTTCAAAAGTACAAGGCTGAGGACCTACGATCGCATGTCAATGGACAATCCTGCGACAAAAAAAACAACAAGTATCTGCATAAAGAGTCAGTCTTGGATATATAAACTAAAAGTAGCCCACCCTTAGCCACTGACTAACGTCGGAGCTCCGCTCCTGTCTACCAACTGAAATTCTTAAGTGAAAAAGTTGAAATATATTTAAAGCCCAGAAATGTTTGGTCTCCGAGATTCTTAATGCTCGGTGGGAATCTTACAGGGTTTGCTATCCACGGGTTTTGGGTCCGAATTTAAGTTCTGTGCAAAACTTTTTTAGACGCTTGATGTTGACTATTCCTCATTCTCCTATGTACATTATTTCTACAATATAATCTTGATAGTGTAATAATATCATGAAAATAGTGAATGGTAGGCTACTGGTGTTGAACAAAGCACTGGTACAAGAAACTCTAGGAATCCGTGACTGGGTCAACTCGCCATAGCAGAACTAAATATATCTGAACGCAACCATCTAACCAACTATTATTTAACCGTTATCCTGCTAAAAATGTGAAATGACATTTTGAGCTAAAAGTAAAAAATCAAAATTTTGGTATTTCAAATGTAAAGGGGGAACTATATCCCTATCGGACAGTATAGATCAAAGATCAGACTACACGTTTTGTGCAGTCTGATCTTGATCTACACTGTCGGCATAGAGGTCCGTGAGTCGCGTTTCGCAGCCTTATATTTAATATCAGTTATCGAAATATACATGTAGAATGATCACGTTGAATTTTGAATATCCATTCAAAGTTCTGAAACCGCTCGCTACAAATTTCCGCTAATGACATTTCGTATAACTACGTTCATTTATTTGGGAGGGAGAAAAAAGACGTGCATATACTCTAACAAGTTTGTAAAGATGCCATTCCTTAGAGTGCCAAATATGGGACTTAGACGTTTCTAATTTATAAAAAAGTTCCAAAGTATTTCAATTGTAGGCTGAAATTGGTCATCAGATATCACTTATCGTTTGACAATATAGGTTCAAGATGATACTGCACGAATGTACAGTCTGATCTTGGATCTACATTGTCCATAAAAGCAAATAATAGAGTAGCGCTTTCTGTTCAAAGGATGCATATCGATCGTCGTTCGGTCCTTTCAATTCAAATATAGCCAACTTGTGGCAGGAGTTAGACAACACTATAACGCGCTATGGGGAGAAGCTTAATTCGATAGATTTCAATGTCGCTAACAAAGAAAAAGGCAGATTTACTGTGCGTGTGGAACCCAGTAAATAAGACTGTTTCAGCATCGTAAAAATAGTTCTGGTTTGTTAGGGAGAAAAAAGAGAGAGAAGAAAATGTGTGTTGCTTAGTTAAATCTATGTTTGTGTTTGCGTGTTCATGTTTTGATAAATTGTGTCCATACTATAAGACTCAGTAAAAACAGTACGTCTGAAACTGCACTGTTTTTGCGTGTTCAAGTTTTAAGAATAGTGTCAACAATTTTAGACTCGGTAGAAGAAATACTCCGTCTGAAATTACACTGTGTTGTGTTTTAACGGTATTGAATTGAAAGTTCATGCAATATAATGTGACAAACCTATATTAACGTATATTTTTCTGCAACTAAATGTGTTGAAGTGATTAAGAATTGTGAACACAAATAGTATAATTTCATAAAAGTAACTAGATGTAGATGAGTCTCTTTCTAAAACCGATATTTTATTACAAAAAAGTATTTTGTCCTAGTAGATCTACTAGTAGAGGAACTGCACTGTGTTAAACGATCATAATTTGAAAGTAGTAAAAAGTTTATGTGACCATGTAATGACCCCTTCTTGAACCGCAAGAATATATCAAATTACATGCTTAATTCTTGACACTGCACTTTTCATTGGCTGTGTATATGGATTTACTATCTTAATGATACTCATGGATATCACAGAGTTGTTGATATGGCCCTTTTAAAAGGGAATGCAGAAGTTACAGAAACACCTTTGTTACGAACGTGATAATTGTTATTTAAAATACATAAACAATCAATCGCAAATAAGTTGTTTATTCTTTAAGAACATTTTGTAATCTACAGATATTGTCAAAAGGAATAGACATTACTGTTATGCAATAGATATTCAAGTATCAAGTGAAGTGAAATTCAAACAATTTGGAATATATTGTTGAAATGATACATGCATTTGGTAAGTACCTTTCGATTGGTAATTTCTTTACAGCTGCCTGAAAATCAACATAAACAGTCAATGTTGAATGCAATTTCAACTGGTATTTCCACAACCAATCAACTTATTGGCTGAGACAAAATGTCACAGCCAATCAGAGAGCTAGTCTTTGCACAACATCTAAAAATATTGACAGATACGACCCGAGACTTTATTTTCAACCCTTTACCAAATGATACGATTTCAAAGTATTTGCACACGACAAAGGAAATGTGGCTCAGTTTTTGGGATTTGTCATTTGGAATTTGAAATGGTAGAAAACATCGTTGAAAAAGGAAAACCAGCAATTTCTTCTTTCTCCACTATTTTTCTCTGAAGGCCTTTTCCTTGGAGTCGATTACGGTCGGGATTACGTGGTAAAGGGTTGAAAGATATAATTTTTATTGTTATTATTACTACATGTATTTGTTTTTATCGATATTGTTGTTATAAGTAGTCCTACAGTAGTAACGTTACTACAAATATCTTCAATTAGTGTATTTTAGACATTGCTAAACAGACTAATTTTGGACGTACCAAATCCATAGTTCATCAAGAGTTATGGAAAAAACAATTGAGAGAAAGGAAAAAATCAAAACCATCTTGCTAGAAAACAATATTCATAATAAAAAGATATGTAGGCCAGAAAGCTAGGTTTGTTAGATGCAATTGCTATTTTTCAAATATTTTCTTCAGCTGGCAACTGTCAGCGAAATAGTAGTTGTGTTAGTGTAGCAATGGATGAAATGAGTGAAATGGTTGGCAAAACTGCAAGAAACTGAAAAGAAACAGCGAAATCTTTAACCTATTACTGTAAAAATACTCACTGTTCATCCTTGCAAATTGCATGCCTTAAAAAGATTGTCAAAAAGGAACTGTTTTGCTTTTATAAAAAAAAAATGTCAATAAATTATTGTAAAGAAAAACATAACAAAGATTAGAAAAGAAGATCAACTTTGAAAAAAAATCCTTCGGTTTTGTTTTAAAACTGTATGGATTTTAAAATTTGTGTGGTCTAACGTTAACCTTTCAGAAATGGATTAATCTATATAGATCTAGATGAGTTTAAGACATCGTGGTTTTTTTTTTACATGACCTTCCTGCCACTTATACCCACCAAGGTTTTCTTAACTTACACTGGTTTTCAGATAAAGAATTAGGTGACGTCATATATGACGTCGTTAACGTTACATACCCCTTTCAGAGAAGTGAATCGTGTTTCAGGTATGGACATTTCCACGTATGCAAAAATTTAATCTTTATAATCTGACCTGTAATTTGCGAGATTCATGAAAACTCGTCTACAAAAAGAAAAGTCACTTAACTCGCTAAAGCCGCGCTCAATAACATTTTCTAGACACGTCTGATAAAATTTATAAAATAGATTTGTCAACTAATGGTAGATCCTGTAAATCTTTAGATCTAGATATAGTGTCTTATAGATCTTTATATCTACACTATCTTATATTTTGGTCAAAACAGGTTCGAAAGTATCACAACTTTGATTCAAAAGAAAAAAAATCATATCGATTTTGAATTCCTCTTGCTTGGTCACCTCGATCTTCGCGAGCCAAGTTTACGATCACTGCGTGGATCTTACCTTGGCTGATTGAGCCCGATATCGAGATTCCTGCGATGCGCCCTCTATTGGATGTTGGTTATTACCCTCCTTTACATCATATTTCTAAAAGCAAATGAAATATCGTTTTACAAACCGCTTACGAATACACATGAAGCGATAAGCAGACATCCACCTGGGTTTTTATGTTTACCTTCTATTCGAAAGGTAGAGACCTTGTTCTATTTTTATCAAAGATGAAATGCTACGAGTGATTTCATTCGTTGCAGCTAGAGCTGGCTGCATCCAATGAAAAAGCGTATCGGATGAATGTAAAAATCAAGCTCGATCCGCCAAGGGTAGATTTCCGTAGTGAATCGTCAGCCTTGGCTTGCGAAGATGGCTCACCTCCTAATGGCTTAATTTTCACTTGATTCTTCATCAATCTAAACTCAAGTATTCTATGGTAATATTCTTATTTGAACATGATCCTAAGAGGGTAGTGTAGATCATAATTAGAATTTACAGATGTAGATTCTATATGTGGATCTTAGATTGTATTTGATCAGGAAGGTTCAAACCTTCGTTCCGAAATAAATGAAATGCAAAATGAAAACAAAAAAAAAATAGATGTAGATCTAGTCATCCAACGCTAGTCTACTGTTTGAAAGAATGAACATCTTGATAAACCTTAACCCGTTACCGCACAATGACGACTTTTGACGCCCTTGGAAAAGAAGCCTTTGGACAACATTGTGGGAAAAGGAGAAAATGCTGGTTACCAGCATTTTCCCCTTTTCCCACAATGTTTTCTACCCATCCCAAAACAAATTTTAACTCTTCAGTCTCATTCATTTTGTCGTCTGCAAATGCTTTCAATCTGGACCAGTCTAAAAATTTCTCATTTGGTTAAGAATTAAAGTGACACCTTTTGTGCACGCTGATCTTCACGACAGGTAAACTTCTCTTCAACAGTATCGACTATCGTCGACATTGAATGAAAAGATGTGTCCTGGCGATTTAGAAATATTTCGTAGAAATTAAGCTCTGCTAAGCTCGACTCACTGAGCTTTTTCGGACAGAGTAGATCAAGATCAGACTGCACAGAACGTGCAGTCTGATCTTTGATCTACACTGTCCGATTATATATTGTTCCCAAAACATTACTTTGAAATAATAATATTTAGTTTTGCTTTTTTAACAGGATGAAGTTTAGGATTCCAATTCTAAAACGTTGAAACATTGAAAATCTAAAAACTTTTTTTCTATTTCAAAACATCTGCAGAAAATAGATTCAAAACTGTGCAATTTAACTTCAGCTCTCTGATAGAGTAGAAAACATTGTGGGCAAAGGAGAAAATGCTGGATACCTACATTTTTCTCCTTTTCCCACAATGTTTTCAAAAGCCATCATTCCCAGGGTCGTTAAAACATGGAATTGTTTGGTGAGGGTTAAGCATTTCCTGAAACGCCATTGAAAAAAAAGGCTGGGAATTGACTTGATCAACCAAATCCTCACTTCAGTATGGAAAAGCACGTCTACTGCCGTCCTAATTGACAACTAACACATTTCAACGAGCAGAAGACATTTTTTCTGACCTTTGAAACATTTTGGCAAGTGGGCAATTTGAAATTCAATCTTTAAATTTCTTATTTATCCACAGTGTTTTCATTCATGTTCACATTCAATTGTAAAGTGATTTATTCTTAAATTCTTGTAGTCAAACCAATTCGTATTTATTATCTTTTAAAGTCAAACTTTTTTTTGTTGTAACAATCAAAGTCGTCTGCATCCCAATTTGTTTCAGGAGGTAATGAATTAATGAACTGGCAATTTCCCCAGAGCTTTTGCTTTTTTGATTCATTTTAGGAGCCCGTCAATTGTAATCAACAACAAGGTTTGAATTTTTTAAGTTGAGTGTATTTTAACCCATTCCAAAAGACAAGTTTTAGACTCTTCCAAACTGAAAGAGTTTTGCAGACAACAATATTGAATTTGATGAAAATGGTAGAAAGTTCTCCTAAAGGGCAGAAAACACTGTGGGAAAAAGAGAAATTGCTCGTTACGAGCAATTTCTTCTTTTCCCACAGTGTTTCCAAAAGACTTGTACTGCAGACACGTAAAAACCAGGGCTTGTTTGGGAAAGGGTTAAAGCTGTGTCAACTCTTACCAAACGGCAAAATATTTGATGGGTCAATAAAGGGTTTGCTGACAAAAACCAAAACTGATTCATATGCGTGCTTTTCTTTGTGAAAGGGAAGAAAGCATTGTGAGAAAAGAAATAAACGCTGGTAAATAGGATTTCTTCTTTTCCCACAATAGTTTAATTGGCTTTGTTTGTCATGGTCGTTAAAACTAAGGATTTTGTGATAAAGGTTTAAACAAGATTTTGACGCCAAGTATTTGTTTTACACGAAAGTTGGTATGAAGCAAGGTGACAATCTAATACCGGTATGACTTAAAAAAAAACATACACACAAACACATAGGGAAGAAAATAACTTAAAATTATTTGCAAAGGCGATCATTTGTACCTATAACCACAAAAGCCAAAGTGAATTTTGGCGCAGCGACTCCGCTGACTTGGTTATGAGCGTATGTACGTTGAACATTACCTCGTAAAAAACTAGTAACGAAAATTTACAATCTATATCTCTAAAAATGGGGCATTGGTCGTGATTCATACATTGCGTTTTATATCAATACCCTAATCTATATTGTTGTGTTGGATGCCGCTTGAAGAGGTAGTAGACCTGTAATAGAAAACAGCTATTTCATCTATAATGTTATCTTAAACAATATGCTATCATTTAAGATAAGTATTATTGTACTGCATTGTCCTAGCCACTTATTCCATTATTTCCTTCTTAGAATTATCATATATAAATCTATATTTTCATTACAATGCGAAATAATAATTACCCCCCTGTTAAGGAAACTGACAAAAGTGTCGACAAATAATTTCAAGACACATCATAGGAATATCTGGTCAGTTAACAATGTGCAAATGTGTTGTATCCGTATAAACTCGTAGTTATCAACCACAAAGAAATGTTATTCCATGTTGCACTAGAAGTGTTAGGGGGTAACAACCTTCAATGTATTTTTTTTTTGTCACAGAAAGATATAAAGTTGACCCCGACAAGGCCCTGTATCATCCTGTACACCATCTGTGTCGCGTGTTTCTCTCGGAGTAAACAATTCTGCACGCCTTCCGATACATAAAGCTATTTAAAGGAGAATAAACATCGGAGCGCGCGATCATTTGGCGACATTCTTGTTTTTATGCTCACACAGCCGATCTTCTAAATAATGCGTTGTGACAGCTTGTTTCTTTAGAAGCTATTGAGTTGCAGGAACGTGACATTAATTTATTACTCAATAATTTGATATGCTCTTTCTCATCGGTGTACCTCTCTCTTACTGCTAAATGCAAAAGTCAATACATGAATGGTTTGTTAACACTAATTGTAAGGGTTTTAGAATGCTAAGAAATGTACCGATCTTCAAAAATAATTGGGCCATGCTCTGTGAGAAGGGTCCTTAACACTTTATCACACAATCCCGACTTTTAACACCTCTGCGAAAGAAGCCTTTTGAAAACATTGTGGGAAAAGGAGAAAATGCTGGTAACCAGCATTTTCTCCTTTTCCCACAATGTTTTCTTCCCTTCCTAAGAGTAATTTTAATTCTTTAGTCACATTTATTTTGTCGTCTGCAAATGCTCTCAATTTGGACCAATCTAAAATTTGTAATTTGGTAAAGAGTTAATGCATCTGCATGCAAAAAGTAGCGATTCAGGTCAGCCTGCGCAATACAAAGATCGTATTTATGAGATGGTTGGTTTTAACATCTAAATTAACAAGCAATTATAAGTCGGCAGTGGTTTCGCTACCGAGCATTTCATTATAGAGCTTTGATCACAACTACCTCACCGTTTTCTGATCTCACTTGCCTGAGATAGCAACAATGCCTGAGATAGCAACAATCCAACCGGTTCTACATATATCGTAAGCCAGTACACAAGCGTCGTCATGTGGCAAATAGTTTTTGTTTTCGTATTAAGTAAATCTAGAATTCAACTTGAATTTTAAAGCGAGGCTATATAACCGAGCCATTTCATTATTTTCATTACACAAACTTCGACGTCAAAGGGTCTAATGTACGTAGCAATAGTCTCAAAGTTCTAATGAACTTAATCAGTTTTGAGAAGATTGACAGAAGCTGTCTGTGTTTTGTTATATTAGTATGAGGAGACAAGACAGTCGAGCATTTCTAATTCCCAACAAAAACAAGATTTATACTCCTCAGGATATTGTTTTAACACTTCTATATTATATTGTTGTATTGATATATAGTGAATTATTTCATACTTCTTAGATAATAGCAATCTATTCATGTCTTTGTTTTCTGCGCATGTGGGCATAAATTTGTTTAATATGTTGTAAATTATATAAACATGCAAGTGCTGTTTTATGCTGAATAAATGTTATGTTATATTATATTTCATGTGTCTATTTTTAGAAATTTCATGGGTAAAGAAGTGACGTAATTTAACCTGGGGGAATTATTTCACCGTCACAGTGAATAATTTCCTCCTACCGAAAATCTGGTTTACTGACTTGAGATCACTAGTTTTAAAAGTGGCATTCGTTGACAAAGTAATCAGATGAAATAGAATATATAATTTATTTCATCAGCTTGTGGTTAATATGGGGATATATTTGCCTCAAAAAGGGAAAGGTATGCGAAAAAAACGAGTATCGTAAGGCACGAGTTATTTTCGCGGACCTTTCCTTTTTTCGGCAAATATTTCCCCATATTAACCACAAGCTGATGAAACAAATTCTATAAACCAAACAAGTCCCCTTGCAATAAAAAAGAACTATATCTTTTAATATCCTTAACGATAATTTTGTTGTTCTCTATGTTGGCTGTGCATACTAGATAAATCTATAAACTGCCATAAACTGCTTAACCTTAAGATGACCTTTCTTGTAACAGTGAAGGATCAAATCAAAATTCTCTCTGGAAATAGATCTCTAGAGTTAGATCTACATTGTCAGGATTGCTATTGTTAAATAACTTTTCATTTGTTCATGGAAAAAAAAAATGAATATTAAAAGTATCAAGTATATTCAAGACGTATGTAAAATTATTATACTGGGTATTCATATTTTATTTGACAGTTATAAAGTAGAATACAGACGCTTTTGCAAAAGTATATTTTGTTACATTACAATGAAATTTTGGTTCACCAAACAAATATGAATCGTTAAAACAAAAACATACACACATACACACACAAATGATTGAATAGTGTCTTACGCTGCTTTCAACATTATTTCAGTCACATTGCGGCAACAGATCACATGTACATGTATGTCCTGGGTTTCATCTCTACTATTCAGGGGCTCAGAGGCATTTTGCCTGAGAACACTCCAACGCAAGTCGCATTCCTTCCAGTGAGGCTTCAGCCTGGGTCTTCCATGTATAAGTCCTACCTTTTACGACTGAGCCACACAGGGCCTCAGGGGAGAAAGACAAATAAAGAAATTGATCTGAAACTGAACATTAAACTGAGAGTTGATCAAACTAATTTGCTTCTTAGGTTTGTGGTTAAGTAACCACACATCAATGACTCTGACCCTTTATGCTGCCTGGAAATTGCAATTTCGGTACTTTTAAGTCTTTAGATGCTTTATTTATGAGATTTCTATTTACACGATTTTGATTTCCGGTTCAGAAGCCCTCGTTTCAGGGAGCCATATCATTGAATGTTAAGGAACAGGCTAAAATCATAGGATCTCAAAAGTTATCATTTTCGCACGATCTGTTTCAGAAACTCTGATAATGATATCAATCACGCAATGTTCTATTTAATTATCCTCATTGTTGAGTGTTTTGAATTTACCAGCAACTTAGTCTAACGGTTGAAACAAAGATGGAAAATGTACTTTTAATTCCAGCTGTGATATGAGTGATGTCAATACTGACTGTCTGGCTATTTATTGGTGTCTTTCTGTCATCGTATTAAACCTGCTTGGTTGTTAGTCTTTTTCAGATAAATGTGATGCATTTTGGCATGCTTGTTAACATCTTTGTTTCATTTAAGAAAATCCCATCTTTTTCTGAACAGACAACAATGACAGATTATGCTTATCATGTACTTCCTCAAGATTTAAATTGTATTACATCGGTCTGTTTATTTCACTTTTGTCACATCGCCTCTTTGCCCTGTCTCTCCCTACTTCTTCGGCTGTCTCTTTGCCTTTAAATGGCAGTTAAATCGGTTTTAAAAAACAAGTGCATGTGAACTGTAATACTATAGAAGAAAAAGTCTAATAAAAAAAGGCGTCCTTTGTTCATTTGTGTCTCTTTTGCTATTATAGTTCTGTTAATAGACAATGACTTTTTATAGGCCTTATGGTGCTTCAGATACTTTAAACCGCTCTAAGGGAATTTGACACCATTAGGTGCATTCGTTGTCAGAGTATATCCAAGTTCAAGTTACACCTGTAGGTGTCCTTGATCTGATTCTGATCTCAACTGAAAAGCATTAAATGTAGCATCATAAAGTCTTCTTACAGCGTTTTTGTTTTTCTAAATCCTTTAATTGAAAAGCAATGATACCAGAATAAGCAAACTTTCACTTGCCACACCAAGGGTACGGCATGGGTACCTGGATATAGTTTTCTCTGTTATCATGTATGAAAAATAATTTGATATATATATATATTTTTTTTTTTTAATTTGGCAACATTCATATAAGAATTAAACCAAGCCACGCACTTATTTTAGTTGGACCCTTTTCAAATAATTATTAAAAACAATGTAAGTACTCAGCTTTATAAATATTCTTTACAGTAGACACTTTTTTTTCGGGTTAAGGTCTATTTTTCTTTATCGAATTAAAATCATCGGTAATATTTTCGTTCGTCACTGTGCCGCTTTTGTTAATAATCACCGATGATGTTCAATCGTTGAAATAAATCTCGATCTTTCACGCTTCGACTCCCTTTTTTTTGTTGGGACTTTCATCAAAATCTTGTATAATTGACTTCGGTAATTCCACATGGCGTACCTTCCCCCAAAATAACGCATTACAATATTACGTATTTAGCGCAAGGAATGTAGCACTTAAATTACGTCATATCGTCAGTTTAATTCGAAAAGCTCGTAACTATTTAAAGCTTGTTACAAGCTGTAACGTTAGTTACGAGGTTTTCGAAATAAACCGATGATATATCCGTCTGGTTGAATGGAACACACTGTTTACCCTGGTAATGTTTCCGCCATCATTTAAAGAAACACAGTTAATTTCACTTGTCGTAATCGTGAATTATTAAACCTTGTACCGAAAACTGCCGAAAAGCATGAGATAAAGTCTGGGAATTACTGCATCGAGGTAAAAGTTTATGCTTGTCCATTTTTAAAGTATTTTCTGACGACGAATAAAGTGAAACACAAATCACGGATGTTTTATGCTGAGGCCCAAACTGTTTGCAAATGCCTTGTACTCCATAACGGTAAAACCATAAAATTATTTAGGAAGGTGAAAAATTAAGCCATACTTGAAAAAGGGGATTAAAGCATATGCAAAAAGGCGCAGTCGGCGTAGGCTGACCGTGGCGGATAGTTTTTTATTGTTTATAGATTTTCTGCATGTTGAAGAATTAACCTACTAGTCTTACTAGTTAAACGTTTCATTATCAGTTTATATTAATGTTTATGTTTGAGATAAGAGGTTTTGTTTATGTTTGAGATAAGAGGATTAAAATGACGCACCGTGACGAAAATCGAATACAATAATATTTTTCACCTTTTGATAAATGATTGTTTTTTTGGAATACAAGTTTAAAAACCTAGAACCGTATACGGTTCTAGGTTGTTAAACATGTATTCCAAAAAACAATCATTAATCATAAGGTGACAGTGACCAAAAGTTTTTGTTGTTATTTTTTTTTGTATGTCGCAGAATTATCCTTCTACTATCACTCGATTAACGTTTCATTATCAGTGTATATTATTATTTATGTTAAGATAAGAGGTTTAAAGTCACATACCGTGACAAAAATCTAATACAATAATATTTACAATACAATACAATACTTTATTATGCTATATATATACACTCTCATTATGGTTCAAGGTTTTTAGACATGTATTGCAAAAAAAAATATTTATACAATCTCATTATGGTTCAGGGTTTTTAAACATGTATTGCGAGAAAAAAACAACAAGCAATAATCATTAATCATTAAAAGCGTTAATGAAATGTTGATCGTGTTAGATTTGTATCATATCATATTATTATGGTATAGTCAGTTGTTTGACATGGGGGAGTTTATAGATCCTTAATCGTTGTCTGCGCATGTCATATTCTTCGAAGATTCGACCTGTCTTATATGACGCATCACTAGCCCCGAAAGCGGGCTGACTGTAATATTACGCTCTATAAAGTAGCAATGTTGAAAATAGCTTTTATCAATACGTTTGAGAAGAAATGAGACCTGCTTTAGCTCCATATTTTTTCTAAATTGCTGATCATAGCTGAGTGGATTGCACGAGGTAGCGTTTTGTTGAGTAAACCTTTATTTTAGTTTTAAATTCAAAGTAACGGTTGTCGCGTAGGGAAGTGGTTCGGTTGTGTACCCAGGATGCCCAAATTAGATGAGTATTTATAGAAAGCCATCTGGCGGGAAATAATTATTCCTAATTATATGATGTCCTGCTTGATATGATTACTCACAGAGATTGTTTAAATTCCCTTTGGAAGGGCATGGCTCAATTGTCTTTTTTTTTTAGAATCAATATACCCACAAGGTGTTGCATAAAACATGTTTAGTCCCGTGGAAGATAGCAATAAAGCTAACAACAGTTAGATAAGAAAGTTTTCAAACATCAGCCTGCAGTCGTGTTGTCTACCTTCCTCGATCCCCATTAGCAGAATTGTATGGCAAATCCGCTTTCTGTTATCAGTCTGACCGGAACCAAATTCTCTAGATGCGCATGCACTCTAAGTAGCTTATATTCAGAATTCAACTTCGAGCTATCGTCCTTACGTATGTACAGTCCTTTATCTTATAACGGCACAGAAACGCTAACGAAACCAGAACAGAATAGACTATTGAAATGTTTTAATAGCTTTTACAATAAAGTTTTTATATCATCAAGATAGAAAAGTAAACATGCATCTAAATAGTAATGATATCACTTGACCAAGCGACATGTACCTTTTACCGAACAATCCCTGGTTTTTACGACTCTGACATGTAATCGTTTTTGGAAAAGGAGAAAATACTGTTTACCACCGTTTTCTCCTTTTCCCAAAATGTTTTCTACCCTGATGGAAACAAATTTCTATTCTTGAGTGATGTTTAAATTGTTGTCTGCAAGTGCTTTCAATTTGGACCAGTCTAAAATTTTGTCGTTTGGAAAAGAGTTAATCATTCAGAAAAACATTCCATACCCCTGCTTATTCCATTAAGTAATTTCATTTTTCATATTTTTTTTTTCTTTTCAAAAGTGTTAATTTTTCATTCCCCTCTGTCATTGCTAAATTCTGCCCCACAAATTCGCTTATTGCGACTTCTATCTCTTTTCTTCTACGACGGTGATTCAAAGGTTTCTGCTGCAAATTTGGTGCAGATAATAACGAGTTAATTCTGCAAAATTTAGATTGAGCATGAAGCCCTGAAACAGACACTAACAGGGGATTGTTCTATATTTAGAAGTCACGTGGGAGAGTTCACTCGTTTGTTGATAATGATTTTAGACATAGAACTATTTATAGTCTCAGTCTGACACACGGCTCTCCCCTCAAGGGAACAGGGTGGAATGAACACTTAACCCATTACCGCACAATCCCTACTTTTGACGACCCTGAAAAAGAAGCCTATAGAAAACATTGCGAGAAAAGGAGAAAATGCTGGTAACCAGCATTTTCTCCTTTTCCCACAATTTTTTCTTCCATTCACAAAACAGATTTCAAATTCTCAGTCAATTTTATTTTATCGTCTGCAAATGGTCTCGATTTAGACAACCTTAAATATTGTCGTCTGGTAATGAGTCAAAACTAATCCTTTTTTTTTACAATTCAGAGATATATTAGAAACAAAAACAAGTAAGGGATAAAATTCTCGAGGAGCGATTAAACTGTATTTTTTTCATCATCAAGAATATTTTTTCCAGGTCGTTTGTTTCTTTGTAGAACACTTTAGTATGACGACACCTGAAAACTTCATTAGAAAAGGAGAAAGTGTAATTAACCAGTATTTTCCCCATTTCTCAGATATTTTCTTCCCTTCTAAAGACAATTTTTTCTTCCCTTTTAAAGACAAACTGCACCAATTTAGCTATTTGATTTGTGATCTCTAAAGGCAATTTATAGATCTGTATCACTGAAATAAATATGAAAAAAAAAAAAAATACAAATCATCAATAATTAAGAATCATAAAATTACCCCAAAAGTTTTTTGATGGTATTCCCTTAAAAGGCTACGTAGCCTCTTAAGCTATTTTTAGATTTCCTGCCAAAAAATTAAAAAAAGCATTGTGGGAATGTTAAGTGACTGGCACATGACTAATGATGCTTAAATTCCATAATATAACAAACATGTAAATAATGTATGTAATTTAAGCTAGTTGCACCTGTAAAAATAGACCGTGTTTCCCGTCGGTGTCGACCTGAGCCGTAGTATATCTCTAATTGCTCTTGTTTTATTAATGAAAATTATAAGGATTTTGGAGTATGAAGATTATTTTTTTTTGTATTCTTGTAAAATTTTCATCCCAAAATCTGAAGGGCCACCTTTAAAGTAGAAAGCCTAACACAGGCTCGTAGCTTATAAGGACAACTCGGACACTGAAATATTAACCCTTTGGCTGCTAAGCTCAATCCAATTACCTTTTGCAGACGTCGTAGATTAAGATAAGACTGCACATAACGTGCAGTCTGAACTTGGATCTACACAGTCCGATAATGAGATATTTCCCCTGACATATAATTTTGAAATAACAACATACTTTGTTTTTACTGTTTGCTTAAACGTTTCATGTACCTGTTTTAGCAGGTTAACGTTTGAAGTTGCACAAAATTCCCGATAGAATATGATTTTGATCTTATTTATACAGGCAGAAAAAAATGGGATTTTTAAAATGATGAGAGAATTTCCAACTATTCTTTAAGTGAAAATAATAAATTGACCTTTGAAGAGTAGAAACTTTGACTGACACGTCTCATCCCATAAATAGTACCACTTTGAATCATGGCATATAATAGTTGTACGGTCAGGTGGTAGGGGACTTGGAAACTTGTTCACGGTTGTGTTGAATCATATCGCCCCGAGCCTGCCTTCGGCTCGTGGCGACATGATTCATCACAACTCTGAAAAAGTTTCCAAGTCCCCTGCACCTGACCGTACGACGAATTTATTATACTGCAAAGTTTTACCCTTTCAAAGCGCGTTAAGCGAAATTTTCCTGTTTAAGAATCTCACGAATCGAGTATGCTGACGAAATAGAAATTCCCTTCTGAGTGCCCAAATTCAATAAAAACTGACGTCACGGAAAACTGACGTCACTAAAACGCGCAGTTTGGTGCATAACGGTGCAGTTTGTTGATCGATCGACGCTGCCATTTTGGATGTTGTGTTGCAAGTGTCGTGATTTTTACGAGGCACTCAAAAGGGAAACTGGTTTTACATGGTTTTTGCAAGGGTACATGATATATATGTTCCCGTCATGTTAACCAATGAGATCACGAGAAATTTCTTTGCAGTATAATAAATAATTCCAACCCACTGGTATGACTGTAAACGAATTTCCAGAATTCAAATAACGAATTAATCATAAATTTTAAGATGCTGGGGAAGGGGGTGGGGGTTTAACTGGTTAACTAAAGAGCTGGCAAAATTTTAAGTTCTTAAGTTCTTGACAGAAGTTATCTCATCGTCGGGAAGTACTTCTGAAAAGTTATAGGTCAGACTTGATCTATAACATCTCAACTATTGTAAATGTGACAGATTATTCATAAATCATTTCACATGATATAGTTTTGTATAGTTTACGCGATTGTGGATGCAACGGACCGTTTTATTTTCTTTTTGATGGGAGACTCGTTTCCGGTGGAAATGTCTAGTAAGAGAGCCCAAGATCAATGTGAAAAATAATTTTATTCTCATCAGATGCTATTAGATTTGGCCAAGCTTTCATTGCATTAAATCGTCTACTGACAAAGTGTTCTTCTTTCTTCTTTGTGGAAAATCAAATTATTCCTCGCACATCTTTTTTGCCTCTGTCACAAATTGCAAACGGAAAGCGGCTTAGAACGCAATTACTTATTTTTCCCGGAATCAGTAACTTAGGCAACACACTGGCGCTATTTACACACTCCGCGTTAAAACCCAAACGAGATTATTTCGAGTTGGATTTGTTAAATCATTTCTCACCCATGGGCAAATAAACATTATTTACGTTCCCCGACGGCCCTGCCAATTAGAGCTAATTGCGAGGGGCAGTTCTCCTTCTCAAATGACAGTATACGTAACGAGTAAATAAGTCATTGTCATCTCCCCATTGTTGAATAACTGGAACTGGACACACCAAATTTGTCTTGTCATCTTTTTGCAAGAAACTTGGAGCTGTTCTTCTGTGTAAATGTTTATGAGTGTCATGTATACAGAGTTTTTAACTGCGTAAGTACATTTTATTGTTTTTGAACAAAATAATGTGAAAAGTTTAATCCTAAGGATATACACGCATGTGGAGTAAAGTATGTAAAATGAAACCATTTTTGCCGAAATTGAATTCCCTTAAAACTGTAAAGGTTGCAATATACCGTTTGGTAGAATACATATGGTGCCGTTGTGTTTAGATTATCAATTTTTGACAATATTACAATAAGTATTATTTAGTTTTCAACATTAGAAATTGTTGTTCGTTTTTCTAGCTTCTAGTCTTAAGACAATCCTAAAAAGATTAATGCACCGATCTAATATCTTCCAATACGTGTGTTGTTTTCTAAGAAATTACCATTGAGAAAGTTCACAGGTCGCTTACCTGAGCTATTAGATGTTATTTTTGACCAATTTTATGGTGGCATATTTTGATTTTGTTTTGAAAATTCCAACAAACACTATTATTTTCTATTCGCCTGCAGCGAAAGCTTTAATCCCGGCGATGGTACATATTTCTTTGTACGAGAGTATTTTAGTTTTTCTTTCCTAAGTATATGTATGTATATTTGCTCGTTAGTCCAAACATAAAAATAACCAGTCACGTACCAAGTTCCTACGAAAATGAAATAGCAAATCGATCTATATCGTTTGATTTTAATCGCCACACACTTAATTTATCATCCGCCGAACAGTTCTTAGTTTTATGGAGCCAGCATTTTCCCTCTTTTTTAATTATTTTCTTCCCTTACAAAGGTAAATTTGATGAATTTAGACATATTACTCTTTTCTACAGGACATTCATGCACTGTAGACATGTCTAAGAATGTGTTGTTTGATATTTGAAGTCATTTGCGCCATCACTGTACTTTCTGCAGAGTGAAGACATGTGAAATTCAACATAAGGCTGTCACGTGAAGTTCGAAGAAATTAATTAAGACGGGAGAAAAAATAACAAGTTTCCCTCTAAACAAGAGAACAAGAGAACAAGAAAACAAGAGCGGGATTAGTTTTCTCATTTTATTTTATTAAGCGTGGGGAACAGTTTCACTTTGACACTGACGCAGTCTTTTAACTCTTTCGCAGACGACAAAATTTACAAAGTTCAAAACTGAAACGATTTGCAGATGACCGATTTAATGTGATTTAAATGAAAGAATATTTCTGCATTACAAATTGTCGTGCATAGTACATTAGAAATTGTGTTGGGGAAGAGAGGAAACCGCTTGTTTCGTGCAATAACTCTTCTTTTTATAATGATTTCAGAGGGCTTTCTTTGTAGAGACGTTACAATTGGGAATGCTTTGGAAAAGGGTAGACCAATAAATCTGTTTCTCACTTCTGATAGGGTCTATATATGGGCTGAGATTCTGTCTTTTAACCCATTACCACACAATCCCTACTTTTGACGACCCTTTAGAAAACATTGTGGGAAAAGGAGAAAATGCTGACCAGCATTTTCTCCTTTTCCCACAATGTTTTCTACTCTTCATGAAACAGATTTCAAATTTTCACACACTTTTATTTTGTCGTCTGCAAATGCTTTCGATTTGGACAAGCCTAAAGTATTGTCGGTTGGTAAAGAGTTAAACCATTAGCACATTGCCCTTGTTTCGTCTGCTACATTTCACGTCTGCTGTTTTCTGAAGAAAAAAAATGGTTCTAGTCATTCTCTGCCACAAGGTAGTTTGATACATTTTCTAATACGCAGGCTGTCCTGAATCGAAATTTTTTTTTTTATTTTAGTAAATTTCTGAATACCAAAACATCATGGATCCATACTGCAAGTTCTTGCTTGATGTGGTGCTTACATTGATGCAAAAAGTCTCCCTTTTCTTGAAGCACTGCTGATGTATCGTTAAAAATAAACATTTTGTATGAAACAGGGTTAAAAACCAGATACAGTGTGGGCTTTGGGGTCAAAACTATTTGAAAAAAGGGTTTGCAGACAAAAACCAAAACTGACTCGTATGCGTGCTTTTCTTTGTGAAAAGCCCCGGTCACATATTCACGGAAGACCGCCACGGAAGAACTACGGTCTAATCGTTCACGGATGACCACGGAAATGACAAATTCCGTAGTCCGCTACGGTTCCAATACGGATACACAACGTTGTGAGTACGGAGTTCGACGGATCTACAGCCAAAATGTAGGTCAGAGTTCCAGGAGTGATACGGACTGTTACGGTTGGACACGGTTTAATACGGAGCGACACGAATCAGGACGATTGTAGTACGGTTACACTACGATTTGCTACGGTACAGGTACGGATTAGTACGAATAAGAACGATCCGATACGTAGTAGTACGAATCGTCACGGATCGATACGGACCTACCACGATTTAGCATTCCGTCCAAATACTCTAGCCTGCTCACTTTCAAAATGCAACAAGTTCGGCCATGAGAGCCTCATACTGGCCATGGACGGGTCTTCGTAAAAGCCAATCTCTAGTCCACATATTCTATTACCTGATTATTATAATCAATAACCCATCACAAGTTTACAAAATTTGGCTTCCACGAAATTGAAAGGATCTGCAGACAACAACTGTAAATTTGGTACAAATGAGATTCAGTTCTACAATAAGGTTGAAAGCATTGTGGGAAATGGAGAAATTGCCCATTTTGAGCATTTTTTTTTTCGATTTCCTAGAATCAGAATGTTTTCTTGACTTGTCTGTTGCAGACCCATAAAAAGAAGGGATTGAATGGCAAAGGGTTCAATGAAAATATTGTTATGCTCTTATGTTCATAAAAATCTACTGTTTATTTCACAATTACACTGATTATCGTGAATGTTTATGTTTTAAAAGTAAAGTGCTTGTCTTTATAGTTAGTATCACACATTTCGAAAGGGCCAGCTTGGCACTAGGCAGGCAACCAGTAACCATACATTGAACTAGCTGGCGGTTCACCAGCCAGCCATATCAGAATAAGCTCCTGGCGGGGCTCGAACCTTTGACCTCTCGTTTCGTTTGCGGTTGCCTGAACCACCAGAAACAGTGACAGTTTTATGTACTCGTACTATTTGATCGTTTTACTTGCATGTTTAGCTTCGTTGTTTGGATGGAATGTCACATTATAATACTGATGTTTATTCATTTTCGTACAATGTTTTGTGAAATATGTAACCTTAAATTAAAGGTATTACTAGTAGTACGATAAAAATATAATTATTATATCTATGTATGTCATCAAGCTGCTGGACCAGTGCCTTGACATTTTGTGCCATACCAATATCCAGTTGCAGCCAATTTATTGCAAACATCAATTGTTGACGGTTCATGATTGTGAACCCAACAACAAAGCGCAATTGCGTTGTATTCTACAAAGACAGAGTAAAAATACCCTTGTTGAAGTACATGATTCTGAATTTATCCTACCAAACAATAGTGGTCCTTACAATTCCGTACTGTGTCGTGTTGCAACGTAGTGAACCGTAAAAGACCGTGCGAATCCCTGCCTCTCCGTAGTACAACGTATTAAGGTCGTGATTCTCCGTGACAAATCCGTATCATAACGTAACTAAAACGTAGTGTAACCGTGCTAATACGTAGTTCTCCGTATCAAATCCTGAAAAAAATTTGGGCCTACGGATAAGTACGGACTGATACGGTTTTAATACGGACCAGAACGTATCAGTACGGTCTAATACGGACTAGTAAGGATACGCTACGGTCGTTTGATCCGTAGCGAATTTTTGTGCATGTTCAAAAATTGTCAAGGACCGCTACGGATATACAAGGACTACTACGATTGACTACGGTTACAGTACGGAGAGCTACAGACTAGTACGAGTTGTCACGGACAATGCCGGAACGAATCCGTAGCTCTTCCGTGGCGGCCTTCCGTGAATATGTGACCGGGGTAAAAGGGAAAAAAGCATTGTGGGAAAAGAAGAAAACGCTGGTAAACATTTACTTTTTTCTACAGTCGATGCTTTGATAGATTTGTCTATATTAGACCTTGCAAACAGCAAATTTAATAGGATTCAAATAATGAAACTTGGCTTTCAAAGGAGGGAAACATTATAGCATAAGGAGAAAATGCTGGCCACCATGAACCCATGAAAATTTTGACAGTTTGCCCGAAAGCTTGCAGATAGAATCTTTTGTGATAGTTTATGTATTTCCTTTACTCATTTAGCTTGGCACACTTGTCATTACAAAAGTTATAGATTACAGTATACTACGAGCAAATCACAGACAGTAAAGATCAAGATAAGACTGCAAATTCTGCATAATCTGATCTTGATCTATACTATTCGTAAAAATATAGTTATGCATACAGTGTTTCTTTTTTTTCACTAAAACGGCATAAAAACGTATCTAGAGGAATGCAGCTGATTAATTAATATATAGCCTAGCGTTTACGCCATTATGCTCATGACACGTGTAATAAAATGACGATTGGTTGAATTATTTCATATTTCTTTTATATTTTCATGAATTTTTGGCCTCTAAAGTATATAGAAATATAAATTTAGTTTTCCCTCATGTTACTGTTGTAGCTGTTGGAAAACAAACATCTTGTGGTAATATTGAATAGTTCGGATAAAGTGTAGAACACTGTTTCACCTTCTTATCTGCGGTCCATCTCTGCAACAAGGTCTTTACCAATCAACAACGAAGACGATAAAAACGACGACACCAGCAACAACGGTTTACTGTTTATCGTTATGAGGCATATAGTCGGTTTTCTTAAAAAAACCTTGTAACTACAAGCTGTAGTTACGAGGTTTTTTAGGAAAACCGACGATATCTGAATTGTACGGTGGCACAAAAGTGACATGGAAGATATATTTTATACTACGTGCGCACGCAGTAGCTAATACGTGCGCACGTAATAACTAATACGTGCGCACGTAATACTATTGCGTGCGCACGTATTAGCTAATACGTGCGCACGTATTAACTAATACGTGCGCACGCAGTAGCAAGTACGTGCGCACGCAGTAGCTAATACGTGCGCACGTAATAACTAATACGTGCGCACGTAATACTATTGCGTGCGCACGTATTAGCTAATACGTGCGCACGTATTAACTAATACGTGCGCACGCATTAACTAATACGTGCGCACGCAGTAGCTAATACGTGCGCACGTATTAACTAATACGTGCGCACGTAATAACTATTACGTGCGCACGTATTAATCGACCAATCAGACCTCTACCCCTATGATGTCACTCTGGTAAACAAATAACAGTCGCGCTGCATTTTCACCATGCCTCGAGTAAATTATTGTGTTCCTTTGTGTACTGCCGAATCTAAAGGTAACCTACCTTTTTATCGGCTTCCCAAGAAAGGAACGCGTGAAAGACAGACTTGGATAAGGCTGATTCGGAACGAAAACTTGCGGACGGAGTCTCAATGGACCAGCGTGTGCAGTCTCCACTTTGTTAATGGACGCAAGACATATGATGACTCTTGTCCTACAATCTTTCCAAGGTCGCAAGATTGGGAGAAAGTAATTTACACGTATAACAACAGATCTGACCCTGCAAGACCGAAATTCAGATCACTCAAAATGGTTCAGCCTCAGTCTTACAGGAAAAGACAGAAAACTGGTGAAGACGGAAGTACAGCAAGAGAAAAGAGGATGAGAAAAAGACTTTTTGATACACAGGTATACCATATTCTTTTAAATCAATAGATGCAAATGGATGCATATTTTGGACAATAACCAACCAATCATTTTTTTTTACCAAACGAGCCCGACTTTAAAACGACCATGTGAAAGAAACATTTTGAAAAGATTATAGTAACCAACAATTTTTCCTTAACCCACAATGTTTTCATACCTGTCAGTGACAAATATGTCATCGGCAAAGTTGGATGTGTCAAATATTGTCTGTTGTTTGGTCAAGGGTTAAAATCACAACCCGTAACTTACTAAGATTAAAGTTCAATCAAACAAACTAACAGCAAATCAGCTTAGTTCTTTACCAAACAACAAAGTTTTTAAATGGACCACATTCGAAGCATTTGCAGACAACACATCATACCAAATGATGATTTATGTTGCCACTCCTATAGAAAACATTGTGAGAAAAGGAGAAAATGCTGTTTAACAGCATTTCTCCTTTTCCCATCTGGTTTTCAAAATGCTTCTTCCATATGGTTGTTAAAAGTTGGTATTGGCTTAACTCTTTACCACACAATCCTACCTTGTAACGACCCAACGAAGGCATGGGCGGCTCCAGAGGGGGGGACTGGGGGTCCGGACACCCCTGGAATTTTGGCAAAAATGCGGTTGCCGGATTCGTGAAATGGTACTGGTTTGATATTGCACAGCATTTATGTAAAATACAGCCATAACTTTAAAAAAGAAAGGTTCTAAATGTGGAGACTTCCTCATGGTTAGAACTGGAAACGTTGACTTTTCTTGTAAACGGCTTACATCCACTGAAATCCGGAAACCAAAGTATCATATAATAAGACAAGTGTGTTTTCGGTGGGACCCCCCCTGAGAAAGATATCTGGATCTGCGCTTGGAAGGGGTGTTGTCGAAATATTTTGAATGCTGGTTACCTGCATATTCTCCTTTTCCCAAAAGGTTTTCCACCTTTCCCAAAACAATTTTGATTTTTTAGTCACCTTTAATTTGTCATCTGCAAGTGCTTTGAATTTGGACTAGTTTAAAGAGGGTAGTCCACTGGCCTAACATTGAAAGGATTCAGTCTGTCTCTTGCTATTTCACAATATTTGGTCTAACATATTACCCTTGATCTTGATGGTGTAGTTTGCTTGATTGAAGGATTGTTTAACTGGTATCACATATTCATGTATTTCCTGGGTTTCTGTGGTACAAGGCTGGTGCCCTGAAGTGTCTTGCCCAGGACACTCCAATAAAAAACATAGTGTATCCAGTGACGCTTTAACTCGGAGCCTCCACTATCTTTTGGTCCACATGAAGGTGTAATTTTTTCTTTTCATACTGTATTGTCTATTTCAGGCAAATATCAGTACCTTAAATGTGGAGAGAACATCATATACAGTAAGCTTGGATGAATCTACAATCGCAGATGAAAATCATTTGTTGTTAGAGACAGTCGGACAGCCAAATGCTCAGGTTATACTATTGTCTTTTTCTTAACTCTTTACCAGGCAAGAAATTTTTATGAAAGAGTCTGTAAATAACAGTTAAAATGTTACACAAAATATGCATCTTGTAGGGTTGAAAACTTTGTGGTTACTGGTACAAGTATTTTTGTCTTTTCCCAAAGTTAACTTTAAATTGTCAATGTTTTAAGATTTAGAATAAATTTTATAACATTTATAACCCATGATGTTATCTTGCATTGTGGTTGAGAAAAACTGGCAAGACTGTAGCATAGCATTTCAGAGCCCTAGCATCGTACAAAGTTTTAGTTTTGGTTGCAGATTACAAATGTTATCAAAAGTATGAAGTTTGTTTCCCCTACAGGAGAAAGAAGTATGGAAAAAGGAGGAAATACAGAACACAAGCATTTTCTCCCTTTTTCACTCCTCAGTTTTTGATAGGTTCATAAAAGACCTGCATTCTTTGCTTTGGCAAGATGAACAAATACCTAAAAAAAACAGCTGGTTAACCCTTTACCCCATAAGGCATTTCTGTGGTATCTCTAATTGACCCTAAATAACAACAAGGATGAAGCCGTTTCTTATGTGTATATGTTACCTTTTGACAGCATAGAAAACATTGTGACAAAAGGTGAAATTGCTTGTCACGAGCAATTTCACCTTTTGCCACAATGTTTTCCATAGGCTCCTGCAAGCAATGAGTAGAAATGAGTATCTATGGAGTAAAGGGTTAAGGAACAAAATCAAGTCAAAAAGACTTGTGCCTTTATGACTATTATATTCCAAATCATAATTTTGTATTTCAGGAAAAAGCCTGCAAAAACCAAAAGGGTAGTACGGTAATAGTAAAAGACAAACTTCAACAGCTGCTCCAAAATATTCTAAACAAATTATCCTCCCAAGATTCTGACCCTGATCCAAACAGTATAAGGGAATTACAAGCCCTGCTGATTGTTGTGACCAAATTGCTTATGAATGTGAAAGAGCAGTTGGACTGTGTGGTTGAGTTAAGACATTATGACAGATTTTTCCTAAAAAGGTTTGAGGGAAGTGATTCGGACATTAGGTTTTTGGACAGGATTTTACTCCTACCAGGCTTTGATGACATTCTATCATAATATGCTGGAGCAGGAGGCAAAATGTTTACAGTACTGGGGCGCAAATAACTCAACCACTAAAGATGGAGACAGTTTGAAATGTGGCAGAAAGAGAACACTTATTCCAATGGATGAAATGTTCATGACCCTAGTGAAACTAAGGCAAGGCTCTGCCAACTTGGATCTGGCAGAGAGGTTTGGTATTAGTGAAATCCATGTGTCACGCATATTTATTACATGGGTGAACTTTATGCATAGTGTCTTGTGTAGTTTAGACATTTGGATGTCAAGGGGAAAAATAAGGCGTAACAGTCCAAATATATTCAAGGAAATTTACCAGGATGTACAGATTATAATTGACTGTACAGAAATATCACTGGAAAGACCATCTGACTTTGAGGTACAGGCAGCAACTTACTCCACGTACAAGAGTTGCAACACGTTGAAAGACCTCATTGGTATAAGTCCAAATGGAATTCCGACATTCGTTTCAGATCTTTTCGAAGGGATTATTTCTGACAATCAGATAATTTTTTATAGTGGATTGGTAGAAAAACTTCAGGAGGGAGATGCCATCATGGCAGACTGTGGATTTACAGGACGGGAGTCTCTTGCAAAACATAAAATTAGACTTGTAACGCCACATTTCTTGAGCAATAAAGACCAAATGCAAATACAGAATCTTGTTGAATCTGTTTCTATTGCTCGTGTCAGAATTAATGTTGAAAGGCTCATGGGGCGCTTGAAGCAGTGGGTCATTTTGTCTTCTAAAGTGCCTATCACTTTTTGGAAGCACATTAATCACATCTTCCAGTTGTGTGTAATGTTGGTTTTATTTTGGCCCCCATTAGTAGATAAGGACTCTGAGTAAATTGATGAGTGAGTGCAGAACCATTCTAAGTGCCTATACATGTACATTGTATAGGCACTTAGAAAGGTATTGAACTCATCCAACAAAATGGTGATGATACATGTACTTTTCAACAGAATTATGAATGCAGAGCAGTCATTATTTAACAAAGTGAACTTGTCATCTGCAGATACAATTTTGACAAAGGTCTGAAATTTTGTCGTCTGGTAAAGATTTGAACCTTTATCCTGCAATGCCAACTGTCAACTCCTCTTGGAAATAATGCATTTGAAAACTTTTAAGTTTTAATTAACCCTTTCCCAAACAAGCTCTGGTTTTTACTTGTCTGCCATACAAATCTTTTGAAAATACTGTGGGAAAGGAGAAATTGCTTGTAATGAATGAAACTTACAATTATCGTCTGCAAGCCCTTTCAATTGAGAAGAGTCTAAAATTTGTCGTTTGGGACAGGGTTAATAATTAATCTTTCTGTGCAAATGTGTTCCATTTTTACCCACCTATTACTTGTCATTAAAACAAATGTTAGCTATTAAAGGTTTCTCTGGAAAAGGGAAAAGCATCCACTTTCATAAATCTGACTGCAGGCTAACCAGGGTCTAAATTTTTCACTTACATTTTATTTCCATTTTCATCAGGACAAATGTTTTGAAGAAGTAACAATTACTAAATTTCAAAATTTTTTATTTAAATGGCACATTTTATAAACATGGTGAGTAAGTGTTGTGAATTTCAATCTATTACCACACAGTCCTGAATTAAGCATTTCACTATAAGAAACTTTTGAAAACATTGTGGAAAGATAGAAAAAGTGCTGGTAACCAGCATTTTCTCCCTTTCCAAGTTTCCTTTCTTTAGATGAGAGACAAATTTCATATTTCATTGACATTTTATTTGTGATCTGCTAATGCTTTCAAAGTGAGTAAGTCTACAATTCTGTCATCTAGTAAAATAAATTATGTCTCAACTTTCATTAGTCTTTTTTACATAATATATATTATGTTTATCAGTGAAAGTCTTAAATGGAAGAAAAAATGCATAATTGTAGACATTGTGGACATCTTAAATAATCACATTACCAAACAACCTTGAGTTTTGATTATCATAAGAAAGAAAGCTCTAGAAAACTTTGTGAGAAAAGGAGGAATTCATTTAAATGCTGGTTACCAGTAGTTTCTATTTTCTCACAAGTGCTCTAGGTTTTACCTAACGACAAATTTTTAGATTTGTCCAAATTCAGCAGACGACAATATAAACGTGATTCAAAAACTGAAACTTGACTTTAGATGTGTAGAAAAAATTTTGGGAAAAGGAGAAAATGCTGGTAACAGCTGGTTACCAGCATTTTCTCCTTTTCCTGCGATGTTTTCAGAAGGCTGCTTCCTCTGGGTCGTAAAAACCAGGGATTGTTTGGTAGAGGGTTAAATGCAAATTCTTTGTTCTAACACATAGCATACAATCCCATCTTTTAACACTCCTTAGAAAGAAGGCTTTTCGAAAAAATTGTAGGAAAAGGAAAAAGTAATGGAAACATTTTCTCCTTTTCCCACAATGTTTTCTACCACTCAAGACCTATTTTTATCCTTTTTTTTATAAACCCCTGAGCAACCAAAGTAGGTACAATGTTCATTGTGTGGAAGTCCAACAACTTTTCTTTCACTTTTTCCCAAAAACTTGGATCAAAGTTCACACGAAGTATCAAAACTTCCTCATCTTCTTTAGTGAAAAGAACAAAGTCACACCATCTTCGTTTCGTCACTCCCATTTGCATTTGAATTTGATAGTAATGAGAATGGCTTTCTTTCATAATGATTGTTTCTCCAAATGCTTTAAGTGAAAACTGGCTAGAAGACCTTTTTCTTTCAATGGCTTCTTTAGGAGAAATATCTCTACAAGAATAAATACACTTAATTTCAACCAATCCATGTGGATCTTTCTCTGAAGGATCTGTAATCAGGCCATCAGGACTAGCAGCAAGCTGCCCAAATTCCAAATCAACAAACAAACCACACCCACAGACTGTTATATTTACACCTTGTGCTGCTTTCTGCTGCTTGTATTTAACGACAACAACTTCATTATCTATCCCATATTTGACAGCTGGAATGGATGTCAATTTTGGTTTTCTTATCTGAATAATATCTTTAACTAGGGTTCCAATATTTCCCTTTCCGACAAACTTTTTCGCCTTGCTTGCTGTAATCCTGCCTTTCTTGTGCCTGAACCACAATGGGTTATTTGCTTGTCCACGAGTTTGCTTTTTGATTTCTTTCTGTCGTGCCTCTGTGACCTATAAAGGCAATAAATTAGCTGTTATCATTTATCGACTGCTTTCAAGTTAACTCTTTATCACACAATCCCGACTTTTAATGACCCTGAGAAAAAAACCTTTTAGAAAACCCTATGGGAAAAGGAGAAAATGCTGGTAACCAGCATTTCATCCTTTTCACACATTGTTTTTGACCCTGCTGGAAAAAAAATCAACCTTTTTCTTTCTTTACTAAACCTAATGTAAAATATTGCAGATGAAAAATGTTGCTTGCTTAAAGATTTGATGTCTTTAACCCTTTACCAAACAATCCCTGGTTTTCAGGACTCCAGAGACAGAAGTTGTTTGAAAACATGGTAACCAGCATTTTCTCCTTTTCCCACAATGTTTTCTACCCTTCACAAATTAAATTTCATTTTTTGTGTCACATTAATTTTGCCGTCTGCAAAAGCTTTCAATTTGGACAAGTCTAAAACTTTGTTGTTCCGTAAGGAGTTAACAGAACTTTATGTTAACTTTCTTACTGAGGTCATTTAATCCATTACCACACTATCCCTACTTTCGACGATCCTGAGAAAGAAGCCTTTAGAAAACATTGTGGGAAAAGGAGAAAATGCTGGTTACCAGCATTTTCTCCTTTTCCCACAATGTTTTCTACCCTTCACAACACATATTTCAAATTTTCAGTCATTTTTATTTTGTTGTCTGCAATTGCTATCGATTTGGACCAGCCTAAAATATTGTCCTTTTGTGATGAGTTAAACTGAGGTTGTTGATAAAAAATTATAAGATAAAGTCTTATATGTAAATACCTTAAGTTTTTGACAAACTATTTCCTCTGGAAGTTGATGAGTATTAATCCTCTCTTCTTCACCTTCACTAGCAGTATCAGTGCTTGAGTTAAGAATCTGAAGAAAATGAATTAAATAGTTTTTCATGTATGTTGCGTTATTTTTTATCCTTTTTATCCTTTGCTTTTCATTCTAACCTTCACAATGCTAAAATCAAGTAAACTTGCTTTTACCATCAGTGCAGATCAAGATCAGACTACACAGAGCATGCAGACTAATCTTTGATCTATATTGTCCAATACCTTACTACAGGTTATGGTTGAAACAACCTTGCACAATGTTTGAAAAAAGTTCATCATGTTTACTCAGCATTGTAAATGTTGACAAAAGTCAACGTAAATGTTAAAGAATACATTTGTCAACCACCTGAAAGATTGGCACAGTGCTGTCCATGTGATTATTTTCAACAATGAAAAAGACACTGCATGTAAATGTTACTTATTGCAAAGAAGCTCCAAGAATGGTTTTCATCAATGTTGAAAATTTAGTGCTTACCATCAGCAAGCCTGTTTCATGAAGTAATTGCTTCAAGTCTTCTTTTAAGGCAGTGGTATCTAAGATGGCCTTTTTCATTCGTACACTGTACCCATCATAGTTTTCAAGAGGTCTTTTTCGTCATACAGAGCGTCCAAATACATGTTTTTGGACAACACGAACACCTGAAATGGGAGAATCAGATTTTTTGTAAAAATGTTAAAAGAACACAGTTTGATTAGCATGGATCTTTTGTTTACCAAACATTTTGGTTTCCATTCTTAGTCCAAGTTTATTTCCAAATGCATAACAGGGTTGGTGAGGCTCAGTGGTTAAAGCTTGTAATCTCAGACCTGTGAGGTATTGTGGTCACACTGATTGTGGTTCAAAGTTTCAAGTCCCAACAACAGACCTTCTGGTCACATGAGAAATATAAAATGAAAAAAAAATTGTCGAAAGCGGCAGCAAACATTATAAATACACTTCGAAAGCGATGCAAAGCATCACACAAATGTCACAAATTTTCAGAACAAATGGGGAAAGCTTCTGATGTTTGTTGTAGTACTGTACATTGTATAATGAAAATGCACAAGACCTCTATTTTAACTCTACCACACAATCCTGACTTTAAACAACCCAAACAAAGAAGCATTTTGAAAACATTGTGGGAAAAGGAGAAAATGCTGATAACCAGCATTTTCTCCATTTCCCGCATTGTTTTCTACCCTATCAAAGACATTTTATAAATTTTTTATCACAACTGGACAATGTAAAAAAAAATACCTGTTTTTATGGGTTTGGTTAGCTTCTTTGCTTTTCTTGAAGGCAGGTGCTATTTCTGTTCCTTGGAAGTGCAGCTTTCTGGTGCATCATTTAAAGATTCTTGAAAGTCCAATAGGCCAAAAAGTACAATGGCTATATGATTGCACTTTCCTCCAAGTCCTGCTGCACATAAATCTGCACTTTCCTTTCATAACTTCACCAGTGCTGTTTTTTAAAACTAAATCTGTTTGAAATGTCTTGCTCTTGTATGATGACAACACCATTCCACTGACATCTGTGTAGTCTTCCAGTTTATTAAATTTTACTTCACTTACATGACCAGATTTAAAAAAGTTAAAACCTTTCCTCAGTGGTTTCTGGGCAACAGGTAAATCTGTGATTGTAACAGAGTCTTCAATGTCAGAGTCTGCAGCATGAACTATCATTAATTTTCTTTTAACTAGATAGTCAACTATGCAAGCATAGTTGAAACCTCTTGGAATAGAACCCATATTTGTTGTCCAGTTTCTCAGTAATGGAAGTGGAAAATTAATATCTTTATGGATTCCGCAGTCTACCTCAGTTAACACATTCTGACTACATTCTGATCCATCCGGGTCAACAACAAACTTTGAAAGTCCATTCTCTTGAAGATCTTTCACCCTGAAATATCAAACAATGCACAATATCTTAAAAGTTATTCTGTACATCAAGTGTAGAATGTTACTAGTCTTAGCTTCTATGTGATAGGCTTTTCAAGTTATAAGTATGCTAGCCTATATTTAGATATATTTATAAATAAATAAATCATTAATAAATGCCGTTTACAGGTGTTAAATTTATTAATTACAGCTGAATGGGAATCTAGTGCATATTGCTTAAGTTTGCATATGCTGAAGTCATCTTTTTCCACATTGGTTTAGACCAAATACAGAAAATATTCTTGTGGAAAATAACTAGAGGCGCTTGAGCGCCTGTATCGCTCCACAGGCCTGATTTTTCTGTAACGGTGAAGAGAAGTTTTTAACAATTACCATTCATTACTGCATTTTAAGAAAAAAGGCTATGAAAAACATTGTGAGAAAAGAAGAAAATAAAAGTAACCTGCATTTTCTTAGTTTTACACAATAATTTCTACCCTTTTTGATACAAGTTTTACTAATTTGAAGATTTATGTTGTCTGCAACATCTTTCAATTATGGCCAGTTATAAAAATTTTGTCGTCTGGTTATAGTTAACTCATTACCAAACGACAACATTTTAGGGTTGTCCAAATGGAAAGCATTTGTAGATGAAAAAATAAAAGTGACTGAAAATTTGAAAGTTGTTTTGTGAAGGGTAGATAACATTGTGGGAAAAGGTTACCAGCATTTTCTCCTTTTCCCACAATCTTTTCTAAAGTCTTCTTTGTCAGGGATCAATTTGATTGGATAACAAAATGCCTTATCACAACAGTAAAGCCCTGTCCCTCTTTGTACTAGGTCACCAGTAGGTCAACAAACCTTTACCAGAACTAATCAAAGTGCAGAGGTTCTCTTGTTTTATATGAAAAGGATTATAGATTATGTAAAGCAACCATCTTTAACTCTTTACCAAACGACAATATTTGTGATGTGACCAAACTGAAAGCATTTGCAGACAACAAATTAAACATTGATGAAATGATGATTTCTCTCTTTGATGGAGTAGAAAACACTGAGGGAAAAGGAGAAAATGCTGATTACCAGCATTTTCTCCTTTTCCAAGAGTGTTTTCCAAAGAGTTCTTCTTTAGGGTCATTAAAAGTCAGGATTGTATGGTAAAGACTTACCACCATAGGAACTAACCTGCAATACAACAATGAAATCAAAACAAACAGTTTGAGAGAAGAAAATTTTCAAAGATTTTACTTTATACCATAAAAGGAAAATGAGTCTCCCATAAAAGCCGTGTTTTTTGATGGATTTTTTTTTTTAAGGAATTCTGTAGACCTCTATCTAAGGAACATTCCTGCAAAATAGTGATGCTATCCAATTAGTGGTTTGGGAGGAGAAGATTTTTAAAGGTTTTTTACTTTGGTTGCCATGGAAACCAGAATTATTCATGGAACACAGTTATTTGAAGGAATTTGAAAGAGGACCACCTAAGGAACATTCCTGTGAAATTTGGTAAAAATCCAGGCAATAGTTTCTGAGGAGAAGTTTTTTAAAGAAAAAGTTTACGGACGCACGCACGGACGAACGAACGGACGAACGAACGGACGGACGAACGGACGGACGAACGGACGGACGCACGACCGACACAACGCCATGACAATAGCTCGCTGGCCTTCGGCAAGTGGAGCTAAAAACCGCCAGCACATAGAAGAAAATGGATCTTAGGGGAACCCCGAATCGTAGGCCAAAACATCAAAGTTACGGACCCGTAACCATTGGAATTCCCTTTCAAAAGAATATCCACAACTTAGGCTTTGGATGCATGATAAACAGTTTAGTGTATAATCAGTCTATATGGGCGATGTCTGAAAACATAAGGACGGCGATTCAAACTCGCTCAGAGTCACAGCTCGTCGCGCTAGTCGGCAAGATATTTCTCTTAATTTACCTGTTAGTAAATCTCTTTTTTGAACAACTTGTGTTCCCCGCAAAGCCTCAACAATTCAGCCTTCTTGCGAGATCCTTTGCATCGGTGTCCTCAACAACTGGATCAGGTAGTACGGCGCCTTTTATATCTTCTTCTCATAGTTTCACTATTCTGTCCACCATATTGCAATCCAAGATTCCCCCCAAATAATCCCACAATGCAACGCGATAAACAATGCGTGACGTCATACAGTTTGAGGCCTATTCACGAATCAATAAATGTCTACTTCCATCTTGAAACAATGGCTTCCGTTCATGATTCTGATTGGTGGATTATTACGTGCGCACGTAATAACTAATACGTGCGCACGTATTAGCTACTGCGTGCGCACGCAGTAGCTATTACGTGCGCACGTATTAGTTAATACGTGCGCACGTATTAGTTATTACGTGCGCACGTAATAGCTACTGCGTGCGCACGTATTAGTTAATACGTGCGCACGTATTAGCTACTGCGTGCGCACGTAGTATAAAATATATCTTCCATGTCACTTTTGTGCCACCGTAGAATTGTGTGTGCAGCGGACTATACTTTTTACCGACTCCTTTATATTGATATTAATCTCTGCAAGAAATACAACGTGTTCATAGTTAGGCAATGCAGTAAAATTGATAAACGTTCGACGGTTGTTATTTTCAGAGTAAGGCTTAGAATCACGTGTACACTTATAGCATTTCAAACATAGTTGTCGTTGAAATGACAAAAAAACTTTCTATATTTTCAAAGATACCAGTTAATATTAATAAATTACCCCACAACTGTGTAGATCTTTATGTTTATAGTGCAAAGCAACACTAGACCATCAGTTTGCTTGCTTAGTCCTGTTCTTCACGGAAATGGGATTCGTGATTGGTTTGGATGAGGGTCAACACCGCCCGACATGTTTTCTCGGAAGTGACGTGGCCCTCGTCCTTATCGTTCGTGCTTATAACAACGCGCCTTCTCCAGTACCCTCTCTGTCTGTCTGTCTGGTTGCCTGCCTGCCAATCTGCCCGCCCACCCGCTCGCTGCCCTTCAGTCCGTACGTCCCTTTATCTGATAATGTGGAATAAATAACCAGTAATTCGGTGAAATTTGTTGGCATGTATAGTCAGCATGCCTCTGGAGGTCTCTTGGCAGACAAATATGACAACAGCAGAAAATACGCGCTCGCATTTTTCATCAAGTACAAACTTTTTTTTTTATAAATTCTTTTGTTCCTTTATATCAGTTCGTAAGAGGTTAAAAGCTAGCTGTATTAGCTTTGTCGAAAAATCGTTAGTGACTATGGATGTTGCAAATTAATTTCACCAGCTCTCACACCGTCTTTCCATTTAGACGTCCAACAGACGTTAAATCTAAACCCAGACATGTTTTAATTTCATTTGTTTTATCGTTCAATTCCATACGACAGATAAAACAATTGAATTTGGACACATCTGCAAACAGTTTCAAGGAGACATAGACGTTGATTTTTGCAGAAAAAATCACTTTTTAGCTCACCTTAGCACAAAGTGCTAAAGGTGAGCTATTGTGATTACCCTATGCCCGTCGTCCGTCGTCCGTCTACAATTTTTTTAAACATCTTCTTCTCCTAAACCACTGGGCCAATCTTGATTAAACTAGGCAGGAATGTTCCTTGGGCAAAGCTCTACCAAAATTGTTCAAAGATTTAAATACCACCCATAACTCTGTTTGTAATGGCAACAAAAAGGAAAAAGAAACCCAAAACCATTGAAAATCTTCTTCTCTGAAACTAGAAGGCGTAGAGCTTTGATATTTTGTTTTTGGCATCTCCTAATAGACCTCTACCAAGTTTGTTCAAATCATGCTCCTAGGGTTAAAACTGGCCCCATTCCGGTGGTCACAAATTTGAGCATAGGAACAAGGAAGGAAAACTTTTAAAATCTTCTCCTTTGGAACTTGGAGGCGTAGAGCTTTTATATTTGGTCTGTTGCATCTCCTTGTGGACTGCTACCAAGTTTGTTCAAATTATGCCCCTGGGGTCAAAACTGGCTCCACCCCGGGGTCCCAAGTTTGAGCATACTAACAAAGAAGGAAAACTTTAAAAATCTTCTTCTCAGAAACTAGAAAGCGTAGAGCTTTGATATTTGGTCTGTTGCATCTCCTTGTGGACTCTACCAAGTTTGTTCAAAGTATGTCCCTGGGGTCAAAACTGACCCCATCCCGGGGGTCACAAGTTTGAGCATACTAACAAAGAAGGAAAACTTTAGAAATCTTCTCCTCTGAAACTAGATGGCGTAGAGCTTTGATGTTTGGTATGTAGCATCTGCTAGTCGACCTCTACCAAGTTTGTTCATATGATGTCCTTGGGGTCAAAACTGACCCAGTCCCGGGGGTCACAAGTTCGAACACAAGAAGAAAAAAAGGAAAACTTTACAAATGTTCTTCTCTGAAACTTGATGGTGTAGAGCTTTGATATTTGGTATATAAAATGTTCTAATGGACCTCTACCAAGTTTGTTCATATGATGCCCTTGGGGTCAAAACTGGCCCTGCCCCGTGGGGTCACAAGTTCGAACATAGGAACAAAGAAAGAAAATTTTAAAATTCTTCTTCTCTTCAACTAGAAGGCATAGAGCTATGATATTTGGAATATAACAGTTCCTAGTGGACCTCTTCCAAATTTGTTCATATTATGCTCTTGAAGTCAAAACTGGCCCTGCCCCTGGGGTCACAGGTTCAAACATAGAAACAAAGAAGGAAAACTTTAGAAACATTCTTCTCTGAAACTTGAAGGTGCAGAGCTTTGATATCTGGTATGCAGAATCTTCAAGTGGACCTCTATCAAGTTTGATCATATGATGTTCCTGGCGTCAAAACTTGCTCTGCCCCGGAGGTCACAGTTTGGAACATAGGAACAAAGAAGGAAAACTTCAAATTTATTTTTCTCTTAAACGGGATATTTGGTATGTAGCATCTTTGAATGGACCTCTACCAAGTTTGTTCCAAGGATGCTGCTTTGGTCAAAAGTGGCCCAGCCCCGGGGACCACAAGTTCGAACAGAGGAGAAGGACGGAAAATTTAAAATTCTTCTTTGAAACTGGAAGGTGTAGAGCTCTGGTATTTGATTGCCCTATGTCCGGCGTCTGTCGTCCAGCGTCCGTCAACAATTTCTTTAAACATCTTCTTCTCCTACACCACTGGGCCAATCTTGATAAAACTTGGCTGGGATATTCCTTTGGTGAAGCTTTACCAAAGTTGTTCAAAGAATTGAATTTCACTCATAAGCTATAGTCTAAAGTGAGCGTTCCAGGGCCAATGGCCCTATTGTTTTTTCTTGCGTTTAGTTTTACTTAGTTACCTTTTACCAAATCTTCTTTGGAGCTATGAGTAACCTAACTCGGCATCAATCGTGACTGACAAATTCACGAGTGGCGAGGCTTTAGATAAAAAATGTTAAGCTCTTTACCAAACGACAAAATTTAGGATTTCTGCCCATCAAACAATTTGCAGACGAAAAATTAAATATGGTTCAAGTAAAATTTAATGTAACTATGTAAGGGCATGGAGCTCTAGATCATCCAAACCCTATGTTTTGGGTACTCATTAGAATCGTCTCAATGAGTGGAGAATGACTAATATTTTCAGTTCTGGAGCTCTGAATTACTGGATAAGAAACATTTTGGGGAAAATGAGAAAATGCTTATAATGAGCAAGTTAATGGGTTGATAAAGATTTGGGGTTGGCTTTTGAAAACATTGATGTACAAGGGGAAAATGCTAGTTACCAGCATTTTCCGCGTGTCTATTAGTGTTGTCTTTGCCTTCCCAGGCAATTTACCTGACTTGAGCCAAATTCAGTCAATCATCGGCTAATGCTTTCATTTACTTGACATTTCTAAAATTCTGTCATGTGGTAGGAGGATTTTGCTAAATCTCTTTGAAAACATCCAAAAGTTACTAACAAAGAGAACCAAAAGCACATTTGGTAAGAAAACCTACTGTCTTCCACTGACCACTGACTTCTCAACTGTACAAGAATCCTTTCTTCGGTTTAGCTTTTTATCAGATGGCACAATTTAAGAATTGTCCAAGTTTAAAGCCTTCGTAGATGACAAATGAGCTATGCTGTATGAAAGGAGGGCCAAATAGATTTGCGAAAAGTATCGACCCAGGTCAACCTGCGCACTCCGCGCAGGCTGACCTGGGTCGATACTTTTCGCTTTTGGTCAATTTTCTATATGTCCAGTGACTACTGCACCCCATGATAAACTCGGTCGTTAATAAAAGCAGATATCATGGAACCATAATTGGTGGATGGCTTGCTTGCTTCTATGGAACACAGAGATTCATTTTGTCAGAGCACTGCTTAACCCTTTCCCAAACGACAAATGTTGGACTCTTCCAAACTGAAAGAGTTTGCAGACAACAATTTTAGATTTTGAGAAAATGGCAGAAAGTTCTCAAAAAGGGTAGAAAACACGGTGGGAAAAAGGAGAAATTGCTAGTTACGAGCAAATTCTCCTTTTCCCACAGTGTTTTCAAAAGATTTTTACTGCAGACACGTAAAAACGAAGGCTTGTTTGGGAAAGCTACAGCTATTTCCACTAAAATATCTTCCTGCAAAATCAGCTAAAATTAAAAATGAGTATTACTGAACTACTTTCACCGATTCATTTTTTCCATTTTTTTCCTTCTTTGAATAATTATTTATGAATTTAAAACCACTATAATCTCAATTCAAAAAGAGATAATAATTACCTCCCTTTTCGAAAAACTGACAAAAGTATCAAAAAATAATTTCAAGATAGACATAAACGGAATTTCTGATCCGTTAGAAATGTGCAAAAATATTATTTCTGCATATATCCTTATTTATCCTTATTTATCAACCTATTAGAATTTTTGCACCATATTCACCGGAAGTGCATTACACAGGTCTTGCCTTAAAAATAATGTGGTTCAAACAGTGCCACTCGTCTTTTGGAAGGCACCTGTCTCCTGAAAGAATAAGAATAAACATGAGACTGGGAAGAGTGGAATGGAGGTTGAAGAAAAAATGCTATCAAATTTTTCTCATTTTCCAATATTTTTTGAGATATCTCTTTCTAGGGTTTGTTGAAATTGAGACAGTTTAGTTAAGGGTGAAAACTTTACACTGTAATTGAAATGTCGTGTTAGCAAGGAGAAAACTCTATTGATTAACTGTTTTATAGCACCCAACGATCCAGAGTTTGACATGATGAAGGTAATCAAAGATTATTTTGTACCGAAAACCAAATGCGAGAGTGAAATACATGCGTACGAACGATTCCAAATATAGTTACAGTCTGGCTTGTAACACGCGAATGGGAGAATTCGGATATTTGCGTGAAGTGTCGTCTCGGATTAGGCTGGCTGTCCGCGTAGGCAAATTGGACATTTTTCGTTCTTATGTAATTTTCTGTTTTGCACAAGTCTACTGTAGTACAAAATCTAATGTAGTCGTAAAGCGCCGTCTCGGATTACACTGCGCAGACTGCGCCGTCTGGTCCGAGACGACACTTCACGCTAATGTCCAATGTCCCTTTCCGTGTATTGCAAGCCATTTTGAAATGTTAAGGTAAATTATTTGATTGGATCTTACAAAAAGCAAAAACCAATCAGATACTTCGGCTTAGAATCAAGAGTGAGAGTTATCTCGATGATGTTTTAAGAATGCACTTTATGATATAGACTTTATTTCATCAGCTTGTGGTTAATATGGGGAAATATTTGCCGAAAAAGGGAAAGGTATGCGAAAATAGCGAGTGCCATAAGCCACGAGTTATTTTCGCATACCTTTCCCTTTTTAGGCAAATATTTCCCCATATTAACCACAAGCTGATGAAATTAATGATATATCATATTTCCTCTGATTATTTTGTCAACGAATGCCACATTTAAAACAAGTGATTCTACTTTTAGCAAAGTAGAGCAAAAAAGTAGTTCCAGAGTTTCGGCAGAAGGAAAATATTATGTAAAATATTCACTGTGACGGGGAAATGATTCCCCCCACTCCAGCTTAAATAACGACATTTCTTTATCCATAACATTTCTAAAAATAGACACATGGAATATTATATAATGGGTGAATACGGACCCAGAAAATCTTCACGGTTGATAAGGAACTTATTCTGCATTGGATGGCGTTCGGTTTCGGATATAGTGCAAAACACCAGAGATTAATTCTGTTGGTGCCATATAAATTTACTCGACTTCCTTCGACGGCTAAAAATATACAATCTATTGACACTTCCAAAGATTTTGATTGTATAGGATGCACTACACAAGCGGACGATATAGATCAAAGATCAGACTGCACGTTCTGTGCAGTCTGATCTTGATCTATGCCGTCTGCAAAAGTCAATGATTTAGCTGATGGCGCCGAAAGGGTTGAACCGAAATATCGCCCAGACGCGAGTAAGCCATCATTGAAAAACGCGCAGCACTTTGATTTAAGTAAAAATAAATCAGTTGCAAAAATGGATTCTGTCCTTTCAGTCTCCGGTCTCCAATCATTGATCCGTCATTCTATCACATCCCTTCTTTGGTTTAAAACTTACTCTTTAATTCAAATATCGTGTAAGCATTGGGAAGACTCTATTGGCCATCTTTTTTATAGTCACAACACCCGAGATTCTGACAGAACGGAAGGAAATAATCAAGTAGTTTTTGCAGCAAAATTAGGGGCCGTATTCAACAGGAAAGTGATATATAGGATCTGACATGAGTTGGTTTTTGAGATAAAAAATTATTAAACGAGTCTACAAAAATGTTATCATTCGAGCCTTGGGCGAGCTTAATAACATTTTTTTCGTGGACGAGTTTAATAATTTTTTACCTTAAAAGCCAACGAGTGTCAGATTCTTTTTATCACATTACTGTATAGCAAGAATTATAGCCCAAAATGTGTTAAATTAGAGGCATACATGTACAATGTGTAGTGAAATTTACATGAAGCCTATGCGCTTACTTTGACAGGTACATTATGAACGAAAACTAGTTCCGAAGAAATTTGCATATATTGATTTTGTTTTGAGTCTACAAGTGATTGAATTAACAACTTTATTACGATTAAGAATTTTGACCACTAATTTCCATCAGGAACCTAGGTCAGTAATGTTTTAGAAATGAAGCATATAATTACAGATTGACCAAAATACTGCACTATATTCTTATCTCACACGTGTGTGAGACAGGAAAATTCGTAATGGCTGTATTAGATTTTAGCGATAAAAGAATTTTCGGAAAAGATGACATATTCTACTATGTAGGCCTGTTCACTTATTTCTCCCAGATGAAGACTTGTGGAATCAACTTTGGAATCGTCCATGTAAAAGTTAGGGATTATCAATATGAACAAAAGGGGGGGGGGGGGGGGTTAAAACAGAGTATATGGCATTGTTACTACATAAACATTTTTTTAAAAAAATCAAACTATACTCTTGGAGAAGGGCCTTCATGACGCATTATCCTAAGCAAGACATCACGTAATTGTGGATTGATTAAGTCTACTTTTATCAAACAGTTGGCTGAATCATAAGGCAGAATTACCCTTTGAAACTCAGAACATTTAAAGACAGCGAAAAGTTTCAGCCCATGTCAGCCTTCGCGGACTGCGCAGGCTGACATGGACCGAAATTTTTCGCAAAAGTCTCAAGGGTTTTCTTTGGTTGAAATAGTTTAATCATGATTAAAAGGATCGTGTACGGGAGATGCAGTCAGAAATTAGATCGACATCGGAACAATTCCGAGGTCATTAGTATAAACTCTTCCTGCACGCGATCGTGTTGGGATTTATTGTGCACTACTTAAGCCGTTTCCGTGCAGCTTATTTGCGCCTATGCCATTAAAAGCTTTTTCTTAACAATGAAAAACGCTTTTGAAAAACATTGAAAGACATTGCTTGTCACAAGTACCCCATCCTCGCCCCCACAATGATCTTAAATGATATAGCAATACTCTTGCAAAAGTGGCCTTATTGCACCTCTATGATGAATAGTACAAAGAAAGTGATCATGATAATTGACCCATAAAACGCATCTAGTCCAGCAATCGACTGCATTATTTGGTATAATGGTTCTTCGACGTACAGGCCTGCCCGGATGGCTCAGTGGTGAGCGTTTCGGACTCATGACCTGGTGGTTGTGAGTTCGATACTCTTTCCGACGTATTTTCGCCTCTTACTTCTGCTGTGAGAAAAGTAGTCGGTGGCTTTGGAAAGAAAGCACTGTTAGCATTGGTATGAGAAAGCCAGGAAACACATGTGCGTCACCGACCGCCATGATATGACCTTAGCTGTTAAAGTGGCGTTAAACCCCAACCTACCTACCTTCTTCGACGTACAGAATATTTACACACAACAAAAAGTTTCGACCCATGTCATCCCTGCAAAGACTGTGCAAGCTGTCATGGTTAATGTTTTTTTTGTAGATGCATTTAGTCCACTTGTCACGCATCTTCGCAAGCCAAGGCTGACGATTTACTACGCTACTCTACCTTTTTTAGGATAGAGCTTGATCTTTAGATTTCCCGATAAGTATTTTTCATTGGATGCAGCCAGCTCTAACCGCAGCGAATGAAATCGCTCATAGCATTTCATCTTTGATAAAAATAGAATAAGGTCGCGACCTTTCGAATAGAGGTTAAACATGGAAACCGATGTGGATGTCTGCTTATTGCTTCATGTTGAATAATTGTATACGTAAGCGGTTTGTAAAACGATATTTCATTGGTTTTCAGAAATATGTTGTAAAGTGGGGGGGAGTTAATAACCAGCATCCAATAGAGGGCGCATCGCAGGAATCTCGAAATCGGGCTCAATCAGCCAAGGTAAGATCCACGTAGTATCAGTTCGAGGGCTGTCCTAAAAGTTTTGAGTCTGCTTTAAATAGTAAAATAAAATCCACACGTCTAATTCTATCCAGAGTTTTGATCTAATGAACTGCTAAATAGTTTTGGATTTTTGTTTTAAAGTCGAACAAACCAATTAAATAATACAAGCACATGAACATACCGGTACAACGGAAACTCTACACGAACAAATTTTTTTTTTTCTTGAAAACATCTCTGGAGATTGCTTCACAATGGACGAGTTGATTATTTCTCCCGATGGCTAAGAGTTAAAGCAATAACAGATATCTTAATGACTGTAAGGGTTTGAAACAGAAAAATACATTAAAAAATACCCAACTTCTCCCGGTATTTTTTTATTTATTTCAGTCTTTATTGCAGTGATAAAGAAATCTAGACATACAAAAAAATGTAATTTGATATTTGTTTTGATTTCTCAAAACCCTTCAAAATGAAGTCTTGACCCGTAATCACCTACCGCTATTAGTTCCATTCATAATCTGATTCTATATTAAGAACGTAACATAACTTCTGATTGGCTGAAATATTTGGTTTAATTAATCAGACGTTGTGTTATACTATCAAATTTAGGAAATCCTTTAGCATCAAACAAAGAGTGTAGTTAAGGGTAGTTGTCTGCGCATGTCATATTCTTCGAAGATGAGTATTTATAGAATGCCATCTAGCGGGAGATAATGCTCGGATGGTTTGCCAGTTTAAGCTCGGAGGACATTGTGTTTGTGGTCTTCCTGTGATCAGAACAGCCATCCAAAACGACTATTAGAGTAACACTATGGTTTAATTACAGTTTTTGATGCTTAGTTAAAATGAAAGCTTCATAATGTTGATGTTTATAGCAACAAGAACCTGGTATCACACTGTCTCAAATATTATGACAGTAATATGATTTCTACCCCATCTCGGTCCCATAATCCCTTAACCGCTCTAGAGGAACTTGGACTCATTTAATAATTGGCCTGCAACAAAAGGGCATTCGGACATTTGCGTAAAGTGTCGTCTCGGATCAGCCTGCGCAGTCCGCGCAGACTGATCCGAAACGACACTTTACGACTACATTCGATTTTGTACTACAGTTGGCATGCGCGAAAAAGAAAAAAGCATAAGAACGGAAAACACATTCTCGGATTAGCATGCGCGGACTGTGCAGGCTGATCCCAGATGACACTTTACGCAAATATTCCAATGACCCCTTTTCGCGTGTTCCAAGCCCTGTGGTTACCAGCATTGTTTCAAAATGTTGTGAAAAAAGTTTTTCTTTTTGTGAAAAGTCGTTAAAATACGGAATTCTCTGGTAAATTGGTATGGTTTGGTTTGTATTGGAGTTTAACGCCATTTTAACAGCTTCGGTCAATATCACGACGGTCAGTGACGCATCCATGTGTTTCTTGGCTTTCTCACTCCAGTACTATCACAACTTTGTTTCCAAAGGCGCCGACTACTGTTTTCACATGCATCAGAGGTAAGAGGCGAAAAAATCTCCGGAAAGAAAGTTCTCGGTAACCGGGTATCGAACCCGCAAACAGCACGGGTCCAGATTAGTTTAAACATATTTATTTTACATCGATTAAGAAACAAGTTCTTACAACTTATACTAATCTCGCTCGATTCTGGAATTCCTGCTCACTGGGAACTAGACCAGTACTCGCGCCGAATGTCTGAGCCAATGAAAAATCCCAAAGTTGACACCTGCTCCCGAGTATCGATCTCAGGACCTTTAGGTTAGGAGGCAAACGCTCTACCTCACGACCACGGACACCACAAGTCCAGTAAAGGTTAACCTGTTATCAAACCATCCGATAATTGAATTACCCGGAAAATGAACACCCCCCCTCCCCCCTTTCCCACCCCGAAAAAATAGCTGAGAATGGCAGAAAAAGCCGGTGACCGCTATCATTTTCCAACGGCGTTGCCTATCGTATCAAAGACTTAATGTCCCGCAATTTGAACCCCAGGTTTGTTTTTCATTTACATAATAAGGTTTTCATTACGGACAGGTTTATGATCAACTTATTTTCGCCTGGTTAAGAGTTGAAAAAAAAAAGGTAATTACTTTATTTTTCTAAGGATCAAACGGTATGGTATAAATGATATTAAAAAAGGTGCACGGAAATGAAGGTACTATAATTACTGCAGCGTCAATCAAACACCGGTTCATTTGGTTCGTTCTTCTAACTAGTGATTAGAAACTATATCGTTCACAGCTTTAACACTTTGGCTGTTAAGCACTAGCTCGACTCACTGACCTTTTTGCGGACAGTGTAGATCAAAGATCAGACTGCACGTTCTGTTCAGTCTGATCTTTGATCTACACTGTCCGATAAGGAGATATTATTCCGCTCCCCCCCCAAAAAAAAAATCAATCAAAATGGCAAAATTTGGGTTTTTGGTATCGGTTTGAAAGTTTTATTTCACTGATTGAGCAGGTTAGGGGTAATACCTTTTACTAGGTAACAACACTATATTAAACCTTATACAGCTAAACAACTAAGAAATATTTCCAGTGCGATAGTACAAACCCTAAAAGTGCCATTTCAAAAATAACTTCCGGGGAATAACAACTCCTTATCGGACATTGTAGATCCAAGATCAGACTGCACGTTCTGTGCAGTCTGATCTTGATCTACACTGTCCGCAAAAGGTCGGTGAGTCGAACATAAATTGAAGGATTAAAAATATTTTCTGGAAATAGTTTGAAAGTGGCGTCTATATTAACAGGAACTGTCTTAGAAAGGGTTTGAAACTTTGGTTTGATTTTTTTTCCCGTGAAAATTCTGGTTACCGTCGTTTCCTTCTTTTCCAACAATGTTTTTAAAAAATGCATCTTTCTGGTGGTGGCAATACATGGGATTGTTCAGTGAAGGCTTAACCCCTTACCACACAATGACGACTATTGACGACCCTGAGAAAGGGAGCTTTTTGAAAACATTGTGGGAAAAGGAGAAAATGCTGGTGACCAGCATTTTCTCCTCTTCCCACAATGTTTTCTACCCTTCCCAAATCAAATTTCAATTTTTCAGTCACATTTATTTTGTCGTCTGCAAATGCTTTGAATTTAGACCAGTCTATAAATCTGTCGTTTGGTAAAGGGTTAAATTTATAAATTAATCAAGAGAATGAAAAAAGACCATTATGATTTATTGATCGCCCATGGCGTAATAACGAACGGCGACTGTAATCAAAGAGCCTGATTTTCGCTGTACGCCATTTTTTCCTCTGGTGTTTTTTATTTGTAACTTTGTCAAAGAATCCGGCTAACTTTCACGTAAATGCTTACGTCAGCGAAATTTTGCGGTACCATCAAATGGAGTCAAAAATAAAATTTGTCAGATTTGTTAATAAACTGGGAAAAATCAGACTTTCGACATTAAACCAATCGTGTTAAAAAATATAAGCTTTGTCTCAGGTTCGTAAGAGTCTATGGTGGAAAAGCAGCCTCGTACAGGAAGGTAGGGCCCTAAACCTTGGAGAATTGAGAATTAATGCTATTTATTTTAGACCTGTACACAACCCTGAAAATGCAAAATAAATTTATCCTTTCGGCTGCTAAGTGCGACTAGCGGACCTTTGCTGACAATGTAGATCAAGATTAGACTGCCGAAACTTGCAGTCTGATCCTTGAGAATTTTTTCGCAAAAAGTGGTTTTGTGATTGTACTATCGGCTTGAAAGTTTCATCTCACTTATTTAGCAGAATAAGTTTCAAACAAAATTGTGGCCAAAAAACTACACCATATGTTTCACCAAATTTCCTTTTAGTTACAGTACACTCACATTTTGCAGAAGTCAATAGTAACAAGATACGTTTATCTATTGCTATTTCTTTGTAATTCTTAGTACAGAAAGATGCGAATATGCACTTCTTCCCCGAAGTTGTCCGCAGCTAGAGGAAAACACCATCAGAAGGCGCGATTTTGTGTGTGTGAAATATAGAATTTCCCACAGTGCATCAGTTCTGAAATTAGAGAGTGAGAGAAAAAAAACCGAGTGGAGTTGAGTTCAACAGCTTAATTCCAAATGACTTTAAAATTACACTCTTCTATCGTAATTAGAGACTGTAATTACCCTTTGGAATCCATATCTGGCACGCAACATGCGAAAAAGGGACATTCGGACATTTGCGTAAAGTGCCGTCTCGGATCAGCCTGCGCAGTCAGCGCCGTACCAGCACTTCACGTAAAAATTAGATGTTGTCTTACAGTGGACTTGCATGAAATAGAAAATCATACACGATCGGAAAGTGTCGTCTCGGATCAGCCTGTGCGGAGTGCACAGGCTGATCTGAGACAACACTTTACGCAAATGCCCGAATGTCCCTTTCTGCGTGTTGTAGGATATTACTTTTTATGAAAAGTTTCATTTAGTAAAAGATATTCATACACTAAATTTAATTAATTTTGATGTTAACAATTTTTTTTTAAATTTAAATATAAGAGCATACATCGAAGATCAAACTGCACGATTTGTGTATTTTGATCTCAAACTTTCGACTGAAAACGGGAGTTGCTTCTCACACTGAAAGAGATAAACGGATTAGCCGCTGTCTTCGCGGTGTCGTTCGCAACTTGGGAATTTACGGATTTATGTTATAATTATGTCATCTGTGATTGCACTCTGCACAAAGTTCGATCACACCAAGGTCGGCTTAAAGTACTTTATATAGAGAACCGGTTACCGGTGTAATGCAGAGAAATGACCCTCCCTTACAAAATGACCCATGGGTCATTTCTCTACATAGAGAAATGACCAATGCCGTGGGTCATTTCTCTACGTAAAATAATGACCCGGGTCATTAATCTACGTAGAGAAATGACGCAAGAGGGTCATTTCTCTACGTAGAATAGTGACCCGGGTCATTTCTCTACGTAATGAAATGACGTCTTGGGTCATTTCTCTACATAGAATTATGACCCGGGTCATTTTGTAGGGTAGAGCCATTTCTCTGTATTACACCGGAACCTCAGTGGTTATTCTAAGAACTAGTTATTCAAGGGTTTGAGTTTAAACCTCAACTCCACAGTGACGTCATTCTGTCCACAATTGCTAAACATTATTTTGTCCTTGTTTAGATAGAAAGCAGCCTTTGACTTCGCGCACAACTCTGTACGGTAGATATTGTTTCAGAGACAAACCATTTACGTTTATAGAGGCTGGTTTGAAGACAACAAAAGATGACGTGAAGGTTGACAGTTCGTTACGTTTTGGTCGACCTTGATATTGTTGGAAGGCATTTAAGGTAGTAGGTCCCTAATACCTCTAATGCTGCATTGCATAAAGTTTTCTTGATAGTTGATAAATACGGGTTTATACAGGTATAATACTTTTGAACATTTTTAAGCGACCAGAAATTTCCTTATGCCTATCTCGAAATTATTTGTAATCTCTCGTTAGTTTCCAGAAAAGGGAGGTAATTACAATCTCTCTTTGTAATGAAAATATAGTGGTTTTAGATTTATAAGTGATAATTCTAGGAAAGACAAAAAGGGGAAAGTGGCTTGGTTAAAGCAGTACAATAACACTCTTTTTTAATCTTAGCAAATTAGCAAATTATCTAGGATAATATTATTGTGGAAATAGCTGTTTTCTATTAGGGGTCTAACACGTTAAGAAGTACGTCTTTCTTTGCTGAAGTTGTAACTTGGTGAAAAATTACCAGTCTGTTGTAATAATTCGACAGTTATTCTATGCATTTTACACAGTTTTCCGGAAAACTAGTACTAGTCTCATAGGCCTCTGAAACTCCATTGGTCTATGAAGGGATAAAGAAGTTTTCATTATCGGACACTGTTACTATAAATAGCACACTGAAGATTCCCTCTGTATTGTATACAGTAAGACAAGTGTCTTATCAAATGCAATACAGAAGGAATCCCCAATATACTATTTATAGTAACAGTTTTAATGAAAGTTTGTAAATATATTCAGTGATGATACACCTATGTGCTATGGATGTTCGATGATCGACCAAGGACAATTTTAGTGTTCCGTGATAGACCAACAGAACTTCAAAGGCCTCTGCTAGTACTATAGCACATATTTGAGCCATGCTCTGGAAAAAAGGGGCTCAAGGCATCTCCGTGATACCAGGAAAGTCATTACAATAATTATGGATTCATAAGAGCCACTTTTTTAAACAAAGTAACTTGATCATGAGGTATACTGGTCCTTTGGGATACAGAAAATTGACCTAGTCTGACACATTTCGCACATGCCTTTGTGACGGAAATCGAGGATCGTTCGTTTCAGCCAATCATTCTTAAGATGGGTTTCAGTCATATTGTCCAAGATTTTCTATATGTTAAAGTAACGCAACTTCCCACTGGCTAAACCAAATGGTTTAGCCAATTAAAAGTTGTGGTACTTTCAAATTTTGATCGTTCCCTAATTGACAAACAAAAAAGCAAAGACAGTTGTCTTAACACTTTACCAAACAATCGCAAGTTTTTTAAGGCATCTTTGAAAGACGCCTTTTGAAAACACTGTGAAAAAAGAAGAAAATGCTGGTAACCAGCATTTTCTCCTTTTTACACAATGTTTTCCATTCTATGAATGCCAATTTCAGGCATTTGAGCCATCTTTAATTTTTCGTCTGCAAATGCTTTCAATTTGGACCAGTCTAAACTGTTGTCGTATGGTAAAGAGTTAACTGTGTCAAAAGAGTAAATTGCACCAGCTAAAGTACAAACATTTCAAAACTAAAATATTGAGCTTTTTTTATTGGTTATCAAACGCTGTGAACGATAGTTTCTAATCACTGGTAAGAAAACGGAAACAGCTCCATGAGATTCGCTTAGCAGTTTTTAGGGTTATCCCTTTCCCAAACGACAAAATTTTAGACTGGTCCAAATTGAAAGCATTTGCAGACAACAAAATTAATGTTACTCAAAAAGCAAAAATTGTTTCTAGCGTAGAAAAAAAAGTTTTGTGGGAAAAGGAGAAAATGCTGGTTACCAGCATTTTCTCCTTTTCCCACTATGCTTTCAAAAGGCTTCTCTCTCAGGGCCGTAAAACCCAGGGATTGTTTGGTAAAGGGTTAGAAAAGAAATACTTTTCTAGATTAGGAATATTCTCGTGTTGATCTCGCCACAGAAAGCATTGTCCCACTGTAATCCAATACGCCATATACTGGCTCGATAAGAACAGTCCCTATGGACATTCAATTCATTTATATCATCAATAACGTTATTAACATCCAACGTTCTTCTCTATTTTTCGCGAGTTTCTGAAACCAGAGAAAGTGATAGGATTTCCCTGAAAAACAAAAAAAACAAAAACATGTCTTTGGTTTTTTTTTAATCGGCACTGTTTTGATTTTCTCTTTGGACGTTGTGTTGGTGAATAAGATATTACTCCATGCTTTTGCGGTAGTTTATTGAGAAATAACGGTGAAATATTGCTAGATTAATCATTATTACGACCAGTGAAAAATAAACTTATTTTATTTTCTAGCCTCCCAATTGAACGAGGAAGGAGTAGTTACCCAAGTAAACAGCGCTTTCCATTCAACCAGATGAAAATATGACGTAATTTGCGCGCATTTGCAATTTTCTCGCTTTACGCAATATTGTAATGTGTACTTATGTGGAGGAGGTACACCACGGGGAATTTCCGAAAACAACTACAGTCGAACCTGCTTAAACCCATTACCATACGACAAAATTTTAGCCTTGTCCAAATTGAAAGCACTTGCAGACGACAAAATAAAAGTGACTGAAAATTTGAAATTTCTTTTATGAAGGGTGGAAAACATTGTGAGAAAAGGAGAAAATGCTGGTTACCAGCATTTTCTCCTTTTCCCACAATTTTTTCTAAAGGCTTCTTTCTGAGGGGCGTCAAAAGTAGGGATTGTGTGGTAATGGGTTAAGAGACCACCCATTTATCAAAGAGTTGAATGACAGAATCTGTAAGATCTGCGTAGTCCCAGGTCCAAACATATGAGCGGTCTGATATTGACTTTTTTGGATTTGTACAAGTTCAATGGTCGCTTAGAAGGGATTGAGGTCCAAAAAGTTGTAATTTGCACGGTCGCTGGTCGGAGACACCGGGTAGTCGCTTATTACAGGTCATTTACATAGGTAATTTCGTCGGGAGGAAATTCGTGTGGTCGTTTACAGCGGGGGGTCGCTTCTAGCAAGTGGGCGTTCGTGCAGGTTCGACTGTATTTTGGAATTTTTACGTTAACACCCCCATAAAGGGATCAGAAGTATGAAATGAAAAGATTATTTTTTGAGGTTTTCTTTTTTTCGGTGAATGAACGAAAATTATTTCATCGCGTGAACATCATCGGTATTATTTAACTCGGCACTTGTGAAAAAATACCATCGATGTCCACTCGATAAAATAAATTTCGCTCTTTCACCGGGAAAAAATAAATATCCTCTATTTCTTCATGCATGGTACAGGGTAAAATGCACCTCGTTATTTCCGTCTAATTGAGTTATCTTGCTGAAAGAGACTCGGGGATCTCCGACTGATGGGGATAATAAAACGTGACATGTACGTAATAAACACATAAAACAATCTGCGAATGGATCCTTCGAGACTTTCAAATGTCAGGCAAGCTGTAAAATACCATCTATGTACAACTGATTTCATTATATATTGAACATCGAACAATTGTAGAACAACTCCCAAGTCACATATCTCCTTGGCAAAGACAACCATTTAGATATTCTGTTTGATTCTGTACAGAGTACAAATAAGCCATGATTTGACAAAGGTGCTGGGGTGCGGCTTGCACTTTCGAGATGTATCATACCCATCTTCGCAAGCCAATGGCGACGACCCACTACGCTACTCTACCCTTGGTGGATCGAGCTTGATTTCGACGTTCTCCCGATACGCATTTTCATTGGTTGCAGCTAGCTCTAGCTGCACGAAATAAAATCGCTCGTAGCATTTCATCTTTGATAAAAAAAAACAAGGTCGCGACCTTTCGGATAAAAATAGAAGGTAAACATGAATACATCCAATCAATTATCAGAGGTTTTAGGCGGTATCCCAGCACCTTAGCATGGGATGTCGAAATACGTTTGTGGTCATTGCTTCATGTTGAATTATTGTATTCGTAAGAGGTTTGTAAAACGATAGTCAATTGGCTACAAGAAATATGATGTAAAGGGGGATAATAACCAGCATCCAATAGAGGGCGTATCGCGGAAATCTGGAAATCTCGAAATCGGGCTCGATCCGCTAAGGTAAGATCCACAAAATAGGGTTTGGTGCAGAATATTTTTTTTTTAATTTTAAAATCAAAATCGCTTTCTCTATCTGGAGCTCTGTGTAAATGTAGGTCAAAAACCTTCCACTTGTACTTGGTTATAATTTCTAATCGTGATCAGATCTACGGCGTGAAGAGTGTAGAAATACCGCAGATCATCACGGAAATACAGGGTAATGAAGCCGAAGTAAATGATGGCACGTTAGCTTCCATTTCTAAAACACAGTGTATCAACGGTCATGTCACTTAAGCACGTTCTCTCGTTTTTACCGTTTTACCTCGTTATCCCATTAAATCATATTGTCGAATGACGCAGATCACTGTTGAAAACACTGTGGCACGAGAGGAAATTGCTGATAGCATGTGTGATTTTTCAGGTTTCCTATTTTTTTTTTTTTAGAAAACAGTCACTCCTGTCTCCCTAAATATCAACTTTCGTTTCTTTTTTTTTTTTCTTCAAACAACTTTTTATGCTGATTAAAATTGCTTATAAAATTCAGGGGAAAGAGGGAGATGATGATTATGAAGTTGTGGGAGAAGAAGATAGGTTAAAAGAGAAACTTGATACTATACCGACAGTTTTTTTCAATAACTCTATGTACGTTCCCGGCAGCCACAGCAGCCCCCGTTTGTTCTAAACGTGGTTTGCCATGAGCTTTTGTGTTTTTTGTTTCTCTTTACCAAGTTCAGTTGGGTCTCTTTACCGAACTTCATGGTATCCATAACAAGCCTTGGTGGGAAGGAGTAACTCAATTCCACGGTGTCCAAAGTTCTCCTACGGCTATCTGCTATCTAAAAAAGATGCGAGTAAGTTCCGTCCTGGTCCGTCAAGTTCTTATAGGTCCTCTCTCTTTTCAAATGTTCCTTCCAAGGTCTAAATGTTCATCACGTTCTGTCAAGGTTTTTAAATGCATAATGACATGTAAAGATGAGAAATATTTTGTTTATTGTATGTTTGCTTAATGCATTCATACAGTGTATGTCTCAGACAGATGGAGAGTGCAGTAGGCAGGAGGAAAGAGAAGGAACGTGAAAACACCAAGAACCACGTTGGTGCGCGAAAGGATACGAAAAAGAGAAGCAACACATCGGCTACTACTCTATAATTCTGATTAGAGAGTTCCGCACTGAAGATATCAACATATTTCAGAATTAAGGATGCCTACTTAGCTTTAAGCTCATTTGACAAAATGCGAGAACGGGTAGAACCAGCCATTGAAAGACAGGACACGAAGTACTGCTTTGCCTTACAACCTTATCAAAAGTTATTTCTGTGTCTTAAACATTTGTCATAAGGGACAATTCATCATTACTTTCCTGTTTATTTCGATCAAATAAAGCAATCGGATCTGCTATATGGTTGGGAAACTTTGAAATACATCCTAGAAACATACAATAGTAAACTGTTTGCTGTTCCTGTTTGGCTTGTTGAATGGAGAGCTCGGACTCGGGCGTTTGAGAGACGTCAGGGGCTCTTGGATCATAAGGTTGAATCTGTTCCTCGACAGGTCACATAGGAGCTTGTGCAGTGAAAATGGGCCTTGTTTTCCTTGCGGCTTGAAAAAAGCCAACTTTTGACTTCCTGGAATAGTTTTCCAACGGCAGTTTTTTTATTCACTGAGGTTGCACACGTCCGGTCAGGCCGCAGTACAGCGCATTGCGTCATTACAAGCCGTATCTATGACCCTGCACATTCCTAGAACGTGTCTTGATAGGAGGTAACAAATTAAAACGGCTTGGACAAATCTGGGCCCGTATTCACCAAACCATTCTTAAGAATATTCTTAGTCTTATTCTTCAGAATTTCGTCAGTGTGAAAGTAACAGAACTTCTGATTGGCTAAACCATATGGTTTAGCCAATCGGAAGTTCTGTTACTTTCAGTGTCAGAAAATCTTGAAGAAAAAGACAAAGAACATTCTTAAGAGTAATGTTGTTGGTGAATACGGGCCCTGAGCTTGCCGGAGGAACCACCAAAGAACGCGACAAAACCGGATAAATCATGAAAGAACCGTGAGATAACCTTGAAAATAGTGCTTCCACGTTCTAGTACAGTCTCCGAATCTTTTCACGGCATGTTAGGCTACATTCCACTACAGTGTCTTAATCTGCACCAGGATTTCCTTGACACTTTTTTTTCTTTTTGACAACCAACATGTATGGCATGGCTGCTCCGGCAATCACGCTTTGACAAGTTTGTATTCCCGAAAAAAATGAAAACACTTTTGAAACAGTAAAATTGGGAATTCTACCATTTGCATGAAAGTTTCGTATCACTCATTTAGCTGGATTTGGGTTAGAAGTCATTTCAGTACAATCGATTGATTGACGGAAATCACTGACATTTTCGAATGACGTGAAGGAATGTAATGTAAAGCTAAATAGCAAAAATTGGAGAGATTTCGCGTGCACGTTTGACCCGACTTCCTTCCTGGATATTGATCCTCAGTGACTCGGTTTTTTGTGTGTGCACTCGTCTCATTACCTCTTTTACTGCCCAAGGAAACAACCGGCGCTCTGGTAAAAAGGGGCTAAATGCATCCTGTAATGAATTCTGCAAAGCAATTCGTAGGAAATAATGGTCCATTAACCCTTATTCCGCCATATAAGTTAAAATATAAGTTAAATTGAACGTAAAGCTGGTTAACCCTTTCCCAAACGACAAACTTGTGGACTAGACCAAATTGAAAGCATTTGCAGACAACAATTCGACTCTTGCTGAAAAGATGATTTCTGTCTATGATAGGGTAGAAAACATTGTAGGAAAAGGAGAAAATGCTGGTTACCAGCATTTTCTCCTTTCCCATAATGTTTTCAAAAGGCTACTATTCCAGACCCGTAAACACCAAAGATTGTTTGGGAACGGGTTAAGTTAACACACATATAATGATATTCTAACTTATAATACTATTTGGAGGAAAATGTCTCCCGATCAGACAATGTAGATTCAAGATCAGACTGCTCAGAAGTTACAGTCTGATCTTGATCTGCACTGTCCACCAAACGTCAGTGAGTCTCGCTCAGCAGCCAAAGGATTAAATCAGGCTGAATCAGGAGTAAAATCTTCCTTTGACAAGTGGACAATTGACCAATGGCAAAAATCATCCACACTAGTCAGCCTGTATAGGAACTCAGCAGACAGAACTTGGTCGATGTCGCATGCAGACGCATTTAAAGATCTCTTCATACAGCCTGAATGAATTGGATGTTTACTTTTTTGAAAGTCAAACTGTTGCTTTCAACTCTAGAACGAACATACCACTGATTGACAATCGGGTATACTAGTAGACGAAGTTGATGGAAGACTAGGCTGCACAGAACATTCAGTCTAGTCTTTGATCTACGCCATCAGCAAAGACAGTTTGCAACTATATGGCTTCCAACAGGCGGAAAGGGGCATTCGGACATTTGCGTAAACTGTCGTCTCGGATTAGCCTGCGCAGTCCGCGCAGGCTAATCCGAGACGGTACTTTACGACTACAGTAGCTTTTGTGCTTAGGTAAACTTATGGAAAATAGAAAATTACATAAAAACGGAAAGTGTCGTTTCAGATAGCCTGCGCGGACTGCGCAGGCTGATTCGAGACGACACTTTACGCAAATGTCCGAATGTCCCTTTTCGCGTCTTGCAGGCCATATATGACTATTAACCTTTGTTTTGCTAAATGAATTAAATGCAACTTTCAAGCCGATTGTAAAAACCAAGATTTTGAAATTTCAAAGGTATTCTTTGCATAAAAAATATCTCCTTACCGGACAGTGTAGGTCCAAGATCAGACGACAGGTTCTGTGCAGTCTGATCTTGATCTACATTGTCTGCAAAAGGTCAGTAAGTCGTGTATAGCAGCCTTCAGATCCAAAACCGTTCGATTGGTCTTTTCCGATTTATTATCAAAGCACTGAAAGAACTGTCTTTTTTTTCATTTTAACCATTTAGCAATGACTGTTTATTTGTTCTGTGACTGATTATTCGAAAAGCAATCTTATCAAATATCTTTATCAGAATCCGTTCGAATGTGTACACAAACGATCTTCGGAAGCACCATTATTTCCTTTTGCAATACACACTGAATCTAAAAACAAATGCGCATATTTTTTTTTCAATATATTTAGGTAAGAGCATTTTTTTCCATCATCATATTGCCACAACCTGATTTTCAGATTTCACTTGAAGTCTGCATGAATGATCCTTGATACTTAGCACAAATGGCCACTTTATATACAAAGATTGAAAACAACAGTTCTACATTGAAGAGGTGTGTACGAGTAAGCTAATAGATGGTGGCATGCCGATCTGAATTGATAATTATTGAATCGGGAGACAAATTTTAATAATACAATGTTTTAAATGCGCAGGTAAGGTTTGTCTTGAGATCATCGCAGTTTTACAAATCACTTCCATTGTACTCTTCGCCGAATACTCGGTGAAAGCTAGAACAAGAAAAAGTAAAAACCTAACACAATAGAAACCAGGGCAAATGGCAGTCGATAAAAATAAATCATTGTAACCAAAACCAAAAGTCTGAGTTTAAATACGTCTGCTATTGATTTAGTAATAAATCTAGGTTGGTCATGGGCTAGGCGTCTGCAGCTTAACTTTTTTATCAACCAGACACCAGGTTTTCAACGATCAGGAGGCAAAAGGCTTCCGGAAACATTGTGAAAATGGGAGAAAATTTAAGTGACCCGATTTTCTCCTTTTCCCAAGATGATGTTTAGTCAATTATGAGAAAAAAAAACTTAAGGAGTATCAAACTGGTCATCTGCAAATGCTTTCACATTGGCCGAGTTTGAAACTTTGTCGATTAGTAAAGAGTTAAAATGTGGACCATTCACCTTTTTATAACTAATGCACGCTTGCGAAAGCGTTAATTTAGTTTTAACTTTCTTTGAATGGGCTTAGCAGTCAGTCTGTCTCTGTCTCTGTCTCTCTCTCTCTTATAATAGTATGTAATTATATGCGCCTTGTTATGGGGCAAAATGGTAAAATGTCCACGAAAAAGGCACGTTTCTATTGGATAAAATTGTAAACAGACTTGACTGACAGTTTTTTCTCTTGTATTAGGTTATGTATCAGCAATTAAAATTAGTCATGTCTGCTGTACAATGACGTTCTGAAGATTCTGATCTCATAATTGGCTTGCAACACACGAAAAGTGGCATTCGGATGCGTAAAGTGATGTCTCAGATCAGCCTGCGCAGTACGCGCATGCTAATCTGAGACGGCACTTTACGACATTAGAAATGTTGCTACAGTAGACTTGCGCAAAACAGAAAATTATATGAAAACAGAAAGTGTCGTTTCGGACTAGCCTGCGCGGATTGCGCAGGCTAATCCGAGACGACACATTATGCAAATATACGAATGCTCCTTTTCACGTGTTGCAGGCATATAAAATGAGTACGAGCCATAAAAGGGGGCTTGATACATATCTGTGATCCATGGTACCAAGCAAACCATTACATAATTAAGGATCCATGATACATTGTGTTTTAAATAACCAACTTAATCATGATAATAGACTGGTACTTAGGCATACAAAAAAAAATGACAAATAGCAAAAGGTTTTGGCCTTGGTCAGTCTGTAAGGGCTGCGAATGCTAATCTGGGTCGATACTTTTTGCAGATGGATTTAGCTCCCTTTTCACAGAGCATGGCTTATATATTTACATTTCTTTTACCAAACTTCATATATTCATTTATCAGTAAATAATCACTATATTTTCAATTTTTCATAACAAAGATTAGAACTAATTACACGTATTTGCCTTGAAAGCGCATTTACATTATTTACAAAAAATACATCAAAGATTTCTAAAAAAATATAATCAGTTAAAGTGTGGGCTATGGCGAGATCAGTGACGAAATCTTTCGAGACAGAAGGCGAACAAAATCGGTCAAGTCACACAGTGCTTAGAGAAAAGGCCGTGAGCAGACATAATATGAAATATGGCGAGACAAGATAGCGAGCGAAGTTAAAACAAATATAGTGCTATATAATTATATTATTCTTTTAACCCTTTCCCAAACAATAGATTTTAGACTCTTCCAAACTCAAATAGTTTGGGGACGACAATTTCAAATTTGACAAAAATGAAGGAAGTTCCCCAAATGGATAGAAAACACTGTGGGAAAAGGAGAAATTGCTCGTTACGAGCAATTTCTCCTTTTCCAACAGTGTTTTCAAAAGACTTCTACTGCAGACACGTAAAACAAAGGGCTTGTTTGGGAAAGGGTTAAATCCAACGTTGAAGGTAGTCGAATGTAACAAATAAACGCGAAAGAAATGTCGCTTGCGTATATAGTCCTCATTGACTATCAGTATTTGTCCTTCTTATATACCTCCAGACACCTTAAGAACAACTCTTTTATTGCAGCTCTTTGACGTAAATAAGAATTTAGTCACAGCCCAGAAAATGTCAAGTGAACAACTCAATCAGTTATAACAGAAACAATGATAGGTCCTGCCTTTACATTCTGAGATTTTTTGACAGCATCTGCGTAAACTGAAAATAGTGGGTGTTGCCAAAAGTCCGTGATTAGGAAAATGCTGATCTATGTTCCTGCCATACACTAGATACAACTAGGTACCGATCTTACGAGGATAGACGTTGGACCGTCCATTCATCTGAACGCAGGCAGATCCTAGTTTCAAATGTTGGTAAAAAGGAATTCAAACTGCCTTCGCAAACGCTGAGCCTAGTGCCCTTAATCCACTCCTTGGCTCTGAATGCAAGCGTTGAGCTTTGTTCACCTGTGAATTTAATAGGAATTTAGAGTTCCGGAGCAACCCAAGATTTGTCTGTTTTCAAGCCGAAATGCTTCTAAAACTTCTTGTGTGTTCAACTCACCTGAGCATGATTTTGAAAAGATATAGAAACAAAATCAATTGAATATACCTAATATTTTTCCCAGTACAGCTTCTTCTTCCTTCCGATTAAAGGTATGGTCTAATTTCAAATTTTCACATTTTCTAAAACCTGAATTTTACTTAAATGACGATCATAAGTGTTCTCATGTTGTGCCACCAGTCAAGACACAGACCTACGGCAATAAACACTTCTGAGATATTTATTTTGAATTTTATTTTTTCATTTATGTCCCGTCATGTCTAGTATGTTTGTGAAATCTCCTAACCACGTCTGTAATATCGCGTACAAAGAAGTCACAACTTTGTAGTCCTTTACCACTCTATATAGTCCTATTGCATTTAAAACAATTGTCATCATCGAATCTTTTTTCTCTTTTTTAAGTATTTAGATAAGCGTCAGTCACCAAACGAATAAACTGGCCTAGTCAATGTGGGTGTTTTTGTCTAGTTTTAAGAGAACGCCGATGAATATGTCACAAAACTCGAGGGCGTAGAATTAAATACGTCAATATCTACATCTGCGCACATGCAGCTCCACACCAAACGAAATTTCCTTTAAATTATAGATCTAGTTGAGCATCAGGTAGTGCGCGGTGTGAATCCAAGATGAGACTTCGCGTTCTGTGTAGCTTAACCTTGATCTACGTTTACTGGCAATAGCATACTTTAAACTTCATCGTTAAATAAAGAAATAAACTTCAAAATATGTAAGAGACTGCCTAGTGCTGATCAAGAAAAAAGGGCTATTTGAACTTTCAAAAATAGCTGTTGGCAAGATATCCAATTAATTACGAATACAAACATTTCATTTGAGTATTTCCTAAAATACTTTTGTTGATTTTGTCTTCGACAAGCATATATCGTATTTAAACAAGAAAATACTTCCTGATGTGAGCATCCTGGTTGGTGGTTTCAAGTAACCATTTGGTCTTGACCACATTGAAAGCAAATGAATGTTGCTCTGACATAAATGAACGAATTTGTCTCTACTGGATGAAAAGAGGATGACTTTGGTTGTTAACGACACGAAACCTTGTAATTGACAAAGTACATTGAATAGAGTATAGAAAGGGTCAATCTTCGATACTACCCGACTAAAGCTTAAAGGTTTCTGGTCGTTTAATATCAGTTTTCAAATTACGCGTACAATCCCTGCTGTATCTTTTTAATATAGCTCTATTTAACCGGAAGTCTACCGAGTGCTACCGTCAACAAACTGTATTCCTGCGCTAAAAAAGTAAATCTCTGATACTCCCTGAATACAGCTTGACGGTTATATTGGCCTTTATATTGGCTACACCATCAGTTCTAAGATTTCCCATTGATTTTTCTCCTCTGTGGATGGATTAATTATATATCGAATTTATTGGTATCAGAGATGTGTATGAAAGGGCACGGAGTGTTCAGAGACTGTGTTGAATGCCTTTTCCTTATTAGGTCTAATTGAGTTGTCGCTATGAACAAGAGCTTTATGCTGTTGCTTGCGCTGGGACTAATCAAAGCTGACATGTACCTAATGACGACGTAAAACAATCAATGTATTGCTCGCAGGGGAACTGTAAATGTCACAGACGTTGTTACATATTGTCTGTATCTTGTATAATAAACAAATAGAGATCGAAACCCAAATGTGTTCCTTTCTGGACGCATAACTAGTGTAACGACCTATTTAGTCTAGCACATGGCCACTTTGTATCAACAAAACTTAGCAATGCTTCAGCACAAAGGGGTTTAAAGCATCTCTGTGAAGCATTATATTAAGCAAGTTGTCATATACAGGGGACCCAAAATGAGTGCAACCCATATCATAGCAAATAAAATCGTGAAAAATCTTCCAATTCGTTTTATGTTGCAGATTCCAATAGAGGAGATGGTAACTACAAGAGAAAATAGCAGCCAGTACTAAAACTGCCTTGAATAACTGAACAAAAAACATTTTGTGTTGAGACCTATTTTGAGACGAAGTTCAAATCAGTGCAGGCAAGATTCCGAAGGGAGTTTTAACTTTAACGACTATCCTGATAAAAGTCAGATTTACCAATGGGCTCAGTTTTTGCACAGTTCCCGATCTCGTGAACTTATTTACTTAACGGTAAATCTGACTTTTATTATGATAGTCGTTAAGTTAAAGTCCCTTCGAAATCTTGCATGCACTGATTTGAACGATTTCGTCTCAAAATAGGTCTCAACACAAAATGTTTTCAGTTCATTTGTCCAAGGCATTTTTAGCACTGGCTGTTATTTTCTCTTGATGTTATCCTCTCCTCTAGTGGAATCTGCAACATAAAAGGAATTGGATCACTTTTCACGATTTTATTCGCTAAGATATGGGTTGCACTCATTTTGGGTCACCCTGTAGTTATGGAACCATAGAGTCCATTTTGTCGAACAACGAGCTGAATCCTGATTTACGGTCTTTGGACATGCAGATATATAGAGGATAATCAGCTGGTTATTTTTGATATGAAAAATATCTCACTCGGATGCGTTGTTAGGCGTTGAAAAACCGAGTGAGCAGCACGATTTTTTTTAACGCCTTACGACGCATCCGAGTGAGATATAACCAGTTGATTATTCTATTTATTATATTCCTTATTAACATTATTATTTCTAATTTTTCGTTTTAAGGTCGAAAAAAAAATGTAGTAGAAAAAATAAGTAATTCCGAAATTACTGCAGGAAGTGAAAGTGAAAGTTGATATCGTCACTAGTGATGATATCAAAATTTATTACACTGGGAAATTCCAGGATTTCACTGCTAGGTATATAATAAAAAGAAATAACTAAAACTTTGGCCAAGTCGATAATCTTTGCAGATGCTTTGAACCACCATTTCACGGAGCAAGGCTTAACCCTTTCCCAAACGACAAACTTTTGGACTAGACCAAATTGAAAGCATTTGTAGACGACAATTCAACTCTTACTGAAAAGATGATTTCTGTCTATGATAGGGTAGAAAACATTGTGGGAAAAGGAGAGAATGCTGGTTGCCAGCATTCTCTCCTTTTCCCACAATGTTTTCAAAATGCTGCTATTTCAGACCCGTAAAAACCAGGGATTGTTTCGGAAAGGGTTAAAAATTCCTGATTCTCCCTTTAGCAAGTATGTTTCTCTAAAGCTTGGTACATGTTGACACGCAGTCTCTTTCACTAGAAATGTTTTCAAAGTTATTACTCCCACAAATTGACATGAAATAAATGACTTTTTTTACCATATATTACACGCTTGAATTATTGTCGGAACTTAGCTTCGGCTAATGTCGTCTGCATGCGGAACTTTGTGCATGATTTTTAACTCTTGATGCAGCTAACATATTTACCGTTGTCTCTAAAGAATACTGGAAATACCTGAAATAAACATTATTTTGTGAATATAAATTGGTAATACGTGGTCAGTGACATAGATATAAGATGCACTTTCCATGTCGTCTGATCTTGATCCATATCACCCGCAAAAGCTCTCATATTTTGACCATGACACTGTAAGGGTCAAACCGGACATTTACCGATAACAGAATTTCCGTACCGTCTGCTTTTACCCGATGATATAAATATTCAATCTTTAATCATTCTTTGCATAAAGGTCAAATTCAAATTTGCATAAAGGTCAAATTTGCATAAAGGTCAAATTCAGGTCAATTTGTTCTATTAATACCTTCGGAAATCATATCTAATTACGTAATGGGTGAAAATGACAACGACTCCCGTAAGTCACTTGGCAGTTGTTGGCATTTTTAAGAAAGGTGGTGACCTTTGAGACTGACATTTCCAAAATAGGGAAGAAATGGCAATAATTGGGAAATATCGAGATTGTTTTGACAGGAATATGTTCATAAAAAGTGGACAGTGTAAATCAAAGATCAGATTGTTTGTCCTATTCAGTCTGATTTCGATCTATACATCGTCCGAAACATATGATGAAGACAGGCTCAGCGCTTTAACTTATTACCAAACATCAAAATTTTAGACTGGTCCAAACTGAAAGTACTTCTAGACGACAAAATAAGCGTAGCTCAAAAATTGAATATCGTTTCAAGCAGGGTAGAAAACATTGTGGAAAAATGAGAAAATGCTGTTTACCAGCATTTCCCCCTCTTTCCACTATGTTTTCAAAAGGCTTTTATCTCAATAGTCGTTACAGGCGTATGATGATAACTAATGTTAAAGTAGCGCTCTGGCTACAGGAGGTATAAAGCATCTATACTACTCAAACTTTGATAGGGATCACTTACATATTTCTGTATGGGTTTATATGTTACAACAGTTTTGCATAAACTCTTAACGATACTATAAAATTCTAGATCTGTCCAAGTTGAAAGCATTTGCGGACCAAAACCCATATGCAAGCAGCAACGTGCACTATGCTGTCTGTCATAGGGTAGAAAATATCGTTGGAAAAGAAGAAAATGCTTGTATCCAGCATTTTCTCCTTTTCTAACAACCTTTTCCAAAGGCTTTTTACTCAGTATCTTTATCAGTCGGCATTGTGAGGTAAAGGTTTAAAGATCCATTTCCACTGGTCATTTTAATGATCAGTGTAGCAATGTTACATATTGTAAAACCATACATGATACATGTCACATATATATATTTAGAGTGAATCTTTTACGGTGATCCCTAGCAAATTTTGAGTAGTATAGATCTCCATGATGAATATTACCAAGCATTTCATCACATAAACTAAGTTCCACAAAATCCAATTAGCCTTACAATCGACTTGGAATAGAAATTAAACGGTCCTTGAACATGTCTAGATCATACAAACTTTCGACTTCAGACAGTGAGTGCAGAGAGTGCAGGCTGACACGGGTTGATACCTTTTGCAAGCGCACTAAGGTCCCTTTTTCACTGATCACGAAGTTTTGTTATTCTCAAGAGTCAGGACTTCATAACTTTATGACTGCAAGTTAATTCTGAAACACAAATAAAAAACAGATAATCATTAAAATTATCACAGTTTGTTATCTTTGAATTTTGAATAAGACGAAATGTTTTGCAACTGGAATCTGTGAGAGCTATACTCTTGGGTATTTGACAATTGAATGAATATCAGGCAATTTCATGTCGAGAACAATATTTAAGAGAGCGTTATCTAATTTGTTCCGTGTCGTTTCTGATTTAATTGTAATAGCTTGATCACACGCAACTATCTTAATCAAACGACTCTTACTCATCGGATATGGTGCGTGTAGCATTTTTCGTGCCCAATAGAGCTATGGTGACAAAGTGTGCTGGTAAACTTCGCCTCGATTATCAAGCCTGAAAAACTCAAGCAGTAGAGCGTTGGGCCACTTCCTTCAGCTGGCCAACTAAATTACTAAAAACAATCGTATGAAGCATTACCAATAGGTTCCGTGTGACGGTGATGCAATATTTTTTTATCAAATAGTTTATTGGGTTTTAATTTCAATCTATTTTGGTATACATTACCAATCAATTGAGGAATTCAACGAACAAAGAAAACAAAACGCTGTGTAGAAACCTTTCGTGCATTACATGACACTGACATGACTTTCTTCCGCATTTTTTGCTTGCGTGATCTTTTCCAGCGGTTTTCTTACTTTTTTTTTTTGAAGAAATTCTTTTGTTTTTCTTCTTCTTTTTGCTTAGATCTATTTTCTTAATAAAATCACAATTACTGGAGATGTCATTTGGAATCAAATCAACAGAACAAATCTCTTTTGAAATTTCGACATATGAAACAAACCACGTCTGTTTTTCATTTCATCTCTTGATATTTTGGTTTATTTATAAATCCATGACGATACAGACTGTGTATCAGAACTACTTCGCGAAGAAAATGGATTTAGGCAGTATTTTCTGAGGCAGTCTGCCTTTTAAACTCACCACTGTGAGTTTGATGACGTCTCCATTAACCTTGTAAATTACCTTTGGTTTCTACTAAACACTTTTATCTTCTGAGTTTTAGTCCGGTATACCTCATTTTCTAGTAATTTGTCGGCCTAGTGTGTAACTACCTTTGTCAAGGAAAAAGACACGAAAAAAGAAAAGTTACGTAGTAATTGCAATATCGTGTCACGATGAGATGTTTCATCAATTGTTCCTTAAAAGCCATTTTCCGTGTCTGGGATGCCGGAAGTGGAAGGCAGTTAAAGAAAATTTGCTGAGAAAATGACCCAAAACGAGGCAAAATTCTGAGGAAAGTATAAAAGTTATGCAAACCATCCTCTGTGAAAAGAGGGATTAATGCATTTGCGAAACAGTATATAGAGGATATTTGTATATTTCGGTGAAAGATCGAAATTTATTTCATCGAGTGAACACCATCGGTAATATTTTCACGAGTGGCTCCGCCACTCGATCTTTCACCGAAAAAAAACAACAAATATTCTATTTATTTCATGCTCTTTACCCTTTCTGGGAGGAGCTTTATCCAAATCCAGTACAGTTCTTTTCCGTTATTCCCCTCTGATGCTGAAAATATGAGTAAGTGAAAATCAGTCAATTCTTTTTGAACCTATAACCTTGACCGAAGAAGCGGACAGATCAAAGATCAGACCGTATATTTGCGTAACGTGATGTCTCGGATCAGCCTGCGCAGTCCGCGCAGGCTGATCCGAGACAGCACTTTACGACTACATTACATTTTGTGCTACATCAGACTCGTGCAAAATAGATAATTACATAAAAACGGAAAGTGTCACTTCGGATTAGCCTGCGCGGGCTGATCCGAGACGATACTTCACGGAAATGCCTAAATGCCCCTTTTCCTGTGTTACAGGCCATATATAGCGTGTAAATGGTTAAACATGGCCTTTTATGTATACTATGTCCAATCTTAGATTGCGACTTCTGTTATTATCCACTTTTGTAGAAAGACCTCGCAAAAGAATGTGTAGGTAGCCTTATCAAACATTAAACATGATGAAAATGGGTTTATAAAGTCATTAACAACATCCTAAAAAAAACCCTATACCTAACGATTTATTCACTTGAACCGAGCTTTGATGGAAAATAAAAAGGTTTATTACGGCAATACAGCCAAATGACGTCCAAGACAAGTGATGGTTCTGATGACCGTTGGCAGTGCACATTATAGTATGTTGTCAGGGATGGTATAATAACATTTACGGTTTTTTGAACTGGTTAGCTTTGTCTTCATGTTGAGACGTAAGGAAGAGATGCTTTTTCAAAAAGCCTAAATGAGGCTGGTCTTCTGTGTGACCGTCCATGGAAGTTAAATAACGTACCACGTATCAAGTATGGGTGACCTACAATAATATCCAACAAATTCTTTGTGTGTGAGAGAAAAGTCCTTTTTCAGCTTTAGGGGCTGTTATACAATGTACTTCGTAACATTCCCAGAGGCCAAAGCAGGACTTAAGTTGTCCGTACTTTGCATTTTTAAATTCAGATCACTTTGTTAAATTATAGTCGAAAGAAGAAGACAATCAAAGATAGCCAAATCACATCAGTATTATATCCATAATAATTGCCTTTGATTTATACATCCTAAGAGAAATTTCATACTGTATATGAATCTTTTCAAAAGCACTGATGATCCACTTATATCACATGTGTTTATGCAAGATTTGTGACAGAAGAAATCGCTGGTAAGAAGCGACTCCTTTTGGGGGTCAAAGTCTTCAAAAGCATGGAGCAATTTCTTTCTAACTTTTTTTTTAAAAATATTCAAAGGTGATGTGCTATAGGACAGTAAATAATCAACACACGAGAAAGATAGTAAACAGAGATAGTCATGGGAGTAGTGTGTGGAATAAAAGTGCGGAAAGAAAAAAAAAAATGTTACGCCAATCAGCTCTGGTTCATTTGGTTCGTTCTCTAACCGTTGATTAGAAATATCGTTCATAGCTTAAATTTATAAATTAATCAGAAGATAAACGAGATCGATGCAAACTATTGATTCCACGTGGCATGCAAAAAAGCACGAACCACTCCATCCAAATTAAATTTGTTCTCTACCTCGGATATCTCGTGAAACAGTTACATCTTTATGTGAGACAGTACTGTTGGTTTGAAATACCTGCCCGTCCCTCTAGATGCCCTGGATAAAGTTCGTCGTCTTAGTTAAAGTAACGTTTTGAACTACCCTCATCTTGGCACGAGAACTTTTTTTCTGTCGAAGACACTATCATTAAGAGAGACTTGTGTCAGTTTTAGAACTTACTTTACTGTCGATGTCAAAACGATGCTTTTAACTTAACCTCTTCTTGTTGAGCCTGAAAATGTAGAAACTTTAAGGCTTTCTCCGAAAACAGTTGGTTAAGACCAGTCTGCACAGAATGTGTAGTCTTTTATTGGATTAATACTGCCTACAACTGAAATATACTTACCAAAATCACATTTGAATAACTAGTGCATAGACTCACCATGTAATGCATATAAGTATTTACAAAAAAATTGATATATAGGAATTTTATTCCAGCTCTGTGAACAACCCACAATATCATACTAGTCAAACGTTCGGCTAGATAATTGATCTAAGCTAAGTCTAAATTTATGCACGGCTGTTTGGAAGAAAAAGCCAACATTTTGTCACAAGCCTGTTGTCTTCTTCGAGAGCTTCTGCATTTTCTTATACATCTACGACATTACCAAAGATATCTACTGTTAACTCTGATAAGCTGCTGTTTACTTTATACTTTGGATCTATATTACTTATCAAAAAGGGAACACATATAAGAACGATATGCCATTACGTATTTTTTGAAAGAGTTTTACGCCTTTTTCGATGTGCATTTGTCACTGAAAAGCAACTGCAATAAAACGTTCGAGCCCACATGCGGTGCCTTATTAAGCAATCTACGTTGCCGTCGATTTTTTTTTTTTTATTTTCATAGTTTTTAGTGATTAGATCAAAGATCGTTGCACGTTTCATTGCTAGTCCAATTAGGTGTAGGTCTTAGTACCGTCGCTTATATTGTTCAAGGCAGAGAAAATATTAACTCTTTACCAGACAACAATAATTCATCCAAATCTAAAGTATTTTAGGAGGCAAATTTAATTTGGCTGCGACGAAATCAATTGCCGTATGCAGAGAAGAAAATATTTCTAAAAAAGAAAGAGAGAACGCGCAGTTTTCTAGCTTTTTCTCCACTTACCCGCAATGCTTTCAAAAGCCTTTTTTTCCCTCAAGGTCTTGACAACACAGATAGAGATCGTTCGGTAAAGGGCTAATACAATTACAAAATATTATCAAAAGAAGGCTCAAAACTAAAATAGAAAACGAGGGGAATATGATAAAATCAATAGGCTCATTCACAGTCTGTAAATGAGTTTTAAATTAGATGCTTTAATATCTGATTTTTAAGACCTTCCCAAAGCGAGGTAAGCTGCCACTAACTCCTTTATAATTTGATGACTTGATTCTAATAGTATTCAACTGTTTCGGTGCCAACGGCGCTTTTGAGGACGGCAAACAACGTCCGCTTGTTAAGTGAAGCATACTTTTTAAGATTAAAGATGAAAGCTTGCCTAGTTTTGTATTTTCATCCGTCAAAAGAAGTCAATTTTTATATATTTGGCGCAAGAACATTAAACTCATTACCACATGCCTTCAACGTTTGTCATCAAGAGTAGTGTTACAAAGAATCAGACCCTTACAGAATTAAGATAGAAAGTTATGGCTGATAAAAATTGATGGTAACAACAGGATAAATCCACAGTGCTTGTTATCTGATGTTTGATCACCTTCTGATTTTATTTTTATTAGCTTAGACTGTGAATTAATATTATCTTTTCTAAGAATGTTAGTTTAAGTTAATTTCGCGGTAGAAGAGTAACCACCTGCAGAAGATTGTCGGTATGTAGAGCTTTTTAGAAGGAAATAGGGACTATTTTAGAATGAAGACATAAAGTGTCTGTTGATCATAATTGACGGTAACAAAGTAGCAAATTCCTACGTGCTGCTGTAAAACAGTAACTATATGGCTTGCAACACACGGAAAGGGGCACTCGGACATTTGCGTAAAGTGTCGTTTCGGATCAGCCTGCGCAGTCCGCGCAGGCTAATCCGAGACGACACTTTCCGTTTTTATGGAATTTTCTGTTTTGAACAAGTCTACTGTAGCACAAAATGTAATGGAGTCGTAAAGTGCCATCTCGGATCAGCCTGCGCGGACTGCGCAGGCTGATCCGAGATGACACTTTACGCAAATGTCCGAATGCCCCTTTTCCCATGTTGCAAGCCAATTATTTGCCACATGAGTATAATAACTGCCGAAGTCGATGTAATATTTTTTCTATGACGCTGATCTGTACTAGATAATAGGTCAATGAGGAATTCAATTGGATTTTCTCTTTTTTTTCCCACCTTTCTTTATGAATAACAAATTTGCATTTTTTTTTCTCAATTGGTATAATAAAGTTATGGAATTTGATCGTTGATGTCAAGTAATGTAGTTTGGACTTTTCCAGCAACTTTTCCGAATAGATTGTTTAAATTTAGAATTTCGAGGTGGTTGACTTATTGGTTCAGTGTCATACAAATGAATGCCTCATCTTGAAATTTAGAACTAAATCTAAGTTTAAGCATTGGTAGTTGAAAACAGCAAAAGGCCTACTTACTACTATAACAGCCACAATATTGTAAGATTTTGAATAATTACACTAAGTCGGCCATAACAAAAATTACATTTGGCTTAATTATAAGGTTACTGTATATAACCACTATTTAAAATGTCATCAGAAACAGGTTAATAATTTTCTGCCATTATTCGCAGATACTTCTAAATTTACAAAAACACATGAAGAAAGTTAACAAAAGATTTCCAAGAAGTTTTAGGGTTGGAAATATAGGTAGAAATTATTTGTTCTTTTTCTGTTGATCAGTTCATCCAAATAAAGTAGATGTAGATCTATTAGTTGTACGGTTAGGTGGCGGAATGACTCGCCAACCCCGTGAACTAGTTCCGAGTCCCCTGTCACCTGACTACACAATGAATTTATCATACTGCAAAGTTTTATTATTCAAACGTGTGTTCAGGGAAATTTCTCCGTTTTATGTTCTCACAAATTGAGTGTGCTGAAAACATAGAATTTCCTGTCTGAGTGCCACAATTCAATGAAATTGACGTCACTTAGAAATGACGTCACCGAAATGTTTGTAAAACGTGCAGTTTGGTGCATAAACTTGTTGATCTGACTGCGATGAAAATTCAACGTGTTCTTGCTCAACCATTGATTACAACAAGTTCCAGGTAGGTAACTATGCATTACAATGGTTTGTTGGCAAAATTATACGACCATTAGTTGCCACAGACGACCAGTAGGTTATCCTTTCAACATTACTATGTATCAGTTTCGGCACTTTACAGTTTGCTTATCTGACAAAGGGATGGGTCATTTTATTGGCGTGTATTTCTTTTAAAATCACAGGAAATGATAATACATGTAACTAGATATATTTTCATTTATTTAAAAAAATCTATTCTTTCCGTTTTAATGATAGCTATCAAGGGAAAGAAGTAATTCTAAGGTGCAGGCCACTTGGTATGCTTTGTCTTGCGTGTGGCTCGTATCAGTCGACTCCGCCATTTGGATGTTGTGTTGAAAGTGTAGTCATGTACAAGGGGCTCCCCAAGGGAAAGTGCTTAACCCTTTCCCAAACAATACCTGGTTTTTACGGGTCTGAAATGGTAGCCTTTTGAAAACATTGTGGGAAAAGGAGAAAATGCTGGTAACCAGCATTTTCTCCTTTTCCCACAATGCTTTCTACCCTATCATAGACAGAAATATTCTTTTAAGCAAGAGTTGAATTGTCATATGCAAATGCTTTCAATTTGGTCTAGTCCAAAAGTTTGTCGTTTGGGAAAGGGTTAAATTACGTGGATTTTGCCAGTGTACATGATTGTAGGTAGGGGGTATATTATCCAATCACATTGCAAGAAATTTCTATGCGCTATTATTAGATCTATATTTTATTTTCACAATTATGCTAGAATTGGCCATGCTTTAATTTAAACTGTTGCGGGTAAGAGCGTAGATTTTAGAGTTACCTTGTCATATATACTCTCTCAAAAAAGAAACGCAACATACAGATTATCTTTTTGAAATATTATACCAGATATTGACAATTTATGAGTGATTTATTGACAATATGTGACAAACTGTGATATTCCAAGGTAAAAGAACTCATGAACAAGAAGTGTGCCAATTTTTGCATTCCTGTGTAAATTATTTATATCATAAATTATGAAAATAATATATGAAGTAAATTTCCTATTTTTTGTATGTTGCGTTTCTTTTTTGAGAGAGTATAGTTTGGGGTTTTTTTTGTATTTTAAGCGATAATTCATCAAAGAGTGCAATAACTTGTTACAGTGAAAATACTGCATCTGATTAATCTGATTTTATACTTTTAAAAAAAGGCAACATAAATGACCCAATGCTAAGTTATGGAACAACTCTCTAGATTTCAAATTATCATATCCCAGCCTTTGAAAGAGATCGATCTTTTGACTTTGACGCAGAGTTAAATCAAAATTAGCCATCTCCCGTAAAAGGCATCCTCGGATACCCCGGGGTCTCCCTATTTGCTACGCTACATCGACCCCTGGGACAATTGACTATATAATATAACTTTGAATCAGCCGCCGAAAATCGATACGAAACGTCATAGCGTACAGTCCACTCGCCCATCACAAAATGATGATGGAACCAATGAAAAGCCAGCATTCGGCCAGCGGTAAAGCGAGGGAAATTCAATTAATTGTCCCAGGGGTCGGTGTAGCGTAGCAAATAGGGAGACCCCGGGGTATCCGAGGATGCGTAAAAGGTGGGGTTAATACAACCCCATAATTCACCATAACAAGCAAGCCACTTTATTGTAAATCCATATAAATTCATTTTGTCCAACAACCGACAAAATCATGAATAAATGTAGTTCTGGTATCTATGGAAACTTCAAAAATAGCAAAAGGTACCTATGTCAGCCTGTACGAACTCCTGGTATCAATGGAAGCTTCAAAAATAACAAAAAGTACCTATGTCAGCCTGCACGGACTCCTGGTATCTATGGAAACTTCAAAAAATAGCAAAAAGTACCTATGTCAGCCTGCGCGGACTCCTGGTATCAATGGAAGCTTCAAAAATAGCAAAAAGTACCTATATCAGCCAACGCGGACTTCTGGTCTCTATGGAAACTTCAAAAATAGCAAAAAGTACATATGTCAGCCTGCGCAGTCCGCGCAGGCTGACATAGGTACTTTTTGCTATTTTTGAAATTTCCATAGATACCAGGACCATTTTATGGGTAGATACTTTTTGCAAATGCAATAAAACCAAAACTTTTTTTCACAGAGTATGGCTCGTACATTCTATTTGCATGTCATAAAGCTGTAAAAATATAGGGATAGCTGCATGGACCATTACATTTAGCAAGCTTTTATTGTGACACCCAATCTAAGAAGCCCCTGCATTGAAGACAGAAGTATGACAATCATTACAATCTTTAATAGAGAAACCACAACGACACCATCGAAGGGGAAATTGGGGAAAAAAAACACGAAATCTAATTAAAATGTAAATTTTGAGTCATTAAGAAGACACACAATAAAAAAGTTGCAATTTATTCTGTATTTATAAGAACTAATAATTATAAATCGGATTTGAAATGTCCCAGGAGCTCCTGAGTCTGATGTGTATTTTCTAAGAAAATATTGCTGGAACTATACTCATCAATTTGGGGTCGAGAGTGATCCAGACCGTCTGCCGTCTGACAACATTATTTCTGTCTCTTCTGGATTCTGCATTACCCGACGGATTTACACTTCCCATTTTTTTTATCATCTATTTTGCTTTCGGAATCAGTGTGGTGCTGCTAAAATCCCCTTCGTAAAGAATTTAGGTCACACCAAGGCTCTCTGGTCCTTTACAAGTATCTAATGGGTATATATGAGTGTCATCGTTACAGTGCTTGGCATTTTTCTCCATTTTCCACAATCTTTTCTTCTCTTCCAAAGACACATTTTACTTGACATCTGCTAATGTTTTGACTAAGTCAAGTCTAACAACTTTTTCTTCTGCTAAAAGGTTTTTAACCCTTTACAAAACAATCCCGTGTTTGAACGACCCCGAGATACAGGACTTTTTAAAACATGGGAATAGAAGAAAGTGTTGATACCCTACAATTTCTCCTTTTTTCCACAATGTATTCTACCTTTTCAAGAAATAAATAATTTTTTGTGTAAAATTTAATTTGTCGCCTGTGACTGCTTTCACATCGGACAAGTTTTACATTTTTTCGTCCCGTAAAGGATTAAATAGTCCGTGTTGGCAATCAGCTAACCTCTATGGTTATCTTAATCAACCTCTAATGACCAGCTAAATCAGCAGAAAAAAAATCCACATCCGATTATGGGGAAGATCATGACCGCAGACGTTAACGAATCCTAAACAATAATTGGGTATCCAAATAGGACGGGAAAAAAAAGATAACGGATTTTTGAAATCCTTTTTTTTTTCTTCTTCTCCTAGCTGCGTTAAAAGAAGGTCGATATCCTACAATTGAGTGATAGAATCACAACCTTTGGTAAAATAACGTCCTCAATCAAACCCGCACATGTGGTGAGGCGTGTAACACGTTTTTCTCTCACATATTCTTTTCTTCAGTAATTATGTAGGCCAAGTGCCTTTATAAAAAAGTGTAAACTAATCGAAGTAAAGATTTACATCCCTTACCATTTTTGTTAATGGCGTGCAAACACGCAAAAAGGGACATTCGGACATTTGCTTACAGTGTCCTCTCGGATCAGCCTGCGCAGTCCGCGCAGGCTAATGCGAGACAGCACTTTACATCAACATCGTAAGTTGTACGGTCAGGTGGCAGGTGACTTGGAAATTTGTTCACGGCTGTGGTGAATCATGTCTCGCCCCGAGCCGAAGGCTCGGGGCGACATGATACGACACAGCCGTGAACAAGTTTCCAAGTCCCCTGCCACCTGACCGTACAACGAATTAATCATACTGAAAAGTTTTACCCTTTCAAAGCGCGTTAAGCGATAATCTCACGAATCGAGTATGCTAAAGAAATAGAAATTCCCTTCTGAGTGCCCCATTTCAATGAAAACTGACGTCACTGGAAACTGACGTACACTAAAATGTGCAGTTTGATGAGAAAACGTGCATTCTGGTGATCGATCGACGCCGCCATTTTGGATGTTGTGTTACACGTGTAGTGGTGTTTAAGGGGCACTCAAAAGGAAAACTCGCTTTACGTGGTTTTTGCCAGGGAAACATGATATAATATGTTCCTTGCATGTTAATCAGTCAGATCACGAGAAGTTTCTTTGCAGTATAATAATAGATTTTGTACTGCAGTAGACTCTCATGACACAGAAAATCATACAGAGTGTCAAGAAATGTCGTCTCGGATCAGCCTGCGCGGACGACACTTTACGCAAATGTCCAAATGCCCCTTTTCGTAGTGTGTAGGCCTTATAGGACTAACAGTTCTATCAAGAAAAAAAATATATATATACAAGGAAAGATTTTGATCGCTTACCAGTCTTGTACATAGGATCAACGGCCTTTATAAAGAACGAAAAAATGTAATTTACTCAAACTGTATATAGATATTTTTCCGCCTGTCAGTTTCTGCTGACCATAACATGCCATTGTATCTGTACTTAAAGACGCCGATCGATGCATATCAGTGGTTTGGATAGGTTACACGTTTCGGCCTTGAATGGCCGTTGGACGAGATACTGAGAAAAAGGTGATTTAACGTAGTAGACCCCTAATAGAAAACAGCTATTTCCACAATAATATTATCCTACAAATTTTACTATGACTGAAAAAGAGTGTTATTTTGCTGCTTTAACCAAGCCACTTTTCCCTTTTTGTCCTTTCTAGAATTATCATTTATAAATCTAAAACCACTATATTTTCATTACAAAGAGAGATAGTAATTACCTCCTTTTTCTGGAAACTTACAAAAGTTTCTACAATTATTTCAAGATAGGCATAAAGAAATTTCTGGTCGGTTAAAAATGTGCATAAGTATCATACCTGTATAAATCCGTATTTATCAACTATCAAGAAAAACTTTATGCAATGCAGCACTACAGGTATTAGGGGTCTACTACCTTAAATATGTGATAAATCTGATTAGATTTCAAAGAATATTATCCGAAATCACTTCTGATTCATCTTCGCAAGCCAAGGTTACAATCACTACGTAGATCTTACCTTGGCGGATTAAGCCCGATTTCGAGATTCCAGCTACACTCCCCTATTGGATGCTGCTTATTACCTTCCTTTACATCATATTTCTTATAGCCAATGAAATGTCGTTTTACAAACCGCATACGAATACATTTATTCAGCATGAAGGAATAACTATAAACATATTTCGACATTCCATTGTCAGGTGCTAGGATATAGCCTAGAATATCTGATAATTCATTGGTCACATTGAAACTTTCTATAAATAATGTTCGTCTATGTTTTCTTCGGTAATAACTCTTTGCAAATCCTGCACACATCCACGGAGGTATTTATGTGTACCTTCTATTTTAATCGCGACTCTGTTCTATTTTTTTTTCAAAGATGAAATGCTACGAGTGATTTGATTTGATGCAGTTAGAGCTAGCTACACCCAATGAAAATGCGTATCGGGTAATTGTCGAAATCAAGCTCAATCCGCCAAGGGTAGAGTAGCATAGTGGATCCTAACCTTGGCTTGCGAAGATGCTTCTGATTGTGATATACAGATCCAGATAAGAAGGAGTGGTCGGATTCTAAATCCATAATTTTTCTTTGAAACTCTATGATGTAGGTACTCATTAGAATCTTCTCGATGAGACAATTGTAATGAGTACCTACAACATAGGGTTTAGTGGAGAATAACTGATACTTTCAATTTTTAAATCAAAATCACCCCCTCTATCTGGACCTTTGGTGATATCTGTGGAGGCGTTATATAACAGCAGCAGAACACTTTTTGCACATTTGTACTAACAAGGTCCATTACTCTTATCGAGCTATCCCCGCCCCCCTCTTCTCTTGTCCCCCTCCCCCTTCTCCCCCCACCCCCTCCCCCTTCTCTCCCCCCACTCATTCCTTGTAAATGCACATATTTCAAGCGAAGACTAGTGAATTAAATGTTGATTTATCCTAATCATTCACATTTCACAAAGATATTCATTCAAAGTTTCCTGGTTAACATGACCCTATTGGTCCATTTTCGACATCGTATTACAAACTTCATAAGTAATACAAAAGTATTCATTTAGAATAGCAGAGTGAAACACATCTTCGCAAGCCAAGGCTGACGATTCACTACGCTACTCTTCCCTTGGCGGATCGAACTATATTTTTACATTCCCCCGATACGCTTTTTCATTGGATGCAGCCAGCTCTAACTGCAACGAATGAAATCGCTCGTAATATTTCATCTTTGATAAAAATAGAATAAGGTCACTATCTTTCGAATAGAAAGTAAACATGGAAACCCACGTGGATGTCTGCTTATCGCTTCATGTGTATTCGTAAGCGGTTTGTAAAACGATGTTTCATTGGCTTTTAGAAATATGATATAAAGAGGGGGAGGTTAATAACCAGCATCCCATAGAGGGCTCATCACAGGAATCTCGAAATCGGGCTCGATCAGCCAAGATAAGATCCACGTAGTGATCGTAACCTTGGCTCGCGAAGATGAGTGAAACATTGTACAGCAAAACACAGTAAGTGACTAATTGCTACAAGCGCGTTAGGCATCCCTTAATCATTAGACAAAAAAGAGCATCTTTCAAAGACGTGACGAAAATAGTTTTAGGATGATTACTTAAACGTTCCAATTAGTTTTCTAATGGACTTTACGATTTACAATGTGCGGTTTTCAATTAAGTGCATTTTGAAATACAATATCGACATTGTGATAGATATTTTCACATTCTTCAATGTTCATTTTCCGTAACGCACAATATGGATTCTCCTTTGACTCAGTGGTGGGAGAGTGGACTGCATGTACATGTATGTACCTCGAGCTGGTTTCACAGCTTAACCCTTTCCCAAACAAGCCCTGGTTTTTACTTGTCTGCAGTACAAGTCTTTTGAAAACACTGTGGGAAAAGGAGAAATTGCTCGTAACGAGCAATTACTCCTTTTCCCACAGTGTTTTCTTGTCATTTGGATAATTTTCCCCCATTGTTGTGAAAGTTAAAATTGTCGTCTGCAAACTCTTTCAGTTTAGAAGAGGCTAAAATTTGTCGTTTGGGAAAGGGTGAAAGCATGTCCTAAGTTCAAGTATCCTTCCATTCATTGCGAAATGCTTGATATGTTAACGATCAGCAAATCGATAAAATAGAGAACTTGAGACAAAAACGGACACGTACAGCAAAGACGCCGAGCATAGGATTTTGAGCTTGACAGACAGACTGAAGCATCTGACATTGGCTTGATATTATCTGATTTATTGATTGATTTGTAGGTTTACATTTGAGAAAAGTTTCGCCCCAGGTCAGCCTGCGCAGCCCGCGCAGGCTGACTTGGGGCAAAACTTTTCACTACTGTTCAATTTTCTGCATGTCCACGGACCAGTGTACCTCATGATTCAGTCGGTTGTTTAAAAAAGTATCAATTATGGATCCGTGCTTAAAGGTGGCCCTTCAGATTTTGGGACGAAAATTTTACAAAAATACAAAAAAAGTCATCCTTATACTCCCAAAGCCTTATAATTTTCATTCATTAAACCACAGTAGTCGAAAACCATCCGACAACTAGATACATTAGAGATTTACTTCGGCCCAGGTCGACACTGAAGGGAAATACGGTCTATTTTTACATGAGCAACTCGCTCATTTACATACCGGAAATATACAGACGAAGCTTCAAACATAGCATCCGAAGTTCTAGACATTATGGAAAATAATTACATTTTGGTTATGTTATGGAATTTAATAGTCATTAGTCACGTGCAAGTCACCTAACATTCCCACAATGCTTTTTTGATTTTTGCGGGAAATCTAAAAATAGTTTAAGAGGTTACGTAGCCTTTTAAGGGAATACCATCAATTTTTCTTTTTTTTTGTAATTTTATGATTATTAATCACTGATGATTTGTGATGTTTTTTCATATAAACTTCAGTGACATACGTATATATTTTTCAATTTTGTGTGATGTGAAAATTCTAAATACCCACCTTTAAATATGATGGATTGATTGAGATCACGCATTACGGAGATGCACTAAGCCCCCTTTTAACATAGCATGACTAATATCTGTTTTGAATTTGCTTAATCTGTAGATACTTTCACGTTTGAACGGTCTAAAACGTGTCGCTTCGGGAAGAGTTAATACTTCCATTTTATTTGTTTGACGATCTAAGTGCTAATTTTCCGGGACAATGAATATCGTATTCTTATCACACATTGGACTGACGTTCGGTAGTTTGGATAAAGCGTAACAAAATGACAACGTTAATCAAGAGATATAAATTGTTTTGTACAATCACCGGTCACATATCGTTGATTCCTTGACCGTGTTTAATTAACGGTGTAGGAAACCAGTAGGAAATGGTCGTTTATATTGCCATCCTGATTTTTCTCTTATTTAGATTCCTAATAGGAATTGTTTCCACCACATTGAATGATAAGTGGAAGCTGGTAATCTGGAAAGGTGAATGTTAAATCAAGCCTCGAGAAGTTGAAGAAAGAAAGAAACAACACATACATTCTGTTTCAACCATTTGGATAACTGGCTGTGTATCTTTAAAGCCTCGTGGTATTTTATTATTTTTTTTTTTTCAACATTTCCTGTAAAAAGACAGCGAAAAGGTCGTGGAATATTGAAGAAATCGGTCTAGATTTCTACTAAATTGCATGTTTCTCCTGTAATATCCCCGTCGTAAAAAAAAACAACCACACACACATACGCAGGTCCTTAGAAAAAATCAAGAGTTGGAAACTTGATGACAAGGTTTCTTTCAAAGCGTAGATGTTTTTGTATTTTTACACAACTTTTAACATCGTGTCATGCAATAAAATCCCAAACATGTCTTTAGCATAGGTTTGAAACGTGTATTTAAACGATAACTTTGAGTTTAGTCGAAGCGGTAATTGAAAAGTGTTGCTTCTTGCTTTCGCTGACGTGGTCTCGTTTTAGATTGAAAATGGCGACTGGAAAGACCTTATCTAGACTGACGACATCAATTTGCTCAGTATGAACCGAATATGCCAATACACGTGTCGGTGAGCAAAGAACTTTCAAGTTTATAACAACAATATTACGCTCTCTCTTCGACATAGTCTTACAAGGAGTTATCAGTAGATGTATTTTTTTTTTCTAAAGTCTTAACGCAAAAATTAATATAACAGCAGTTTGTGTTGAACTATTATTTTGCCTGGAGGGTTTTCCTATGTTCATGCTTATTGAATTGCCTGAAAACGGAGTGTTTTTTTTTTTTTCAAAGCATCTTGAGGTTTTAGAAAGCGCCTCCAGACTTGACACAACTTGCATTATCTGTATTGAATCTATCTTAACAATGATGTTAAGATATAGAGGATATTTGTTTGTTTGTTTTTTGTTGTAATATCGAAATTTATTTCATTGAGTGGACACCATTGGTAATATTTTCACGAGTGGCGCAGCCACGAGTGAAAATATTACCGATGGTGTTCACGAGATGAAATAAATCTCGATCTTTCACCGAAAAAACAAAATATTCTATTTGTTTTATGCTTTTAACCCTTTCTTGGAGAAACTTTATCAAAATCCAGTACAGTTCTTTTCCATTATTCCCCGTGGCGTACTCCTCCCGTATTGCAACGCATTACAATATTACGTCAAGCACGAGAAATGTAAAGCAAATGACGTCATATTTCCACCTGGTTGTGAGGCACGCCCAATTACCAGTACCAGTGGTACCAGTGTAAGATCAAAAGCCATTTTCACTGCTATTTCTCGATATCCTACCGGAAAGGATGAAATAAATACCGGTATTTTGACCAAAGTATGTTTTCGCTGCAACAGACCCGAGTTGTCCTCACTGACAGACATTTTTTCTAATCAACTCATATTGCACTCAAGAATTTACCTAGCAATGCAGAGACAAAAAAAATAGCACTGGTGATTTTTTTTTTTGTGTAGTAGCCTGGCCAAATTCAGAGAATAGAAATGTGCAAAAAAAACACCCACTGCCAACTGGTACACTGAAAGATGATCTGGTTCTTGTCAAATTATTGAGAGTAGATGATAAAACTATCACAATACGATCGTGTTTTGGTAAAAAACGTGATAGGATCAATATAACTTTCGATGAAAATAGGCTACAGTTTTGTCTATACGGTCTGCAACACGCGAAATGGGGGCATTCGGAGAGGCTACTCCGGAACGATACTTTGTTTTAACCCTTTACTCCATAGATACTCATTTCTACGCATTGCTTGTAAGAGCCGTTGGATAACAATGTGGCAAAAGGTGAAATTGCCCGTGACGAGCAATGTCACCTTTTTTCCACAATGTTTTCTATGCTATCAAAAAGTGTCATATACACATAAGAAACAGCGTCATCCTTGCTGTTATCAGCTCACCTTAGCACAAAGAGCTAAAGGGGAGTTATTGTGATCGCTCTATGTCCGTCGTCTGTCAACAATTCCTTTAAACATCGTCTTCTACTAAACCACTGGGCGAATCTTCATGAAACTTGGCAGGAATCTTCTTCGGGTGAAGCTCTACCAAAATTGTTCAAAGAATTTAATTCCACCCATAATTCTGGTTGCCATGGCAACAAAAAGAAAAAAAATCGAAATCTTTGAAAATCTTCTCCTTTGAAACTAGAAGGTGTAGAGCTTTGATATTTGGTATGTAGCATCTCCTAATAAACCTCTACCAAGTTTGTTCAAATTATGCCCCCAGGGTCAAAACTGGCCCCGCCTCAGGTGATAACAAGTTTGAGCATAGGAAAAAAGAAGGAAAACTTAAGAAATCTCCTCATCTGAAACTTGGAGGCGTAGAGCTTTGATATTTGGTATGTAGCATCTCCTAGTAGACCTCTACCAAGTTTATTCAAATGATATCCCTGGGGTCAAAACTGGCCCCACCCCGGGGGTCACTAGTTTGAACATAGGAACAAAGAAGGAAAACTTTAAAATTCTTCTCCTCTGAAACTCGAAGGCGTAGAGCTTTGATATTTAGTATGTGACATCTCCTAAAGGACCTCTACCAACTTTGTTCAAATTATGCCCGTGGGGTCAAAACTGGCCCCACCCCGGGGGTCACAATGTTGAGCATAGGAACAAAGAAGGAAAACTTTAAAAATATTCTCCTCTGAAACTTGAAGGCGTAGAGCTTTGATATTTGGTATGTGGCATCTCCCAGTAGTTTTCTACCAAGTTTGTTCAAATTATGTCCCTAGGGTCAAAACTGGCCCCACCCCAGGGGGTCACAAATTTGAGCATAGTAACAAAGAATGAAAATTTAGAATTCTTTTCCTCAGAAACTAGAAAGCGTAGAGCTTTGATATTTAGTTTGTTGCCTCTCCTAGTGAACCTCTACCAAGTTTATTCATATGATGTCCCTAAGGTCAAAACTGGCCTCACCCCCTTGGGGTCACTAGTTTGAGCATAGGAACAAAGTAGGAAAACTTTCAAATATTCTCCTCTGAAACTTGATGGCGTAGAGCTTTGATATTTGGAATGTAGCATCTCCTAGTAGACCTCTACCAAGTTTGTTCAAATTGTATCCCTGGGGTCAAAACTGGCCCACCCCGGGGGTCACTAGTTTGAGCATAGGAACAAAGAAGGAAAACTTTAGAATTCTTCTCCTCTGAAACTAGATGGCGTAGAGCTGATATTTGGTATGTGGCATCTCCTAGTAGACCTCTACCAAGTTTGTTTAAATCATGCCCGTGGGGTCAAAATTGGCCCCACCCCGGGGGTCACAAGTTCGAACATAGGAACAAAGAAAGAAATTTTTAAAATTCTTCTTCTCTAAAACTAGAAGGCATAGAGCTATGATATTTGGCATGTAGCAATTCCTAATAGATCTCTACCAAGTCCTTTTATATTATGCCCTTGGGGTCAAAACTGGCCCTACCCCGTGAGGCCACAGATTCGAACATAGCAACAAAGAAGGAACACTTTAGAAATCTTTTCTGAAACTTGAAGGTGCAGAGCTTTGATATTTGGTATGCAGAATCTTCTAGTGGGCCTCTACCAAGTTTGGTCATGTGGTATCCCTGGCGTCAAAACTGGCCATGCCCCGGAGGTCACAGTTTGGAACATAGGAAAAAAGAAGAAAATTTTTAAATTTCTTTTTCTCTTCAATTGGAAGGTGTAGAGCTTTGATACTTGGTATGTAGCATCTTTGAGTGGACCTCTACCAAGTTCGTTCCAAGGATGCTGCTTTGATTTAAACTGACCCAGCCCCGGGGACCACAAGTTCGAACATAGGACAAAGAAGGAAAATTTAAAATTCTTCTTTGAAGCTGGAAGGTGTAGAGCTTTGATATTTGGTTGTCCTATGTCCGGCGTCTGTCGCCCGTCAACAATTTGTTTAAACATCTTCTTCTCCTAACCCACTGGGCCAATCTTGATGAAACTTGGCAGGGATGTTCCTTGGGTGAAGCTTTACCAAAGTTGCTCAAAGAATTGAATTTCACTCATAAGCTATAGTCTAAGGTGAGCGTTCCAGGGCCAATGGCCCTCTTGTTAGACATTTGCGGGCGGAGAAAACTCGGGGATTGTCTCAACACATTCATTTGTGACGCGTCACGTATAAAGGAACCATTTAGGAACTGAAAAAAAAAGACTACGCCGACTGCACAGTCTGATCAGCGTCAAAATTTGACGCTTTTGGCAGATTTTCTATTTGTTAAAAGAACATTTAACCTTACTAAATAATTGTTTAAACATATCTACCCTGATCAACTTAAACTGGCTTCAATCTTCTTATCATTCGTTTGATTTACAGATTCGATGATGGACGTGCAGTCTGATCTTGCATCTATTCCGTCCGCTTGTTGAGTTAAGCCTTTGAGACAAAAATGCTTCGGAGTCTCAGTGGATTCTACTTTTAGACATCAAAAGAACCGATTTTATAATACTTGGCGCTAATATTATAATGATTGAATACCACATATTTTTTTTTCTTCTTTCTGTCATAATTCGGTCGGAGAACCTTCCTGTATCGTCAACAAGTCAGATACTGTATGCAATTATTCAACTTTGTATTGTATGGAAACACGGTCTTGGCGGATTCAGAACTGTGATTGATAACCATTGTAGGAATTTCTAATAAAAAATGGCCTACATTTGTGGGATTTGATTAATTCTTACCAAGCTAAGCGCAAGAAAGTAGATGTGGTTTCGTGTGTAGCCTTATCTTTGATCTACACTGTCCTATGTTGTATGAGGCACAGTGGCTTTAGTGATTCTGTTTTTTTTTTTCAAAAGGAAAACATTTATATCAGTTACTGCAATATCATATCATATTTCCCAAAGCAATGTCACAGCAGCCAAATTTGAGACCATGTAAAACACGGATGATATTCACGACAGTAACGTTTGGTAATTAACCTTTTACCCCATAAGGCATTTCTATGGTATCTCTAATTGACCCTAAATAACAGCAAGGGTGAAGCCGTTTCTCATGTGTATATGACACCTTTTGATAGCATTGAAAACATTGTGGCAAAAGGTGAAATTGCTCGTTACGAGCAATTTCACCTTTTGCCACACTATTTTCCAAAGGCTCCTACAAGCAATGCGTAGAAATGAGTATCTACGGAGTAAAGGGTTAAATACAAATGAAAATGACTTGAAAATTCCAGAAATTGCCCAGTGCTAGCAAATTCTTCTATATTTCTAACCATAGCCAGTTGCAATACAAACAAGCGTTATCTTTTTAAAAATAGTGTGCTAAGGGTTAAACAATAGATATGGGGCAAGAGCCATCGATCGACTTCGGTTTATGACTTACTGTATTTCTTGGCCTTGCTTTTTATCCTAAATTACTCCTGAATGTGACACAATAGGTTCTATTTCCATGACAAGTTCCCATTTTCTAAAAACCTATGCTATTCTACCATAGTTATACAAGTTCCCTGTCTCTGAAATTAAAGGACTTTATCTGCTATGAAATAGGAACCACCTTCATTGTTTTGCAAAATTTCTATGACGTTGAAATCTGTTCTAAATTTCATTAAAGTTATATCGCTGTGGATAGTGCACATGTCCATACTTTTTTTCTGCAGTTTCTCTTGCTAACACTTCATACACTGGTCTTCCCGAGCTCTTTGCTACTTTGAACATAACCATTATTTAAACAAGTATTAGCGGTGGGCGAGGAATGAATTCTGTCGCATTGAGAATCGTTAGACCTTGTAACCTTTTTCACCGTACATGAAATGATTAATGTGAATACCTACAGCTTTCTTTATTGACTGGACGGTGAACTTATCTTAGGATATAGTATTGAAAATCAAGGTCAAAACCTTTAGTAATACACAGCTACATGTATGTTAAAAACTTACGATTCTCTAACCACTTTGAAATTGGCTGTTCTTAGTTAATTTCCAGATTTTACCCACACAGTTAGTAGAGACTTTCTGCCCGTCCAGTCATTGGAGAGATTATCAGGCCTCTCCAACAGTGGTGAGTTAAAGGCAGAGTGCCTTAGAAATCCATTTTCTTTGCGAAATAGATCTGATACACAGTCTGTTTCGTTATGGTTTTGTAAATAAACCGAAGTTTAAAAACGGAAATAGTAAAAAGAAGTGTTTTTTTATATGACGAAATTTCAAAAGAGATTTGTTCTATTGATTTGATTGCAAATGACATATCCAGTTGTATTTATTTATAAAGCAAATAAATCTACGCAAAGAGAAAATGACAAATTCTTAAAAAAAAAACTACGAAAACAGCGGGAAAAGGTCACGCGACTTGAAAATGCGGAGGAAGGTCGATAGACTGTCATGTCATGCATGAGATGTTCCTATACAACGTTCTTTTCCTCGTTCATTGAATGCCTCAAATGTTTGTTGATGTGTACCAAAATATATGTATGTTGAAACTAAAAACCAATAAACTTTATATGGATGATGAAAACATTGATGTTGACCTCTCCTGGGTTCTTTAAAAAAAGAAGCCAGCTCGTATATATATATCAAGTCGTTTGACATGCAATCGCCAAATAATATGTAGACATGGATGAACAAAGAAAACTGTTCCGACTCTGTTTGGTTTTACTCCTAAAGTCTTGATGGTAAACACGCTCAACTTGACAGGAAGTATTGACGGCCAATTTAAGTCGTGCTCAGATGATTTCATTCCAATAGATATTTTTGGAAATTAGAAAAGAATGCTTTTTGCAGGCATTTTCTCCTGTATCTAAGAATGCTTTAAATAGGCTGTTTCTTCAGAGTCGGGTAGTTTAAATTTGGGATCATTGTGTTAACCCTTTCCCAAACAACAAAGTTTGGGCTCTTCCGTAATGAAACAGTTTGCAGATGACAATTTTAGATTTTGAAAAAAATGGCAGAAAGTTCTCAAAAAGGGTAGAAAACACTGTGGAAAAAAGGAGAAATTGCTCGTTACGAGCAATTTCTCCTTTTCCCACAGTGTTTTCAAAAGAATTTTACTGCAGACACGTAAAAACCAGGGCTTGTTTGGGAAAGGGTTGACGCTGAAGACGTGTCGTTCTAGCCACAATTCATTTGATCGATCGAGTGTTCGAGTAATCGGAATTCGACCTATTTGATGAGTGTACTATGTAAGCTGAAAAAAAATACACAACAGTATGAATATTTTTGAGAAAAATCGTTTCCAGAAAAAGGGCCATAATCGATAGAAGTTCTCCTAAAAACTGCTCTCATTTCTTGATTTCTAAAGAATTTTGCTGTCAGAGGCGGTTTCCAGTTTGACATATTCTGAGAGTAGCCGGATTTTCTATTCTATGTGGACTGCATTCAATCTCACAATAATTAGAAAAATTGATAGAGCCGTCGAAATCCGGTCAGATTTGCATATATATTGCGCATTGGAAGACAATGTAAGCTGGGATTGCGTCTCCAATTTTCTTCTATGATTAATATGATGAAAGGGGTTGTGTCAGACAGGCATGGTCTGATTGCATTTGAAACTATTGATATTTTGTGCTGTGAAAAAAAAAACTGAATAACATCCCCTTTGTGTTTCTTTTTTTAATTCCATCGACTTTTGTTAAAATGTGTCATCATTGCGATTGCACTTTAACGAAAACTGTATTTGGTAAAATAGCTTTGGCCTTAAACTCCGTTGACATCAATTAATCTTAGTATTTTTTTGTTAAAAATGTAGATGAAAAAATTATCAACAGGTCAAGCGGTTACATCTCGAGATTACACTGCCGTTTAAAAATTGACAAATTTTGGTAGAAGAAGTTTGAAAATACACTGCCCTCCAAAAGTTCCTTCACACACAATTTTTCGAAAGTTTTTTGGCTACAATTATTTAAAACAAAAACTCAGTATCAGTTCTATTAATTTAATGTATACATTGCATCCCTATTTCAACTTACCAATCAACCAACAATACCAGAAATAACAAAAATACACAAAATCAACAATAACGGAAAAATACAGCATTTTACTGATTTTTGTGTCCATGATGCCAGCATATCTCAATATTTAGTGTAGCCCCCATTAGCAGCTAAAACAGCCTGAACACGCCTAGTCATGCTCTTCACTAGTCCCTCACACCGTGTTACTGCAATTTGCCCCCAACAACGCTTCACATTCACCTCCAATTCATTCAGATTAGCACTTTGTCTTGTTTTAAGACCTTTTTTGATGTCCCACCACAAATTTTCAATAGGATTCAAGTCTGGAGACTGAGGAGGCCATAGAAGACTTTGAATTCCATTCTCAACCTTCCATTCATTCACAATCCTTGCCCTATGGCAAGGGGCACCATCGTCCTGAAGCCAGAAGTTGTTTCCATAGCCGACGGCACAGCACTATCACCAAGAATATCGATGTATCCTACAGCATTTAAATTGCCCGTAACTCTGGTGAGGAATCCGGTACCTCGATATGACATGGTACCCCACATCATTATTCCTCCTCCATTAAATTTGACTGTTGGTACCACACAATCATCTCTAAGCTGCTCTCCAGCGCGTCTCCTAACAAAGGTTGGCCCATCGCTCTGGAACATTGTGAACCTCGACTCATCAGTCCACAGAACTGCTGACCAATCAACCCATGTCCATGTCGCATGATGTCTGGCAAATGTTAGTCTAAGATTTCTGTGCCTTTGGGTCAGCATAGGCTTTTTCTGGGCAACATGCCCTGTCAAACCAACATCCTTCAGTCGCCTACGAACAGTTGAAGCAGAAGCGACTATGCCAGCTTGGTTCCACGATGCTGTAAGATCCGGAACAGTCAAACGCCTATTGTGTAAAGACTCTCGTACCAGAAGACGGTCATCACCAGCGCTTGACACCCTGGGCCTACCAGATCTAGGTAGATCAGCATGGCTTCCTTGGTTGTTGTACCTTGTAAGAGCTGCATACACAGAATGCCTGCAAGAAAGAAAACAAACTGCTCAGCAAACCTAAGAAAAAATACTAGCAAAATCACATCGCACAGAATTCAAAGCAAAGGAAAATTGTTAGGTAGATCAAAAGAACTCTTACCTTGAACACCCAACATGAATGGCAATGTCTTTGATGTTGACGCCTTGATCACGATGAACCTTGATGGTAACTCGCTGTTCCTCGGTTAACGATACCATGATGATGTGATAAAGAGCTACGTTGATCTTTCGCATATGTCCAAGTGACTATCTGACTTTGTTTAAGTTTAAATAAATCTCAAAAGGAATGTTTTATTGAAGGGACAACGCATTGCAGTTGTTTGATAATCAAGACAAAATGCTGATAAACCTGACCCATCTTGCTGTTCCACTGATTATAAAAGTTAATTCATTTTAAAAAAAGGGAGGTACGACGTTAAAAAGGGAGGTAATACATCTAAAGCAGGTGGCAAGATCATGCCAATTGATATTTAAACCATTAAAACATCTATATTGACTTCCAACTTGAAGATATTAAAACAAAATGGCAAAAGAACATTGTGAGAAGGAACTTGTGGAGGGCAGTATATTTATTTTGTATGCAAGTCGTCGAATTGTTGACTATGATGAGACATTGAATATGACATTAGTAGTTGAAACATTAGGCGAGAGCTGAAGCAATCGAACAGGCAAATACAACTGCATCGCCTGGCAATGTCACCGGGTACTATCGGGGAAAAACGACCCATTGATTACATAATCAAAGCACTGAAAGTACTGAAAGACTGTCAAGTATAGGATACGAGGCCTTGGTAAGAAATAAACTTGGTTGGTTCATACAAGATTTGAGAAAAAAGGTTCGATCCGGTCCAGTCCTATGATTTAGTCCAGTTCGATTCGGTGGCAGTATTTATCGCTCATATAATCTCTTGCTATTTAGACAACTGTAAGTTTTGTTCACGTTTGAATCTGTGCCACACTCAATGGCACTAGACAAGCGATCGCTAGATATCTTTTCAATTTCAACGATATAACTTCATAGTCAAATGCTTATTTCATTCTGGCCAGTCCCATTTAAATGAAACGAAACGTTGTACAGAAATCCTATTTGCCTGATTGATGCTTTCCGCCGTTGCCTATACAAAATTTCATTAATGCTATGATAGCGGTTTCGAACGTGTGATCCTGCAGTTTCTCTACAGAGACAGTGCACAATATTCTTTCCTTGCCAATAACTGAATATTCGAAACAAAATTGAGCACTGAGAGGGAGGAATAAATCCTGTCGCCATGACCTTCATTGATCTTGGAAAAGATCTTTGGCTGAGCAAAGTTATAGAGTTTAAAGTCCCTCATATAATACCCTGCAACTTTATCACTGAGTCGGGCGGAAAAGAGGAAGAACGTTCACCGAACAGATAGCCACTGTTCCTTTATGAAATATATTATAAAATAGGTTATAACATAGAACACCGTTCGCTCGAGATCTCCCCTGATACCACAACGCGGACATTCCGCTGAATGCTTCACTTGATGTAAAATGGTACATAAGTCTAATTGGATCTAAAAAGATGGGCCTAATATGATCCCTTGGGCAATAAATAGAATAACACGATATAAGTATATCACAATATCACAGCGAAGAGATATCTCTACGGACAAGTATTCTGGAACATTTTTGCTGTAATTAACTGATCTGGTGAGCGAATAATTTGTTTTAGTGCGTATCCTCTCTGAAATAAATGGAAGTCGCAACCCGTCGATGCCAATTCTTTCAAATAACTGCTTTGTATTTCTATCGTTCATCTGCTGAGTGTTTGGCGCTGCGCTTGAATACTTAGTTGGCAGTCTAGATTAATAACAAGCTGTACAAAATGTGCAGTCTGATCTCGAATCTACATCAGCCGTTATGGCTAGTTTTACAAGTTGAAAATGGCTTTGAAATCGAACCATTTTGTTCTTTACTTCTTGCTTTCAACATTATTTCAATAAGTTAAACAGTTTACCTCTATCAGTACTATTGGTGAAATCAGAGACAGTTTTTGGGGACGTCATTTATCAAGATCAGATTGTACAGAACCCGCAGTCTCATCATTGATCATGCATACTGTCACCATGTGATGTCTATAAAACAGAGAAAGTAATCGAAGTTTCAGTGGATTATATTTTCAGGCGTCTCAAGTGATCGAGTTTAAATGTTTTTGACGATGAAAGAAGTTAACTTCAAGTGTACTTCTGACTGTTAGGACATTGGATATCATAAAAGCATTATTTTTAATTATGGTCAAAATGTTCTGAATTTCAATTGCAACAAGTTGGTTTTTATCACTAATGACTGAAAATATCCACTTCATTTATTTCGCTCTATTATAGGGCTTAAATAACACAAAATCCCCAGGCGTAATTACCGAGAACAGATAATCGGTTTTAAATGTTTTTCTTCCCATTCGACCCACGACGAAATATTTTCCCATTATGATTGAAAATGCAGGTCGAATGCTTAAGATTTACATGATTTATTAGTTTTGTTTTAAGTCGGCTTAGTTGGTCATTATATATTTCCCTTTTCGCTCCCCTTTTTTTATTTATGCGAGACAAGGTACAGGGTAAGAATTCTGTAAAAATTCTTCAGCCATCCTCGGAACTCAGGTTGAAAGCATTGCGTTACTCTCGATTACAGAATAAATCGAAACTGGGTCACCAAAAATGCTCTTCAGCAAGTCATTGCTAAAATTCCACTTTTGTTTTCCTTGCTGTTGAAAAGTTATTTTTCTCTTCCCTTGAAACTTTGACTTTTGTTTAATGTGCAACTGACATTTGTAGATCTAAGGTAAAATAAAATGTAAAGCCATTTGCATAAGAACAAAATAAATAGTCAACAATACAATGCCAAAAATCGAAGAGTGATTTGCGTTTTCATCATTAAGATTTGTGTTTCTTTACGAATGTATCTTTATATTCTTATCGATATCTTGATGGTACGGAAGCTATAGCAAATGTCCATGAAATTATATTACAATAAAATGAGTTTGTCACTCACTTTCTACATGTTATGCTCCTGAAAGCTTTTGCAAAACATACTTACTGCAGCGTGAGAAACGAAGCAATTAGTAATTACAAGCAGTTGCTATTATTCCAAAAATGTAATACCTAGTACTGACAGATTGGCACAATGCGGGTTGTCCAAATACACCACTTGTGATACGTCACATGTCCTTGCAGCTTGAAGTGGTAACCGGCATTTTCTCCTTTTCCCACGTTTTCTACCGTATCAGTAAACAAGTTAAGCATTTGAGCCACATTAAAAATGTGGTCTGAAAATGCTTTTAATTTGGACAGGGCTATAATTTTGTCATCTAGTAAAGAGTTAATGCAGTGAATTGTTCTTGTTTATGAATAATTATGTAGGTTTCCAATAGAGATCTTTTTCAACTAATTCTTGTGGCATAGTTACGCGATAAAAAGAACTTTGCATTCGTTTTAGATTTCATAAATTACAATGTTATCAAACTAGTCAAGAAAAAAAAAAGATGAAGCTCGCTCGATTAGAAGTACTTTTTCTAGACTCCTTTGATAAATATCAATGTTAAACACCAATTTATGTCATATTTCATATTTTTCCAGATTTACTGACCCTGGCAAAGGTTGCTATATAGTGTTATGAATATCTTGATGACAAACACCTATACAGAGTATTTCGTGTATATCAGACTGACACATAGAGAATGTTGTGTTGGTATCTTAAAATACTAATATTATATGATAATTTTATTATGGCTTTGTCGATGATAATGGCGGATGTTTCCACTGAAATACTAATATTATATGACGACTTTATGACGAGGATTTGTCGATGATAATGGCGGATGTTTCTACTAAAATTCTAATATTATATGACGACTTTAGGACGAGGCTTTGTCGATGATAATGGAGGATGTTTCTACTACAATACTAATATTATATGACGACTTTAGGACGAGGCTTTGTCGATGATAATGGCGGATGTTTCTACTACAATACTAATATTATATGACGACTTTAAAAAAAGCATCATGACGAGACTTTGTCGATGATAATGGCGGATGTTTCTACATAGTGATATCAATATTTAAATGACACTAGACTTGTACGCAGTGTTCTTTAATTATAGCATTATGATATACAACATGTCTGTGTCTAACTGTAGGAATGTCACAAAAAGTAAAAGGAGATCTTTATCAACATCTGGATGGCACTAGACCTGTTTAAACTGCCCTATATACGATAATGTTACTCCAGAGAAAATTCAAATATTAAAATAAAAGGAGATAATTGGGGCATTTATCATGATAGGGATGTGCGAACAAAAAATTCCCAACACTGCTGGACATGGCTTTAGCCTCAAATAACAAGTGTATTGTGATTCGATCATCCAGATTTATGGACCCTGTTTAAGGTATCTAATATCAAATACTTTGATGGTATGAGATCTCGATAGAGCTTCAGCTTATCAAAATGATAAATACTACAACATTTTAATGATTTAGGTATCACTACTCTTTTGTAGAATTATGTATTTTAGATGGTACTGCAGGCTATGTTGGACCGAACAATGGGGTTGACCGAACTATGGGGTTGAACCCCAAAGTTCAGATCACGCTACACAGCACTGACAGTCAGAACTTGGACTTACACCAGGCAATATGTTATGAGAAATTTAAACCAAAAGAAAAAAAAGTGCTTTGAAGTTTCAATACATGAGGCACTTGTGTCCATTTATTATATTTAGTTACAATTATACTAATAACCGTTACTAAATAAGATGAGGTTGGGAAAGTTTTTTCATGACGAAGGTATACCAAGTCATAACCTTTACTCACAGCTGAGAAATTGAAATCATAACCAATATTCTTTGGATATTGTAAATTCTGATATTTTTAAGACTAGTATGGATTCGTTCAACTTTGACCCAATTCCTTGGCCCAGAGACTTGGCATTACACTTCGAAGTTTAGCTACACACAAATGCGGACACAGATATTACGGAAAACTACCAAAGTAATAAGACAACAAAAAAGCATGAAGCATACTGACAGATTGTGTGTTGATGGTGATGTTAGTGATAAGGTTGTTGCTGCTGTTGATTAATATTTCTCGGACTTTGCTTACATTTTATTATCAATCACTCTAACGACTTTCATAAATGATCCTTTGATTAGGGTATTTTCCCATCCTATGAATTAATTCCTGATTATACTTTATGTTATAGACTTGTTATATCTTGAAGTCACGCTAGTGATCGTAAGATAAATTACTTTTCATTGGCCCATTTTCTCAGGGATTTTATTCGTCTAGGAAGAATAAGTATATTGACCATCCTCTGTGAAAAGGGGGCTTAATTCATCTCCGTGATCACTTACACAGAGCAAGTCATCGAAAAGGGGCATTCGGACATTTGCGTAAAGTGTCGTCTCGGATCAGCCTGCGCAGGCCGCGCAGGCTAATCCGAGACGGCACTTTACGACTACATTAGATTTTGTGCTTCAGTACATTTGCGCAAAACAGAAAATTACATACAAACGGAAGGTGTCGTTTCGGATCAGTCTGCGCAGACTGCGAAGGCTGATCCAAGACGACACTTTACGCAAAAGTCCGAATGTCCCTTTTCGCGTGTTGCAAGCCAATCATTATAATAGAGCCATGATCTGGCAAAAGGGGGCTTAATGCATGTCGGTGATACATCATACTAACCCAAGTCATCATATAATTATGGTTCCATAAGAGCCACTTTTCTAAACAACTGATTAAATTATGAGGTATACTCGCCTTTTGACATACAGAAAACTGACAAAGGTTTGAGCCAAGGTCAGCCTGCGCGGACTGGGCAGATTGACCCGATGCGACATTGTACGCAAATTTCCGAATGCCCCTGATAGCGTGTTGCAAGCCAATTATGATGTATGACGGAGACGCATTAAACCTTCTTTTTGTCAGACCTGTACTAAAAATTTAATTGAAAGACGTTTGCTGCAAATTTATTACAGGAGGTAATGAGTTAACTTTAGCATAGCTCTGTATTCAGATCACGACTCGTGTTTCCTGGTTTAAGCTCAAATGAGATATGTTGCATGAGAAAATTGATTTAAATAACTCCTCGGAAAGTTACATCGACATATGCCAGCGGGAAATTCCAGAAACTTTATTATCAAGAGAATTTAAAGTTAGGAGAACAGAATTTTAATGAAGGTTTTAGGGTGTGAAGGAGTATAAAAAGTGTTTACAAATACGATGTTTTTTTTTTTATTTTGAAGTTAGTGTACGTGTATGTAAAAGAACCCTTAAATCGCTAACGTTTTATATTTAACAAAAAAAAAAACAGCATGGTCATCTGTCTGCAGGTGATCTTGACCTTTCAGGTGATATTTGTTAGCTCTGTTTCTGTGCAGGAAAATGCTAAAAAGTGTGACCCTGGCCAATGTTTGCATTTTCCTTTAACAGAGATATTTCTTTTGTCATACATCAGGGAATTTAATTGTGATATTGCCACTAACATTGTGACTTTATCGTAAGAAAACAAAAACAGAATATCTTAGCTCCCAATGGAATAGGTGTAGTTGAACATTGCAAAAAAGAAATATCAAAATATCTAGAAATGTTCAGATCAAAGTATGACTACATATAACCAATTATTGACTGAATCATATTTGAAACAGTAAATTAATGCAAGATGTTTAATGCTCTCAGTCTACGTGGAGATTAAAAGGAAAGTTATTTTCTTCAACAGAACACTGTAAACAAATCAAAGATTTTCACCCAGCTAATTATTTTATCATTAACTGAATTGCTTTATTATTATCTGTTAAAGATGCAGAAGGTGAGAGGTAAATTGCCTTGGATACTATTAATGTGTTTATGGAAAGTAATTATTGTCACTATCTTTAATCATAAACAAAATATAATAGCATGCCAATTATCCCTGGATGCATTAATTCCTGTACTTGAAGTTACATATCGACATGTAATCTTAAAAACATTATTTAAAAAACTAAAACACTGATTAAAAACAACAACATGTTAAGAAAGGCTAATTCATGAGTACAATATAGGCTTTCTTGTCATAAAGAGAGATGCAGTGGAGTTACTAGTGAATGTCTCCTTACATAACGATAATTGTGAAGGTTGTCTGCTCCAGGACCACAGGGTGTTTGTCGCGGGAATCGTGTTAAAGTTGTTTACTGCCACTATTGCATAGTACTACGACATCCGTACCGATAAGGGTGCTTTCACGCTGTTTTTGCCCCATTAATCAGTCTCTATAAATCATCTAAACAGAAGGTGGAGGACACTTTCGTATCGATCTGACGTGATTAACTCTTCATGCCTTGAAAATAACTATTTAAAAACACGATTTAGACTCGACAGAAAGCTCCCATATTCGGTTAAACCTCGGTATTTTTTTTCTCTCCATTCGCAAACTAGAGGAAACTTGTTATGCATCTTTTGCTAAGAGTTCCGAAATGTGAACCATTTGACAAGTTTTTACAACATATTTAATGTCAGGAAAGCCCTCACCAAACAGGCACGAGTTTTAAAGATGAAAGCTGCGAAACAAAGGAGAAAATGATGGTAGCATTTTTCCTCCTTTTAAGCTCACCTGAGCACAACGTGCTCAAGGCGAGCTTTTAGGTTCATCTTGTGTCCGTCGTGCGTTGTGCGTCGTCAACAATTTTTTAAACATCAACTCCTCCTAAAGTGCTAGGCCAATTTGGACCAAACGTGGCTTGAATGTTCCATGAGAGGTCCTCTTTAAAATGCTCACAGAATTTGATTCCGTCAAAAACTCTGGTTGCCATGGCAACCAAATGGCCTTTTCTGAAAAATTCTTTAAAAATCTTCTTCCTGGGCAGATTCTAAAATAATTTCACACAGATGCTCCATAGGTGACCCTTTTCAAAGGTGATCCGTCAAGAAATATGGCTCTGGTGAATGGGGGCTACTTGCACTACACAGAAATGAAGCAATTCTCGTTCTCTGACGGGGCTGGTCAGATTTTGAAATAATTTCACGGAGATGTTCCTTGGGTGACCCTTTTCAAAATTTGTTCACGAAATTTTGATCCGTCATGACATATGGCTCTGGTGAATGGGGTCTACCTGCACTATACGGAAATGAAAAAAAATCTTGAAAATTCTCCTCTGAAACGGCTGGACAGATTTGAAAATAATTTCACAGCAATGTTCCTTGGGTAAACCTTTTCAAAAGTTGAACGTGAATTTTTGATCCGACAAGAAACATGGCTCTGGTGAATGGGGTCTACCTGAACTAAACGGAAATGAAGAAATTCTTGAAAATTCATCTTCTCTGAAACGACAGGTTAGATTTTGAAATAATTTCACAGAGATGCTCCTTGAATGACTCTTTTCAAATAGTGTTTGCGAAATTTTGATCCGTAAAGAAAGGTGGCTCTGGTGAATGGGGGCTATTTGCACGATACGGAAATTAAGAAATTCTTAAAATTTCTACTTTTCTGAAACCGATTGTCAGATTTTGAAAATACTTTTAAAGGTGACCTTTTGAAAATTGCTTGGCAAAATAATGATTTTGTTTCCAATGTTTCAATACCTCAAAAGAAAAATAGGCTATAGTCCTCCCAAAATTCAGGTAAGCGAGGCAGGGCCATCTTGGCCGTCTTGTTCAATGATGCTTTCTACCCTTTTAAAGACAAACCCTCTGATTTGAGCTAGGTCTCTTTGGTCGAATTCTAGTTTTTTCAACGTGGAAAAGAAGTCTGAACATGGTCTATTTTCTCTTGTAAAGAGTTAAATGATACGATATCCGTCAATATTGCGGTAATTACATGTATCTGTAGAGGAATGAATGTAAAGTAAAATAGATTTTGATAACCATAGTGAACCTTTTAAACATTGCACAAACAAGAAAATGCAGTTCAAAATATTATTTGATATCAAACCAGTCATTCTTTGTCCGTTGTTAAATGAGAGTTGTTTTTTTTTAAATTAAATCGTGATAGTATTGCCATGTCATAGATTTATATTGCTCTCTGAGTACAGCTATTCAGTTTCTTTAGCACCTTAGATTTACGGTAGCTACTTGCTTGGAAAGGAGAAAGACACAAATGTTACACAGCCATGAGAAATAAAGTCCCCAAAGCCTTGGTCTGTTTCCTAATTAATGTATCAGAAATTATTTTATTACATAAGTACTACTGTCTGTTACACCATAAAGCCATTATTATTTTTCTTTTATTATGTACATGTATACGACTAATAGCAGTTAATTAGTTAACCCTTTCACAAACAAGCCTTTGTTTTTACGTATCTGCAGTACAAGTCTTTTGAAAACACTGTGAGGAAAGGAGAAATTGCTCGTAACGAGCAATTTCTCCTTTTCCCACAATGTTTTCTACCCATTTGTAGAACTTTCGGCCATTTTTATGAAATTTGAAATTGTCGTCCCGCAAACTCTGTGAGTTTGGAAGAGTCTAAAATTTCTCGTTTGGGAAAGGATTAATTAACCTTCACTTATCCTGAATTCAGATCTCTACCAGATGATAGCACATTCACTAAATTTAGAGCATTAATTTTGAAAACAACAAAGTGAATGTATATGAAATAATGTAATTGATTGGTCATTGAAAAAAATGAAGGAAAACGATAAGATGCTGATAACCAGCATTTTATTCTTTTTCCACAATGTCTTCATAAGAAATCTCGTTAAGCGTTGTTAAAACTCGTATCTGATAATCCGTTAATATCCTCACTAGTTCTGATGTGAATTTTATAGTGATGATATTTCTAATGTAGTAACTACATATTTTTTTAAAACTTTTTAACTGGTAAGCATAACTCATTGGCCTTTTTCGGACAGTGTAGATCAAGATCAGACTGCACAGATCGTGCAGTCTGATCTTGGATCTCTGCTGTCCGAAAAAGAGAAATCTCCCCCCCCCACCAAAAAAAATGAAAGCATGAAATAAAGGACTAATCTCTAACCACATTCATGGCACTTTTGACTGCCCAAATGGCACTTATAGATTAACCCTTGTTGTGCTACGTCAATGCAATGAATATTATTCTAAAACAATGCTGTGCCACTCGTGAAAATATTACCGATGGTGTTCCCTCGATGAAATAAATTTCGATCTTTCACCGAAAAAAACAAATATTCTCTATGTCCTATATCTTTCTTTACAAATTGTTGCAGATCAAACAGTCAGTGGCACGACATACGCGTTGATCGATTATACTGCCCTGTTTTGTATGGAAAGACAGTCCCTTGTAGACTCTGGTCTGTGATTGATAAGTATTGTTAAGACTTCTAATCAAAAGTTGCCCATATTCTCGGGATTTGATTAAACGGATGGGAAAACGGGGACATCGATCTCGGCAAGTCCGAATAGGCATTCGCTTCCTTGACCTTGGTCACGTTGATTTCCAAAATGGTTCCAAGTAATATATATGTCATGTTAAAACTGACATTTTGCTTGTTCAAATACTTAAGTTGATATAGTCTTTGGTTATCCAGATGTCCAGGGTTCGTTCGCCGCTATGACATGCATTACACTTTTCCAGAGATATATACCAATTTTCGAGGAAAACAATCAGATCATATGCAATCCAACTTGTGTTTAAGCACGTGAAAGAGGACAGGTTCTTGCTTCACAGGTACATTTCAATACATTTTCCTTTTTTTAGAAACTAAATAAACGTTTGGTAAGCATCCGTTGTATGCTGAGTGAAAGTGGCCTTTAACTCTTTACCACACTACAAAATTTTCGACTGGTTCAAATTGAAAGCATTTGCAGACGACAAAATAAAGGTGACTGAAAAATTGAAATTTTTTCTGGGAAGGGTAGAAAACTATGTTGGAAAAGGAGAAAATGCTGGTTACCAGCATTTTCTCCTTTTCCAACAGGGTTTTCAAAAGGCTTCGTTCTCAGGGGCGTCAAATGTAGGAATTGTGTGGTAATGGGCTATATGAGTAGTGCATGTTTGAAAAACAAAAAATCAACTGCAGTGTATGGTTGTGCGATTGGATATCTCATCAGCGGAGCCGCCATACAAATCTGCTTACTTTAATCGGTCTGCCCACTACTAAATAATAACAAACACGCCTGCACACATCTTCGCAAGCCAAGGATACTAACTGCACTTTGTTCGTTACGTACCCTTGGCCGCTCACCTCTTTAAAAATCGGAACTTCCGCTGCGCCACCTATCGAATATCACGAGTTGTGTAACCTTTGCTGATGTTATTTCTGACCAATCAAAATGCTCGTAATAAAATTTGTTAGGCTATGCATGAAAGTGTGGCTGTGCTTTCGGATTCATCACATCAAAAACAAGACGAACAGACATACAATGAATCGCACTCTTTTTTGACAAATTTTCATCGCAAACACGACAACTTTCGTTTTTTGACGGGCGCCGCCATTATTGTTTTCAGTTTTATTGATATATAATTTGTATTAGTACCTTTGAAAGTGTCAATCCTGCCTGGCGTCAATCTTATAGGAGATGTTCAATATGACGTCCGTTTTCGGCAATTACGACGTCAAGTCTTTGGCTGAAATTGTTGATCACGTTCTACATGTTCCCTGGTCAATGGAGCGGATCTCTCTCCTGATGGCAGAACAGCAGAATTGTTGGAACTGAGAAACCCGACTTTTGTGTAAAAAACCTCTACATAGCGAAAAAGTCACTGTCTGGGCAGCGTTGAGTTTCAACAGTATCGTTGGTCCCTTCTTTTTCGAAGATGATTAAGGCAAAGTTGAAACTATAAACAAGGATCGCTACCTTAATCTCATTAAGAGATAATTCGTTCCAGCGCTGAAGACGAAGGGGGGGGGGTAACATTGACAGGATATGGTTTCAGCAAGATGGAGCTGCTCCACACACTGCTGCAGACGTGTTAGACTGGCTGACAAAAAACTTCGGTAGTTTCATCTCCCTCAAGACTGATCAGGAATGGCCACCACACTCGCCTGATCTGAGCTCCCTTGACTTCTTCTTGTGGGCTAACGTGAAGAACAGGGTATACAGACCCAAACCATCAAATACAGATGAACTTAAGAGTGCCATCAGGAGAGAGATCCGCTCCATTGGCCAGGAAACATGTAGGAACGTGATCAATAATTTCAGACAAAGACTTGACGTCGTAATTGCCGAAAACGGACGTCATATTGAACATCTCCTATAAGATTGACGCCAAGCAGGATTGACACTTTCAAAGGTACCAATACAAATTATATATCAATTATAAAATTTGTTTTGTCTGCTATGCAGATACGTATTTGCTTTAGTTGTGTGTTAAGTTTTGACGAAACCATAATGGTTTAAAAAGGGGGCACATATCATGAAACACCCTGTATATTACAGGTAATGAAAAATTTACTTTTGACATCATATCATAGCCTGATGCTGTTCAGCAAATCGGCTTTTCAGGACTTTGAGTCCTTTGAATTTATGTACATTTGGGTTGTTGTTCTTGACTTAGATACATTATGTCCCTTAGAACGGTGTGCGTACTTATCTATCTCCGTTTTTTTCTTTTATCATGTCAATTTTTGATGCAAACATCACAGTGTGAATACAAAAACAAACAGTATTTGTATTGTATTCCACGTTTGCCTTGCCAAAACTTTCTAGAGAGATGGTTTTTTTCGCCATATAAAATGTTTTATAATTCTTTTCCATCTTTTTACAAAATTTACGTATTAGAAAAACAACTTTTTCGACGCCATAAATACCGATACATGACTTGCTTAAAAAAAACAGGTTTCTTTTTTTAAAGATAAAATAGTTACGCCATACAGCTATTCAGATTTGTTTTCCATGGTTATTCATTCTATGTGAAATCTGAATTCTACATCCATACAACATACCACAGGTAAGTTTCTGGGGGTTTGTTTTGTAAATGCCGTTTAGTGCTACAAAAATGATTTGTTTCAAAGAAAACCATAACTGTTTCATGGATATGTAATAGCATACAGCTATGTGAGTCAAAGGTGGTGTCTTTTGCAATTAAGTGATATGAAAGTGTTTCCAGGCTTAAATGACTCGTAACAAAAAAGAATCGGTTATTCAATAAGTTAACAGCAAAACCATTCTTGTCGGAGTGATACATATTTCGATAATGATTCTGGTTCATATCTACTATTTTTGAGAAAAAAAATGGACAAGTAATTGAATGCATGAGTTAAAATAGGTTGTTATCTGATCCTAATTGTTATCCCAAACACGGATCTACTAAGGTCCCATGTGTGCAGTTTGATATAACACAAAACAAGCATATCACGTTGGAACCGCTAAGGTCTGGCAGTCTGCATTTTTTGAGATGTCATATTGATAGTGAAATAGGCCTGTTTTATGATTATGTATCTTAACCCATCAACACACAATCCCTACTTTTGACGCCCCTGAGAAAGAAGCATTTAGAAAACGTGGGAAAAGGAGAAAATGCTGTTTCTACTTTAGCGTGCTCAGGAAGGTATGATCTGATACTGCTAAACATACAGTCAGAAATAAGTTAAGCATCACCAAAACTGACCAGCAATAGCCCATGTGCTTAGACCAGCATTACTCATGCCCACAATTTGCCATTTCTGGGTTTCAGGAAGTTTTGTCGTAGCCATCCTTTCATTTGGCTCATAAAGCAGCCTGTTACTTGTCTAGTAGGTCAGTGCATAGCTTTAAAATATACCTAATAAAAGGTTATCCATTAAAAAATAGGACTAAATTTGTTCGGGTGATGCTTAACTTATGTCTGACTGTATATCTCAAGTCAATTTTAAAGCGTCAAAAATATACTACAAAGAGCAAAGGAACTCGCTTAAGTGATGAAGGAAAAAACGCATTACCATGTAATACCATTTCAAGGTGCCAACATTCTGCAGCTTTTAAAATGCATGGTTATTGAAAGCGGTACTGCTCATGGTCGCCCCTTCTATCACAACAGTTTTTGTATCATTAACAACAGCTATTTCTTTTCTTCCCTCGAGCATTTTTCTTTGTAATGCGGCTATCTTGGTAGAAAAAGTCGAGGTACTATGATATTTTTATTGTTTAAGATGATGATTCAAAGATGATTGTCTAGCAAAGTACAATAACCACCTTTCAGACAGAATGCGCAATGGGACACATATTGATCACTTGTGCCCCAAAACCGGCCCAATCATTAAAGCCATCCTTTGATAGGCAGAAAATTCAACAATAGTTTTTACCTAGTTCAACCTGCATGAACGGCGCAGGATAACCATACTCGATACCTTTTTCAGATAAACTAAACCATCTTTTCAGAGAGCTTGGGTCATATCGTCGGTTTACTTCTAAAACCTCGTAGCTACAGCTTGAAACAAGCCGTAGTTACGAGGTTTTTGAAGTAAACCGACGATATCTGTATTGTAACGGGTCAGTATCTTATACGCACTCATATCCAATTTGGGTCCAAGAAATACTGAAGTCCCTTTGGGGATTTCGCTCAGAAGAAATAATGCGTTTCAAATATTTTCATTTTGTTCTCACTGATGATGAAATTAGATCAAGAGATATCAAAAGCAGCGGAGCCTTTTGTATCAGAAGACTCAGTTAAAAACAAGTCTAAACCAATCTGTTCTTTCAAAGGCTAAGTTCGGCGACTCCTTAACGGTGTGGAGCTTTCAATCAGTACATATGTTTAGATGTTTGTCTCCTAGAGCTATTAATATGAAAACGTCGAATTCTATTTAACATCCAATAAAACTTCGAAATTCGAGTAAAAATTAATTGAAAATATCTATAGATAAATTTCAGTGACCCTATATTTTTTTCCACTGGTCGAATACGTGGTTGAAAAAAAAAAGGAATGATGATGAACCGATAAAGAAGTGGATGATGACGATGATGTTGTTATTGTTTTTTATGATGATAATGGTGATGAATAAGACAATGGTAAAGTTGTTGTTGATGTGAGTGAGTGAGTGAGTGAGTGAGTGAGTGAGTGAATGAGTGAATGAATGAGTGAGTGAGAGAGTGAGAGAGTGAGTGTGAGTGAGTGATTGAGTGAGAGAGAGTGTGTGTGAGTGAGTGAGTGAATGAATGAATGAGTGAGTGAGTGAGTGAGTGACTGAGTGACTGAGTTGGTGAGAAGGAACATGGTTTATTATTTGACCAGACCCATTTCTTGGCCAATGTCTTACTATTTCCTGAACGATCCCCTAGAGAAACGACCCCAGTGGAAATGGCTAATTAAAATATTTAGAAAAAATGAGAAAATGCTAGTTACCACCATTTTCACCCTTTTCGATAGATTCCACGTTGTCCAATATAATATGGCATGCAACACGCCAAAAGGGGCATTCGGACAATCGCGTAAAGTCGCCTCAAATCTGCCTGCACAGTCTGCATAGGCTAATCCGAGGCGGCTCTTTACGTCCATAGTGCATAAGTTGACTTGTGCAAAAACAGAAAATTACATAAAAACGGAAAGGGTTGATTCGGAATAGCCTGCGCGGACTGCGCAGGCTGATCCGAGACGACACTTTCCGCAAATGTCCGATTGTCCCTTTTCGCCTGTTGTTAGCCGAATCATTTCCGCCACAAAGTTTTAATATGTAGTCTGTAACTAGTTTCACGTTGGACGAATCATACATTATCTCATCTATCAAAGAGTTAAAAGAACTATTTTTTTCCGAGATCATAAGGATCATTTGAGGGTAAAAAAGTGTCGTTTCTCATACAGCGACAAATAAATCAACACGACACTACTTTCAATCACTTGTATCGGGAGAACTTGGCAATAAATTGGGGAAAACTCTGTTTCTGCCTCCATCTGTCTGTCTCTTTCTCTGTCTCTTTATCCACTCGCTCCGCCCGGCTGTCTATCTGTCGGTCTTTCTTCTTCTATCTCTATCTCACTGTGATTCTCTCTCTCTTTTTCTCATGTTCTCTCTCAACTCAACATTTCATACATGTTATAGACCTCTGGCCTAAAATACACATTAGCGATGCTCTGTGAAAAGGGAGGTCACTGCATCTGCGAAAGGTATCGGCCCAGGTTAGCCTGCGCGCAGGCTAACCTGGGCCGAAACTTTTCGCTTTTGGCAATTTTTCTGAGTGTTTAGGGACCAGTCTACCTTATGATTAAGCCGCTTGATATTATGGATCCACAAGTATGTGATGGCTTGCTTGGTACCGTGGATTTCGGAGATATATCAAGCCCCCTTTTTCTGGAACATGGTTCAAAATATACATGTATCTGCATCCCCCTCTCTGTCTATCTCGATTTCTCTGCTTCTCTCCCGCTGTATGTTCCTCTCCACCTCTTTGCTTCTCTCCTCTCTGTCCATCTTTCTTTTCCTGGTTCCTTCAATTTCTCATCTTTTTTCTTTAATCTTCCTTTTTTGCTCTCTCCGTCAGTCAATGTCTGTTTGCTTGCCTGCCTGCCTGTTGATCGGTCGGTCTGTCTGTCCGTATATCTCTGTCTCTTTCTCTAATAGTCGTTATCAGACTCCAGAGGTGATATGAGATAATACAATACGAATCATTCGGAAAAATAACGTTCTTTGGAGGAAAAGCAATATGGACTCATGGGATAGTTAAATTTCGAGTTTTGTTTAAATCCAAGTTAGAAATCCTTTCTTTTTTTGTTTTAAGAGGCCAGAAGTTCGGGATAAAATATATTGATCATTTGCGTTAAGTTTAAAGAGTTCATATTTATCCAGTACTGAATGTTGCTTTCGTCTCATTCCCTAGACTTTGGACTAAATTAAATTTTACAGTGGTAGACCCCTAATACCTCTTGTGCTGCATCGCATGTTTTCTTGGTAGTTGATAAATACGGATTTACAGAGTTATAAAACTTTGCACATTTCTAACCGACCAGAAACTTCTTTATGCCTATCTTCAAATTATTTGTAGATACTTTTGTTTGTTTCCAGAAAAGGGAGGAAATTAGTATCTCTTTTTGTAATGAAAATATAGTGGTTTTGGATTTATAAATGATAATTCTAGAAAAGACGAAAAGGGAAAAGTGGCTTGGTTAAAGCAGTACAATAACACTCTTTTTGTAATCATAGCAAATTTTGTAGGATACTATTATTGTGGAAATAGCTGTTTTCTATTAGGGGTCTACTACGTTAAGTAGAGGTAGAGCGTATTGCACTAAGACCACAGTTTAGAGTTTGAATCCCGTCCTAAGCGGAAATCAGCGTTTGAAACTGAATCGTTGTGTACCTGCATCTTTAAATCGTGCATAAGTCAATTGTCCTGAAATTGTAAAATTTCTAATATGGCTAAAACTCTTTCATAATAGGCTAAACCATTACAACTCAACATTACAGCGCACCTGGCCTTCTTCTTGTTAATTTCAAGCTTGACGTCACTTATGACGAATTGTTTTCGAACGCGGAGTCGGCCATTTTATTTTTTTTTGTGCAGTGCGCAGGTGTGCTTCTAGTGATCGGATATTCAATATAACATTTTTTTTGGAAAAAAGGATTTAGCGGCTCATGATTTTTGGCAGAGACAAAGCTTTTAGATTAATTCTTCATCAGTGTTGGATCTAGTTGTCAAGAAACACTTATTTAGGATAAATATTACAGAAAATTACAAGCCATCCCGGCGGAGGAAAAATCTGACCTTTTTTATGACAAGTGTGAACTTTTAACGCTTTTGGAAAAGGTAGTGTAAATCTTTTTCTACATTTTTTTTCAATATTTCTGATCGCAGAATATTCGGTTTTAATCTTGTTCCATATGTTTTTAAAGCATTTCTGGGTCGTATTCACCAACCATTCTTAAGAACGCTCTTTGTCTTATTCTCCAGAATTTTCTAAATTTGTAAGTAAGACAACTTCTGATTGGCTAAACCAAATTTAGAAAACCTTGGAGAATAAGACTAAAAATACTCACAAGAATGGTTGGTGAATACGGGCCCTGATCGCGAGATGTTCAATATGATCGAATTGTGTTGGTTGTTGCTGAAATGAATTACGTGCGTATGTTTCCATAATATAACTGTTTGGCATGATTTTTTTTTTTAACCAAACAGCGCAACAGTAGACTAGCCTACAGACAGCACTTGCAAATGACAGATCAAAAGTGTTTCAAGCCATAAAATTCGTTTTCAAAAAATGCAAAAAAAAAAATTGTTGAAAAAGGGAAAATGTTGTTTGCTGACATTCGTTCTTTTCCTGCATAGTTTTGTAAGAGGTCTTTCCGTCAGGGCCGTGAAGCCATGGGACTATTAACACCTGTCCTGCTAAATAAAAATTAGATTTTCAGTTCGATATCAATTTAACCCAAATAATGCTGTTTCAAAGTTATGTTTTAGGGTATCATATCTCCTTCTGGGACAGTGTAGATCCAAGATCCGTTCTGTGCAGTCTGATCTTGATCCACACTGTCCGCAAAAGGTCAGCTAGTCGCGCTTAGCAGCCAAAGGGCTAAGTAAAGAAATTTATGATGCGGATCATTTGAGAGACGGGGGATTGGCGTTCGAAGTGCACTCTAGATTTTTCACCTGTCCTTTGCATGTTGTCTAAGTTGCAATCCATTAGAAGAGCACTCAGCGTCCATTTCCGATAATATTATGTTTCGAAAACATCTAAAATATCCTACTATGTTAATCTTTCGACTGCTAAATTTGTAGAGTACACCATGCCAAGTAGGCAAATAGTGAGGAGTATTTTGATTCAACGGTGTTATACAGGAATAGATAGTTTTGTAAATGACGTGCATTGTACATTTAAAATGGACACTATGTTATATGCAGTCTGATCTTTGATGCACAATATCCGCTAATCTTCCGCTATAACTTGTGTCAAGATAAGAGCGCTTTGAAACAACACGTCATAAATATCTGAACAAGTTGGCAGAAGTCCGGAAACGTTGCATTGCATCTCAAACGACAAACGAGAAAAACTGCTGATACCATTATGCAAGAGCCCATTCAAGATGGCATCAAACTAATTTTTTCCAGAAAGTCTCATCAAAGGTCTTGTAGTTTTCATTTGCATGGGTGAATTAAAACTGAAATACAGAGTGAAATACATACAAACACGAGGAATTATCCTATTTTTTGTATGTTTTTTTTTCTGCAAAATTCCCTATTCTGTTTGTAACGGGAGAACCGTTTTTGAGTTCAAAAGGCTAAATATATTTGAGCCATGCTCAAGCTTGACCCATCGCTTTGATGCATTTTACCAAGCAAGACATCACTTGATTACGAATCCATAAAACCCATTACGTCAAACAACAGACTAAATCATGAGGTAGAGTGGTTTTTTGACATGCAGAAAAATTAAAGATAATGATTTCGGCCTGTGATCTAAGTCGTGAGGAGTAGAGAAACTAAACATATATACTACTCAAAATTTGCTGTGGATCACCGTAAAAGATTCACTCTAAATATATATGTGGCATGTATCATGTATGGTTTTACAATATGTTACATTGCTACACTGATCCATAAAATGACCAGTGGAAATGGATCTTTAAGCTATTACCTCAAATTGCCGACTGTTAAAGATACTAAGAAAGAAGCCTTTGGAAAACATTGTGGGAAAAGGATACCAGCATTTTCTCCTTTTCCAACGATGTTTTCTACCCTATGACAGACAGCACAGTACACGTTGCATATAGCTTTTTGTCAGCAAATGCTTTCAACTTGGACAGATCTAGAATTTTATAGTACCGTAAAGAGTTTATGCATAACTGTTGTAACATATAAAGTTATAAACCTATACAGAAATATGTAAGTGATCCCTATCAAAGTTTGAGTAGTATATTATACATCAGAAGGCCGTCAGTGTTTAGCCTATTTTGGAGAAGAAACAGTCAAACAAACTTGCAAAATAATTTCTTTTTTTATAACACATTTAACCGTTTACCACACAATCCCACCTTTCACAAACCTGAAATAGAAACTTTTGAAAAACACTATGGGAAATGCTGAGTCGCATTTAATGTTTAAGTTTTAAGCTATGTCATGTGGTAAGAAGTTAATGTCATCAGCTTTAATCAGAACAGACGAACAATGTTTGTTATAAAAACTATGATGAAACGTATTTTTGTTTGAATTTGATTGTGTTTTTTCAGCCCTTCCAAAATAGATTTATGCAAATTTGAATTTTTGCGAAATTTGATTTTTATATTCACCTTATGACAAGGTTTAGATTCGCGCATAAATGGTATTAAATTTTGACACTCTGAGAGAAAAGAGGATAGCAAACGGAAAATAGAAAGTAGGTTTGAATAAAATACATGAAGAACTCATGACAAAATAGTAAGAAACATTTACTTAAATAACTATGTTGTTTCAAATACTCTGGTTATTGTAGCGATTTTGAATTGAAATTACGCAAGCAACACCTTATAACGTTACTCGTGTTTCTATGCACTTTTTTCCGATCACTCATTGAATATTGCTTTAAAGATAACGTTCAATCTTTTGTACTAGAATATTATTAAATTCAAATGTATAAGAACTATTGAGACAACAGTTAAGCAGTTTTTGAAGCTTCATGTGTCTTTTTTGTTCAGTAAAAAGAAATTCTTTGTTCAGTAAAAAGAAGTTCAGCTCAAAGTATGGCATAACGTCGGTTGACTTCGAAAACCTCGTAACTACAGCTTGTAACAAGCCGTAGTTACGAGGTTTTCGAAGTAAACCGACGATAAATTCTATAATTCCTGTGGTGCTATGTTATGAAGGGGACATTGTCGGTCAATGCGAATAAATGCATTATTTTATGTTGCAGTTTTTAAGCAGTTAAAATCAGAATATCTGGCAAAGAAGCGTAAAATGTAGATCGGAGATCTAACTACACATTTAGTGCACCCTTATTTTGTTTTACACTGCCTGCTGTTCTTCACCGTCCGTAGAATCAATTAAATCCGGGTTGAGCACTTCATGGGTTAATTGCAGAATCTACAGTAGAACTGTGTTTCTGTACTGATATATGTGTCTCGACATAATCTGGTTTATAACAAATCTCGAGTATGTGATACAGACTTTCTGTCTGCTAGAGGGGATATCATTCGGAATGAAAACATATCGAGCGAAAACATTACAGTTAGTAAATGACAAAATTAAGGACTACTCAATCTTATCAGTATTTTTTCTGTCTCTTTCTTTTTGCTTTTCTTCCAGATGCTCAGTGGCACATTTTAGTTTTTTATTGTCAAACGTGTAAATTTCCATATTTCTTTTTAGTTTGTACTCTTTATAGTTTCTTCGTTGCCCTTACAGATGGGACTATATTATACCCAGGTTTGTCTTCCGTTTGTGCGACTATTCGTGCGTCTATCCATCCTTTCCTCAAATCTCCATCTAATTGACAACTCAAACATATCGTGTCCACCGTTATGAAAACCATAATCTAAGGGATAGCTTATAAATACAATGCACATCTTTTACCTTCGGCCTCAAATTTAGGCCAAGGTGGAGGTAACTATTGACCCTTTCCCAAACAATCCCTGGGAACGAAGCCTTCTGGAAACATAGTGGGAAAAGGAGAAAGTGCTTTTATCCTGGTGTCCAGCATTTTCTCCTTTTCCCACAATGTCAACTACCCTGCTGGAAACAAATTTCATTTATTGATTACGTTATTTTGTCGTCTGCTGGTGCTTTGAATTTGGCCAGTCTAATATCTTGTCGTTTGGTAAAGAGTTAACTCTTTACCACACGAGAAAATTTTAGACTTTTTCAAATTGAAAGCATTTACAGACGACAAAATAAAGGTGACTGAAAAATTGAAATTTGTTCTGAGAAGGGTAGAAAACACTGTGGGAAAAGGAGAAAATGCTGGTTACCAGCATTTTCTCCTTTTCCCACAGTGTTTTCAAAAGGCGTCTTTCTCAAGGGCGTCAAAAGTAGGGATTGTGTGGTAATGGGTTAAATTAATAGATGCATGCGTAAACTAACCTTGATTTTAAAGGTGGCCCTTCAGATTTTGGGACAAAAATTTTACAAAAGTGCAAAAAAATCACCCGAATACTGCCACAGCCTTTTAATTTTCATTCATAAAAACCCAGTAATCGAAAACCGTCTGACAACACGAGAAATTAGAGATTTACTATGGCCCAGGTTGACACCAACGGGAGACACATTCTATTTTTAGATGATCAATGCGCTCATTTACTGACAGAAAGACATAGAAGAAGCTTCAAACATAGCGTTCGAAGAAGACATTATGGAAAATAATTATTACATGTTTGTTATGATATAGAATTTAAGCGTTATGAGTCACGTACCAGTCACTTGACATTCCCAAATTGCTTTATTGATTTTTGGCGCGAAATCTAAAAATAGCTTAAGAGGCTACGTAGCCTTTTAAGGGAATACCATCAAAAAAAATTTTTTTTGTAATTTTATGAATCTTCATTATTGATGATTTGTATTATTTTTTCATATGAATTTCAGTGATATATATATTTTTTAATTTGGTGAGATGTAAAAATTCTAAATACCCACCTTTAAGATCCTTGTAAAGGTCAAGGTCCGTGTTTGAAAATATGAAAAAGGGTAAGATCCAAATTTAAACTTCATGTCATGGTCTACTCGATATACATATTAAAGAGGCTTATATGGCAGGATCAGGGTAACCCTTAACCCCTTACCACATAACCCATTGTCTTAGCGACCACGAGGAAAAAACGTTTAGAAAACATTGTAGGAAAAGGAGAAAATGCCCAGGACCCGCATGTTCTTTTTTTGTTTTGTTTTCTTTTATGGATTAAGCCCATTGTATGGGAAGCATTTAATCAGTCAACTGCAAATGCCTTCATAATGTACAAGTCTAAAAATTTGATGTTTAGTAACGGGTTAAAGGCCATTGAATTCATTTTGATATCACAAAACTTCAAAAATTGTTTTATTTCTGAATTAAGCAAAGCAATACCAGGTGTATAATCAGAAGAAGAGAGCGGCAAATATAATAAAAAAAGTTTTCATTGGATTTTCTGTAATGGGCTACGTAGCCTCTTAGGGCATTTTAGATTTCGCGTCAGATTTTCTTACTTCTTGGAATGTCACACGATCAGTAGCATTGATCGATTATAAAGATATCGAAAACAGTTTGATGTATCTAATCAATATAAAAAAAGAGTTGCCAGTTTTGCCACTTGCAGAATGACCATCCCACACTAAATGTAAGCGTTCGAAGTGTTGATTTACAGATTAAAACTAAATAGTACGCAATAGAAATTAAGATGAAATTAGACGAAAATTTCCGACCGATAAGAGAAAAATAAATTTTAGGTCCCAACAGTTTCTCAGGAAAAGTTTTACCAATTCGGACATCGTATACTTAAGGTAGTAGCCCCTAACGCTTCAAGTGTAGCATGGAATAAAATTCTGGATAGTTGATAAATACGGATTTATACAGATACTTTTGTACATCTTTAAACGACCAGAAATTCCTTTGATGTCTATATTGGAATTACTTGTTGATAATTTTGTTAGTTTTCAGAAAAGGGAGGTAATATCATCTCCATTTGTTATGAGAATAAAGTGGTTTTAGATTTATAAATGATAATTCTAAGAAGGAAAAAAAGGAAAAAAAGTGGTTTGGTTAAAGGTAGTACAATAATACTCATACTTGATAATGACAAATTTTGTAAGATAATATTATAGTGGAAATATCTGTTTTGTGTTTTCTATTACGGGTCCGCTATCTTAATATCACTCGATCAGACTGCATGTTCTTTGCTGTTCTGAAAGTACACTGATGGCAAAAATATATAGAATCTGGTTTTGCAGCCTAAGGGATAAAGATCCGTACAACCCTCTGTATGGACATCTACATGTAGCTCCTTTTCTGAGCAGGAGCTACATTTCAATTTGAGTGGTAACACACTGATATTGCTTTGTATGGCCGTAAGGAAATGTTCCATCACGATAAAACGATCGTGAATGTTCTCTAATATTCTAAGTTTCACGTACTGGAAAGATATGCAGAATTCTAGTCGTAAAATGAAAGTGACGCTATTACTTCTGTTTATCATTTTGTAGAAATTATGTTGATATTTTGCCTGCAACACGCGAAAAGAGGTATTCGGACATTTGCATAAATTGTCGTCACGGATCAGCCTGCGCAGTCTGTGCAGGCTAATCCGAGACGGCACTTTTCGACTACAGTAGACTAGTTTTTGTATTGCAATAGACGCGTCCAAAACAGAAGATTACATAAAAACGGAAAGTGTCCTTTCGGTGAGTCTGTGCAGGCTGATCCGAGGCGACACTTTACGCAAATGACCGAATGACCATTTCCACGTACTACAGGTCAATTATTGCCATAGTACTGTAGCCGTCTGCGTCAACGCAATCGTTATAGTCGAACGAAGACGTTTATATTTTCTTAACCCTTTACCAAACAGTCCCTGGTTTTTACGACCGTGATAGAAGCCTTTGGGAAACATTGTGGGAAAAGGAGAAAATGCAGGTAACCAGCATTTTCTCCTTTTCCCACAATGTTTTCTCCCCTGCTAAAAACAAATTTCAATGTTTGAGTTACGTTTATTTCGTCGTCTGCACGTGCTTTCAGCTTGGACCAGTCTATAACTTTGATTTTTGGTTAAGGGTTACTTATCAACCAATCATTGTACATATCTAGGCCAGAGTATTGCAAATTGTGAACTATGCAATAGGAGGCTGACCCGTGCTATAAGGCAGACCACAATCATAATGGCCGAAAAAGTAGCTTCGCTCGAGAGTTGGAACTCTTGTACGGTGTTCTCGTAAGTAGAAATAAATACAACTATGGCACATTAAAGATAGTAGATCTATGCAAAAAGAGTTATGATATATGGGGCAGTGTAGATTTATGATCACGTTGATCAGGGTACTCGTTTTATGCCGTCCGATTGTTATATATTTACATATATAGATGATTACCAATTTACCATTCAAAATACTTAGCATTTTACACCACACCAGATTACGACATTCTAGACTTGTATCATTATCATATACAGACAACAAAAGAATTGTGGCTCAAATGCAAGATTTTGCTTGTGAAGGAATGGAAAACATTAAGGACAAAATGTTGGATACCAGCATTTTCTGCTTTTCTCATGATTCCTTTCAAACCTTCTTCCAGTGAAACACAACTTTAACAGCCTAGCAAGTGAAAAGGGACATGTATTCGAAGTTTTGAATTCGGAAAGAATGTATGCAAGTTTAACGATCGGACATCTCGTGAAAGACAAAATATGGAAGGGAAGAACAAAGTTTTCTTTGGGTTTTTTTCATTACCGCCAGCTTCTGCAGGGAATAGGTAAATATAAAAAGAAATCTTAAATTTCTCCTATAGGTTTACGCTGCTGCTGCTGACGAACTAAGTCACTTATAAGTATGGCGTAGATTTAGGTCAGAGTCCACATACAGAACAGCGTGATCTTAAATCTGCCTTGGCCATTACCTAATGTTAATTCTTTACCAAAACTATTTTGAGTTGCAATGGAAATCTACTTTCAGACCAACAGAAATATTCTTTAGTTGGAGTCGTTTTTTAATCACAATTTTCATAGTATGTAGATATAGGATCTGACATGAGTGGGCTTTTGAGATATAATTTTATTAAACGGGTCAGGAAATATTATAAAGCGGGACTTTGGCGAGCTTAATAATATTTTTCCTTGACGAGTTTGATAAAAATCTTATCTCAAACGCCCATTAATGTCAGATTTTTATATGGCATAAAATTTCAAAAAATATAGAGCAAATACTGCTAAAAAATCATAAATGCACCCGCGATAACATCCATAAGACTCATTCATTTCTACAGAATTCGTACAAAATGACGTCAGACATGACGTCACACAAATGGGATATCAAACGTGTATAAGATAAGAAAATTCGTAATGGATAATTTTATTTTATTTCATGATTTCCGGTAGGATATCGAGAAATGGCAGTGAAAATATTTTTCGATCTTACACTGGTACCATCAGTGAAAATACCGATTTTCATGTTCATGTTGCCTTGGTAAATTGCGCGTGCCTAACAACCAGATGGGAAATATGACGTCACATACCTTACATTTCACGCGCTTGACGTAACTTTGCTATGCGGGAGGGGTACGCCACGGGGAATAAGGGAAAAAAACTGTACTGAATTTTGATAAAGCTACTCCCAGAAAGGGTTAAAAGCATAAAATAAATAGAATATTTGTTTTCTTCGGTGTAAGATCGAAATTTATTTCATTGAGTGGACACCATCGGTAATATTTTCACGAGTGGCGCAGCAATGAAATAAATTTCGATCTTACACCGAAAAAAAAAATATCCTCTATATATGCCTATAGCAGTGAAATCCTGGAATTTCCCAGTGTAATAAATTTTGATATCATCACAAGTGACGTTATCAACTTTCACTTTCACTCCCTGTCGTAATTTGGGAACTACTTTTATTTTTTCGACTACATTTTTTTCGACTTTCAAACGCAAAATTACAAATACTGATGTTAATAAGGTATATAATAAATAGAATAATCAACTGGTTATTTTTTATATGAAAAATATCTCACTCGGACGCGTCGTAAGGCGTTCAAAAAACTCGTGCTGCGCACTCGTTTTTTCAACGCCTAACAACGCATCCTCGTGAGATATTTTTCATATCAAAAACAACCAGTTGATTATCCTCTATATATTACACTGAAAACAAGGAAGGTTATGTAATAAAATGATTTTATCTTGGAAAAATCGTAACTTCTGTTATCTTGCTTTCTTGGTTGGACTTACCAGCCATTCTTAAGAATATGCATATATGTATTTTCAAGAGTATTCCCAAGCGTCTTGTAGTTTTGAGAGTAATTCAGCTACTGATTGGCTTTACCAAATTGTTTAGCCAATCAGAAGTTGGGTAACTTTCAAATTTAGAAAATTCTTCAGTATAAGATTAAGAATAATCTAAGAATGATTGGTGAATACGGACCCTGGTCGCCCTAAGCAGTGCTCGCACCGTAATGTGGGTTTTTCAAAGGTTGTCCCCTGTCATTACGGGATTCGAGCATTGATTTTTTGTGGCAAGATCTTCATATATCAACCCAGGAAGCAAGCAAATGAAATAAAACCTCGCCCTCCAACACCAACCCCCCCCCCCCCCCTTTCCCCCGAGACCACATTACAATCAAACCAGTAACGTTAGCATTGTGCATATTTTCCTGTCTTGCATGAAACCTTAGCCGTATGAATCAAATTCTGGTCATTATGGCAATTATTGAAACTAACAAACAAAATCTGCAGAGAGAACTATGGTAGAGTGATGAATGGCCTGTCACTTTAATACATTAACAAGCTGGCAGTTTCCCAGTTTTCCAGATATTTCTTATTAATACATTAACAAGCCTCCGTTTCTCTCCCCAGTTTTTGGATCATTTCTATTAAATTCCGCATGAAACATTCTTTTTTATAACTCTTTTAGTGTCAAGAAAAAAATAAATATACTCTGTTAAAAGAGGGCCTGATGCATCTGCGCAGGCTGATATGAAGCGAAACTTTTTGCTGTTTGTAAACTTTATGCCGATCTTTTACGACAATCTTTTTTATAACTCTTTTAGCGCTCAGAAAAAAAAGAAATATGCTCTGTAAAAAGAGGGCTTACTGCATCTGCAAAATGTATCGATTCATGTCAGACTGTGTAGTCTGCGCAGGCTGACATGAATTGAAACGTTTTGCTATTTGTAAACTTTATTTTACATTTTATGCCAATCAAAGAGCCCTTCTACCTCCAGATTCCGTTGATTGTTAGACTAAACGAATTTTATGCATCCAAAATAATTTGATGACATGTTAGGTATAATGCTATAAATGTCATGTTAGGTATAATGCTATGACATGCTAGGTGTAATGCTATGACATGCTAGGTATAATGCTTTGACATGCAATGTAGAATGCTATACATGTCATGCTAGGTATACATGCTATGACATGCTAGGTATACATGGTATTACATGCTAGGTATTATTCTATGATATGCTGTGTATACATGCTATGACATGATATGTATAATGCTATGACATGCTAGGTGTACATGCTATGACATGCTAGGTATAATGCTATACATGCTTGGTATAATGCTATACATGACATGCTAGGTATACATGCTATGACATGCTAGGTATACGTGCTATAAATGTCATGCTAGGTATAATGCTATACATTGCATGCTAGGTATAATGCTATGACAGGCTAGGTATACATGCTATGACATGCTAGGTATACATGCTATGACATGCTAGGTATATATTTCAAGGTGGCCATCAAAGGAATTTCTGCTCGGTTAAAAATGTACAAAAATATATCGGTGTAAATACTTATCTATCCGCTATTAGAAAACTCCATTCTATGTTGCACTAAAAGCGTTAGGATGGTAATACCTAAATAACAGAACTCCAGATAGTGTAAGTGATTTTGATTTCAACAATTGAAAATATCAATTACTCTCCAATAATTAGGTAATACCTAAATTGTTAGCCTACTAAATAACAGAACTCCAGATAGTGTTAGTGATAAAAATTGATTTCAACAATTGAAAATATTAATTACTCTCCAATAAACCCTATGTTATGGGCATTCATTAGAATTGTCCCATCAAGACAATTCTAATAAGTACCCACTGCGTATGGTTTTGAAGAGAAATAATGGATTTAGAATACCGTCGCTCTGTCTTATCATGAGCTCTGAGATCACTCACTGAAATTTGCTATTCGATGGTAAATATCCAAATTTTGCTTTTTCAAAGTTATGTTTTGGGTAATAATACGAGCGTATCTCCTTATTGGACAGTGTACATCCAAGGTCAAACTGCATGTTCTGTGCTGTCTGATCTTGATCTACACTGTCTGCAAAAAGTCAGTGAGTCGCGCTTAGCAGGCTCAATCCAACGTACGTCAGACAGAAATTTATGTCATAGATTCTTTTTAAAAATAGTAAACAGGAATAAAGATACGAGTACAAGATCAGACTTCACGTCTTGTGCAAAACCCCATGTTTTCGTCAATGACCCTGAAACGGTTGAATTACATGCGTTGAAATCGATTGGTTTTGATAAATCAAGAATTCTCCTAGCATTTTCTATTAAATAAGAAGTGACACAAGATACATCGCAGATCTGTGTTCAGCAGCCACAACGACAGGAAAATTAATAACCTGAAGTTCTGATTTTCTTTAAACAGATTTGTTTTTCTCCACATCAATACTTTAATTCATAAAAGGCAGGGGTTTGTTTTTGGCCGAAATACTGTACATGTATTTGTGAAAACAAATGAAGCTGACTTAAAATGACGGAATCGTGCTGAGGTGTGTCATTTTTTTTTTCTTGTGGTATTTGTCTAAGACAATACCACTATGAGTTTAATACTGAAATTTGAAGACAATTGTTCGTATTTTGTGCAAAGCCAAAGGAAATACAACCCAATTAAACAAAGACTTTTTCTCAGACAAACGAGTTTTTCGGTAGCACTTCGATATGCAATTCGAAATTGCATGTTAAAATACACTGGGTTAGGCCATCGGTCGTGGAAATACATTTTTTGATTAAAAATAGTTTCACCCGCTCAAAGCCTTCAAATGGCGTAATGATAAATGCAAAATTTGTCAACTGATCATTTGGTACTGGGCTTTTTCGTACGAAAACCAGTTCGTAACTTGGGTTGTTCGTCCCATAAATGCGCGCTACTCCATCTGATTAAAGGAATATATATAGCTCGCAATATTTGATTGTTATCCTAGGAATTAAATCTTTACAGCCAGAGGTAACTCATTGTTTTCAAGGCACACACTTAATTTTATTCGATATATTTACACGGTTTCTGTCTCATCCATCGCGCATTCTATTGTAAAGGAACGTTCCTCCTGACTCCCCCTAATGATCAAAGGGTGACTACCAAAACAACTAAATCTTAACTTTGTCATGAGAACTCTCCCTCCAACCAAAAAGGTACTCATTTACTTAGTAGGTTGACTTTCAAGCAATCTTTTTTTCTTTCAAATTACTATTTCCACACAATTGCCTTCGTAACAAATATGACACCAGCGTTTTCAACGCTTTGATTCTGCCCTGCAGTTAATTTTATAGACCGGTCTTTACCTTAGGCTCAAGCGAACTGATTTTCTAGAACGAATGATGCTACAGAATGGATCTTTGCATACACCCTCGTTTTCAACAGTCCAGATCGAAACTAAAAAATTCGTGAAGTGTTTGCAAGCAGAGTAACGCTATTACAATTCCGGGCACTGTTATTGTATTATTAAATCCGAACATAAGTTCACTGTCACACGATGCTTAGATTCACCCGGATAAAATTATGTTCAAAAGACTGAAAGACTGTGTGCTAAAGCATTTAGTGAAAATCCAAATTTTTATCCATGCCGACAATCAAATAAAAAAGCCAAGTGATTTCCCACCCTAATACGTGGATGTAACCTGGCGTTAAGTTTTCCATATTATTCTTCTATTTTCCAACATATATTTATCACATGACTTTATTTGTCTTCTGTACGGTTCAAGTTATATAGTTTGGAAACTATATATGTATTATTTGATGATGGCCTGAACAGTTTAAGTCAGTAAAATGTTTTGATCTGTTCTGTTCATGTTTTGGATAGACAATAAGTGTTTACGTAACCTAGACAGTTCCAAGAGCTTTGGTCTATCCGACTTAGACCAGATGAAATAGCAAAGCCTTGTATATGCAATATATAAAAACCAAACATATCCCTAATTAGCTAAATTATTCGGACAGTGGTCTGACTGTGTGTATGAAACTAAATCTAAAGACTGCACAGATTAGAAATATTTCTCATAAGAAATGGGGCGTTTGTGAATGAAATCGAACATACATGTGTTTTTGCAATGTTGATTCTAATCATATCGAATGATGCCGGTCCATTCATTCCGTGTTTAACCCGCATCTATAACATTTTCCTCTAAATTTAATAGAGATTTACAGAAAACGGGACATATTTTTCAACCCAAAAATAACTTCCTGTCTCTGAGAATTTCATTCGTGCCATTTACTGGATTGTAGCAGTGTAGATGCAATAATTTACTGAAATGTAGGCTCATAATGATTTTACATTTATTCCAGGTTATACAATTGACTTCCGGTACGATCTTGTATCTTTTTTTTTTTTCGCCCAAAATGGAGACTTTTTTTTCCCAATAATGGGTTTCATGTAATTGACAATAGCCCACTTTTTAGATGAATATGGCTATAGAAATACGATCAAGTGAAATACTGAATTCATAACCCCGAATGGTCGTATTTTGTTATGGCCCTGGTCGTCCGTCTGCCCTTCCGTAATTTCTTTTGTGCGCAACTCCTACAGTTTTCATCAGAATAAGTTCAAGTTTAGCACAACGAATCTCTTTGATGTGAAGTTGTGCACTGGATTCTTGAAATTTGGATATCTGCAGGTGTTTTAGGTTTTTATCTATTTTACTGACAAACACCTTCGGGCGTATATATGCGCCGCTTTGCGAAGCTCTTGTTTTTTAATCTGGTTTTCATTCGTGTTGATAGCACTGTTTGTGTTAGTAACTTTTTCGTCAAAATCGTTTTTTTGAATTCACACTTAGTATCTATTGTGAATCCAAATCAAATCAAAATAAAAGTTGATGGAGACACATACGTGCTAAATTATGATAAAAACATTTTTGGGATAATAATTTTTCTTTTGATCAATTTAAATTTACTTTTTTCTTGTTTAGAAGCACACACAAAATACACCAGTGATCTGTTAAAGAAACACACACACACAAATAATTTTGTTAAACAGTTAATTTGTACGAAATAATGTTAAATGATGTACTCTTCGTATTTTGGCTATTTCTCTAAAAAAATTATTACCAAGTCTTTTCACGTTTATTTTCAAGTATCAATTGAGACAAAATGGAAGTGAAATAATTGGAAAATAGAGCGCTTGTGAATAAAATTAAACACGTTCTCTTGACAAATAAGGCTAGAACATGTCACATCAGAAACAAATTGTTACTCAATCTAGGACCCGCATAAAAGTTGTTTCATTCATTGAACCGCTCGAGATATAAATAAAGATGCCCGTATATTCCACCAAGTACATAAATGTGAAGAGAATTAGAAACAATAAATTGATGGTACATGGCATATTTTCCTGCAAAGCAAAAATTGTTTTTGATATTGAGTCGTATATTTGGCATAAGTTCATTGTTTGCATTATCTACTTAAAGATAATCGACAACTAGCTTTCGTTCTGATCCATTCGTCAGTTATTGTTTGTTATTTTGTTGATTTGTCTGTAGATCTTTGTAATTACATGTAATTGATGAATACAATATGTTTAAACTCAAGTAAAGATAATCGTACTTAGGACTAAGAGAGCAAAACACTTTCACCTTGTCGAGCAGACTTTAAACGACTTACGTGTGTTTCTTTGCTTGACTGGAAGCGCGGATAGTAATGCTACCGCTAGATGAATACTGCAATGAAAAAGAAAAGTTATTTGGTACCATTCAATATTTACTTACTGCTGTTTGAGAACTTTGCAGATTTCTTTAAAACATGATAGCATTGCATCTGATAGTCGGGATCATTTGACAAAGCAGCACCGCTTATCATGGGAAAATTAGTCCATCTTAGGCTTCTCTTTGATAGTGTTTTAGACTGTCAAAAAATTTGAAGAGATGGCTAAGATGTTGAATGTATGAGATTAAGAAAACTTGTTAAATTGTTAACTCTTTAGCTAAGCGCCACTCGTGGACACTTTGCGGACAGTATAGATCAAGATCAGACTGCACAGAACGTGCAGTCTGATCTTGGATCTACATTGTCCGAAAATAATATCTTATTCCCCATAACATAACTTTGATATGGCAATAATTTGGTTGTATAATCAAGTTGAAAATTTCATTTTCAGTTATTCAGCTGGATAAGGGGTTTGGCATCCATAGTTATGAAAATAAAAAATAGAACAGGAGTCGGTTTTTATAGTTTGGTACTTGTACCACGAAAAGTACTACCAGCACAAAATCGTCGCATAACAGTTATTACATACATACGTGAAACAGCTTTACTACCAGGAAGTACATGTGGTTAAAAAAGACAAATGATAACTCTTCCAAAGGAGTTTAATACAATTTTTCGAAATCTTTGACTTGGTCCATGGCGATGAGCTTGTTTTATCTTTACAATGTAGATCGAAGAACAGCACAAACTATGTGCAGTCTGTATTTAGATGTACACTTTGTTCACATGCTCAAAGATTTTCTTGCTCTAGTCTACAAAGTTCTTGATAAGTAAGTCGTAAAAGGATGCCAATTATTATTATATCAATTCAGTAGTAAGGAAAGACAAATAATATCATTTTCTTCAATTTTACTCTTTGGTGGTGGTAAATGGTTCAAAGCCTTTCTAATTGGGGTTGTTAACCTTATAGACCTAGAGCATAGAATTTTCTAGGTGTGTTTAGGTCTTTACGGTGCCGAGAACATTGCTTTGCGGACAGTGTAGATCTTATATCAGAGTATACAGGGTGTGCAGATCTACACTGATCGGTATGTCGTGAATTATTCTGCTTGGAAAGATTTTGAAAACTTTACATGTATTATTTACTTTTTTCCCCTTTTGTTTTAGCTCCCTGTGGGTAAAACTTCTGAGACAGTCACGTGGTACGGCGCACTGTATCTTCTTGTCGTCGAGCTCTAATCCTTCCATGAATAGCAATGTAAAGTTAAGATAACTAAGAATTCTGTCTTCACGGAGACCCCTGATAAGAAATGTGCCGAATTATACTTACCGATAAGGAAATCCCCCTGAAGCTTACTTTGTTATTTTATTAGACGTAATTTCTACAACGGGTCTCCGACTCGGAGAAACTGAATCTGGGTCATGAATACTAACAACTTCTTGGTGACAGTTCGCCTCCAGCTGATGTATTGCTATTTTACGTGTTGGTCCATCGTGGCTAAGTTGTTGTAATCTAGAAACCCTCGTTCCAACCAAGTCGCGTGTTTGTGTCTTTTTACATGGCACATCAGATCAGAAGTTTTGTTTTAATGAATAGATCAGCAAAAGCTACTAACGTATCCATTTGCAGCACAGAGGTTCAGGAAACAAAAAGAAAATATCATTTTTGAATTGGCTTAACTTGTTGGAATGAATGTCATTAACAAATAGTTTGAGATGAATAATAAACAGATGTCAACCTTTCCAAACCTGAGAAATAAATCACAGTCTGATAAAGTACTAAAAGAAAGGGGGGGGGGGGGGGTAAAAAGTACACCATATTCTTAGGGGATTTGTCGCCAACGACCCGCACATAAGCCAAGTTCTAGATCAAGTTGATACATGCGAATCAGATTAACTGTTTTCGAGTTCTATTTCAATATTTGGTGAAAAAGGGGTCGCTGAATATTGCAAAGGCAAAGTGGGAGGGTAAAGAAACGGCTTCTGCTTCTTCTGTGGAGTGTTGAACTCCAACGACTATTTTTCACATTGAGTATACCATATAGATTTTTTCATAGTTTGTCATTATTTCTTCTCAGCGTCCCTTGTAACTTTAAAATGGTCTGTTGGCGTTAACGTTAGATACCGTGTTACGCCAACTCTGATTATAAATAAGTAACTGAACAAACTTCACAGTAAAACTGTGTGACATGGCAACATGTTGCAGTGCTATAGTTTGGAAAACCATCGTGACTGCACCTACTGCTTTCTCAAATACTGGTACACAATCAATTTGGCGAACCCCCTAATCCTATATTACATTTACCCATTCTAGTCGGTGTTTGGTACCATGAAAGATATGGTTTTACTGCAAATATGTTAGCCTGATATAATAACACTGTAATTCAAACTGACTTGTCCCAGGGACGGCTTAAACTAGCCAAAGGGTCCTATAACTGGAAAAATGGAATAGCTCGAAAGCGTGAAAGACTTGCTTGGCCCATACACACCAATCATTCTAAGGAACATTTCCAGTCTTATTCCCAAGTTTTTTTTCTAATTTAAAAAGAAACGCAACTTCTGATCTGCTAAGTCGTTTGGTTTAGACAATCAGAGGTTGTTTTACTCTCAAAATTATAAAATCCAAGAGAATTAGACAAAGAATGTTCTTAAGTGTTCATCATTCATAGCGATAAAATTCGTATTTTGGAATTTCAGAGACAACAATTGAAAACTACTCTTTCTATGAATGTAACTTAATAATAAAAGTTTTTTACTGGTTCATGATGATCTATCTTTCTATTTTCAGATATGACAGAACATATCAGGAATATTACTAGTGAATGAAGACAGGTAAGTCACTGATTTTATTAGAGCTGGGGCGATATCATCGATGCATCGGTGCATCGTGATATTTTTGCTGGCGATAGTATATCGCGATACTAACTCATTGTATCGATACTTGGCGATACATTTACGTTGTGTCGTGTGCAGAGTGTGTCAGATCACGTATCAATGTAAATGATTCATGTATAAAATAGGAAAAAAAATACGCACAGTTTGTCTCTGCTATACATACAAGAACGTTAAAAACTCGCCCTAGAAACAATGAAATTCATAAAACTTTGTAATTTTGGGAATAATATGAAGCGAAATGTTTACAGTCACTCGCTCATGCTTAGGGTTTTCCAGGTTTTAAATATAGATGCTAATTCGGAACGTTCTAGGGTTATCATATTTTCTTTTTGTCCAAAAAGTTGCGGCTGCGTTTTGATCGGTTTGCCTCCTTACCAGTTTTGTCACAAGGACTGTAAAATAAAATAAAGCATTAATTAACAAGGTCATTTGATTTAGCAGACGAATATAAGCTGCAATTTGATTATTTGCTAGCGAAAGATAGCACAGTTTGAATTGTCTTTATTCTTTTTAAATAACAAATGAATGAGATGCGGATCGGCAACTGTCTTCCGAAGTTGACTCTAGTGCGGGTTTTGACGCTGGGAAATTGAATTGATGTCTTTGAGGCTGAAAAATGTCTGCCTAATTGTCAATCTGAGGCATTATGTTATGGTCTAGAGCTTCAAATAACCTAGTTTTAATGCATCCGGCAGAACTATGGGCTAAATACGATCAGTATAAATGCAAAAGACATGCGCATGATCATGAAGCTGGTGAGTTATTTATGACAACGTAATAAAGGTGTTAATCCTCTGATCTAGTGTAAAAGGACCGATTTTAAAGTTTCCCGCTATTCAAAATGACAAACTGATGTCAAATCATGTAGTAATACTTCTCCAAAAATTATTTGTCACGAAAAAATAGATCGCCAAAAAACCGTGAAAACCCATGACACTACAATGATCAGCATGGCATCGTCTGATCAGAGGGACTTAAAACTATCTTCTCATTTTTAATAGTGAAGTTAAACAGTGGGTTTACACAAATCTATGAATAAAACAGTAAGTTGAGGCTAAAATGCTGTTCATGAGTGAAGAAATTGTTGTTTTAGGAAATGAAAATACAGATCTACGTGGTGGGGGGAGTCTGCAAATGCTTGAAATATGTCTGTTTTTTTTTTAAACCTTTGAAAATTAAAAATAGAGGACCAAAATGAATGATATAGAATAAAGCAAAAACTCTAAATGGTACTGCAAAACCATTGATTTTTGAAGTACAAAACAAAGCATCCTTATAAACTTAATATCATGTAGACAAACTGTCATGGTATTTAAAGCCAAAAGGCATTCTTTAAATGGAGATACCGATTGAACAACAGATAACTAGTTGGTGTGCTCTTCAGATTACAAAACAATAATCATTTGTGATTGCAACCTGATTGCCCAGCACTACCGATCTGATAGATTTTGTACAGGAACTGGACCAGTTTGATGGTATCTCACATACCTACTTGTTTTAGCAAACATTTGGATTGATTTTGCCAAAAATGGTTGCACAGTTTGAGGAAAGGTTCCTAAAGTCTTTGAAGAGCTTATAACTGTGAACATGTAGATCTATTTATAAAATCTTGTTTGCGCATATCACATGAAAACAGTCTCTCTTTTAATAGACTGTCATTAAGTTAATCTGGACCAATTAAGTATCGTGATATTGTATCGTATCGCCTGTCTGGTATCGCGATAGTATCGCGATACATTTTTCTTGGCGATACCCAGCTCTAGATTTTATATTGTCTTCGAAAATGAACTTTGAGACAGAAGTAAGACCATTACCATACAAAGAAATGTTTTAACGTCCATGAATTTGAGGGTTTTTGAAAACATTGAGGGAAAAGGAGAAAATGCTGTTAACTAGCATTTTCTCCTTTTCCCCAAAATGTTTTCTTCTTCAAAAAGTCACGATTTAACCATTTAAGCTGCATTATTATTTTGCCTGACATTTGCAAAAAATTTAAGTATGGACAAGTCTAAAATGTTGTTGTGTGCTATAAGAGTTAACACCATAGACCTAATAATCGTGCCCTTCAACCAATAGCCAACTGCCTGTACGTCGGTTGGGAACAGTGTAGACCAAGATAAGGCTGAACCTCTGTGCAGACTTGTCATGGTCTATATACCTTATGGTACTAGCAGCGACGGCGCCATTTTTACTGGACTTTGAGATGCCATTGTTTCATGTATGCTCGGTTATTGCCTGTTGATTTCTTCATATATAAATTGGGCGCAGAGGATACCCTTTTAGCCATGCTCCGTGAAAAATGGCCTTTCTACATCTGTAAAAATTATCGACCTTGGCCAGCATAATTATGCAGTCCACACAGGCTGACTGTGGTCGAAACAAATGACTGATGTACTTCCTGATTCATTAATTTGATAGATAAAGTAGCTTTATGGATCCACAATCATATGATTATTTGATCGGTATATTGCATCACTCAGTTTCGGAAGAGCGTGGCTTACTTATAGTGTCGGTTTACTTCAAACACCTCGTAACTAGAGCTTTAAAGAAGCTGTAGTTACGAGGTTTTTGACGTAAACCGACGATATGTAGTCGCAACCATATGATACTTACGAAGCGTTGTTGCACTTTGTACTAGTTCGCTTGATTATTCTAGTCTAATCACGGGTCGACGCACAGTTACTGTTACAAGCCTTTATTCCTAAGGTGGACTTATTCGCCGTAAAATCATATTTTCCGGCCATTGGTGTTTTTTTTTTCGTTTCGATTTTTAAACATTTCTCTTGTTAGCTTTCCTGGAACTACTTTCAGAGGCGGTCGCAAGCAAACTCCTAATTGGAAGTGATCACCATTCATGAAGGTTTACGTGCATACATGTATGTTTTCAAAAAAAATATTTAAAACCAGTTTTGAGATGCAGTTACATTTGCGTGATATTCAGAATCTGACATTCGTTTGCTTTTTGGATTATAACTCCCCCCCTCCCCCCCCCCCCCCCCCGAAAAAATATAGTGTCTAGAAAAGGACTGGGCCTCTAGCATTTTTGATTGATTGTTAAAATAAAAAATTGATCTAAAAAGCAATTGATGTCAGATCCTATATATCTCGTATTTAGGTCACGCTCTAGCATCCGTGGCATCGCAACAAATCTGTCACTTTGGAAAAAAACCCAGTGTCAGAGCAATTTCTAGGAATGCAATATGACACGACTCTCAAATGACAGGATATAATTTTCGTCTAAGATTCATTTATGACCTGCCAGAATAAAGTTATGATTGATCATGCGGTATATTGGTTGATTGAAGTATATTATACACGGTCCATGAAAACTAGCGGACAATACCATTTCTTCCCATTGCAGCATCTTAACTTAATTTTCTTGATTGCTTGGAAGTACGGTTCTTCGGTACAAGGTACTGATTTAATTGCGTGTGACCCTAGTTTGTATTAATTCACTGAAAGAATAAATAAAGTTGGCAGTCGGCACGAGTTTGTTAGATTGTCTTGGAAAGATATTGATGGCATAAGAGAAAACTGATAGAGGCGAAATTGAATCTCTGTGGCCGTATCCTCCAACCATTCTGAATTGGGCTGTAATTCTAAATTCCAAGATCAGTCATGTGACTGGATAAGACATTCTTTCTCATCCAGTGATATGGCTAATTTTGAAATTGAAAACTAATATTCTATATTGGACTAATCGATTTGTGGATCCGGAGTGATCGCATTTTTCTTTTACATAAAATCATTTTTATGATTGTACCTTTTACAAGTGCAAACTTTCTTCGACACCATTACTTTATTCACTGATTCTTTTCGCTTCACAGAATTTATTATTTTACAGTACCTAAGGCAGAAAAGTTTTGAAAAAAATACAAAGATGACTACAATCTGCAGCCTCAATCTTTATGTATTTGCGTGTATATTTAGTTGCATTTTTGTCGGGTCAGTTTTTGGTAGGTTTCAAATCATCCTACAAAAGAAAGGGTTAACTAAACAGTTGACTGTATTACATGTAGTTAGCTAAGTTATGATAAACCAAACATCTTCTTCCAGGAATGGGTTTTATATGCGAAGAAAACGATGATGCTTCCGGAAAACATCGTTTGCTCCGTTCGTAGTTTGTTATACCTGCTTATTTTTCATTTTCATTATTTTGTAGCTTTAGAGCAGCTTGTAAACAAATGCTTGCTTGGTGTAGCTGGTAATAAATTTTGGCAACATTTTGACAGAAGGCGAAGTTGTTTGTAACGGCTGATTTCCGATTTAAAAACGTTAAATATATATATTTGTATCCACATTGTAAAAGTGATGGGATTTTAGTAGAATACTTTTAAAGTCACCTGTTGAAAGTTTGTTTCTGGAAGTAATCAGTATTGAAATGGTAGATAAAAAAACAAGGTGTTGACGATTGTCAGCAAAAGTACTATTTTGATGTTGACATTATTTATCATACATCATTGTTAATAGACACAATATAAGACAGAGATTTTCGAGAAAATTGTTCTCAATTGGCCAACTTGAACCATACCGTGCTTTCCGTAACAGTGAACGAAGCGGGAAGCCTCTCTCATTTCCGAAGGATCAGATTTTTTAAGGCTTCATTTCCGAACGAAATTACCTCTAATCGTGCAAATTATCAGATAGGGTCCCTTAGCACTGACTGCGTGGAATTTGTGTTCTTTTCGTAAAGTTAGATGCACAAGGAAAAAGAGTCTTAAAATACAGCAATTTTTCATGAATAAAATGTTGGAAACAAAGAATCCTATCATTGTTTTACCTGATGTTAAATTACCTTACCACAAACGTCGAAATAAACTAGAATAATTTGTGTATTATGACAATAAAAATCACTATAGTACCCCCAGAAAATGTCACGTATTTATTAGGCCATTACTCTTCAAAAATATGACAATACTTTTAGTGTAGTCATACCTCGGCTGTTGTCGAAGACATAGTCGAGATATTGCAAATAACCGCGGCCCTGTCGCTGTCTTTGTCGTAGTGCAGTAACTATGGCATTATAAAACATCTCTGTAATACCAGAGAAAATCCAAAGTCGAAAAACAGGAATAACTTGTCGAAATCTTTTGATGTTTAGCTACCCTTATTGTATGGATTCCTTTTTAAAAGTTAACAAGTAGTCAGGGTCTAAAGTAAATGTCTTCCTGAAAATAGACCGTTTTTTTAAAAAAAGCTGCTGCAGCGCAGCTTTGGCATCCGTGTGCGATGTTCTTGGTTAGTTAATCAGCTGTTCAAGAAAAGTTGATATGAATACGTGTTACAGTACTTGCTGAACTATACATCTTTGGCCAACTAAGGAATCGTTGTCCTCGTCTCATTGCATTTATTCATTGGTCAAAATTTACAATATCACTTAAAAGATAACATTAGTTTGATTCACGTTCCATGTTACACCATGTTGTCATTCTATGATGCTATTGTGAGATACAAATCATGAATTAAAAAGCTGGGCAGATTTGATGTCATTTCTCCGCAGTCTACTCAAATTTCAAAATTTGAACTCTAGGAAGACTTTTTTTTTGACAAATTGGACTCATAACAAACACACACTTGGTACAAATCGAATGGATGTTAACTTTGAAGATGCATGCAGTGGTTCTAGGATTTTTTTGTCTAATTTTCATATTCCAGGCTTACATGCATATATAACCTAGCTGGTCATTGCTTTTTTATATATAACTTTTATTGTTTTTTTTTTTAATTATTGCAGAAGAAGAAGAAATGGCTGCTAATGAACAATTACTCCTTTCCCCACTCTGTCTGCTGGGCTTCTATCCTATTTTTTTTTTTTAAATGGTGACTTCCACTTTGATCATTATCCTTAATTTCTGACGAAATATGCACGAATAGGTGCTTTTATTTTTCCCTTTTTCATTGTTTAAAATCATAAATACTATGAGCGTGGAAATTTTATATTAACCCTTAATCCTGTCGAATTGTCTCCCTTTTTTATTCAACTGTCTATATTTAACATGCATATGTGTACGTTTACCATACTGAAAACCAGGCTTTTGTATTTTTTTCTGCAAAACTATATGAACTTTCATGAAAATGATGTATATTTGTATATTTTCTCGTAATTTATCTGTGTAACATAAAAAAACGTGTAAAATCCAGCATAAGCTGTCACTACCAGAGAAATCGTAATGTCTAAAAATCACAACCCAGGTCTACTATTACAAAGAATTTGCGTTTCTTCGTTTTTAACAAGCAGACGAAAAAAAAAAACCAAGAAAACTTCTTTTGGAAATCCGATCGTACATTATTTTGTCATTATCTGTCTTCTGTCATCGGGTTTTGAGCGAAACAAGGACAACACAACTCATCATTAAACGTAATTAACCAAACTTATCATCCCAGCCAAATGTCATTGAGGCGAGTGAGGAATGCCATTTTAATCCACAATTTCCAAGGATAAGTATTGGTTTGGATCCAGCCTGGATTACCATGATTGTTTTGGCACTTAATTGCCATAAATTAGACCATACCGTTTCTTATCCTTTTACTGAAAGAATTCCTACATTTTCATGATAGTAAGGAAGAAGGCTTTTCAAAACAGCTTTAGGTAAAGAGAAAACACTGGAAACCAGCTATTGTTCTTTTCCCTAAATTGTTCTATAACCTTTCTTGTGGATAAAGATAATCATCTAAGCCACTTTTATGTGTTCTTTTCAAATGCGTTAAATATGGGGGGAGTCAGAAATTGTTGTCTGGTAAAAAGAGTTAAATTGCCAGCAATATATCCGTAATAACAAGTCAATGTGGGGAAACCCAATAACTTCCGGCCTAAGCATGGCTTTTGTGACGCAGCCAATTATATTTGATGGTAGGAGAAAATTGTATGTAAACCAGTCGCCGGGAAAGAATAATGGCAATTGTTACGCAAATTAGGCAGTTCTTGGAATGAAAGAAAACTCGTTAAAATAATGTATTTATAGAACTTTGGTGTACCTGGAACTAAACAAGGCTATACATTGTTAACCTATATAAATATATAGAAAAAATACCGGAAAACTACTGCAAACCTAACCGTCATGGTAGATAATTCGGAAGCAATGAGGGTGTCATAGATGCAGGGAATGGGTACCAGGATAAAGATTTCTATTTTAAAGGACTTAAACGAACTTGAACAGTGATGTACAAACTGTATAAATATGAATGGAGATTATATCGAAAATTAATTGCCGAATTTTCATTCCTGGGTATACCGAGGTAAAAGACGCCGAGACGGTTTTGGTCAAACCTGGTAATCTCCTTTTTTGCTACAAATGACGATACATGCATACTTTTCATGACAACTAGCGAAAATGAGTTGTGTAGGTAGTTTTCTGTTGAACCCAATTACTGTAACAATCTAAACCCTCGCTGTGGATTATCATTTATCCTTTAAAATTCCATTATCAGTGTAAATGCTATTTTGGTATTGAAAGATTTTCTTCTGTTGAGGGCTCTACAGCCTCTACTTTCGTTTGAACATCATGAAAAATAATATGGAGTGCAACACGCGAAAAGGTACATTCGGACATTTGCGTAAAGTGTCGTCCCGGATTAGCCTGCGCAGTTCGCGCAGGCTAATCCGTGACGGCACTTTACGACCACATTAGATTTTGTGCAACACTAGACTTACGTAAAACAGAAAATCACATAAAATCGGAAAGTGCCGTTTCGGATTAGCCAGCGCGGACTGCGCAGGCTAATCCGGGACGACACTTTACGCAAATGTCCGAATGCACCTTTTCGCGTGTTGCACTCCATATGCTAAATTCTGACTAAATTTAGATGTGATTACATGAAATCGATCTGCATACTCCCTCTAAACATATACACCAAACAAGCATCCTTCGGAGTATTATATAAGTATCAACATATGTAGGCGAAAGGTTATACACTTGCCAATGAAAATATATCTTTTCAAAGATATAAGAGAAACGAAGTAAGAAAAGGAGCAAATAGTTGGTGTAAGCAATAACTCCTTTTCCATCGACGTTTAGGTAGGCTCTCAATTGAAAAATCGTAAAGAGAAATGGATAATAAGGAACATTATTGATACATATCTTGTCAATAGAAGCTGACACATGGATTACTTTAACTTAACTCTATAGCAGACGGCAAAATATTACACTCGTCCTAATTGAGAACATTTACTCATTGCTAAATATTTGCGACCGAGATGATGGTGAGTGTCTTTGATAAGGTAGAAGAACATGGATGGAGAAGGAGAAAAAGAGAAAACGTAGACTATTTATACTTTCGCTTCCCCTCTTATGTTTTTTGAAATCTTCCCTTTAATTGTCTTAAAACACGGTCGGGATCATTTAGAAGAGGTTTACTGGGAAGTAAGGTATCCAATGATGGTCACGTGACTTTGTCATGGAGAACATGCCATTGCAATTTATAAAATCTAATCAGGTTTTAATGGTAATGTCTGTCTTTATTATCCTCAATCATGCGACTTAAGCCGTTTGGATGAGTTTTCTTAGAGAGTATTGCCAGTAACTGGACTTATATCTGATACTGTGAGCGTTGTTGAATCTTGGTTTCAACAGTGACAAAGCTTGACGAGTTGAAGTCTTAAAGACACTCATTTTGTTTGCCCAAAAAGCGTTTTTATCGGTATTGAAATCACATGGCGGCTTTGCTGTCTAGTAGTGAACATGACTAATCCGTATCTTTTTCGCCTACCACCAGCAATGACTTGGACTGCGAGATGCGATTTTTAAATCTTGCTCGGTAGAAAAAAGAATAACTAATGGAGAGACGTATGACTAATTTGTAATGTGGCGAGAGCAGATTCATGTTCCTACGTCTTGATATCTGCTCCCGACCAACTGACTGAAGGAAAGATCACTTGCAGCGACATTGTGTTTTATTACCACAAAAATAGTGGAATTCAATCAAAGAAGGAATAGAGCACACTGCAGTTCGGTGCACATTTTCACAATTCAATCAAGAAATCGTCATTCTAGAAATATACGTTTCCGTCTGATCGGACTAATAATTCATTCTATAGAAAAAAAAAAAACCCAAATCTAATCAGACAGTTTTTGATAGACAGACGGAGGAAAGAAGAGAAATAAAGCGCAACAAATTTTTGGAATGCAAGCAATTTGCCCGTCAACTTCTAATATAATCACATATTATGCAAATATGTAGACGTTCTGTAATAAAGGAGATCTTTCGTAAAGTTTGACTTATAGATCGCTGTGATCCAATCAGACGAACCTTTTATTTTCTATCTAACATCTCATATTGACACTCTTCAACTTGAAAAATAAACAGAGACTACTTTAAAAGCATCCTTGAGATAAAATAGATAACAGATGGTAACCGTGGTTTTAAATATAAAACCCGTGAAAATACTGTGACAAGATCAGAAATTTCTGATAACGATTAAATTCTCCTTTTGTCAAAGTATTTTTGGAAATAGTCTACTGTAGGGCGACAAAGTCGTGTGTCGGTGGAAAAGTATACCTTAATCGAGTAAATGAAAAGGGTTTTGTAGTCTGTAGAAAAGATCGTCTGAAGCCCTTTTTGGCCATGATATATTAAACTTGTCGTTGTTCATTCAAGTGCACTGGAGCACAGTATAGATCTATAGATCAAGGTCTGGCTGATCTTTATCTATAACTGTCTCAGTACGACTTTGACTTTTGTCATACCAAGTAAAGCTATCAGAGAGAACGGCATCGTTTGCTGTGAGCGTCTCTAAAATGAATGTTTTATTTATGCCTCTACAAACCAGATAGGGCAGATAGCCCGTCTGTAAGGATATTTAAGATCCAAAGCGAGAACATATACAGTAAGTATAAAGTCTCATTCTGTCTCGTTCCGAGAGGTGGTGTATATTACATGGGTCAGAGAGAAGGCTTAGCCCAGACGGCTGCGAGATTCTTACAACAAAGAAAACAGATGTTGCAGTTACCCAGTTTTGCGAGGAAAATGGATGGCTGTACTGACTTATTTTTAAATCCTAGATTCAGGCTGATCTCTTATCAAGGGCTTGAGGCTTTACCGGTTATTAGCTAGAAAACAGCCAATCAGATGTGTTTCGCAATCTGCCTTTTTAAAGTAGTAAAAAAAAAGATCTTGCAAGCTTGAAGCTAGCCTATAGATATTATACAATGTTTTAAAAAAAAACCAACGAAGTACATTCACTTTCGTCAAGTGGATAATCTGGATTATCAGACCACTGGATCAATACTCATAACAGTTGGTGTGAATCTTTGATTCGGTGATGTCTCCGACGTGTTTGAAAAAGGGCAACGTGAGGTAAAAGAAATAGGTTGCTGTGACAAGTCTTACAAACACATATTGTATACTTCTATAAGGCCACATCAACGCTTATAAAGGCCGGATGTTTGCCTTGATGATATTGAAGCGTTTGAAAATGAGTAATGTTGGATCAAATAGACTCAGTCGAGCGATTAAGGGCCATTTTATTCCTCTTGTACTATTTAAACTGGCTGGAAAAGAAATATTTCCGCTTCACTATTAAAGCAGTTTATGGAACTCTTCGACAGGAGAAGTGTTCTCCACGATATAACAGAAAACAGTGTTAAAAAGATCTATCAAAAGACCCGAGTATAAATTCCGCCCAACGTCATAGAATAAGGATATAACTTCCTTATGTAAAACCTGGAAACAAGAACTCATTCTCTCAAAGTCTTGCCTGTTTGTATACTTCTGTCACACAATTCGGTGCTTTACGATCCTGATACAAATGATATTTTGAAACATTTTGGGTGAAGAACATCAGGTAATCAGCAATTTTTACCTTTTACTGCAATGATTTCTACTCTTCACATAGACTCCTCATTAATGAGTCATTATGCATGCGATTAGTTGCAAGCCGATGTTTTTCATTCATACAATCTAAAATTTTGGAATCCGGTAAAGAATTTATATTTGATAGCTTTTGTATATAGTAAAAGTAGCATGTACAGTGAACACTATTTTTCAGTAGTTTATTCCAAAACGTAAATCAACATTATATGTTGAATACCCTGTTACTACCTAAAATCTTTTAATATCTAATTTATCATTCTGACGTTCCCAACGACTGTTGATCGTCCCAGTTAGGTATATTTCCGCAATCATTTCACTGTCTATAACAGCTTAACTTGGGAAGCCAAAACAATCTAATGAACAACAAAAATTGTATTCCTCGCAAATGACCCATCCTTTCACAAGTTTTGCAATTTTATTGTGGAACGTTATAGCTATAAGAGCCCTTGCGACAATTTATGGTTAGTGTCTGTAATAGATATTTCTGTAATGCCCACTTGTGTTTCCTTGATAGACACTTTGTCCTTATTATTTCTTCTCACGCTCCTTTGTAAATTATAGAAATTTTTAAGTGAATATAGATCAAATATCTTTTTTTCTATTAAAATAATTATTCATAGAACTCTGTTATTGGTTTGTCCGCCATCAATTAAAAAAAACATACAATAATAATTAATGACAGTCTTTTCATAATAAAGGAAAAGTGTGAATTGAAATATCACTATGACTGTAAACTTCAAAATGATTGTTTAGTGGGCACGCAGGGAAAACGATACAATTGCATACGATACTTGGTATGTTATTTCTTTTTTGATTTGTGCGGAGGAATTTGTTTTTCAGAACAATCTTGTGTCATTTTTTATGCAGGATTTTTCGTTGTCCCTGTTCAACAAGGCAGATATCTTCATATTTTATAAATATGTATTTCATACAGAAAGCTTAGTTTTATTGTTTATATTATAGATCCTGTTCAAATCGTAAAAGTACCTTCAGTGCTTTGAAATTTTCTAATACTGAGGCCGTCAACCGAAACTGAACGCGCTTTTCTCGGAAATATGGTTGACAGATGAGGGCCAGGCAATGCAGCCTGTGCGTTCTGATCTTGGATGCACAATGTCAAGTTCACTGTAATGTCCAGCCGAGCCCCAGTAGCTCAGTCGGTCGCTGGGTCGATCCCCGGCTCGGCCAATTTTTTTCCGAGGATTGATAATAGTCATTGTGACAGGATTTATTCCTCTCTCACCACTGACCATTGTTTCGACGATGGCTATGTGGGAAAGCAGCCAGTGGCTTGAAAAGCACACTGTGCGGAGTACTGGTAAAAGAAAATCCAGATAAGCATGGATAGGAGCACTGGTAGCCACGATATAACTAAAATGATCTTGAAAACGGCTTTAAAAATCAATCAGTCAATCAATCAATCGATCGATCTATCAATCAATCAGTCTGATATTGACAACTGTTAAACACAGGGAGAAGCAAAAACGAACGCTTAAAAAAAAATTACTGCAACACAATATTTCTTTTATTATGAACATAAAAATTTTAGAACAGAGTTTTACAATTATTGACAACTTCATTCGAAAACAATTAAGAATTTGAAATAAAAACACTACATTTATTCGCGACAACTTTTCTCTTTAACCCTTTCCCAAACAATCCCTGGTTTTTACGGGTCAGGAATAGAAGCCTTTTGAAAACATTGTGGGAAAAGGAGAAAATGCTGGTAACCAGCATTTTCTCCTTTTCCCACAATGTTTTCTACCCTGTCATATAGAAAAAACATCTCTTTAGCAGCTGTCAATTTGTCACCTGCACAATGCTTTCAAGTTGATCTGGTCCAAAATTTGCCTTTTGGAAAAGGGTTAAATGACGGATGAATGAATATTAAAGCGTAGCCTTTGCACCATTAAAGAGCATGGCCATAAAGCTTGCAACACGCAAAAAGGGGCATTCGGATATTGCGTAAAATGCCGTCTCGGATTAGCCTGCACAGTCGGCGCAGGCTAATCCGAGACGGCACTTAGGGCTACATTAGATTTTCTCCTGCTATAGACTTGCAGAAAACAGCAAATTACATAAAAATGGACAGTTTTCGTTTCGGGTTAGTCTGTGCTGACTGCCCAGGCTGATCCGAGACGACTATTTACATTAATGTCCGAATGCTCCAATTTTCGTGTTGCATGCCATATCTGTAAATCTTTCTTTCACATTGGAATCGGTTATGAGTCATTTGTTTGGCAAGACGTGAAAATGTCATATTTGACAAAATAAATGTCGTTTGCATCCCCTTTCACCCCCGTGTACATCTTGATTCGCTTAATCGCAAAATGTCAGATATGAAATAATAACGATCTTCTTTATCGTTTATTACCACAAGATGACTGTGTTCTTTGATCTTCAAACTGAAGACTTGGTGATATTTTTTTCCGTTCTACACACACATGAAAGCACAAAAGCGGATAGGGGCGATATTTGTTTTTTAACACGAAAATATTGAAATCGCGTGACCGTGTTGTCTTCGTTTGGAAAAAACAACAAGAAATGTTGCAAAGTTGACGAGATTCCGCTTGAATTCTTACGACCTTCAAAACCATAACTCATCAGCGGCACTACCAATGGAACAACCCTGGCATCTGTCACTCTCTTGTATATACATGTAAATGTTGTAAGCCATTCTTACGAAATAAGGTTGTCCCCGTATCAAACAGGATACGAAATGTTTTGGGAAAAAAAGTGTAAAAAAAAAAATGGTTATTCCCTATGTTATCAAACATTTTTTTTCTTTCTGTTTGTTTTTATAGAGGATAATCAACTGGTTGTTTTTGATATGAAAAATATCTCACGAGGATGCGTTGTTAGGCGTTGAAAAAACGAGTGCGAAGCACGAGTTTTTTTTAACGCTTTACGACGCGTCCGAGTGAGATATTTTTCATATAAAAAATAACAAGTTGATTATTCTATTTATTATATACCTTATTAACATCATTATTTGTAATTTTGCGTTTGAAAGTCGAAAAAAATGTCGAAAAAAAAGGTAGTTCCCAAATGACGTCAGGAAGTGAAAGTTGATAACGTCACTAGTGATGATATTTAGAGGTTATTACACGGCTGATGAGGGCCGGAGAGTGATATCGGCCCGCCACCTTGATATCTGCCCCGAGGGCTTTAGCCCGAGGGCAGATTTCGAGGTGGAGGGCCGATATCACTCTCCGGCCCTCATCAGCCGTGTAATAACCTCGTTATTACATTCATGGATCAATTGCACGTTTATTTTGGTTTTCTAGCGTGTTTAAATACTAAAAACAAAAATATCTTGTCTCCATTCGACACAACTTTTTTCCGCGGGTAAACGTCACATTCATGACGTCATTTATCATCACTATCGTAGAGCTGCGTATTTGCAGTATAGGACGTTTAAATAAACAGTTCTTCATGTTTGTTTATTGTTAAAAAGATGTTGCCATTATTGTTTCTCAATCAAAATATCCAATTTAGTGTGATAGGGATCAAAATTGAGAAACAGCATAAATAGAAAAGATGGTTGGTGCTTCGAATTATGAAACTTAATCAAGCTCGGTTCATCCGGCTCAATAGATAAAAATAGTAAAACTACTAGCCTATAGACACTACACATTGCCTGATAAGTTTCCCAATTGGACAACAACAATCTATTCTCTATTTATCACGTCTTTGTTGGTTAAACGATTCAATGTTGCCTGTAGTTTTGAAGATTTGTCCGCTAGCGATTGACGGACCGATTCCGCCATTTTTTTTCAAAATGGATGTTTTGAGAACGTTCGTTTGCGAGCGACTGTTCTGTTGCTATAGATATAGAACAAATATCTTATCAACGGGCAGGATATCAGATATCAGCCCGTTGCCCCGTCATATCTGCCCTCGCGTGACACTGATATTACACCATTTTCGGTGGAAAATGTTACTATTATTAGTAACAGAATGTAATAACAAAATTTATTACACTGGGAAATTCCAGGATTTCAGTGCTAGGTATATAATAAAAGCTATTCCTTTACACATGAGCCATGCTCTGAGAAAATGGAGCCTACTGCTTTTGCGAAAATTATCGGCCCAGGTCAGCCTGCGCGGTCCGCGCAGGCTGACCTTGGCCGAAAAATTTCGCTGTTGGTCAATTTTCTGTATGTCTATGGACAAATCTACCCTACGATTAGGTCAGTTGTTAAAATAGTTGACTATTAGTTATCTATAGCTATGTGTTTACTTTCTTTGGTAAAGTGCATCACGGAGTCGCATTAACCCTTAAAGCGCTGGAACCGACTGAACTTGTTTTTATGGACAGTATAGATCAAGATCAGACTGCACAGAACGTGCAGTCTGATCTTAGATCTACACTGTCCACTATTTTGTTACATATTCTGGCAAAGAAAAAAACTTGGTACAGCAATAATATCAGATGATTGTTTTCCTATTTAAAAATGTCTCTTGTTTTAATTCAGCACTTTAAGGGTTAAGACCCTTTATGTCAGAGCACGGCTCACATATAAACAATACCAGCCTTTTGTTTCGGTTTTTGTCAGAAACATGGGAAACGAAATGTGGATCTATATTTTCTAGAATTAAAAGTAACACAACTTCTGACTGGCTAAACCTTTGGTTTAGCCAATCAGAAGTTGTATTACTTTCAAATGTAATATGTATTATAGAATAAGACTAATAATGTTCTCAAGAATGGTTGCCAAATATAGACGCTGGTTCAATGCCTCTTTCAAAAGACATAGTAAAAGGAGTATGGATTTTTTTTTTTGTGCACGGCATAGATTAGATTCAAGAGTAGACTGCACAGAAGTGCATTCCGATCCTATATCCATACTGTCCGCCTGTAGAGTTAAGCCTAAAAGATAGAAATCTGTCTGTGTATAAGTGGACTGCTGTCGAGATCAGAGGTTTTGCGTATTTGTGCTGAAAGATCTGATTGATTCAATAAAATCTGGCTCATGCGTTTTTTGACGCTAAAAAGCCACGCCAAGCAGCCGTAAAACCTCTCCATGTTTGGAACCAAGGTTTTTTTTCATCTTCTAGAATGTCATTTTTATGTCTTTGCTGTAACATTGCCAAACCAAAACAAAATTGCTATTGCATACATTGTAGACCAAGATCAGACAGCATAGAAGGTACAATCTGATCTTCATCTACATTGTCCAAAACTTTGAGAAGTATTCTGAGTTAAACAACGGAGTCCCATATTACGCGATTTTGAGTCATTGTATCGTTTCATAAACGGACTGTCCATGTCTTATAATAATTGGAGTGCAACACGCGAAAAGGTGCATTCGGACATTTGCGTAAAGTGTCGTCCCGGATTAGCCTGCGCAGTCCGCGCAGGCTAATCCGAGACGACACTTTACGACTACATTAGATTTTGTGCTACAGTAGACTTGTGTAAAACAGAAAATCACATACAATCGGAAAGTGTCGTTTCGGATTAGCCTGTGCGGACTGCACATGCTGATCCGAGACGACACTTTACGCAAATGTCCGAATGACCCTTTTCGCGTGTTGCACTCCATATGTGGTAAGGATGATGGGAGAACATAAAAGCACCGACCTCGCGGAGCCAGGAATATAATGAGGGACTGATTGGTGGTTTGCAAGATATTGTTCAGACAGTGAAAAGACCCTCATTTTGTTCAAAATTTGTCGATGCTTTTTGTCGAGATTATAGGTTTGCTGTTAACTTGATTCTCTGTCTTCAGGCGCCCCCTTTCCCCCGCCATCAGTTTTTATAGGCTTTTGAATGAAGTTGCAAGAATTGATGGGTGGGGACGGGAGGGGAAATGCTCTGAGATACATTTTTAATGCAATGTTCGATTTACATGTATTACTAAAAACTACTTAAATTCGAAAAAAGATTTTAGGGATCAGACTGCTTGTCTATGCCTTCTGCTCTAGGTATTGATTCCGTTATCTGCCATCCATCGTTTAAAATCATATGTTTCATTTCTGTTAGATCTGTTTAAAGCCAAAGTGTCTAAACGGTAGAATATGTCATAGAATAACAGCGTAGATAAGACGGCACTTCACGGCTACATTAGATTTTTTGCTATAAACAGAAAATCTTGTAAAAAAAAAAAGAAAAGTGCCGTTTCGGATTAGCTTGCGCGGACAGCGCAGGCTGATTCGAGACGACACTTTAAACAAATTTTCGAATGCCCCCTTTTGCATCTTGCAGGCCGATAATGACAATGATTTCTAAAGGCCGTTTGGCAGTGTTAAAACTTACAATGCTGTACTGAACGTATTTCGCTTTTTCAACTTTAAAATGCTGTCCAGAAGTTACCCCACTAAAAAAATTACAATGCTTTCACGATGTTTAAATGCAAGTTCAATGTTCCATTGTTATCCCAACGGTACATTGCTATTCCAAAGTTTAAAACAATGCTGTGCTCCTAAAGGTACTGCAAATCCTTAAGTAACAGTGCTAAAGCACCATGTCTTTTCAAAGTAACCAAGAAATTCTTACGGAAATATGCCATCTCAAAGTACAGCCGTTACCCCGAGGTCACAAAGCTTACCCAGCGTTTAAATGCTATCCAGAAATTACAATAGCATTAGAAAGTAACGTTGCAATACCAAAACCTGTCATATTTGTCTAAATTTACTCTGCTATCTAAAAGTTACAACGCTATGTCAAGGTTACAGACCTATCTTAAAGTTACAAGGCTAATATGATGCACGCTACAAAACCATCCAAACCTTACTTTGCTATGTTACTGTGCTGTCTTGAATTTACTATCTTTAGGCAAGAATCAAATAACATCCTAAAACTATTTTTATGCTCCCCGAAGGGCGAGCATATAGTCGCCACTTCGTCTGTCCGTCCTTCCGTCCGTCCGTCCGTCCGTCCTTCCGTCCGTCTGTCCGTCTGTCCGTCCGTCCGTCCGTCCGTCCGAAGCGATTTCTCCACAACCCCTTGGCCAAATTGGATAAAACTTCATATATGAACTCCTTAGGGTAAGGCGCCGATATGCTTTTCCCGGATTTTCAATTTGACCCCATGTCATGGAAAAAGGGGGCTTAATGCAAAATTTCAATTTTTACCAATATCTCATTCAGTTTTTGTCAGAATATCATGAAAGTTCATGATTTTATTGTTTATGGAAAGTTTTAGCATGGGCCCTTGCTATTTTTAATCTGGGTGTTTTTTTTAAGTTGACGTTCTGTCATGGAAAAAGGGGGGCTTCTTGCAAAATTCCAATTTTTACTAATATTTCATTCAGTTTTGGTCAAAATTTCATTACACTTCATGGATATATCGTTTTTTTTTTTAAGTTTCACCATGTGCTCTTGTTTCTTTATCTATGTGTTTTTCAATTTGAACCTCTGTCATGGAAAAAGGGGGTTTCTTGTAAAATGAAAAAGGGGCCCTAATGCAAAATTGCAATTTTTACTAATATCTTGTTCAGTTTTTGTCAAAATTTCATGGTTATATCTTGTTTTACAAGTTTCAACATGTGCCCTTTCTTTTTGCAATCTATGAATTATTAATGCGCAAATACGTCTCTCCTGGTTTCTCAAATTAAAGGTGGCCCTTTAGATTTTTGGACGAAAATTTTACAAAAATGCAAAAAAATCATCCTTATACTCCCATAGCCTTTTAATTTGCGTACATAAAATACCAGTAGTCGAAAACCATCCGATAACATGAGAAATTAGAGATTCATTACGGACTAGGTTGACACCAACGGGAGACACGCTCTATTTTTAGATTATCAATTCTCTAATTTAAATACAGGAAAACACAGACAAAGTTTAAAACATCCGTCCAAAGAAGACATTATGGAAAATAAATATTACACGTTTGTTATGTAATGGAATTTAAGCGTTATTAGTCATGTGCCAGTCACTTGACATTCCCACAATGCTTTATTGATTTTTGGCGCGAAATCTAAAAATAGCTTAAGAGGCTACGTAGCCTTTTAAGGGAATACCGTCCAAAAATTTTTTTGTAATTTTATGATTCTTAATTATTGATGATTTGTATTGTTTTTTCATATAAATTTTAATGATATATATATTTTTTAATTTGGTGTAATGTGAAAATTCTAAATACCCACCTTAAAGGCTGCATCATGGAAAAAGGGGACTTCATGGAAAAAATTGTTTTTCACTAGGTTCTCCTTTATCAGTGCTCAAAACTTTGTGAAATTTCAAATCTGAACTTTGTTGGAACGTTGCCCAGGTACCTCTCTTCCTTTTTCTCAATTTAAGGCTGCGTCTCGGAAAAAGGGGGCTTCATGTAAAAAATTGTTTTATGTAATATTTAATTCATGACTGCTCAAAATTTTATGAAATTTCGAATTTTGAATTATTATTCAAAAATGCCACAAACCACACACCCGTTGTATTTATTTCAATGATCCAATATTGTCTTATGGGAAAAGGGGGCTTAAAGGGGGCTTATTGGGCTTATTGTCCTCTACAAGTTTGTGTTGGCTATCTCTAAGATAATAAGTGCCTTTTCACTTCAAATTTTGGGGGGCATGAACAGGTTCTTCTAGGAGAAAAGAAGTGAATTTCTATCAATTTCTTACATTTTATGACAAGCACTTGTTCGGGGAGCATAACCCGTCTCTGACGGCTCTTGTTTATCATGAAGATGCAATGCTTTATCAAAGAATTGTGCAAGCACAAAGTTACCTTGCTGTCCGAAAGTTTTAAAAATGTTAGCCTATAGTTACTCTGCTACCCCAAAGTCCCTCCACTTTTCCAAAGTCCTAATGCTAGCAAAAAGTTTCGATGCTCTGCCGAAATCGATAGGCAATCCCTTTGTTACTCAGCTATATTAAAGTTACAATGCTAATCTGAAAAAATTCTAAAAAGTCCCTACCTGTTAAAAGTTACTTAAAATATACACATTGTGATCTTTTCATCTCATTGAAGGGAAGACTTTCCACTATATTACCCCTCCAAAGAAAAATAATACTAGGACTGGTTTTGTTTTGTTGCGGTTTTCTCCCCTGGAATACCTATACCTGAACAAGCGAAGTTTGTATTAACCCTTTCCCAAACAATCCCTGGTTTTTACGACGCAGAGGAAGAAGCATTCTGAAAACATTGTGGGAAAAGGAGAAAATGCTGGTTACCAGCATTTTCTCCCTTTCCCACAATGTTTTCTAGTCTTCTAAAGTCAAGTTTCAATTTTTGAGTCACCTTTATCATATCGTCTGCAAATGCTTTCAATTTGGACAAGTCAGAAATTTTGTCGTTTGGTAAAGGGTTAAATAAGGAAAGAGCAAGAAAATAAAGGATTTCAAGTGCCTTTCACAAGGCAGGTGCTGGTTTGATGAAGGCAAATATATTCTTATGTGTTCACACCTTGGATCTGTAGCAGTGATCTCTTCTAATTGGTCGACAGAGGTGGCCACTGAGACAAAGTTGGCTATTGCGTGCTGTTACTATTTCTTTTGTTATTGGCCGCTGCGATATAGGAAAATAATGTTGAAAACTGCCTTTAACACCATAAAAAAGTAACAAAAATTACCTGAACAAGGATATTTTCACTGTGAACAGCTGCAAAATTGCATCGAGAGGTGAGTAGTTGACAATAATGTGAATGGCCTCTGCAGTTGATTGGTTTTAGTTGAACGAATACCGTCTTTGTTTTAACCCTTTACCCCATAAGGCATTTCTATGGTATCTCTAATTGACCCTAAATATCAGCAAGGATGAAGCCGTTTCTCATGTGTATATGACACCTTTTGATAGTGTAGAAAACATTGTGGCAAAAGGTGAAATTGCTCATCACGAGCAATTTCATCTTTTGCCACAATGTTTTCCTCAGTCTCCTACAAGCTATGCGTAGAAATGAGTATCTATGGAGTAAAGGGTTAATGCAGTCACCGAAGTATGGCTATCAATGAATAGAACTGGTCAGTGGTCACAAGTTCAAATACCTGCTAGGTTACGGTTTATACTCGTACATACAATTTACGTATGTATCATAACATAAACATTTGCCATATCTTAATACTTGTAAAGGAGGCGTTAATAAAAATCAATTATTATTTCAACACTTATTTTTCTTTGGGAAACTGACTTCTTTTGGGGTAGCGTATTTGTAAAATCAAACTGAACGTTCTCTGCATTCTGATCTTGATCTGTACTGTCCGCTAAGGGTTTGTGGGTCGCACGCAGCAGCCAAAGGATTAATCGCTGTAGATTTTACCTTGGCAATGACCTTGAATAATCGCATCTCTAAATATCAAAGCGCTGAAAGCACTGAAATGGTTTACATGTCAATCAAAGCGCTGACAGCCTTACGATGATGCTCAGTTAAAAATTGAAGAAGGTTTCGAGGACCGAACAACCAAAAATGGAACAAGTTTATTTAATTGCTTTAAGTCATTTTAACTAACTTGTTACACTTTTTTTTTACAGTATGTCGAACATTACCTCATTTATCAGGTAGCAATACCATACGTATTCACATTTTGGACATTATCTTTATTCAACATCATAATTAGCCTTAATAGAGCTAAATTTGGAACAGAGATCGAGCTACAAATCGTATGATTATTGATTAACATCAAAGTACACTTCGATCACATAGTCTTCATGTCGCTTGAAGCTCAATACCAATTTTTTCCTAGAGCAATTAATACATTGAAATGAATACGCAAAAATAAGATTTTTTTAGACTGAATTTTGCGCTCTATGGAAAGAATCTGTGATACTGTAACTTGTGCACTCATGTATACAAAGAAAAAGCCATGATTTATGTCTACTTCAAGATGAAAGAGCATAAGTTCAGATATCTGGATCGGACAATCAAATTTTGAATCAGAATTTTCTCTTATAATTTTGTTATTCTGTTGGCCGTTTTTATAGTAATAATAATAATAATAATAATAATAATAATAATTCAGTTTCATTTCATTCATTTTGATAATGATAATAGTAAAAATTATCATGTTATCGGTACCAATTACAAGAATGATAATAGTAATAATGATAACAGTTGAACGATGTCTGAAATCCCCGTAATTTACACTTACAAATGTCTTAAAAAGAAATTTGAATGATTTTGGGTCTGGATTGTTCAGCCATTTAGAAACATTGTCGTTTTTTAATGTATCCACACAAAAAGCCAGTTATGTAATATTGTAGATTAAGAAAAACAATTTTTTTTAACAGCGACTGTTGCACCCCTTTCTGCTTCTTTGCTTATCACTTAGATCCTATATATTCATACGCAACCCTAAAGATGTTGAAGACATTAGACACAATAAGCACAGAGCTTCTGTCGCATAGATCAGATGTTCTGGGTTCGATCTTTGTGAGGGATGGTGCCAAGCTTTCGAACATCTGTCATTTTGGTACGAGTACCTGTTTCCTGGAAACAATCAGTGGAAGTGGTCGAGTACATTGTAGTATATGTACTAGAATCGATGAAAATGAATGGTATCGAATAAGAAGTATGCACTTATGTGCCATGCAGAGAGGGTTAAGAATTAATCACTATTATAGATTAAAAAATAATTAAAACATACCGAAGCATTATAGGATCTGAGAAACGAATAGTGAAGACACCTGGTTGTGCTTGGTGCCACTTGTTGTTATTATTGTTTGAAGAGGGGGCGTGCATATAATAAAATCTTTATCGAAACGTTTTTGATTACAGAGGCATCAAAAGTTAGGTGGAAACATCAATCAGTCTGACACCTCTTAAGAGAAGCACTAAGCAGCTCTGCAATAACTGAATTCATTATGCGTGTTTGATCCTGAACATATTGTTACGGGGGACCATTCCTTCATGCATGGCTTCATCCCGGTTGAAATAACATACCTAACAACTGTGTCAGGGAGAAATCTTTTTAGCACAGTTTTATGTGTTGGCCTTTCGTTTGGGTGTTCTAGGTTCGAATCCTCCCCGGTCCCTCTAATTCTGCCATGCATTTGTTAATTTGTTTCTTTGTTACGGACTTTGTTCGTAAGAATATACCCCCGATTACTGAAAATTACGGTATTAAGCTTTGATGTTTCCTAACTTAAGTTATAGGGGTATAAATGAAATTCCACTTGGCTGGATGTGTTATCCAATTATTGTCCTTCAAGTACACAAGACATACCCCATTTACTTCAATTATTCACAAAATGTATTCAGTTAGCATGACATAGCCGACACAAGGCAGCCATCTTGTCATGCAGGTATATTCGCGGAAAGTCGGGAAAAAAACACAATGTTTCAAAAAAATAGACTGACCTTTGATCTCCACCTTTAATTAACACGTTGACGTGACACCCATTAAAAGCAAAACATCGTGGGAGTATGAGAATTTTCAAAAGTGGTTCTGTCTTGAAATAATTTGCAGTTTTTATGAAAAGGTGTCATGGTGCGAGTGAAATTACATTTTCTAAAAATGAGTTTTTCCCAGTAGCCAATTTGCCGACTTAAACCTCATTTTTCTGCGATTTTTGCAGATGATAACAAAATCAACAAATGGTATGACCTCACCAGCCTCGATAAAGTATCTTGTGACATACCCTAAAAATAACATGGTGGCGAACTTCGATGTACCGCGATTTTAGATGATTTGATGATGGAATTGTAAAGGCATAAAACATATGATTTGTAAAAAGGGACTTAATGCATATGAAAACATTACCGACCCATATCATTTAGGACAAGTGCATATCATGGGTTTCATAGCTCTATGTCTTTTGAACAGTTTTTTTTTTGTTATTGCCCCATTTTATTTATAAATTTTGGTAAGAAAAGTGGGGTGTCAATCGGCGACAAGACACTGGGGCCTGTATTCATCAACCATTCTTTCGAACATTCTTTGTATGTTTCTCCATAATTTTCTAACTTTTTAAAATTACACAACTTCTGATTGGCTAAACCGAATGATTTAGCCAATCAGGAGTTGTGTTTCTATCAAATTTGGAAAAAACTTCGAGAATTAGACCGAGAATGTTCTTAAAAAGTTTTGTAAATCATGAAGGGGTCGGACTCTGATAATGGTATTTATACGCCTGTGACAAGTCTAGTTTTGCCAAGCCTATTAGACAAAAAAAAACTTTCAAAATACACTGGATTGTACTTTATGCCCACGAAAGGGGTTGAGTTGGTATACTCTGCGCTAAAAGAGGTCAAACAAAAAATATTCATGCATAACATTAATGGCGCCGCAAATCAGTTGTTTCTGAAATATGGCACAGTACATTATTCCAAAAATGACCATTGCAAATCTATGCAGAACTCGATGAAAAATTAACTGAGAACCCCTATATAATCTGTAGAATGCGACTTAAAACTTCAAAAAGAAAGAACCAATAGTGATAAGACACAATCATAGCCATTCTTCGGCGAAATTTAACATAGTTTCAATTTGAGATGTGTACAAAAGCAGTTGTAGTAAAACTAGGTTCTAAATTACCGAATTGATATTAAAACAGGTTATGAAATGACCAAAGTGGTTACGAAATGATCGAAGTGAGTGCAAAATGATCCACATAAAAAGTAAACTTGGGTACGAAATGGCTTAGGAACGAAAAGACCTAGTTACGAAATCGCCTGAAACGAGGTTAACAATATGGCTGCCTCCATAGGTAGTTTTCAAAAGCGAATAAAAATATAGTGCCGCCGCTCATGCGGAGCCACAACGTACAAAGTAAGTCTCGTTATAATTCCAATCCAGCCATACCAAACATTGTCGCTTCTCTCAAGTTACATAAAAATTTAAGACGAAGATCGGCCTACACATCCGTTTAATCTTTTCGCTACCCATGAATGGTCTTAGAATACATTCTTGCTGCACTGAAGCCGAATTTCATAAAAAAGATTAGTATCAAGTAGCAGAATGCGTAGATCCAAGATCAGATTGCATGTTTTATGCAATTTGATTTTGATCCATGCCATTCGTAAACGCCATCCAAGGCGACATTGGCAATGAGGGTAAAACTAAGCTTGATCTGCACCCACTTCTTGAATATTTTACAAATCTTTGCATTTCCCATTAACTCTTTTATGGGACTGAAAAAAAAATATAAATAAGTAGGTCGGTATAAGCACTATCACAGGCCAGACTGTTTTTTTTATCGTCATCCCTATAGACTGTTTTTTTTTTATCGTCATCCCTTTATCAAGAGATCCCCCTGTAAGGAAGCTTTAAAGGAAGCTTTAAAAGCGTCGTGGAAAAAGGAGAAATGCTAGTGAAAAACATTTACACCTTTCACAAAATGCTTGCCACCAATTAACTCTTTCCCAAACAAGCCCTGGTTTTTACGTGTCTGCAGTACAAGTCTTTAGAAAACACTATGGGAAAAGGAGAAATTGCTCGGAAAGAGCAATTCCTCCTTTTCCCATGGTGATTTCTAGGAAAACTTTCTGCCATTCTCATCAAACTCAAAATTGTCACCTGCAAACAATTTGAGTTTGGGACAGGCTAAAATTTGTCAATTGGGAAAGGGTTAAATAACACAGCCTATCATTTGCACCACGCTTAACTTTTCGTCGGAGTATGATTTCAGTATGGGCAAGTCGATATAATCTGTCGTCTGGTATACAGATTACGTATATATCGCTGTGAGTGATATTGAATGGAACTCCACGCCTGTTGTGCCTTCATTTTATATTGATACAAGTGTATCTGTACTCGTAGCGTTAAAATCTGGTAGAATTTCCCGCTTAGGGAATAAGGTGTGTCCCTATAATTGGTGCCCTGCTCGGGGAGTTGATGTCAGCCAGGTATTTACCCTGCTCAGGGAGTTAATGGTGCTTCTGTTAGAGTGGCCTGCCCAGGGAATTAGTGGTGATACTATATATAGTAGACGTTTTGGAAGGTTGTTTTCTCTTTGACATTTTGCAACGAACTAAATAGTGAATGAGTAAAAGCAAAGACAACAATAAATAGTGTGAATGTGAAGGTAATCGTTGAACAAAGTATCGATGGAAGATTATACCTTGGCAACTGGTATTGGCATCCTTGAAAAGTAAGTAACTGTTAAGTAACTGATAGTTCGATTAGGGTATTTCTGTGATTTTCTGACTAGCTGCAAAGTTAATGTTTTGGTAATAAAAACTTGGACATTATATTGAGAGAAGGAGAAATGAGAAAAAGGAGAGAGAGAGAAAGAGAGAGCGATGTAGAGAGAGAGAGAGAGAGAGAGAAGGAGAGAGAGAGAGAGAGCTCTAGAGAGAGACATTGCATATGCGAGTGTGTGTTTTCTTACCACACCATACTGCACCTTTTCTGATCCCCTACAGGTTAGATGGACTTTCTAGACTAAGATCAAACTATTAGTACAGAGCCATTTTTTAGCCAAAACGTTGCTTTTAAAATACAGTCCATGTTTATTAACGGAATTATTTGCCCTTGTACGTAACCCTCCCGAGGTTTAAACGACCCTAAAGGGAAAAAACAATAGTTTTCGACACTTAACCCTTTACTCCATAGATACTCATTTCTACGCGTTGCTTATAGAAGCCTTTGAAAAACATTGTGGCAAAAGATGAAATTGCTCGGGAATGAAATGGCTTCATCCTTGCTCTTATTTAGGGTCAATTAGGGATAACATAGAAATGCCTTATGGGGTAAAGGATTAAGACCATTACTGCTTGAAACTTTGTGAAAAAAAAAAGAGAAAACGATGGAAATCAACGTCTTTATTTTTTTCACACTGTTTTCTATCCTCCCCCGCAAAAAAGTTTTTTTTATTCATATTTTGTCGTCTGCATAATGTTTAAAGTTGGAAGAGTCTGAATACCGTGTTTCTCCTAATTAAAGCGCCCTCCTTAACAGTAGCTACCTCACCCAGAAAAAAATCCTTATATCATGATAACATATTTTTATACTGCAAAGAAATTTCTCGTGATCTGATTGGTTAACATGCTGGAAGCATATATATCATGTACCCTGGCAAAAACCACGTAAAGCCAGTTTCCATCACTACACGTGCAACACAACATCCAAAATGGCAGCGTCGATCGATTACCAGACTGCACATTTATGCTCCAAACTGCAGGTTTTAGTGACGTCAGTTTCAAGTGATGTCAGTTTTCATTGAATTGGGGCACACAGAAGGGAATTTCTATTTCGTCAGCATACTCGATTCTAGACATTATAATAAGGCAAATTTCGCTTAAAGTGCTTTGAAAGGGTAAAACCTTGCAGTAATGTAAATTCGTTGTACGGTCAGGTGGCTGGGGACTTGGAAACTTGTTCACGGTTGAGTCAAATCATATCGCCACCTGGCCTTCGATATAATTTGACACAGCCGTGAACAAGTTTCAAAGTCCCCTTCCACCTGACCTTACAACTAGTACTGTACATAAATTGTTTAAAATGACAATATTTGAAGAATTTGATAAACATTTTCATCTAATTTGGTTAATATTTCCTCTTAACAAACACAAAAACACCAAAAAATACAAAATTGGACCGACTTATTTGCCTTGCAAATTGGGTACAAAATAAAGGCTCCCTATCCAGTATGTTTTGCATCGCTCCCGTTAGCTTTTATTAGAAGAAGTACAGTATTTGTCGTCTGATAAACACTTAGTCCACTATCTTACACTCTTAAGTTGAAAGGTGTTCACGTGACCTGATGGATGCTGCTATTCTTTTTACATATATATACGTTTATCAGACTACAAACTGTTATACATGTTCAGTATGAAAGAAATAGCAGACGACACACTAAATGTGGCTCGTTTTATGCGATGTGTCATTGGAGGCGTGGCAAATGTCGTTTGGAAGGGGACAACCACTGGTTACCAAATAGATCTAACTGATATATAAGTTTCTTTTTCCAATAGGATTCGTAACTCGTTACTAAACGACAAAATTTTAGACTGGTGCAAATTTAAAGCATTTGGCGACGTCAAATGGAATGTGGATCAAATGACAAACTTATCTTCGAACGGTTAGAAAACATTGTGGAAAAAGGAGAAAATGCTGGTTACCAGCATTTTCTCCTTTTCCCACAATGTTTTCAAAAGCCTCATTCTGTAGGTTCCTTCAAACTCGAGATTGTGTTGTAAAGGGTTAAAAGCCAACATTCCAAGGCTCAAACAGGACATTGTATTTTTGTTCAGGGAAATTAACTTTTTAAAAAATAAAAATAAAATAACGACGCAGGTGTTTCGTTCATTAGCCCTTTAGCCCCTGTGACGAACATTTTAGTTGACTGTATGTTTGTTCGTTTGCTTTCAACATTTTTTTTTGTATATTTAACCATGGTGGTTGTTTCCTTGTTTGTGAGTTAGAGAGACAGGCCTCGAAGTCATATGATTCCGAGTTCGATACCCGGAAACGGGTACCCACTTAGGATAGCATTGGCTATTTCTTTCGGTGCAAGTACTGGTGTAGTTCCCAGGAAGCAAAATCGAGAGAGATAAGTCTAAGTTGGTAAGAACTTGTTTCTCAATCGATGTAAAATGAAATATGTTTAAATTGAACTACTGATCACCAGCATTTTCTCTTTTTCTCACAATGTTTCTATCCTATTGGAAACAAATTTCAATTTTTGGGTTACCTTTATTTTGTCACCTGTAAGAACTTTCAATTTGGAGCCTCCTAGTCGTATGGTAAAGAGTAAAGAGTTGTTTTCTTCTGTCACAGTGTTTAAAAGTGTGAGTTGCTTTAAACATGACCACATTGGCACAGACGATTTTATTTGTTTTGCTTATAGTAGACAACTTCTACAGGTTTTAATAATAAGTGATAAATGCTTTTTTTTTTCTTCACAAATCTTTTGCCATGTACTATACATGATTTAAATGTAAATTCTTGTTGATTTTCGATATTCTGAAATGAAGTTTTTAACATCGTTGGCTGCATTTTTGTGGAAGACACGTTTTTACTCTTTACCAATTTCGCTTTTTGTACGACCTTGAGAATGGAGGTATTTGAATAATTATGTGAAAAGCAGAAAATACTTGTAACCAATACTTTCATCTTCTCTTATAATTATTGGCATGCAACAGGCGAAAAGGGGCATTCGGACCTCTGCGTGAAGTGCTGTTTCGGATCAGCCTGCGCGGTCGCGCAGGCTGATCTAGAACGACACTTTTCGTTAATATGCAATTTTCTGATTTTCGTAAGTCTACTGTAGCACAAAATCTTATTTAGCCGTAAAGTGTCGTCTCGGATTAGCCTGCGCGGACTGCACAGGCTAATCTGAGACGCCACTTTGCGCAAATGTCCGAATGCCCCTTTTCGCCTGTTGCAAGCCGATTATTGTCTATCCTTTCAAAGAAAATTCCTAGCATTTAAACAGAAATCATCATGTCGTCTGCAAATTCTTTAAATTTGGACCAGTCTGAAATTTTAATATCGTCTGCTAGAGAGTTTAAGCTGCTTAGCGCGAATCACTAACCTTTAGCAGACAGTTTAAATCAAGATCAGACGGCTCAAAACATGCAATCTGATCTTTGACATAATTATATATACCGATAAGAACATCATATCCCCCCCCACTAAAATAAAAAAACATATAGCTATCCATACATCTGCAGGTTATGTGCAGCCTGATCTTGATCTACGCTCACTAAAGATAACTGTCCCGAAAGACGATGTTACTTTTCGACTGGTGCACAATAAATGTCCAAATATGAAAAAAATCACCGTGTCGTCTCATTATTGAGACTAGATCTACGCTGTCCATAACAGCTTATGGTCTTTGAAATCGCCGAATTTCAGTTTTAGCTATTTAACGTTTCATTTCACCTATTGAGCAGAATAAGAGTTAATGAAGAACATACCACCCAAAATAAAAACATAGTACATATGATAAGGATTTAATTTAACTCATTACCAGACGACAATATTATAGACTTGTCCAAACTGAAAGCATTTGCAGACGACAAAATAAAAGTGACTGGAAATTTGAAATTTGTTTTGTGAACGGTAGAAAACATTGTGGGAAAAGGAGAAAATGCTGGTTACCAGCATTTTCTCCTTTTCCCAAAATGTTTTCTAAATGCTTCTTTCTCAGGGTCGCCAAAAGTAGGGATTGTTTGGTAATGGGTTAATTGTTATATTTCACCAATTTAGAGTTAATGAAATAACAAAGAATAAGAGTTAATGAAGAACATACCACCCAAATAAAAACATAGTACATGTGATAAGGATTTAATTTAAATCACAAGGCAACGGGACATTTTTTTTTTTATAAATGAATCAACGCAACTGGTGTTCGGGTGTTATGTTTCAAGTCGACTCCGCCAAAGAAAAAAACCTTTATTTGTTTACTACATGTATAGCTATTCATACATTGGATACAGTGGCTATTGAAAAGAGGGAGTAAATAATATGGTAACGCGAAAATAACGATGGATTTACCCTATGCAGCAGTGAATGTTTTTTTTTAATGTAAAAGTTTCTTACAACTAAGTGTTCAGTGGTTCTGGGAATTTCAAAAAGAGAAAGGCAAGTCAATCTATGTTAATGTCGCTTTTCTCTGTCTGCCTGTCTGTCTGTCTCGCTTTCTCTCTCTGTCTCTGTCTCTCTCTCTTTTCCCCCGTCTAGCTCTGTCTCGCTTTCTTGATATATGCAGTCGAAGACTGGAGCTAATTAGTCTTTCACATGCAGGGTTTAAAACAAAGACTCACCGCTTTAATTTCTAGCTTGGTTAATTTCCTAACCAAGATTTGAAGACAGTCATTGCTACTAGGTTTTTTTTTTTGCTTGCCGTTACGCATATTTTGACCAGGAATCCTTTCAATTCGGATGGAGAAGGCTTTTGAAAACATTGTGTGAAAAGGAGAAAATGCTTGTAACCAGCATTTCCTCCTTTTCCCACGGTGATGGCTTGGAAAGAATCTTATGGGAACAGCAAGTAACAGGAACTGGACAATATATAGACAGATGCGTTCACAGTCTATATTTCAACGAGATATTTTTTTAAAACGGATTTACACACCAACCAACAACAACAACCAACCTGGGTCCGTATTCACCAACCATTCTTAAGAACATTCTTTGACTCATTCTCTATTCTCCAAGTTTTCTAAATTTGAAATTAATACAACTTCTGATTGGCTAAACCAAATGATTTTAACCCAATCAGAAGTGGTGTTACTTTCAAACTTAGAAAATTTTAGAGAAAAAGTTAAAGAACGTTCTTAAGAGTGCATGGTTGGTAAATACGGACCCAGTTGGGATTAAGATCAGACTGTGAAATAATGTCACTTTAATCCTTTACCAAACAATGACGACTAACTACCCTGAAAGAGAGGGCTTTTCAAAACATTGTGAGAAAAGGATAAAATTTCATATGAGCTATTTTATATGAAACTGTCATCCAGCAAATGCTTTCAATTCGGACAGAGAAGGCTTTTTTAAACATTGTGGGAAAAGGAGAAAATGCTGGTTATCAGCATTTTCTCCTTTTTCCACAGTGTTTTCCTCCATTTCAAAGAAATATTATTTCATATGAGCTACATTGAAATTGTCATCCAGCAAAAAGCTTTGAATTCGGACAGAGAAGGCTTTTGAAAACATCGTGGGAAAAGGAGAAAATGCTGGTAACCAGCATTTTCTCCTTTTCCCACAATGTTTTCTTCCCTTTCAAAAAAAATAATTTCATATAAGCCACATTGAAATTGTCATCCAGTAAAAGCTTTCAATTCGGACAGAGAAGGCTTTTAAAAACATTGTGGGAAAAGGAGAAAATGCTGGTTATCAGCATTTTCTCCTTTTCCTTCAAATGCTTTCTTCGCTTTCAAAGAAAAGTCATTTCATATGAGCCACATTTTGTCATCAGTAAATACTTTCAATTCGGACAGGTCTAAATTCTTGTCATGTGGTAAAGGGTTAACTTAGTCTCAATAATGAGACACTACGGTGATTTTTTTTTTCATATTTGGGCATTTATTGTGCCCCATACCTACCAAGAGGGGGGCCAGTCAAAAAGTAACACCGCCTTTAAGGACAGTTATCTCTACTAAGGGTTAACTGATTGCTGTGTCGAGACATTATAGTCACAGAGGAGGTTGCAATAGAAATCATGTAGATCTTATTTCTGGACTAGGTGTCTGTTGGGTTTATTGTGTACTTTAACCCTCATTCTGCGATAAAAAGTAAACAAAACTTTCAAATCTATAGTGCTTCAATAGTTTTCTTCTTTTAAGAACAGATATCCCCTCGACGGATAGTTTAGATCTATGTTCTGTGCAGTCTGATCTTGATCGATGTTGTCCGCAAAGTTTATTAAGTCGCGCATAGTATCCAAAGGGTTAAGGTGTTAACATTTTGGCAAAAGGAGAAAATGCTGGTAACCCTACTCTTGACGACCCTGAGAAAGGAGCCTTTAGAAAACACTTTGGGAATAGGAGAAAATGCTGGTAACCAGCATTTTCTCCTTTTCCAACAATGTTTTCTACGCACCCTCCACAAAACAAATTTTAGATTTCCAGTCACTTTTATTTTGTCTACTGCAAATGCTTTCAATTTGGACAAACCTAAATTTTTCTCGTTTGGTAATGAGTTAAGGGAAATAATAACGTTGAGGGAACTGAAACAATTTTTTGTTACCAGCGTTTCCTCTGTATTCCTTGTGTTTTTTCATGAAAGCTTCTACTGCAGCATCTTTGCGAGCCAAGGTTACGATCACTACGTGGATCTTACCTTGGCTGATTGAGCCCGATTTCGAGATTCCTGCGATGCGCCCTCTATTGGATGCTGGTTATTATCGCCCTTTACATCATATTTCTAAAAGCAAATGAAATATCGTTTTACAAACCGCTTACGAATACACATGAAGCGATAAGCAGACATCCACGTGGGTTTCCATGTTTTACCTTCTATTCGAAAGTTAGCGACCTTGTTCTATTTTAATCAAAGATGAAATGCTACGAGCGATTTCATTCGTTGCAGCTAGAGCTGGCTGCATCCAAAGAAAAAGCGTATCGGGTGAACATAAAAATCAAGCTCGATCCGCCAAGGGTAGAGTAACGTAGTGAATCGTCGGCCTTGGCTAGCGAAGATGCTACTGCAGAGATGTAAACACTCACATTTAGATAGTACTAGGTCAAAGGTTGGGATTAGAGATGCAAATGTAATCAGAGGTAGAGACATACTTCGTTCATGGTTGAATGATGAAGGTGTATATGCCATTTGATATAAGCTTTCGTCGAAGAATAGCTACCGAAACTTAGTTAAATATAATTTATTTTTTTCTTTCATATTCATACTTTTCGGTAGTGTATCGAGAAAAAAAGATAGTCGATTATGGTTTGATATTTTATGGTTAAGACCAGTGAAAATTACCGATTACATATTTTCTATGTCTTGAATTGAGGACGGAAATAGTAGTTTCTGCGCATTAGTTCTCTATAGGTAAACTTCTCATGCCATTCAGCCAGAAGGAAATGTAACGTAATTTACGCGCATTTACCTAACATTTCTCGCGCTTTACATAATATAGTGATGCGTTGTTATGTGGCGGGGGAATTTTGACGAGAGTCACGATGAAAAAGAAAGTATTGTGATAGCCTTGTCGCCGTCTTCGTCCCGATCGTCGTCGTGATTCGAAAATCATCAACAGCATTTCTGTCATTACTAAAGACTTCTATCGCAGGCTAGTTTTTCACCATGAAATAGAAAATCCATGTCAGGACATCTCACGATAATCTCATAATGTTTTTGAAGAAGTTATTTCCTCTTTTCGACGTAGAATGGTCACTGAAAAGGCAAATGCAGCCGCTTGTCGGCTCCAAATGTGGTACTCTTCTCTGTGCTCGTCGAGCAACTTCGATCAAAATTCACGTGTTATGATTTTAACTTACGTCCGAATATTACGCGAAATGTCCAGTCTTTTATGTCGCTGTAAACTGTATTGCTAGACTACCAGAAATTTTACAACTTTACAAGTAGACAAGATATAAAGGATCTGTCATGAGTTGGTTTTTGAGATAGAAATTATCAAAAGAGCCTTCAAAAATGTTATTAAACGAGACTTTGGCGAGCGTAATGACATTTTTCTTGTGTGTGTAGACGAGTTCAATAACTTTTCACCTCAAAAGCCAACGAATGTCATATTCTTTTTGATCACATCACTTTTTAACAAGATTTATAGTCCAAAATGTGAATAATAGAGGTATACATGTATCACGAGTAGTGAAATTTACATGATGCATTTGCGCGTTCTTTGACGGGTACATTACGAACGAAAACTAGTTCCGAAGAAACTTGAATATATTGATTTTGTTTTTAGTCTGAAAGTGATTAAAAAAAAAAAATATCACGAGTAAGAATTTTGATCACTAATTTCCATCGGGACTTACAGCAATTTTGAGTATTGACCAAATAAAGCGCTATTACCTTATCTAAAACGTTGTGTGAGACGAGAAATTTCGTAATGGCTGTATTACATTGAAAACAAGGAGTTATGTGATAAACTGGTTTTCATAAAATACGTTACAAAACAATCTACTAGGTATATGTGGCAATGCAGGCATGGTCAATTTGAATTTAACAATTACTACACGTTTAATTGATTCTATTCATTTTTTTCGTTGAAAAGGTCGATGTCCTATGTATTTTTAGAAATCGGCTAGTTAATGGGTGAAATGTCATCTAAAAGTTACTTTTTGTGTGTGTGAAATTGTTATTTCCGGCCGTTTTCAGTAAATTTTCACTTACATCTCCGTGGCAGCAAAACCATCGATATTTTTTCGTCGTCGATGTTCTGGATTTCCAAGGGATTTGTAGTGCCTTGTGGATACTTCCACGTGATTACAGTTAGCCGCAGGGAGAACGAATGGGAATTGTTGGCCCAGGCTCCCATGAATGAGGCATAGTCTGCGAAAAGGCGGCTTTTTGCATCTGCAAAAAGTATCGGCTCATGTCAGCCTGCGCGGAAAGCGCAGGCTGACATGAGCCGATACTTTTTGCTATTTGTATATTTCGTGCTTGTCTAAAGATTCAGTCAACGTTAGATAAACTGAATTTCTTACATACATAATTATGCCATCATATATTTTGCATTATGCATCAGGGAGATGCATGAAAACCCTTTTGCCAGACCATAGCTCCATTCTACTTGCGCCTTTACTCCATTTTACCTGGCAACTTGTAGACCGACTGCTCTTATTCGACTTTCTTGACGCTTAGAGATTTAAACTTTTAAGCTTGAATAAATATTACTTTTTAGGACAGTGTAGACCCAAGATCATTCTGCGCATAACATAGAGTTTGATCTTAGATCTACTCTATCGGATATTGTGTTCTTCTCTATCGGATATTGTGTGAACTATTGCTAAAAAAGAACCCTTAAACAATTGATTAAACATGATTATAAACGTCGAAAAAAATGTTATGTTGGGAAACGAAAATGAAGTTTATTATTATTCTACACACCAAAATCTATGCAATAAGGTGAGAGGGAACGAAACTCATTGTGTGTGCGTTTACATATGGCTGGCTCCCGAATATTTTCCCTACGGGAGGCATCTTTCGAGAAGGTGCAATAATATTCATGAATCAGGTAGCGTCACTATTATGAATCGTCAATTTTGCACCGTTTGGTATTATTTATAATTGATGCACAGTGCTTTTATCATTAAAACCACACTTTTCATTATGTAATTCGGAATAGGCTCAGCATCCATCCATTCGCCCCCTCCGTTATTTATTTTTAGCTCACCTGATCACAACGTGCTCAAGGTGAGCTATTGTGATGGCCCTCTGTCTGGCATCCGTCGTCCGTCAACAATTTCTTCTAACATCTTCTCCTAAACCACTCAGCCAATCTTGGTGAAACTTTGCAGGGATGTTCCTTTGGTTACGCTCTACCAAAGATGTTCAACGAATTCAATTCCACCCATAACTCTGGCTGCCATGGCAACAAAAAGGGGGAAAAGTTTGTTTTTTATTCAGATATTCTCCTCTGAAGGCGTAGAGCTTTTATATTTGGTATGCAGCATCTCATAGTAGACCTTAATCATGTTTGTTCATATGATGCACCTGGGGTCAAAACTTCTCCCCCTTCCCGACCGCCCCCCCCCCCCCCCCCCTCACGGGGTCTAAAGTTTTAACATAGGTACAAAGAAGGAAATGTTTAAGATTCTTCTTCTCTGAAAGTGGACGGCATAGAGCTTTGATATTTGGTATGTAGTATCCCCTAGTGGACCTGTACCATGTTTTTTCATATGATACCCCTAAGGTTAAAAGTGGCCCGGGACACCTGGGACACACAAGTTTAAAAATAGGAACAAAGAAGGAGAACGTTAGAATTCTTCTTCTCTGACTCTGAAACTTTGTTAGCCCTCCAGACCATAACATGTTCAGTGAGTTCAAAATTGGGTAACCTGGGATCATAAACTAGGTCACAAGATCAAATTAAAGAAATACCTTGTGGGCACTCTGGCGGCTACATTTAGGGCTCAAATAACCTGAAATTTAGTCAGAATATTCGTCTTGCTAAAATATTGGATGAGTTTGAAATTAGGTCACTTGGGGTAATAAACTTGGCCACCAGGTCAAATCAAAGAAATACCTTGTTTGCACTCTGGAGACCACATTTATTGGTCAATATACTTGAAAAGTGTTCAGAATGATTGTCTTAACAAAATTTTGATGAGTTCAAAATTGGCTCACCTTTTGTGATCAAGTAGGTTACTAAGTCAACTTAAGAAAATTCCTTGTGGACACTCTAAAGGCCACATATTTAGTTCAATTGGCTTGACAAATGGTCAGAAATTGAATAATTCACAGGGAGTGAAATTTCGCCTATTGACTAAGGTGAACGATCCAGGGCCACAATGGCCCTCTTGTTATAAATCATTCATGGAGAATTTTCGTGGGTGAAACCCTGATATATTCATGGAAGGAGATTTACTCGCAAAGCTTTCATTTTAATAACAAATGGCTAATGAATTTTAATTGTCAGACTCGTTATATTAATTTCGCATTTTCTGAACGGCTGAAAATGTTCATGTAGTGCCTCTGCAAAATCAAGAGATAGATCATTGATAAACTAGGAAATATCAGTGGACATTGTAGATCAGAGATCAGACTGCACGTATTGTGCAGTCTGATCTTGATCTACACTGTCCACAAAAGCTTCTGGTGTCGTCTGTTGTTTGAAAAGAATTCATGCGATAATAAACGCTCGCTATTCTATGTGGACATGTATCCTACTTAATGCGCTGTATAAAGGCAAACAGATATGTAAATTCAGATGCCATCTGTTGTAAATTTCACTGGTTGACAATTTTTCTTTTAAACTTTTCCAACAAGGATTTCTGAAGCCTTTTTAACTTATTGTTTTACAAACTTGCCAATGGTGTCCATGGTTGTGAGGTAGAGCGACGACCTCTTAATCATAAGGTCCCGAGTTCGATACCCGGGAGCGGGTGTCAACATTGGAATTGTTCATTGGCCCACACATTGGGCGCGAGTACTGGTGTGGTTTCCTCGATGCAGAATAGAAAGAGATGTGTATAAGTTGTAAGAACTTGTTTCTCAATCGATTTAAAATAATTGCGTTTAAACTAAATAAATAAATGGCCAAAGTTGAATCTTGCCCCCCCCCCCCCCCCCGCCAAACCAAACATGTTTGGAGAAAGAGAGAAAAACAGTACATCAGCTACATGTATGTATGATGCCATTCTGATAGCTTTGCGCATGCGTTTCCAGCAAAATTACAAAAGGTCATTGGTCATTTGTCATGGGCTGACAAACTATGAAATGGAGTAGAAAATTGTGTTGCCCGAATCATAATGAATTGCTTTCCAAAGCCAAAAATAAATGCCACTTTTCGGTTCACGACCAGGAGGGGTCAACCTCTTGTTAATCCTTTACAACTCCGAATGTTAACGATCCGTTGGTAGAGAAGTTTTTGAAAACATCGTTGGAAAAGGAGAAAATGCTGGTTACCATAATTTTCTCCTTTTCCAACAATGTTTTCTACAATTTCACAGAAAAAAGACCATTCTAGCCAAACTTGATTATCCGTCGGATATTGCTTTCCCCTTGCGCTGGTATAAAAGACATGCCGCATTGTAAGGAGTTAGACCTTGTTCTGCTGGTTAAAGATAATGCACCTAAACCACCATTGTTTAAGGTGTACACCGTCACCACTTAATAAAATTCAATTGATGTTGAATGGGTTTATTAAACTTTTAACGATAAAAAGTGTATCGAAGGTGAAGACAAAGATCAGCCAGCATAACCTTGCAGGCTTATCTATATCTACGGTCGTTGCTAAGAATCTGTAAGTCAGCGTTAGGACATAGGCAAAGTTAACTCTTTATCAAAGGAAACAATTTCAGAATTATCCATTTTTGATATTTTTGAAGATTACATATCGAATGTGATAAATGATAATATTTGGTTTTATAAAGATATAGAAATTATTTTTGAGAAACTGAGAAAATAATCCTTTTGTGACAATGTTTTCAAAAATATTTGTCAGTAGAAGTTTTTAAGACGCGGAGTGATTGTAAAGAGTTTATACAAAAAGTTGTCCAAGCATTACTCACCTTACCCTTTCGTTTGCAGACAGCGTAAATCACTAGCAGACTGCGCAGAGCGAGCGGACTAATCTTGGTTTTTGCACGGTCTCTTCTTCGACTTCAAGCAACGACCAATAGAAATCGTCTTCAAGATTCAACGGAATTCGCCTTTTTTATGCCTCGTAAAAGAACTATTTTAATTATTCCATTTATTCTTCCGGCGAAGAGGTTAACTTTTCATCCGCTGGATTTACTTCCTTGCCATCATAAAACTGGGTTATGACCTGATTGAACTAGATCTCACCTCTCGCGAGAAATGATGAATTCCGCGATTTTGAGTGGTTCGGAGAGGGCGGAACGTAAACATGAAAGGTTCACGGAGGACGATATCCCCTTTTAATTCCACGGAACTGTCGCAGCACACATATTTATCAAAGGTCTGAGACAATTAAGACAAATGTATGAGGCCCTTTGATCCCGAACAGCTAAGTAACAGAAATCCACGTAATGATTGGACAGCTTCACGCGAAAAGTGGCATTTGCGTAAAGTGCCATCAAGGACCAGCCTGCGCATTCCGCGCAGACTGATCCTGGACGACACTTCACGACTACATTAGATTTTGTCTTACAGAAAACTTGCATAAAACAGAAAATTACATGAGAACGGAAAGTGTCGTTTCGTATTGTCCGCGCAGGCTAATCTGAGACGACACTTTACGCAAATGTCCGAAGGCCCCTTTTTGCAAGTTGCAGGTTATATATAGAACATTCAAGGTTATGTGTTTGATAGGCTGATTTTGAAGGAATTGTCGAGGGGGGGGGGGGGGGGGTTATCACAGTCCCATCATTGTCTGCGTCAGAGTGTCTGTCGTGGTGGAGCAATGTTTTTTTTTAGACTTTCTCATACCCTTTTGTATAATTGAAGATATCTACTTTAACTTCGACAAACTGTTAATCTGTATACAGCTAAATAAGTTCAGACTGATAGTAATTTTAACCCGAATGTTGCAATGTTGAACTTATTTTTTAAGAAAACATATCCTAATCGGACAGTTTAGGCCAGACTGAACGTTTGAAGCACCTAATCTTGACGTAAACTGTCCGCAAAAGGTCATTTAAGCGCTCAACAGCCTAAGGGTTAACTGTCGAAAAGGGAACCCATACGAGAAGGGAAAGTAACTCGCAGAAATATTTCGATGCAGTTTCACTACTCTCTCGACAAAGGCCTTTTATTGAAAGCAAATTGAGCAATACGTTTACACCCGCCCATGGTGCTAGTGTTTTATTACATAATCTCCTTGTTTTAAATATGTGACTGATTAAGAAAATAGTGCTGTACTTGGCCAACACTCTGTAATTATACCCTTTATTTCTAAAACATTGCTGACCAAGGTCATTAGTGGTCAAATTCTTAATTAAGATTAAGTTGTTAACATAATCACTTTTAGACTCAAAACAAAATCAATATTATGCAAGTTTCTTCGGAACTTTTTTTTTCGTTTGTAATGTACCTGTCAAAGTAAGTGCTCAGGCTTCATGTAAATTTCACTAAACATGATACATGTATGCCTCTGGTTTAACACATTTTAGACTATAATTCTTGTTATAAATATAGAAACGTGATAAAAAGAATCTGACACTCGTTGGATTTTGAGGTAAATATTTATTAAACTCGTCCACACACACACAAAAAAAAATGCTATTAAGCTCGCCAAAGTGTCGCTTAATAACATTTTTTTATGGACGCGTTTAATCAATTTTTAGCTCAAAATCCAACGAGTGTCAGATCCTAAATTTCTGAACTTATTACACTTTTTTCAATCCAAGGATATTTGAATTGTTAATGATGTTTTTAAACATACCCAATACATTAGAACCATACTGTGGTAAAAGAGGCCTTTTTGCATCTCTTTGATGCATTATACCGATCAAAACATGACATAGTTATGAATCCATAATCGTCACTTATTTTCTTTTACAACCGACTTAATAATATAGTAAATTGGTCTTTTGGCATACAGAAACTTTACCAACAGCGAAAAGGTTCGACACAGGACAGCCTGCGCAGACTGCGCAGGCTGTCCTAGGTCGAACCTTTTCGCAGTTGCTTTAACTCATTACCACACAATCCCTTCTTTTGACGACCCTGAGAAAGAGGACTTTTGAAAACACTGTGGGAAAAGGAGAAAATGCTGATAATCAGCATTTTCTCCTTTTCCCACAATGTTTTCTACCCTTCACAAAACAAATTTTAAATTTTCAGTCACTTTTATGTTATTGTCTGCAAATGCTTTCGATTTGGACAAGCCTAAAATTTTGTCGTTTGGTAATGAGTTAAGCCCCATTTTCAGTTTACATGTTAATCATCTAATTGCAGCATCTACTTTAAAGACTCTTTTTAAATTTCAAATAAGAGAAATTGAAAATGAACTATGTTTTGCCATTTAAAAGGTTGCAATCTGAATAACAGATACCGTGATATAGTTACAGAAAAAAAAAAAGTGGTTTTGTCTGAAAGATTACATAAGATATTTGAAATGAGAAATAAACAGAAAAGTAATGTGGAATAAACAAGTAACGAATATTTCGTATGATCTAAAGCGTAGTATTTGTTTTCCCTTCCAGTTCGTTGTTTGAAGCCCAGTGGATAGCAAACAAACAACCGGAAATTTATTGGAGAAACGAAAAACTGAAAAGTGTAAGTTATGATTTTAAGGTAGTCGCCCGTAATTCTTCTAGTGTAACATGGCGTAAAATTTCTTGACAGTTAATAAGTACTGATTTATACAGATATTATATTTTTGCACATTTTTAACCAACCAGTTATTCCTTTGATGTCTATCTTGAAATTATTTGAAAATACTTTTGTTAGTTTCCGGTAATAGGAAAGTAATTATGATCTCCTTTTGTGATTGGAATATAGTGGTTTTAGAATTACGAATGATAATTCTACGAAGGACAAAGTGGCTCGGTTAACCCTTTACCTAATATACCAATTTGAGGCTCCTCCGTTTCAGCAGCAAATAAAGATATGATGTCAAAAGTATGGACAAATGAGGATACAAATATCTGATTGACTGGAAAACATTGTGGGAAAAGGAGAAATTGCTCGTTACGAGCAATTTTTCCTTTTCCCACAATGTTTTCAAAAGCTGTCTGTTGTTGATACGTCAAAATGAGTATCTATGGAGTAAAGGGTTAAAGTAGTACAATAATGTTCTTTTTTTATCATAGCAAATTTTGTAGGATAATATTATAGTGGAAATAGCTGTTTTCTATTACGGGACCACTACCTTCCGATCCCATCCTCGGATACCCCGGGATCTCCCTATTTGCTACGCTACATCGACCCCTGGGACAATTAATTGAATTTCCCTCGCTTTACCGCTGCCCGAATGCTGGCTTTTCATTGGTTCCATCATCATTTTGTGATAGGAGAGTGGACTGTATATACGCTATGACGTTTCGTATCGATTTTCGGCGGCTGATTCAAAGTTTAATTAGTCAATTGTCCCAGGGTCGATGTAGCGTAGCAAATAGGGAGACCCCAGGGTATCCGAGGATGTTCCGATCCCGGTACCTCAGTCGGTAGCGTACAGGACTTGAGAACATGAGGTCGTGGGTTTGATCTCCGGCTAGGCCATTTTCTTTCCGAGGATTGATGATAGTCATTGCGACAGGATTCATTCCTCTCTCACCGCTGATCATTGTTCCGACGATGGTTATGTGGGAAAGCAGCCAGTGGCTTGGAAAGAAAATTAAGCGGAGAACTAGTAAAATAGACGCATGGATAGGTGCACTGGCCGCTGTAATATAACTGAAATAATGTTGAAAGCGGCGTTAAAAATCATAGAATCAAATCAATCAACTTAACCTAACGACAGAATTTCAGACCTTTCCAAATCAAAACCATAATTATGTCGTCTGCAAAGACTTTCAATTTAGACAAGTCTCAAGTTTTGTCGTTTGATAAAGAGTTAACCCATTACCACACAATCCCTACTTTTGACGCCCCTGAGAAAGAAGCCTTTTGAAAACACTGTGGGAAAAGGAGAAAATGCTGGTAAATTAGCATTTTCTCCTTTTCCCACAGTGTTATCTACCCTTCCCAGAACAAATTTCAAATTTTCAGTCACCTTTATTTTGTCGTCTGCAAATGCTTTCAATTTGAACCAGTCTAAAATTTTGCCGTTTAATAAAGAGTTAACTCTTTACCAGACAACAAAATGTTCGACTGGTCCAAATTGAAAGCACGTGCATAGGACAAATTAAATGTAACTCAAAAATAGAAATTTCGTTCTGGGAAGGGTAGAAAACATTGTGGGAAAAGGAGAAAATGCTGGTTACCAGCATTTTCTCCTTTTCCCACAATGTTTTCAAAAGGCTCTCTTTCTCAGGGTCGTTAAAACCAGGGATTGTTTCGGAAAGAGTTCAGTATATTTTTACCAGAATCTATGACAAAATGAAGGACGGTGTAGATTAAGGATAAGACTGCAAGTTTTGTGCAGCCTGATCTTGATCTACACTGTTTACCAGAGGCAGTCTGATATTGATTAGTAGTATCTATATATACAGTAACAAGTTTGGTCAGACGTCTGAGGGATTAGTTGCAATGTTGAGTGGTTGACCAAAGGTACTGGTTCTAATTTGTTGCTAATGCATGTAAGAATATCTAGAGTTCTCTTACTCGCATACTTTCTACCGTTCTACATAAGCTCATTTAGAGTCCGTATTCACCAACAATTTCTTTAAGAACACTCTTGGTCTTATTCTACGAGATTTCCTGACTGTGAAAGTAACAGGACTTCTGATTGGCTAAACCATTTGGTTTAGCCAATCAGAAGTTCTTTTACTTTCACAGTGACCAAATTCTGAAGAATAAGGCTAAGAATCTGAAGAATTGTTGGTGAATACGGACCCTGGATTAGTAATCCATGGGCCATAAGTTCGAATCGCGTATGGTTCAATGTAGTATCTATATATATCCATGGATTAGTTACAGTAATGTGATGCCTTTCTCTCTCTGTCTCTTTGTCTGTCTTTCTGTCTGTCCGTCCGTCCGTCTCTTTCTCTGACACTCGAAGTGTGATTGACCCATTAACCCTTTACCAAACGACAAAATTTTAGACTGGTCCAAATCGAAAGCACTTGCAGACGACAAAATCATCTCGACTCAATGATTAAAATTTGTTTCCAGCAGGGTAGAAAACTCTCTGGGAAAAGGAGAAAATGCTGGTTACCATCATTTTCTTCTTTTCCAACAATGTTCCAAAGACTTCTATCCCAGGGTTGTAAAAACCAGGGATTGTTTGATAAAGGCTTAAAAATTTAAGTACAAAAAAACCAGACAGTTTTGTTGATTATGTTAAATCAACTAGATAAGGTTTGAATAACAGTGATGAATGAGAGTCATGCAAAAGTCTAATTAACCCTTTACCACACGAGAAAATTTTACACTGGTCCAAATTGAAAGCATTTGCAGACGACAAAATAAAGGAGACTGACAAAATTGAAATTTGTTCTGTGAAGGGTAGAAAACACTGTGGGAAAAGGAGAAAATGCTGGTCACCAGCATTTTCTCCTTTTCCCACAGTGTTTTTAAAAGGCTTCTTTCTCAGGGGCGTCAAAAGTAGGGATTGTGTGGTAATGGGTTAACCCTTTCACAGTTATGTAAGTCAAAGTGACATGTTTTAAAGGATGGTGATTTATAGAATTCAAGATATTTATGTAAGGTTGAATTGAAAGAAAAATGAAACATTTAAGTAGGTATCAGATATAATGGATCAAGATCAGACTACAGGGACGTGCAGTTTTATTCCCATTCATCCTCTACGATACAAAAGTCAAAGGGACGTGGTAAACTAATTCAGTAGCAAGTGTTCTCGACTCTATTGGCAACTGACCGTAGAAACAACTGAAAGATCTCTCTCTTTCTGTCTCTATATGTGGCTTGCTACACGTAATAAGGGAACTTCGGACATGTGCGTAAATTGTCGTCTCGGATCAGCCTGCGCAGTCCGCGCAGGCTTATCCGAGACGACACTTTACGACTACATTAGATTTTGTGCTACAGTAGACTTGCGCAAATCAGAAAATTCAATAAAAATAGAAAAAAATTCGTTTGGGATAAGCCTGTGCGGACTGCAAATGCCCTTTTCGCGTCTGGCCGGTCATATAATAGGCCTCAAAGAACAAGCGGACGAAGTAAATCCAAGATCAGACTGCATGCTTTGTGCAGTCTGATCTTTAATTTATGCCATCCACAAGATTTTTTTTTTCAGTTAAGAAGCTAAAAGGGTTCAGTAAATACTTGCAAGAAGAATGTAAGTTTGTTAAGGGTCGCTATCTGCACATTTTAACACGAACTTTTCACATCTTCCCTATCAAATATTTCCCTAATGATGAAAATCCTATTTGCCGGTCGAGTTAAAAAAAACCCTTAACCTGATCCGAAGTAACCTTATTTTTTTTTTCTTCTTTCGGTGAAAGCTTCTGAAAACATCACGAGAAAAGAAGAAAGTGGTTCTGTCGAGCAGCTGCTTACTTTTCCCATTTTGCCTCAAACTTAAAATAAAACAACTTCTCTCCCATTCCTTCAAAATTGTTGTTTGTGTTCTTTATTCTGATTGGTTAAGACTATTAACTTGTAAAGCTATGGGTTAACACACTACCACACAATCCCTCATTTCGACGCCCTGAGAAAGAAGCCTTTAGAAAACATTGTGGGAAAAGGAGAAAATGCTGGACACCAGCTTTTTCTCCTTTTCCCACATTGTTTTCTACCTTTCACAAAAAAAATTTCAAATTTTCAGTCACATTTATTTTGTATTCTGCAAATGTTTTCGATTAGGACACACCTACAATTTTGTCGTTTGGTTATGAGTTAAACAGCTACATGTACATAATTCAAATGAATATTTCGATGGGTGAGTGCAACACTATCCTAAGTGCCTATACAAAGTATAGGCATTTAGGATAGTGTTGCACTCACCCATTGCTTTGTGTACTGAAAGACACAAACAAACTATTGCTATTTTGAAGATGTTTCACCGCGAACATCTCGCCGTATCGAACAGTGTAGGTCGAGGATCAGACTTTACGTTCAGTGCTGTCTGAACTTGATCTTCTCTCCGTAAAAGAAAGAAGTTGTGACTTTACAGTTGAAAAAAAAAAATCATTTCTACCTGTCGCCGTTAAGTGGTTTCAATTTGGATGAGGCTATGATTTTGTCATCTGGTAAAGAGTTAAGCGCCGGCAGGATCAAAGTGCAGAAACGTCTGATGAATTAATCTGCACTTTGAGTATCAATTGGAAATCAACCCGTTGAAGTAAACAAGTGACGTAAAATTCTGTGGGCTTAACCCTAGGGCTGCATGCTAAGCACAACTCGCTAACCATTTGCGGATAGTATAGATCAAGATCAGACTGCGCAGAAAGTGCAGTCTGATCTTGATCTACGCTAACTGAAAAGGAAATACTTTCCTCAAAAAAAAAATAAAAAGTACAATTTTGATTTTTACGATGGGCTTGAAATTTTCATTTGACTTATGTAGAAGGGTAAGGTTAAAAACCGGTTTGAAAATATTTTGGAATTTAATTGGAACCAATGTGACAAAAATACTTTATTTGTTTCTTGTGTGTACGAGTAAAGTACATTTTCATGAATGATTTGATGATTGTATCGGAATACTTATAGTTATTGGAAACACGAATTGATCTCATATCAGGGCATTCACTTGAATCTTAACCCTTTACTCCATAGATACTCATTTTGACGTATCAACAACAGACAGCTATTGAAAACATTGTGGAAAAAGGAGAAATTGCTCGGTAACGAGCAATTTCTCCTTTTTCCCCAATGATTTCCACTCAATCAGATATTTGTATCCTCATTTATCCATATTTTTGACATCATATTTTTTTTCTGCTGAAATGGAAGAGCCTCAAATTGGCATATCAGGTAAAGGGTTAAAGTATCATATGAAACATAGACTGTTTGCTTTTGGGAGCGGTATGGATCAAAACTAGATTGCACAGAACGTGCAATCTGATCCTGCATCTTAACTGTCTGTGTTTATATAAGATATAATATGAAAAGGATCATTATCTCCTTTTCCAAAATAATTATTAAAAAAATCACCTTTCCTCAGGGTCGTTTAAGCTGGAGAATGTTTGTTAAAGAGCGAAACACATGAAAATTCCTTTGAAATTGATAAAGTAAATATCTAATTAAAGTTTTTGGCGTTAACAAATTTTCAGGAAAAAAAATAAATTTGTTAAAAGATAGAAAGATTTACGATTTCAAGTAAGTGTTTTCGTGACAAAAACACGAAGGAATGTAGTGGGATGGAAATCTTATCAATATATGGAATCTTTGTAGATTTTGAAATACAAATCGGTCTTTATTTCGATAGACAAATATAAATATTTTAAAGGTAACGAAAGAAATTGTCATTAAATCTATATAGATTGAGTTTAGGGTTATTCTCATTCGATAAGAGCACTGCTTTGATTAGCCCATTACCACACAATCCCTAGTTATGACGACCCTGAGAAAGAAGCCTTTAGAAAACATTGTAAGAAAAGGAGAAAATGCTGGTAGCCAGCATTTTCTCCTTTTCCCACAATGTTTTCTTCCCTTCACAAAGCAAATTTCTGATTTTCACTCACTTTTATTTTGTCGTCTGCAAATGCTTTCAATTTGGAATACTCTATAATATTGTCGTTTGGTAAAGAGTAAAATATCTCAATCCATATCGAAAAGCCTACATCATATTATGATTTAATAACAAAGACATAAAGTCGAACTCTGTAAAAAAAATTATCCGGCACCCAAAATTCACGAGTCCCTTTCAGGTATCGAAAAAGAAATAGTTTTGTATTCTATGTATGTGATTCTGTAATGAAAGATTCATCTTCATTTGTTTTCAACTTTTGCTGGGGCTATCAATAATAATGGTATCTTTGAATTACCTGTGTATACGTGCCATAGTGTGTCTATAAAGTGTGCTCATTGATGAAAACTACGTACATAGTATTACATATAACTCTACCTACAATGTATAAGAAATAGAGACATTGATTGCTTAATTGCAATAACGCATGTCTACATATAAATCTTTGATGGACAAATTTATGGTATTCCTTGTAGTAGAATGTTTTCACTTTCGTACGTGTGTAAAATGGGGACATAGATAGTTTCTTTGTAGAATTGCACACCAACGTATGAGGACAAGGTCGACATATTTTTATATCACATACTTTGAATTTAGTCTGGTCCAAAATTTGCCGTTTTGCCGTTTGGGAAAAGGTTAAAACGATCGTGGGGAAGAGTTCATTGTTGAAAAAGTAGAACATTCTCGAAGCCAGCATTGCCTCCTTTCTCATAATGTAAGTTTTTTTTTAACGACAAATCATGAAAGACACACTCGGATTTTCACAATCAAAATACCTACAACCTTGATAAGTCTTAAATATTATAAAGTATCAAATTATCAAATTAAATATTAAAAAAAAAAAAGAAAATGAAAGTGGAGAATGTAATCGTTATCAACACTGTAGATTTCATTAGCCAACATTTCCCTCCACCGGAATTAAACACAAAAAAATGGTAGGTGTCGACAGAAATAATCTTGAATCTTAACTGAAGAATTTATGATGATGGTTTGGCGATAAAAGATGCAGGGAGAAATGGTATTTCATAAAGTTGTTTAGGGATTTACCATTGGATTCAAATGTTCATGGAACTCTTCACCCTATCTTGTCCAAATCTAAAGCATTTGCAGACGACATATTATAAAATTTGTCCAGGAAAAAGTAGAAAGCAATATGGGAAAAGGTGAAAATGCTGGTTACCAGCATTTTCACCTTTTCCTAAAATGGTTTCAACGGCTTTTTTTTTTATCAGGACCGTTAATAAAACTTAGGATTGTATGGCAAAGGTTTAATAAAGTATGTTTCAGTGTAAGGGTTGTTTTTTAATGTTAGATATCCCAAAAGGTGAAGCAGACTCCTCCCTTGATTATAACTTAATTTAATTTCATGTCTGTTTTTTTTCCTTACAAAAATGTTTCCAACACCAGGGTCATTTTTACGATTTAAACATTTGGCTGGTAAATGAGACTCGTTGACCTTCTACGGACAGTGTAGATTCAAGATCAGACTGCACAGAATGTGCAGTCTGTTTCCAACACCAGGGTCATTTTTACGTGATAAACGTTTGGCTGGTAAGTGAGACTCGCTGACCTTTTGCGGACAGTGTAGATCCAAGATCAGACTGCACAGAACGTGCAGTCTGATCTTGAATCTACACTGTCCGAGGAGATATTATTCACCAAAACAAGATTTTGAAATATCAACATTTGGGTTTTCACTATAGAAGTAAAAATTTCATTCTATTTTTTCAGCAGAATAAGGATTAACATGGTATTACCATAAAAATGTACTCGGTATGTACCACACAATATTTCTGCTCGTATCAAAGTAATTATAACCTCGTTATATTGTTATCATGAAACAACGCACATTCGGCAACAGTGAGTCAGACATTTAGAGTTGACATTTTGTCCGACGAATCTATTTTGCTGACAGTCATAAAAAAAAAATTCATTTAATTTATGTGGATTTATAGAACTGTAACCATCGTTAGAGAAGCGGAGAGTGTATAGCATTTGATCAGACTGCACATGTACCTATGTGCAGTCAGATCTTGACTATATGCACTCTCAGCAAATTTGAAAAATGATTGCATGTCGCAGGATCAGTTCAAATTTGTGTTGCTGTCAATCTTTCACATTTTTATTTCATATAGGAGATCTCTCTAAATAGATACAACAATACCATCATTCACGCACGCTATACTTCATATAACATTTGATTGTTTTTCAAAGCTCTGGCGTCGACTTCGTCGTCATCTTCGCGGTATGATATTTTTTACATTTTCTCATATTTTTGTCATGGCCAAATATGTTTACTTTAAATTTGGGCCAAGATGTAAACTGTCAAATGGGGTATACCTATAATACATTAAGGGCACTTGGCCTTGAAATGCTTTTGACACGCTCGTAACTGACACCTCTGTTTTGACATTGAATTTTTCTTGAAAAGAAAGCGACAGCAGCAGAGCCCTGCAAAGTTGGCCACCGCATTTGTATCAATCGATTTCTGAATTCTTCAGAAAACGGCAATCTTTGACTTGCTCAAGTCAAAATCATTTACAGCCGACGACATATTCAGTGTAGGTCAAGCAGTGAAAAGTATTCTTAAAGACTAGAAAACATTGTGGGAAAAGAGAGAAAACGCTGGGTACCATGCATCATTTTCTACAATTCTTATTGTTGACGACCTTGAGATAGAAGGCTTTTGAAAGTTTTGCAATACTTTCAAAAGCCTTCTATCTCAAGCTCGTCAAAAAATAAGGATTGAGTTGTAGAGAATTAAGTTTATAAGAACTAAAACGGGAAAGAAAACGAGGGAAAATTACCTGTTTAAGAGTAGAAAACATTGTGGGAAAAGAGAGAAAATGCTTGTTACTAAGCATCATCTTGTACAATCCTTATTGTTGACGACCTTGAAATAGAAGGCTTTTGAAAGTATTGCAATACTTTCAAAATCCTTCTATCTCAAGGTCGTCAAAAGTACGGATCGCGTTGTAGAGAATTAAGTTTATAAGAACTAAAATGGGAAAGAAAACGAGGGTAAATTACCTGTTTAAGACTAGAAAACATTGTGGGAAAAGAGATAAAATGCCGGTTACCATGCATCATTTTCTACAATCCTTATTGTTGACGACCTTGAAATAGAAGGCTTTTGAAAGTATTGCAATACTTTCAAAAGCCTTCTATCTCAAGGTCATCAAAAATAAGGATTGCGTTGTAGAGATCTAAATTAATAGGAACTCAACCGGGAAAGAAAACGAGGGTAAATAACCTGTTAAAGAGTAGAAAACATTGTGGGGAAAGAGAGAAAAAACTGGTTACCATGCATCATTTTCTACAATCCTTTTTTTTGACGGCCTTGAAATGGAAGGCTTTTGAAAGTATTAAAATACTTTCAAAAGCCTTCTATCTCAAGTTCGTCAAAAAATAAGGATTGCGTTGTAGGGAATTAAATTTATAGGAACTAAAATGGGAAAGAAAACGAGGACAAATTACCTGTCAAAGAGTAGAAAACATTGTGGGAAAAGAGAGAAAATGCCGGTTACCATGCATCATTTTCTACAATCCTTATTGATGACGGCCTTGAAATAGAAGGCTTCTGAAAGTATTTCAATATTTATAAAAGCCTTCTATCTCAAGGTCATCAAAAGATAAGGATTGCGTTGTAGAGAATTAAGTTTATAGAAACTAAAACATGATAGAAAACGAGGGTAAATGAAGTGGTTGCTGTAGCTCTTGAAAACTATCCATGACTATGTTAAGAGGTTCAACAAAACAGCCTTTGTAGTTAGGGAACAGTTGGTTTAAAGCATTTCACTACAAACGATACTTTAACTTGTCATTCATAAGAGTTTGTTTATTACTCTGTAATAAACTTTGATTAGCAGAGTTCCAAAAAACGGGTTATTCCCATTCTTACATCATTATTCATCATTTCATGGGGAGGGGAGTTTATTGAAATTTGCGGAGATTATATACATATAGGCATCAGACTGCATATACGTGTGCAGTCTGATCTAAGCCTACATTCACCACCTTTCTAACGGTGTCGACGGGACGATTCATTAAAGTATTGACAAATTAAAACATACTTTGATTTGGACAGGAAATTAATTACCTCTTACAGCTTTCTTCCGGCTGTAGCCCAGTTATACCGTATATTTAAACTTTGGGAAGCTTGGGGAACATGCGACTACTTCTGTGGACGACGCAGATCGAGACCGGACTACTCATAACCTGTGGTATGATCATGTATTTACAATGACCGTGAGAAATCTTCCTCAAATTAGGCTCGAAATACGAATATCTGTGTACTGAATGACTGTTCGTTTCGGTTTAGTAGACTGTGTGCAAGTACTTGAAGTTTCAGTTTTAATAATTAACCTCCTCAAACAGGCATGCTGCATAAAGCTTAAAGGATCCTTGTATGAAAACAAAATACTAAAGATGCATTGTTGGCTTGATATGTGAATATACGTGAAACCATTGTGACAAAAGGAGAAATTGCTCGTCACGATCTCCATTGGCCCGATGTTTTCAAAATTTATTTCTATGTTTATGTTGTTCGAAGGAGGAAAAAGAAACAGTCCACTGTATGTGATTTGTTAGATTTTCTAAAAGGATTAGAGGAAGTCGTTAGAAAAAATATACAAGTGCCTGCAATGCTGGTTTAACCCTTTACTCCATAAGGTATTTCTATGGTATCTCTAATTGACACTAAATAACAGCAAGGTTGGAGCTGTTTCTTATGTGTATACGACACCTTTTGATAGCATAGAAAACATTGTGGCAAAAGGTGAAATTGCTTGTCATGAGCAATTTCACCTTTTGCGACAATGTTTTCCAAAGACTCCTACAAGCAATGCGTAGAAATGAGTATCTATGGAGTAAAGGGTTAACCCTTTACTACACAATGACGGCTTTTAATGACCCTGAAGAAGAGGCCTTTTGAAAACTTTGTGGGAACAGAAGAAAATGCTGGTAACCAGCATTTTCTCCTTTTCCCACGAAGTTTTCTACTCTATCGTAGAAAAATTGTATGATTTGAGCCACTACGAAATTATCGCCTGCAAATGCTTTCGAGTTGGATAGGTCTAAAATTCTGCTCCGTGGTACAGGGTTAAAACGATGTAGCGACTCTTTCTCTCTACATCTTCGTGAGCCAAGGTTACGATCACAACGTGGATCTTACCTTGGCTGATTGAGCCCGATTTCGAGATTCCTGCGATACGCACTCTATTGGATGCTCGTTATCATCCCCCTTTACATCATATTTCTAAAAGCCAATGAAATATCGTTTTACAAACCGTTTACGAATACACATGAAGCGATAAGCAGACATCCACGTGGGTTTCCATGTTTACCTTCTATTGGAAAGGTAGCGACCTTGTTCTATTTTTTATCAAAGATTAAATGCTATGAGCGATTTCATTCGTTGCAGCTAGAGCTGGCTGCATCCAATGAAAAAGCGTATCGGGGGGATGTAAAAATCAAGCTCGATCCGCGAAGGGTAGAGTAACGTAGTGAATCATCAGCCTTGGCTTGCGAAGATGTCTCTCTAGGATTATTTCTTCATTCCATATGTCCTTGACTTGCAAAAAAAAAAAACTTGGTCCTCATTGAACAACACCCCATTCTTCTGTTATTTCAACCCTTATGCTTCTATATGACTAAAATGATTTTTTTAAATTGATATTAGTAACCCAAATATTGCTGTTTCAAAGTTATGTGTTGGGGAATAATATGCCGTCATCGGACAGAGTAGATCCAAGATCAGACTGCACGTTCTGTGCAGTCTGATCTTAGTCTACACTGTCCACAACAGGTCAGCTAGTCTATGCACAATATAAAGGCCACCGGCCCAAAATACAACCTATATAATATAGAGGGTCATTTCTCTACAGAGAATAATGACCAAGGTCATTTCTCTACGTAGTTAAATGACTTCTGGTGTCATTTCTCTACGTAGAATAATGACCCGGGTCATTTTATAAGGGAGGGTCATTTCTCTGCATTACACCGGCAGTCAAAGGGTCAGTATTATGCATAATCAGCGTAAGCTAATAATCAACATAAGCTTATACACTATTCTTGTTTGAATCGGCAACTGCTAAAAAAATACAATGTGTATGTTAATACATTTTTTTTTTCAAAACATGGCCCAAACTTGGATTTTAAGGGTTTATGTACATGTATACGAGGTTTATGAGGTCCAGCCCAGTTCTTGTCTGGCCCTGTCCGATTCTGCTAATTCCAAATATAGTTAAGACAGTGACTGCTCGATGAACTGAGCCCCCTTGGAGACCATAGCCTATCGTGATTTAAAGATAAATGTTGGAGGAGTTGTATTGTCACTGATAAACGGATCTATGTATGGCATACATAAGCTCAAAGGATGGGGTTAAAATCGATACTTTTTCATTATTTTTTTTAAGCGACCTCGTCTACATGTTACAAAAGAGTGTTTTTGTCATAAAAACATCAGCACTTTTTTTCATAGTTGATTTGAACTTAATGGAGCACGATACATTATATTGACAGATTGGAATGATTTATGGCTGCCTGAGCAAACATGGTACGCCCCTGGAGAGCTTTGGCAGGGTTTCCATTCATTCGCGTATTTTTTTTTTTTATAATTTCCTCTATATTTCAGATGTTGCTTTTTTCTCTGCAAAATTAAGCGTCCGTTTACTCCGTCGATGACTATACTGAGTGCGTACTGGTAAAATAAACTCTTTGAAACTGGAAAACCACTATAAACATTAGAATAGTGTTGAAATTGGCATTGGACGCTAATTAATCAATGAATATGAAATTGCTATATGGAAGAATATCTAAAGATGTGTGACACCATCAGGTTTTGTTCTTTCATTCGAGCAGCCTTGCCGTGATCATTGGATTTTGATAAGATGTGACCCATCCCGCAAAAAGGGACCTTCTAGGAACTGCGAAAAGTATCAACCCTGATCAGACTGCGCGAATTGCGCAGTCTGAACTGGGTTGACGCTTTTCGCTTTAATGGCATTTTCTGTTTGAAAAGGGGTCATTGTACCTTGTTATACAATAATATTTTTGAAATATCAGCTTAAACTGAACAACACTGTCGTTGATCTGTTACTACAGAGAGTTTCATAATATCTGCCACCATTTTAAACATCAAAAACTTAAACATAAAAAAGAAATTATATTTTTACACTTGACAGTGTTATTGTACATAGAATAAAGTTTTCCCGTACTTTAATGGTCAAATATAGAATTTTGATATATACTACTCAACTTTTGCTTGGGATCAAAACCAAAATATAGTTATTTTTTTCGAAAAGGCAAATCCGTTTTATTCGCCTTCCACGATGTTTGAAAGAACTTTATTCTGTTTATTTGATAATGATTTCTTTACTATGACCATAGATGAAATGAAGTTGTTTTTGTTTAAATAGATTTAATTTTGGAAAAAAATTATTCACTTTTTGTTTTGATCCCTAGTAAAAGTTGAGTAGTATATAAACTTTCAAAGGGTGTACGTATCATTGTTTCATCCTCATGAATATAAAACTTTGTAATGGTGGCAGATACTATGAAACACCCTGTATCCAATCGATGCACGGAATCCCCTTTTTTACGTGAGGGGTCACATTTATCATCTGTTTTTTTTTTAAATAAGAAAGGAGCCATGCTCCAGAAAAGGGACCATAATGCATCTCCATGATGCATAATACCAAGCAAGTCACTGAATTGTGAGGCAAACTGATCCTTTGACATACAGAAAATTTACCAAAGGCAAAAGGTTTCGGCCCGGATCAGCCTGCACGGATTGTGCGGTCTGGCCTGGGTCGATACTTTTTGAACATGCAATGAGCCTTCCTTTTCAAAGATCATGTCTTATATTATTTCTACATCACTTTTAATAATAAATTGTACACAAGCTTTCGGCGATACAACCGCCTGCAGGCATTCTATCACAGGATCACACCTGAAGAAGGCGGTTGTACCGCCGAAAGCTTGTGTTCATTTCAGGCATTCTATCACAGGATCACACTTGAAGAAGGCGGTTGTACCGCCGAAAGCATGTGTTCGTTTTATAATTAAAAGTTACATATCTCAAGAAGAGGAAATATCATGATTCCTACGTCATAAACTATAAAATGATAAGAATTGTTGATTTAGAAAAAAACAACAACAACAAAATATGGTTGTTTATCATGCATGACAAGGAAATGTATTTGCTACAAACAACCAATTCGTGATTTATCATCTTCTGTCACAATAATAAATATCTTTGATAGTTATATCACATCCAGGCTTTGATTTGACGCTATAACTGACATGTTACGTGACCGAGATCTGACATTTTCCAGAATCTTGTAGATATAGATATCACAATATTTCCGCTTGTACGAATGAACTCGTATACACTCGCTCTGCTACTATACCTTAACGTAGTGGACCCGTAATAGAAAACAGCTATTTCCACTAGTATTATCCTGCAAAATTTGCTATGATTAAAAATGAGTAATATGGTACTACTTTAACCGAGCCACTTTTTTCCTTTTTGTCCCTGTTAGAATTATCATTTATAAATCTAAAACCAATATATTCTCATTACAAAGTGAGTAATAATTACCTCCCTTTTCTGGAAACTAACAAAAGTATCAATAATTTCAAGATAGACATCAAAGAAACTTCTGGTCTGTTAGAAATGTGTAAATTTTGTTATATCTGTATAAATCCGCATTTATCAACTATCAAGAAATTTTATGCCATGTTGCACTAGAAGTATTACGGGTCTACTAGCTTTATGGCACATTCGCACTCATTGGGCTGCTTAGTGCGACTCACTGACCTTTTGCGAACAGTGTAGATCAAGATCAGACTGCACAGAACGTGCAGTCTGATCTTTGATCTACACTGTCCGGTAATGTTGGAATAGCAAAAAACTCCCTAAAATTTTGACCCGTTTGATGTTAACCGCTGTTTTGTTTTTCAGTCATATCACGGCTTTCAGTACACCTTTCTGTACGAAATTTCTGTAACTATATCTATATGGAACATTTTTTAACCAATATCAGATTGAGCACCTTTCACGGACGCCGTGAAAGGGGAATGCGAAGGATAAGAAAGATTTCGTGGCCAAAACAAATTCAATAATGGCCACGAATTAAGTTTCTGCTTACTACGACTTATTGCTACGAGATTAAACGTCCGCTAGAAATCAGATTATGAAATTTCATTTATACTGGATAATTACTAGCAATTGGTTGTCATGATTTCTTTTGCTAGATCCTCTCTATAGCAGCATAATTCCCTATGTTTGTCGCCCTGTGCGAAGCGCTAATATTTACGGCACCACTAATTTAAAATGATGCCTGGGACCTCACAGACGATTCACAACCATTAAAATACCAGTAGTATTACGGAACATTGTTGCTTATGTATGTTTATTGATCACCTGGAACGTTGTTTCTGTAACGATAATTTCTCGCTAATCAAACGCGACATGCATGCCAAAACTGCCTTACCAGAGGTAAATAGGCCTAACTTACAGTAATCATTAAAGAATTCAAATATGATTAGGACTGAGATGATAATTAGGTTATAGTATTCGTAAAATCTTGCTTTGAAGCTGATGATCGTAAGAGCGATCTCGGTGGAAGCGTTCCTGTCTTCAACCGGAAGTGTCAATTCGGAAGAGCGAACTAACAGCGTGCAATTACACTCTAAAAGTAGGTGTTTTGAAATCAAACACATATGAAAACACTTCTCTGTAACGATTTGAAAATGCGTGTAAGTGTTTTGGAAAATCACCGATGTTTTGTATTGAAACACTGGTGTTTTAAATTAAAACATGGGTGTATTCTGATTTGAGAAAACACATGCGTTTTATTTCACAACACTAGTGTTTTGTATAAAAACACTGTTTTGTAAAAAAGGTGTTTTGCCTAAAACACCTTACACGTGTTTAGGCTATGTAACGATTTGAAAACACAAAAACACGTTTTGAAAGTCTTAAGCGTTTTATTTGAAAACATGCATGTTTTAAGCTTGTAACATTAATATGGCTAAATGATAAATGAAATTGATATTTCTATTATTTAACTCTTTCCCACACCAGAAATTTCTGGCCTGGCTCAAATTTTAGGAATTTGTAGACAACAATTTCAATGTTACTCTGAACGTAAGATTTTTCTTTTAAAATGAATTACACATATTGTAGAAAGAAAAAAAAAAAAAGGTGGTTGCCAGCATTTTCTTCTTTTTCCACAAAAACAAAGTGACAATGTTTACAAAAGGCTTTTCTCTACCGGGTCATTAAACCTCGTGACTGTGTGGTAACGAGTTCAGACATATACTTTCGGAAAAAATAGACTTCCGAACAAATGTACATGATTACAAATAGTTTTACAACGGTTTCAAAGGTCAATAAAGATGCAGATTAACAGGAATGGAGAAAAATTACTGAAAAACTTGTTTTCGGTTCATGTACATGTTTATGTTTTGTGTACATGTTAATGCAGAGCAGATAACTTGCAATAACAGAGCCCGCGGAAAGCAGGGAATCCTGCAAACATAGTAGCTGTAACATTGTGAAACAAACAACAAATACCCAGGCAAGAGGGTTTAAGTTCATTTAGACTTCTCGTGGGAAAAAAAAAAACCCAGGGTTCGTATTCATCAATCATTATGAAAAACATTCTTAGTTGTATTCTTCAGAATTCCGTCAGTGTGTGAAAGTAACAGAACTTCTGACTGGCTAAACCATATGGTTTAGCCAAAACAGAAGTTCTGTTACTTTCACTGTCAGAAAATCTTGAAAAATAAAACAAATAACGTTCTTAAGAATGGTTTGTGAATATGAACACAGGGCCTTGTTTCATGAAAAAGCTTTAGTCTCATATATTACTTAACTTTTTCTCTGATACGGTAGAAAGGTTTTTGGGAAATGAAGAAAATGCGAGTTAACAGCAGAAGCCTTTTTTCTCAGGGTCGTGAAAACTCAGACATTAATTGTTTGTTACAGAGTTAAGTCACCTAAAGGACTCATTTTAAAACTTACATTATCTTGACATTGTTATCGAGATGTATTTTACAAGCATTAACAGATTCTATAACAATCTAAAATCCAAAGTTGACATGTTTCAGACTCAAATCAGCTAAATAATGAACTGAAGTCTGTTAACTCTTTACCACAGGATAAAATTTTAGACTGGTCCAAATTGAAAGCATTTGCAGACGACAAAATAAAGGTGACTGAAAAATTGAAATTTGTTCTGGGAAGGGTAGAAAACACTGTGGGAAAAGGAGAAAATGCTGGTAACCAGCATTTTCTCCTTTTCCCCCAGTGTTTTCAAAAGGCTCCTTTCTCAGGGGCATCAAAAGTAGGGATTTTGTGGTAATGGGTTAAATGACATACCAGAGTTTATTGAGTTGAGCCTGCAAAGTCGTGTTCGTCCAGACTTTGAGAATGATGCTAAAGTCCTTTAACTCTTTACAAACGACAAGAATCCAGACTGGTCCAAATTGAAAGCATTTGCAGACGACAAAATAACTATGACTGAAAAAATGGAATTTGTTTTGGGATGTGCAGAAAACATTGTGGGTAAAAGAGAAAATTCTAATTAACTTAGCAGTATTTCTCCTTTCCCAAATTGTTTTTTAAAAGGCTTGTTTCTCGGGCTCTTTAAAAGTATGGATTGTACAGTAAAGAATTAATGTCATTTATATGAATTTTAACTCCATCATCAGATTTAAGCAACATAACAGAGTAAGAGAATTAAGTTTTTTTGTGAAACCAGGCCAAGATAGCTGAGTAGATACATGTATCCACAACATGTATTCAGCTGTAAGCTGATCCTGATTATGACAGTTATTTCTATGGTGTTTTACACCGTTTTGAACAGTATTTCAGTCATAGCAGGGAGGCTAATGCTTCCAGGGTTTGTATCATTTTGACAAAGGTGGTTGATCTAGTTTACAGACGGGAAAAGAAATACAGCAGCTGGGTAGCAAGAATTCGGCATTAGCACCTGAGAACCTTTCACTATTTTCGGGTCCAGTGTTTCTCAGTAGCAGAGTTGGGATTCGTGACCTGAAGGTCGCGAGTTCAAAATTCAGCTCGAGGCACTGGGTTTTCACATGAGTATCCATAGACAGACAGTTCAAAGTCCTAGCCTAGTAATGAGGACAAAAATTAATGTCAGTTGTTGCAGTGGTATGACTGAAACAATGTTGAAATCGCCGTAAAACACCAATCAATCAATCTTTCATTATTTTCAGTCTCTTTCGAGGTTTAAAGAGCAAATTTAACCCATATACCTTTACATATTACACTCAAAAGGTCAAACAACCCCAGCTTCCCCCCAACAGATATTGAAAAACTCTGACAAACAGCACAAATGAATGGTCAAGTTTCTCTTACTACTAGAGAACTTTTTCTTATGCTTGTTAGTGTTGTTCTGTGGTAACTTCGTTGGTCAGAAGCTTGTCTATCTTGCTAAAAAAATGCACAAATGATGATGATGCTTTTCTGGAACTGAAAAGGTTGTATAAAGTCTGTTGGCAAAAGCCACGAAGCTGAGAATATCATCTTGGATATTCCAGGTTAGTTATGTAATAGCAACACAGCAGAAGAAACAATCCCTCCAAAACATTATTTGTATCCATCGCGATTCTTGTTTCATCTCCAATGAGATACTGTTCACTGATCTCTCCCTCTTCTGTCAACAACAGCACAAGGCTGGGGGGGCGTTAACTTCTTTGACGAAAGCACTTTTGCCAGCTCGGATTCTTGACGATCCTGCAGGGATGAACAAAACTTTATGTGATAATAAAAAGAGGCAATGACAGTCATTTATCTCTCTACTGTCCTAAAAATTGAGGAGTAACAAATAGAATGCACATAGTCTGTTTATATTTGGACATTTTTGATACCTGTTTATGATTTAATCATGGAAAACATTGACCAAATTTCATGAGTTCTGGACTCAAATGTGGTCTCTAAAGAGCACATAAGCTCCTAAGAACCCCCGAAGCCTTTTTTTTGACAGCATGTGACCATTTTAAACTTGTTAAATATCTGATCATGACAAACATCTGAAGTTTCATAATTGTTGGACTGCAAATGCTGCCTCACATGTTTCTTTGACTTGCCCCAGTTACCTACTTTTGACCTTACGTGACCAAAATACCATCAAATTAAACAAAAACATTCTCACATATTTTTATGAGTATTAAATTCAAAATATCACCTCTTAAGCACACACAAAATTTATCTAAGTGACACTTCTTTTGACCCCTCTGTGATCAGTTTTGCACTGGTTCATAATTCTAAAAGAATTTAGAAGAGGGCTGGCATGAAAGAATCCTTAGGGTGAACTGTACTGAAAAAATTGGGTTGGTAGTTTCAAAAAAACTTTGAAATTAAAGTTAATGGATGCACAGACAAACGACAGACATTAAACCATGGCCTTCGGCCAGTGAATCGTAAAACACCATACATCAAGCAGCACCATTTTCAGTAGCTCATGAAAGCAGTTGATTTACTGCTCAAGCTTCAAAGAAAAATGCCAGTAGTCAGCTCACCTAGCTACATTTTTCCTTGGTAAGCTTAAACATACATGTACAAGTTAACTTAAGTTCTCATCAAACGTTTTCCAGAAACTAACAACAACCAGGCTTGAATCAGCCAAAGGGGTGGAATAAATGTATAGACAATAACATACTCATTAAAAAAATAAAGGCAGACACAAGGACTTGATCTCCCAACAACTGACTATGAATTACAAAGTAGCCACACATACTTCCAAGCTTCGCTATGGCAACAATATTCTCTGTAAAAAATAAAACAGTAGACAAACTCCTCTTTATGTGGCTCAAAGATAAAGCATGGACTTGTGACCTAAAGGCCACAGGTTCCACTGGAGCCTTTGAGTGTCCTTGAGCAAAATATTTCAGAACCCTAGCCGAGTTCATGTACTGGTGAAACCCAGGGCATTCATAAATATGTGTTGTCGCTGTACTATAACTGATATAATGTTGAATGCAGCATAAAAGACCATTCACTCATTATGTCTATGTCCTACCCTATGCATGTAAATGTATACCTGATACACAGCTATGACTGATTTGGTCTTTGAGCCTTTTCTATGTTTGAAACCTGTCATGGCTTTATTGAGCTGAACAACTTGTAACTCATCATCACACTGAAAGAAAAAGTGACTTCTTTAATAAACTAGAACTGTGCAAAATTTACGAATACCTCCCACCAGCAATCAGAGAACAGAAATGACTTTTACAACAAATACATGTATCACCTTATCACCTGTGACCTTGACCTTTACTCCACATAATCCAAAAAATAACACGACACCTCCCTGGGTCATAAGCAACACATGTGTAAAATTTTAGGGTCTTAGGTCAAATGACAGATGGACAGACATAGTGAAACCAGTATCCTCCCTCTACTATGAATAAGGATAAAGCTTTATAAATTTACTGATTCTTCACACATTTAACACTTTACCATACTACAAAATCTTATGCCCTTCCAAATTGAACTGCACACCACAAATGAATGGTGTCTTGAATGATGAAAATTTTGTTGCAAAGGGAAGAAAATGTTCTGGGGGAATGGAGAAACTAGAGCTGTCACTGAATGTGACTTAATTCCCCCGCCAGTGCTTTGACTGAAACAGGCTATTATTCATACACAGATGGACACATAAACATATAGGCTGATTCCAGTGTATCCCAAAAAAAAAAAAATGTTTTGCGGGGGTATAAATGCTGGTTATCTGCATTTTCTCCTGTTCCCATTTTCAGGGTTGTTATTAAAACACTGGTTTGGTAAAGGGTCAACCAATTCATACAAAAAAGCATGTTTTTCAGTGTCTGCAATTGAGGTCCTATCAAAACAATATGGGAAAACAAGAAATTACTTGTGCCAGACAGTTTCCTATCCGATCTGTAAACCTTCCTCTATATTACCACCTGCAGAAATTCAAAATTTAAAATTGAAGTGTCATAGATTGTTGCTAAAGGTTCAATAGCCACCAAAAGGTCAATGCAGGGCTAAATTCAAACAATATCATCTGAAAGTATGGAAAATATGATGAAAATGACAATCTGCTTATTGTGTGGTCGGTCCAAGAGTTAGTCGCTAGCAGAGAAATAAACTTCAAAATCAGGCAAAAAGAAAACAGAAGATAGAGTAACCTGGCAGGTTTTAACCTTGTTTAAAAATCAATTTCTCTGCTAGTGACTAACACTAGGACCGACCACATGACAACAGATTGTCATCTTCACAACAATTTCATTACTTTAAAATGTTACAATTTTTCTCAAAACATTATTTGATCTTATAGCAATACAAACACTCAGATCACAATTCATTAAATACTTTTTGTTGTCAGGCTGGGTACTTCACCTGATCTTGTGTTTTCTCTATGAAGTTATTCTTTACAGCATATGACCTGAACTTGCCAATTACCATCTGAATTAGTGCTTCATGAAAACTTTGTATTTATAGTTAATACCTATCACATTTAATGTTTTGTTTATGACTCCAGAACAGAAATATTATAAAAGTGTATATACTAGTTTCAACACTGATACCAGAGATACTGAAGTGTAGACCTAATAAAGACAAGAAATCTTTACTTTGAACTTTTTTTAAAGCTAAAAGAAAACCTTAACAGTGACAGTTTATACCTCTTTTTCACATTTTTTTGTGTCGCAACCACATCAAACATTTGCTTCATTCTATCCATGTATGGTGTAAGATGTTCCTCATCTATTATCCATTTAGTTTCCTGGATCATCTGAAATAAGATAGCGGGGAAAAACTGTAGTCAACTAGTGAAAAGTAAAATGCATGTTGCATAATTATTGACATCAGGTTCTAGTTCAGTTTCAGATATGGCTGCAGCAATACACACATGAAAGATAATTGTTTGCATCTTTATTCCAGCAAGTAAATAAAAACTGAACACTGTAATATTGCAATTATGTTCACAATAAAAATGTATTCCAGTTAAAACTAAGGCAAGAGGATTCTCCCCATACTAATAAGTTTTAGACAGCCATTTATGCCTTTCACAAAATTTGGAATAATGAGGCTATGTTTCAAAATACAATATAACTCTGATCTAAAAACAGTTGTTTTGGGTAAGCATTTTTATAACCCTTTCTTGAAAAATTTGAATATTCAAATTCAAAAATACAACCTGTAGATCTAGACTGAAATTGAAAAACTGAATTGAATTGGGTTTCACACCCCTTTAACTCATTACCAAATGACAAAATTTTAGGTTTGTCTAAATCAAAAGTATTTGCAGACAGCAAAATAAAAGTGACTAAAAATTCAAAATTTGTTTTGTGAAGGGAAGAAAACATTGTGGGAAAAGGAGAAAATGTTGGTTACCAGCATTTTTCTTCCTTTCACACAATGTTTTCAAAAGGCTTTTTTCTCAGGGGCGTCAAAAGTAGGGATTGTGTGGTAATGGGTTCAGTAGTACACTATTTTAGTTATTTTGTTATATATCACAGATGCAGCTTCAGGCTTATTTAGCATGTCCTGGGTTTCACTAGTACTAGGCTAGAGCTCTAAAATACCTTGCCCAATAATACTTTATAACAAAAAAAAAAACAGAGAGACGATCCAACCCCTGGCCTCCAGATTACAAATCCTACACCTTCATCAACATTTCTTGGAAAAACCTGTTCACATATACATATATTGTCGTTCTATTTTTTTTTTTAAGACATTCATTTTCAATTAACGCTTTCCCAAACAACCCGTTTTTACGACCCTGATGTGGTAGCCTTTAGAAAACATTGTAGGAAAAGGAGAAAATACTGGTAACCAGCATTTTCTCCTTTTTCCGCATTGTTTTCTTCCCATCACTAATTAAACAAATTTCAAATTTTCAGCCACTTTCACTTTGTCATCTGCAAATGCTTTCGATTTAGACAAACCTAAAATATGGTCATTTGGCAATGAGTTAAAGTTTCAGGTTTCAGCTTCCACTTCTGTCAGCCAAACAATTTTGTTAGATTAAAACTGGCAGCAGGACAGTTCAATTGTTATCTAGCTTACAGTGAATACCAAAAAAACTCACATGTGATTATGACAGTCTGTACTTCACTTGAGTGACAGTGGATGCTTTTGCAAAACTATGCAAATGCATGGGCTTGCAAAAGCCTTCACTGGTCTTACATCTTATGTTGAATAGCCTATTTAATTACTTACAAAGGTCCTCTCAGCAAGGTATGGGAACTCATCAAGGATTGCTTTGGTTTTCCCTAAAGGCTGCTTAGAAATCCACTGTCTTCCTTTGCTAAATGTTTGCTGCATAAGCTGCTTCAGATGAATTTGACTCAGCTTCTTTTCACCATACTCTAAGTCTCTTTCTTCATTTCTTCTACGTGTTCTACATAAGTGTTCATCATCACACAGATTGTTGGTACCCTTATTTTTCATTGGTTTCAGAAAGTTTGCATCTAGTCTATGATGTCGCGGAATATGCCGTATGAATTTAACGTATGAATCACTATAGAATGGGCAAATTGTACAGTAATGATATTCTTGGGTCTTTGTGTACTGGATAGTAAGACACAAAAGTTAATAAAGGTTTTTTACAGATTTCTTTTGTACTCGGATACAAATACACTTAGATTGGAGACCGTTACGTACTTAATAACGAAACAACTGTCCCAGTAAAGCAAAAATTAAGGTATCCGATATGTGCTCGATCTCGAAGTATGTAATACCCCACCCACCTAAAAAGCTAAATGGACTAAGTCCCAAACAAAAAAATGACAGAACTACAAATTGCTACTCCATGAAACTACCCTGTTGGTCATTATGAAGAGATACTGAGGCCTTAAATATACGAATCTATGATAGAAAGTTCGATAAGCATGATATTTCTTAAGATTTTGCTGCTGCACGTTTTTGTTTTTTCCGCTGACGTTGAACTTTGCCGCCACCTCAAAACGCTTTATCTGTAACAAATTCTCACGAGCAAGCGCCCCGATGATATGGTCCTTATTATTGATTTTAATATTCTAATTTTAATTTATTGCCTAGAAACAACTGTTGACAACTAATTCATAAAACAAATAAAATTTACGATAGTAAGTTAAAAAAAAGAAATTTAGAAATAAAAGATCAAAACAACTTAGGTCACGTGATATGGTGATTTCAAACTCTACACGTTTTCTTTGTAGTGTTTTCAGCACTAGTCATTTGAAAACGGTGGTGTTTTCCAGAAAAACAGTCGTGTTTTAAAATTCTTACCAATAGTTATTTTTCCGAATTTAACTTCATTTTTGACTGAATTTCTGAGTCGGGTGCCTTTGTCCGCCCGAAAAAGACTGAAATCCTTCTTTTTACAACATAAATGTTAAAAAAGATCGGTTTCAAAATCGTTTACTAACTTACGAAAACACCGGTGTTTTGGAATATACTGACTCTAACCACATCTGAACACACGATTAAAACATGCATGTTTTGGTTAAAAACATAGACATTTTGCAGAGAAACACTTGCTAATCACGTATCGTGTTTCCGAAATTTACAGTGTATGTATTGAACGGAAAGTGTAAGTCGAGTAATCCCTGGAAAATGTTCTTGTGACTTTTTGTATTCCCGAATGGCTCTAGATATTTGATTTCTATCGCATTTGTAACTTTTTTCACGGATAAAAAAGCCTTGCTCCTTGTACTTTCTATACTTGTACTCTCTATACCTTCATTTTAACCCCTTCTCTTTCACCTCACACACATACACCCTCCGGCTTCCAGTTAAACGACCCACATGAGTCCTCAATTGGACAATAGTTTACGGCTTTAATTGTGAAAAAAAAAACAGAACGTGCACAAGTCTACACAATATGCAACGCCATTGGAGAGCCGGTCATGATAAGGTTAACCCTTAGGCTGCTAAGCGCGACTTAGAGACCTTTTGCGGACAGTGTAGATCAAGATCAGACTGCAGAGCGTGCAGTCTGATCTTGGATCTACACTGTCCGATTGGGAAATATTAATACCCAAAGTATACGTTTGAAATAGCAATTTTTTACATTTTACTTTCCAAATGAAAATTTCATTTTAGGCATTTAGCATGATACGAGTTAAGATATGGTATAGGCACAATACTTTTTTTCAAGCCTAAATATATGTTATCATTATCTTGGCATTAATTATAAGATACAAGAGTACATGGGTGTGATGTTTTTTTTCGTTATCAATAGTATTTTAGTAATATTACGCTGACAGCTCACTTATTCTTGCCTCAACTCGACTTTTCTTGTACCAAATTTGGGCTTATCAGGCCCTTTGCAAAGAGCAACCCCACGTGACCAGCGTTATAATAGGTGACTCAACCAGGCTTGCCTGTCTACAATCCTATCGCTTTAGCCGTTGAGCCACTGAGTGCCGTATGATTTAAACAAAAACAAGTGGAGACTTTACAACAATTCATGTTTAAAAAGGACTCTAGATATTTGAAAGAAACCAAAAAATTATTCGCTTCTATTGATTGAAACGTATTGCAAAACCCGAATGACATAATAAGCTTACTTCAAAAAAATCACGTGATTGATGGGGATAACGTGCCAGTGTTGCCGAGTTGGCATATTAGGCTTTTGGAAATCAATGCGCGCACCAGACTTGGTCATTACCGTATTTCCTTTAGTAAACAAATTACTGCAAACACCTTTGAAAACATACGTTTGACTGTGTGGATGATCAACACAAAAACAGAGATGAATACATGAATACGAGTGAAAACACTGTGGGAAAAGGAGAAATTGCTCATGATGAGCAATTTCTCCTTTTTTCCACAATGTTTTCGAATGAAGTTTGCTCCCAGACGGAAAAGGGGGCTTGCTCTGCCGAATGTTAAGAGTTAATTTAGGATATGATAGATTTTAGACACAGGGCATAGTTTGTCTAGCTTAATCAAATACGTCGATTGCATAATAATTCTGACATACATTTCGCCTCTTCCCTTTCTGTACCGCGACTGTAAAGACATGTTGTGAACAGGCTACCCCAGGATTAGTCTTCACTTACACTAAATAATTGGAGTGCAACACGCGAAAAGGGTCATTCGGACATTTGCGTAAAGTGTCGTCTCTGATCTGCGTGTGCAGTCCGCACAGGCTAATCCGAAACGACACTTTCCGATTTTATGTGACTTTCTGTTTTACGCAAGTCTACTGAGGCACAAAATCTAATGTAGTCGTGAAGTGCCGTCTCGGATTAGCCTGCGCGGACTGCGCAGGCTAATCCGAGACGACACTTTACGCAAATGGCCGAATGCACCTTTTCGCGTGTTGCACTCCATTATTATGATCTTTAAATGCACTTGTTTTAAATAAACTTTATTAGCCACGTCTATTGGATAGAGGAGGTCGTGGCCATCCTCCTCTATCCTTACAATAATCATTATTATTTTCATCAGTCATATTATTTTGTCTTATCCTGCTGACTAAAAGTTTAAAACAGTCTATTTTCTCTATTTGAAGTTTTTTTTTTCCCCAATGTGTATAAAAGACTACTTATCGAAATTTATGACTATGCGAACAGTGCAGATGAATATTCGAGTGTACTGCACTTTGTGTCCTATGCCGATGGTTGAAATCACAGAGAATTTCCGCTAAATCCCAGAAAACTTACCAAAATCTGTTTTTATAAACGGACAATTATGTACGTCTTATTAACATGATGATAACATTGATATGCAAATAAACAGTGCTAGAATATAACCAAATGAGTCTAAATATCTAGAAACAAAAGGTTTGTCTTAATTTGGGCACTTAATTTCCTAAAGGGTTAGCCGATAGCTAGGAATTGGTATGGAATCTCACATGAGCTGCGGCACGTGAGAATCGAACCAGGATTTCCAGATCACAAAGTCATTGTCTCAAAAAGCGTTTTTTTTCGCCACAATGTCGTTAGAGCTTTGTGTGATAAGGTGATAACACAGAGTGACGGGTTTTCTGGTGTTTATACCAAAGCTAAACTTCATTATAATCCCCCCTTCCCCACGCCCCAAAAAAAAAGGAAGTGGAAGGGTATACTGGAATCGCCATGGCTGTCTGTCCGTCCGTCCGTAGTTACAGATTTGTCAGAAGCAATAATCCAACAGCTTTTCACGTACTGAACTCGAATTTACACACAGGGTTCCTATACATGTGAAGTTGTGCAAGTGCAATTTTCATGACCCTGCTGCGATTTGTTACAGAATCATCTCCCCTTGAATTGTTTTTTTTTTTTTCAACTCTCACTTTTGTACTGAACCCTTTTTTGTAACAAGGATCTGGTAGTGGGGGTATAATCACGTTTAGTGATAGCTCTAGTTTTCACTTTCTTTCTCATCATCAACTTCTTCTGATTTATGAGCCATGCTTTGACAAAACAGGCCTTAATGCATCTCCGTGATGCAATGTACTAAGCTTGGCATCACATAATTTCTGATTATGTAGTTATCGTTTCATAAAATCTATTTTGCCCAACAGTATTTACCAACCATTCTTGAGCATATTCCTATTCTCCAAGATTTTTTTGAATTTGTAAGTAACATCACTTCTGATTGGCTAAACCGAATGGTTTAGCCAATCAGAAGTTATGTTACTTACAAGTGTAGAAGATTATGGGCAATTAGACAAAGAACGTTCTTAAGAATGGTTGGTGAATAAGAGTCCTGGGCCTGTATTCACCAACCATTCTTGAGAATATTCTTAGTCTTATTCTCCAAGGTTTCCAAAATTTGTAACACAACTTCTGATTGGCTAAACCCAATGGTTTAGCCAATCAGAAGTTGTGTTACTTACAAATTTAGAAAATTCTGGAGAATAAGACAAAGACCGTTCTTAAGAATGGTTGGTGAATACAGACCCTGGTCTTTGAGTTCACGGAAAATTGACCAGTAGCAAAATGTTTCGGCCCAGGTAAGCCTACTGTGCAGGTTGATCTGGGCCGATACTTTTTGCTGATGTACTAAGCCTCTTTTCAACGAAGCACGACTCGTATATCTTTTGTCGCGGCCAGTTTAAATTATGTTTCACTATTTATTGACCGTCTGTGAAAAACTGTGCAAGCCCGACGGCTGTTGGGGATGTCGCTTCATTTGTAAAATAGTGGGAAGGTTAATTATGTCAAACGGTTTTCCCGTTTATATTGTCGTGAAGGAGACAGATGGGCATTTTGCTTCATTGGTATAAATCATTCCGCTATTGTGATTCTGCTTACACTGCCGACGGGTGTTGAGGAGGCCAAGCTACTGAGTATAGAATGTTGTCGGTATGTATGTGTGTTAGAGAAGATCGAAATTGGCTCGGCTGTCTTTATGGTGGTATATTTCAGCCACGATATTAGAGATAACTATCAAGATATTTTTTAGAAGACTATCGAGATAGATTAAAATTTCATGGAAACTTTATCGAGATGGTGAAAATTTTCCTTAAAAAAACATCGCGATAAACTTATTAATTTTATTATTTCATTCCAAAAATTCAATCGTGCACGTAACTGACATTCGAGATAAAATTACCGTGATAGTTCTATCTGTTTCTCGATATCTATAAATACGCGGAGCAAGTTTTATCATTCAGTAGTTTTTACTTTACAAGATTTCATTAAGTAATAGTTCGAATCATAAACAATTGTAGCTTAATTGGTAAATTTTGACAAGATTGGAAATGAATAGAAATCTGTAAAATCACAAGACGACTCGAAATACTTAATATCGCTTAAAAATATAGTCCAGTCGCCCCTTTGTAGATGCGGCTCTGTTGAAGCAACTTTTCATTACTTCTTTGAATGCCCATTTTACCGAGAATTACGAAGTAGTTTAAACGATGATATAAGTACAATTACGACAGTTATTCTTCAAGTCATCTTACAAGGTGATGAAAGTATTGATCAACCTGATTATGAAAAAAATTTTGCTGCAGTTCATTCTTATATAAAGCAAAGCAGAACATTTACTTAGAAAAAAATATGGCGTTTTCTTTCTTTGGATGTGAAAATCCTTCTAAAACTCAATCTTAATGCTTATATCTAAATAAGTAACTGCGTGTTCTGTTATTGATAGCATACAATATCTATTGATTGTAATGGTCATGGAGGAGGACAATTGTTTGTGAAAAAACCTTCTTCGTTCCCCCAGTTAAACACTCCACACCAATCAGCTTATTTTCCTGTTTTTTCAATAGCTATCAAAATACAGTTATTATTTTTCATTACGTTGTCAACCTGTAACTGTGTATCTGGAATTTTGCCATTCCAACGTGTGTTAAGCAAATTTTACCTTTGCTTTCGTTCTGATCCATTTCGTCGGTTATTTTTTGTTATTCTATTGAAATGTCTTTAAATATTCGTTATTAATTGATGAATAAAATATATTTAAATTAAATGCCTCATATAAACAATTTTAAAACCATTTAGGGAAAGCAAAATTCATAAGATCAAAGAAGTTAAGAAAAAGCGTCTGATTATAGATTCCTTAATGAAGATAACAGAATTATCGCGAAATTTCTATCGTGAAAAAAAAAAAAAGTTATCTAAATAATATTTCCAGGAAACTTTATCACGATAATACTCTTGAATTATCGCAATAGCTATCTCATATCTGGCGAAGGAAATACGCCACCGTATACCTTAGCAGAAAATGTCATTGCCCTAGTTATGTCGTCTATATACGTCATTACGGAACAAAACACCTTAATTTTTTATGTCTCTGTTATTACTGAAGATATTTCCTGTAAACCTTGACTAATTCCTAAAGTTCTATCAAAAGGGGAATCCGTTCAAGACGGGCAGGTAACCCTCATTTTTTACACAGTTACACCCTATTTTGACTTAGATTTTCATTCACTTAACCCTTTCCCAAACAATCCCTGGTTTTTACGATGCTGGGAAAGAAGGCTTTTGAAAACACTGTAGGAAAAGGAGAAAATGCTGGTAACCAGCATTTTCTCCTTTTCCTACAATGTTTTCTACCCTTTCATTGACAAAAATCATCATATGTATTACATTTGATTTGTCATCTGGAAACGCTTTGACGTCGCGTCAAATACTGGTGACCTCCTGAGTTACAATAAAGTAACGTTTACGTTTTTCAACGTTGATGTTTTCAACGTACTCTGTGATATGAAAATAACAGTAATCAGACTATTTTGTTGTTAACCTATCAATGCATTTATTAAAGCATTAGCTGTGCATGAATATTTTCTTTTCAATTTTCATGATTTTTTATAGATTTACAGTGACTATTTATATTTAAAAAGAGCATTTCCTTAAGGACATCTTGGAAAAATAACGTCGGGGGACATTTCATGGGAACAACTTAATTTACTGCCAAAAACATTAGTAAATAAAAAACTACCTTAATTTGTATGTCATTACAATCGCAAGAAAAATCGTATTTTTCTTCAGAAAACATTTTATTAATACAAATGACTACTAGTTAAATTAAAAGCTTACAAGTGTGTTAAATGAAAAAAGTGACGTCATTTTCTTGATAAGGGACATTTGAAGGAACAAACTATTTTTCGAATTACAGAAATATGTATATAGTATTTCCTAAAACGACACTATATTTCAAAACTACACAAAAAACGTATTTTCGTGCAAATAAAAAAATGTTTGGTGACGATTCCTTCAATGTTAAATACGTAATGAAAAACCTGACTGACAAATTTAGTAGCATGTGGGACACTTTCTCCTCAATAATAAAACTCGCTAAAGGGTTCTCAGGTAGTGTCATACAACAAAACAAATTCCAGTATAACATCCGAAAATGACGTCACACTAATGTTGCAAACAAAAATAATGAGTTTCCCCGCCCTAATCGTCTGCATGAAGGAAGTTTCGATGAGGTTCTGACGGAAAAGTAACATGGGACAAGTGAATTTTTACCAACCACTGGGATATGCACTGACAATTTTACGCAGACATGCAGGTATATTCAATCAATTACAACACCAGCGAAACCTGCAATTCTTTACCTTTATTTTGATATATAATAGTAGCACAGCAAAACTTTGTGCTTTATATCGTACCCTAAATGAATGCTCACATTACCAAATTTAAACAGGGGACGCGACCTTTTGACGCGACGTCTTTCAATTCGGTCCAGTCCAAAATATTGTCGTTTGGTAAAGGTTTAAAGAAACTGCAGCCAAGCGTTGGTACCTACATGCGGTGCTATCGTTTTCGTAATGTTGAGGTTCGATCTCGATATCCAAAGACAAACGATAATACGAATGCACCAGTGTAAATTAACAATTAACATTAACATTATACTCGTGCATTGTATTAATTCGTTTTTTTTTTTTTGGTTCTGGTTACACTGCCAATGGGTGTTTGGCGTGACAGAATTTCCATGCAGTATAACTCTTTCATCGCCAAATATGGTAACCGGACCTCTTTTGTGTGGCTGAAAATACCATCCGCCGACGCTGATTTAGATTTTAATCTATTAGTTTCGAGTAAAAATGTAGATGATATAGATCTAAGATCAGACCAGTCTGATCTTAGATCTATATCGTCTTCAATAGGCCCCATGTAGAGACAATATGGCTTGCAACACACGAAAAGGGATATTCGGACATTTGCGTAAAGTGTCGTCTCGGATCAGCCTGCGCAGTCCGCGCAGGCTAATCCGAGACGGCACTTTACGTCTACATTAGATTTTCTTCCTCAGTTGACTTCCGCAAAACATAAAATATCATAAAAACGGAAAGTGCCGTCTCGGATCAGCCTGCGCGGACTGCGCAGGCTGATCCGAGACGACACTTTACGCAGATGTCCGAATGTCCCTTTTCGCGTGTTGCTAGCCATATGTCATCGGTGTGTGCCTACTTCAGAGAAGCTATTCTCTCTTCAATGTTTCAGTGTATTCTTTCCATTCAAAAGAAGTCAATAATTCGAATGTGCTATGCACCGGTTTCATTTTCTAGTTAATTTGGCCGCCGAGACAGATTGGCATCTTGATTCGTTTGTTTACACCCGAAACACGCAAAAAGATGCATTCGGACATTTGCGTACTGCGCAGGTAATCCGAGACGACACTTTAGGACTGCATTAGATTTTGTGCTACAGTAGGTTTGCACAAAACAGAAAATTACATAAAAACGGAAAGTGTGGTTTCGAATAAGCCTGTGCTGACTGCGCAGGCTGATCCGAAACGACACTTTTCGCATCTGTCCGAATGCCCCTTTTAGCGTGTTGCATACCATATTATGGTATCACCCCACTATTGTGTTTGTGGTTAGACTGTTAGGCAAAATACTAGGGAGATGCTTTGAAAGATATTGATGTTAGTGTGTAATTAAAGAAAAAGCAAATTGTTAGTTGTACGGTTAGGTGGCAGGGGACTTGGAAACTTGTTCGCGGCTGTGGTGAATTATGTCGTCCTGAGACAAAGGCGAGGTGGCAGCTTGTTCACTGCTGTGAAGAATCACGTCGCACCGTGCCGAACGCAAGTTTCCAAGTCCCCTGGCTGTACAACTAATTTCTTATACTGCAAAGTTTTGCCATTCCAACGTGTGTTAAGCGAATTTTTATCTGCTTTTGGTTAAAAAAATTTAATACGCTGACGAAGTAGAATTTCCCATCTGAGTGCCCCAATTCAATGGGAACTGACGTGACTGGTAATTGACGTCACTGAAAGCTTCGTAATACCTGCTAAAACATGCAGCTTGGCGCATAATCTTGATTTTAATCTTTATTTGTCTACGTAGGGAAATGATCCTCTGAGACTACATGTTCTGTCTTATTTCGGCCTCTGCTACCCGTGTAAGGCAGAGAAATGAGCATCCCCTACAAAATGACCCTACGTAGAATGATGACCCGGGCCATTCCTCTACGCAGGATCATTTGTCTACTTAGAATAATGGCCCGGGTCATTCCTCTACGTAGTGAAATGATTTCTGGGGTAATTTCTCTACGTACAGTATAATAATGACCCGGGTCTTTCCTTTACGTAGTGAAATGACTAATGGGTCATTTTGTAGGTGAGGGTAATTTCTCTGAATTACACCGGCAAAACCACAAAAAAGTGCTCTGAGTTTGCCAAGGTTTAGTTTTCAGTGTTTGCTCGCGCTTCTCTCATATCAGTGCTCATTAATGTAGGGTTTTTGTCGAACATTTTTCAAGATTAAATCTCAGAGAATGTCAGACGTAACGTGGTTCGAAATGGCAATCCACACTAAGGTGCAGAAATGTCATTCATATCGACTCATCAACTTTCAGAGGGACTTTTTTTAACCTTCATCCTGTTAAGTAACTTCAAATGAAACTGTCAAATCGATAGTGAAAACCAATAAGTTGTTATTCCAAAGTCGTTTTTAGGGTAAAAAGTTCTCCTGGTCGGACAGTGTAGGTCAAAGATCAGACTGCACGTTCTGTGCAGTCTGATCTTGACCTACACTGTCCGCAAAAGTTCGTTGAGTTGCACGAAGCAGCTGAAGGGATACCATGCTAGAAATTAATCGTTTATTTTAAGAAGGTCTCGATGGATTAGAACCTATTTTTTATTTTAGTTTTGATTGCAAAAAATGCATTTTGTCGGTGGTAGGGCGTCCAATACCAAGAATAAGGCTTGTGGAAACACAGACGGCGTCGTCAGCTAAAAATACCTTCTGTAAAGCAACGTAATTTCTTATTTGGCTTAATGAAATAGTTTAGCCTATCAGAAAATGCGGAACTTTTAGATTTAGATCTAGAATATATATATATTTATTTCCAATTAGACTGAAATTAATCATAAATGTTAAGTAAATACGAGCCCAGGGAAAAAAGCGGTTATCTAAAACCCTTTTATAAATACATTAGCCATCCTTTGTGAAAAGGGTGCTTAATGCATCTGTAAAAAAGTATCGACCTAGGTCAGCCTGCGCAATTCGCGCAGGCTGACCTGAGTCGAAACTTTTTTCCTATTAATCAATCTTCTCTATGTCTAAGGACCGTTCTACCTGCAGATTCATTTGGTTGATAGCCAAAATGACTTTTAGCTTTATGGATCCACAATTATGTGACAACTTGATTAGTATTATATTTATATCACAGAGATGTATCAAGCCTCCATTTGCCAGAGTATAGCTCATATGTTTCATCATTGCCTGTTATCGTTCAATATATCAATGGTATCGATGTTATAATCAGTTTCTCTCATCTGACAGCTTACCGACATATTGACATGCAGCAGTCGTGCACTGAGCATCCGTAACGTGTTAGTGAAGCCAGATTATGATAACGTTACTCTTGTTAAAAAGTGTTGTTTTTTTTTCTTCATATGATGTTTCTGTAAAATAATGGGTTCTTTCTCTTGATATTTCTGTCTGAAAAGAGGACAGTGTTTATTTTTTCATGATTTTATTTCTGTAAAGTAATAAGCTTCCGTGGCAACCACTTGGCTGAAATGGAGAATTCGACGAAAGAAACTTTCGAACTTAATGCTGACTTTTTTAGGATACGTTTTGTGAAACCTGAAGTATATGTGTTGCAGGCCAACCAAACGGTAGACACGTCTTGATTGGTCAATTACTCTAGTTTAATTAACCAATCGTTATCAAATTAGTTTATGTCCGTATTTATTCACTCGGAATTAATGTTTCCACTAGTTTCAAACACTACGAGTATGGTCAAGCCATTTTAAACCAACAATTGTACGCGGAGACTCGGATACTAATTAGCGTCTTCAGGAGAGCGGTCGGACGGACATTCTGAATCTGGAATACCATCATCGTTTTCCTTTTTTTTTCGGGGATTGGAGAGAGTGGGGTATTTAAAGTGATCAACGTGATTAAAGTATCGATTTCAGCAGAGCATACTCAAAGGACGAGTCGATTTTACCAGATCTGCTTTTTCCGAAATGGACATCAGAAATAGATGTCTTAGGACACGAAGTAACAGTGTAATGGAAGCAGGATTCCTTCAGGAGTGCACGTTTCTTTTAGTCTTTCTACCATAAATAGTAAATGTTTAGTACAAAACTCTTGAAAATTGGTATGATCAAGTCTTAAAAATCATCATTTATTCACTTAAACTTAAGTTGTGGGTACTCATTATAATAGTCTCGTCAAGTCAATTCTAATGATTGTCAACAGCATAACTTTTAGTGAAGATCTAAGCGGAATTACCTTTTAACCCTTTAGCCTATCAGGCATTTCTATGGTATCTCTAATTGATACTAAATAAGAGCAAGGATGAAGCAGTTTCTTATGTATATTTGGTACCTTTTGATAGCATAGAAAACATTGTGACAAAAGGTGAAATTACTCGTCACGAGCAATTTCAGCTTTTGCCACAATGTTTTCCAAAGGCTCCTACAAACAATGCGTAGAAATGAGTATCTATGGAGTAAAGGGTTAACCATTCGGCTGCTAAGCGCGACTCTCTTGCCATTTGCGGACAGTGTAGATCAATATCAGACTGCACAGAACGTGCAGTCTGATCTTGGATCTGCACTGTCCGTTAAGGCGACATTACATCCCAAAAACATAACATTGAAAAAAGAATATTTTGATTTTTACTCTCATATTGAAAATTTCATTTTAGTTGTTCAGCAGGATAAGGGTTAAACGCCAAAATACTTTACCCACAAGTAGTACCCCTGCTTACCTGTTATTGTGTCTGGGACCTCACAGACAGAGTAATGAGAGAAGATCGTTTACACTGAGGTACCGAATGTTACGGCTGATAAAACAAACTAAGGTTAATGAATCACGTTAGAGAGAACTCTGTTCTTATACTTTCTCGCTAATCAAACTCGACATTGTTGCCAAAAGAAAGCCTCTTCATCGCTATCGCTCACTTGATTTATTTTGTGTTTCTGGTTTATAAGATTGATTGGTTTTAAATGGTGCTCTATTACCGTCCTGAGCCTTTTTTACAGCTTTTCACCACGCCGAAATTTGTGTGTTTTTTCTTATTTGGAACAGATGTCAATGCTTTTGGCTTGTAAGACTGTCTGTGTGGCTTGAGTGATGGCTGTAACACGTGGAAACTTCGATTCAAGCTTCGCAATTCTGTGGCAATGTCATCGAAATCGGACCTGGATATGTTCAGAAAATATGCAAAATAGGTGAAAGGTTATAGTAATCATATTTTCTTTGTCCAAGTTTCCTCATAACAGTACTTTTTCTCTAACGATTCTTTTTTCTAAAATATCGATCTGTGGATTTTTTTTTCAAAGTAAGCCTATATACGAGTAGTTTAGTAGTTTCTGGCAAATGTTTTGTGATGCCATGTACGTTTATCTGTATTGGGTGGTCTATTGGTTATCATTATATAGTTTTACTAGGTGACCGTGACGGCTGATTCGTTAATCCTTCACGACACGACAAGATTTTAGACCTATCTGAATTGAAAGTATATTTGCTGATGACAGTTTCTATGTGGCTCATATGAAATGATTTGTCTTTGAAAGGGAAGAAAACATTGTGGGAAAAGGAGAAAATGCTGGTAACCAGCATTTTCTCCTTTTCCCACAATATTTTCTAAAGCTCTCTCTTTTAGGGGTGTTAAAAGTCGTCATTGTGTGGTAAAGGGTTAATTCGGAATATCAATAAAGTGACACAGTTAGGCCTATTGTTTTTTATCCGTCGAACAGAATCGGTGTGGCCTTGGCACAGAAAAGGTTTAAGAAATAAACTTAAATTTACTTGTGCATGGATGGTTGAACGTTGAATTAAATCAGCTGCATCATCGACATAATTCTAAATGTATCACAAATTGATGTTATTAACACCTAACGTCCGAATATACATACACTTCCGACAAAATTTCCGGCTACACAAAGTTTCCCAAGCAAAATGTCCTGGCTCGACATCTGAAGACAAGATATCACCTTAACAAGAATTACCATGTCTATACAACACAGTATGATAGAGATAACTTTATAACATTTGAAACCAGAAATATGTTTTTGGGGAAAATATTTCTTAATAAAAATAGTTTTCCAACCTACCTACCCTAATTCTCAAATGGGATGTAATAGAAACCAGACATGTAGTTTTAGTGATTGCTCAAACCAATGAATAAGCGATGAACACCCTATATCATGGTTCTGTATGCTATATCGATAAACTTACGTTTTTCAAGCCTAAAATGGGGACCAGACAATCAAGTGAGTGAAAGCTCCGTTTTAACGCCTTGAGTGATCACGTGGTGTTTACCTCACTATTAGGTCAGTGAGATTCACGACGAAAAATCGGCTTATCGTCGGCGATCATCGATGTAAACAAACAGATAAAGCGGCATGGTAGGAATTGTTCTAGTTTCAAAACTCTCTTTTCCTCCATTACCTGAAAAATTTACAAAATGCACCTTAACATATCGTGCAAGTCATTATAATCGCCATACTTTTACATGGTAAAAATGAAATTCAGTTTTATTTCGTAAACATATATTTTTTTTAAATCATTTTGACTTTACTGAGACTGTAAATAGGGGCTTAAGTGGGCACTTGTATTTTTTTTTATCACACAAGAGTTCTGTTTACTCTGGATGGATATAGAATGGTCAAGGTGTACTGTAATACATCAGCCGTTATCGTCTCGCACACAACCATCGAAAGATAGGCTATCAGAAATACGACCTACTTTATAGCATTGGGTGCTCCTATATCGTTTTGCTTTCGTGATATACCCCATGGATATGTCAATTCTTAAATTACTTATAAATGTTTAATTTACTCATAAATTGATAACAGGCGGGAAATATACGTTCATGTTATCGCCCTATTATTTTTACTTGTTTGATAAAACTTGTCCAGTAATATCTTTAGGGGAAACAGTATTCACGGCGGGGAATCACGTGACACAACAACAACAACAACAATGACCGATATTTGAAAAAATTCCCCGACTTCAGGTAAGAAAATCTTCAAAAATTCCGTTAATACATGACCGACTGGAATTTGGTTTGAAGCAGAGAAGGCGGAAGGACTCCAGCGATTTGCTTGATGTGTTAGATTTTTTAAACAACACCTGATAAAAAAGTTATTGACGAGCAAACAAATTATCCAGGGTAAAACATTTGTTTGCTCGTCAATAACTTTTTTATCAGGTGTTGTTTAAAAAATCTAACACATCAAGCAAATTCCTGGAGTCCTTCCGCCTTCTCTGCTTTAAACCAAATTCCAATCGGTCATGTATTAACGGAATTATTGAAGATTTTCTTACCTGAAGTCGGGGAATTTTTTCAAATATCGGTCATTGTTGTTGTTGTTGTGTCACGTGATTCCCCGCCGTGGTATTGGTAAGTGCTACACGTCACAACTCAGCCGATTCCGTACCTACATCTAACCTCGTCCGTATTAAGGTCGTTTCTATTTGAACTGAGAATCACGTGATTCCAATATAGCGCGCCACTGACAGTCGCTTAGAAACGACATAAACAACCTCGATGAAGTTCTTCACGTCTGTCTATTTTTCGGTGAAAACTTCAATCGGAATTGATAAACCACGTTCAAAAATGAATGTACGAAGTGTTTGTCAACTGAAATATAGTTAGAAAGATTTTGATAGATAATTGAAACGCAAGTTTTATTTTGTAAGAGGAGCCTTACAATTTTCAAAACGGTAAACCGTTGTACTTCCGGGCGATGAATGCATCGATCTGACGCATATTAATCCTCCAGCTACAGCCGGTTCGACACCAAGATATAACACTATTCTCTGAGGTTAAGGAACAGCGTGTGTGTAGGTGCGTGTTTTTGTTCTTTATAAATGAGCCATGCTCTGTCAAAAAGGGGCTTAATTCATCTCCGTGATCCCAGATACCAAGCAAGTCACCACAGTATTAAGCATCCGTCAGATCCGTTTTGAAAAACAGTTTTCTGGATAATAAGATACAAAAGTTTGTTTTTTTTGATACACAGAAAATTGACTAAAAGCCAAAAGCTTCGGGTCAGGTCAGCCTGCGCAGTCCGCGCAGGCTGCCCTGACTCGATACTTTTGGCAAATACACTAAGTCGCCCTTTTCAGAGAGCATGGCCAAAAAACGTTTATTAGTTTTTGTCCTGTTACAGATTTGTTGCAATTACGGGGTAAGTTTATTACCCTGTGTTGATAGCTACCTTTGCCTTGCACTTAAATTGATTAATGGCTCCCGTGGTCGTAATTCAGCAACTAATTGGCGCTTTCATAATAACCTACCTTTACTTTCAGCCATAGGTATTATTCCATGCACTGTCGAAAATCATCTCGACAAGACCGATCTAATTAACCCTCTCCGCAAAACAAAGTTCGGACAATTGATTGTAGGAAATGTAGCGGCATCCAGGTTGGAAAGAATACAGCGTAGGACCGACCGGAAGTGTACATAGTATGCAACTGTGATTCTGTGCAGTGACAGTTTGTCAATTCAGTATTTAAAAAAATGTTCAAACGATAAGTAAAGCTGGTGCTCTCGTATTCATTTCGATACTTATTGTAAAATATTCACATCTTTTTAGTTTTTGTCTATGTATAACGATGTAGACCATATCAGGAACACGTCAGTGCGCTGTGATTTTCCTAATGCAATAGGGATACCATGATCATTCGACCATGCTAAAGATAGAGATAATTGTCCCAAAATGGTGTCGTCTTTAATTAATTTAACATTAAAAACGTGTTTTCTCAAAGCAAAACGTATGAATACTATCTCTATTCTATTTTTGTGAAAGCATGCCAAAGTTTGCAAACGAAATCGACTGCATTCTTCATTATCATTCATTTAAAATGGCACTTTGAGAAATTTTCGATCGTACAGTCACCTGAAATCTATTAACATCTTAACCCTTTACCACACAGTCCCGACTTTTAACGACCCTGATAAAGGAAAGCCTTTGAAAACATTGTGTGAAAAGGAGAAAATGCTGGTCTCCAGCATTTTCTCCTTTTCCCACAATGTTTTCAAACCTTTCCAAATAAAAGTTCAATATCTGATTCACATTTACATTCAGTGTTGTCTGTAAATGCTTGCAATTTGGACAAGTCCAAAATTTTGTCGTGGGGTAAAGAGTTAAAAGTGATTATACACATGTCCTTTCTCAACATGCCGTTTTAGACGAAGGATGGGGAATATTACAGGCGAATTTGTCACAGAAATGTGTAGAGGGTTGGCGCAGAAAGCACTGCTAAACGACACGACTCTTTTCCAAACGAGAAAAATGTAGACTGGTCCAAATTAAAAGCAATTGCCGATGGCAGTTAAGATATGGCTCAAATGTTGGGATTTGTAGTTTGAAGTATAACATCATTGTTGGGAAAGTAAGAAAATGCTGTGATGGTTACCAGCATTTTCTCCTTTTTCCACAACGGTTTCTGGAGCCTTCTTTTCTAGCTTTGTTAAAGCCAGAATTGTGTGGTAAAGGGTTAAGTTTTTGTACATGTACATGAATCTTGTGCTGAATCAGAGCTCTGTCTATTATCGAAAATATAATCCACCGGAACTCGAAAATAACTTTATTTTTTTAAATTTGTCACGAGGATCCGATGTATAAAGCTATGATCAGACGGTACGTTCCAGATCTGAAACTGTAGACCTACCATAACGCATATGATAAGAAACCAAACAACTTTTAATTTTTCATGTTAAATGCTATTTATATTTATCGACAGAAAATGATGTTAAGCTTGCCAAGGGCCAATTGAATTTATTTCTTTCAAGGATCGTTTAATAGATATCTCATTTCCAATGCCAACGTAAGTCACATCCTTAATATATCGTTGATAGCAAAATGAAGATTAATGGTTTGAATGAAATATAGTCCTGCCATTTCAAATGATTATTTTATTCAGGCTTGAAATTGAAATACAGGTTGAGCATAAATTTTTGCTCCGTACAGAGTCTTTTGATAGAAATGAGCTAAAAAACCTTGATAGGGAACGACATTAATTGATAGGCGAATTACTCTAGTAAGTTAAGTTTACCATTCTAGTTAATTAAGTATTTATTTTGAAAGCTATCCCGTATGTATTTCTAAATGAAGAGATCGATCTGAAAAGACCAGTCGCAATAGCTCAGCCGTAAGGCGAGACTTGTTAACGTCAAATCTGGCCAAATGAGAGCGTGGGCTCGATCCTTGCGGCTAGCCCCGCCCCCCCCCCCCCCCCCCCCCCCCCCCCATTAAATTACTAATAGTGTTTTGCATGAGATGTTAAACCAAATTGGATTTCGTCCTGTATCCTGCACTGTCACCAGTAAAAATACTTGCAGTCTTCAGGGGGCGTTGCTCAACTGGTAGTGAATAACCGAAAATCAATCGATCTTCAAACTCATAGATTATAACTAGATTAAGATGATCGCCCTAATTATTGTGGCTAGCATACTAAACACTCTCTTACTCACTTAATCGCAACCCTGTTTATCGGGAATTTCGGCTATAAGCAAGTCTAGGAGCGATCCTTTTCATAGCTAGACGACGTAAAAATCAACTCTTAATCGGGATCTCGTATATTGAAAATTTGGTGTTTTTTTTTTAAACAAAAAAAAAAAAAAAAATGCAAAAGATTCAAGATCGTAAAAAGTATTTTTTTATTTCTAGAAAAAAAGTCGAATTTCGAAACGTAGTGGGATTCGAAGTTATAAACCATTTCGGCAACTTACCTAATGACGAGTCAGTGTGTGATCGGAATTATCATATTCATGATTCAATCACTGGAAATTTAAACTATTGCCTTGTTTCATGTTTTCCTTTTCATTTTATAAGGTATAAGACGGTCAAAAAACTTCTCCAATTTGCCGACTTTCTTTAGCAGGAGCTTGTTTAATTGCTGCTGTTTGACAGCGTTGCTGTAGTAATTTTCTATGCAGTTTATTACATTTTTTGCCGATCTTCATAACAGTCGTCGGACAGTTACGCCTGTTACCGAGTACAAGGTGTTCGAAGCACTCACCGTATAAGTGCACCGATAGATAAAGTTTATTTCGTAAACTTGTGGTTAATATGGGGAAATATTTGCCGAAAAAGGGAAAGGTATGCGAAAATAACGAGTGCCGTAATGCACGAGTTATTTTCGCGGACCTTTCCGTTTTGAGGCAAATATTTCCCCATATTAACGGTAACCACAAGCTAATGAAATACATAATATATTTCATCTGATTATTTTTGTCAACGAGTGCCACTTTTAAAACTAGTGATCTCAAGTCAATTAAGCGGATAACCGATATTTTCAAATAAATAGTTCCTGATTTTCGACAGGAGGAAAATATTCGCTGTAACGGGGAAATAATTCCCCCCGCTTAAGGTAAGACCTGTGTAATGCACTTCCGGTGAACATTTGGCAAAAAATCTAATTGGTTGTTAAATAAGGACAAATGAGGATTTATGCAGAAATAATATTTTTGCACATTTCTAATGGATCAGAAATTCCGTTTATGTCTATCTTGAAACTATTTTTTGATACTTTTGTTTGTTTTCTAAAAAGGGAGGTAATTATTATCTCTTTTTCAATTGAGAATATAGCGGTTTAAGATTTATAAATGATAATTCAAAGAAGGAAAAAATGGAAAAAATGAAAAGGTGAAAGTAGTTCAATAATACTCATTTTTAATTCTAGCTAAATTTGCATGATGATATTTTAGTGGAAATAGCCGTTTTCCATTACACAGGTCTTACCTTAAATTACGTCATTTCTTTATCCATAACATTTCTAAAAATAGACACCTGAGATTATAATATAATGAAATATTTTCTACAACTTGCGAATAAGCGGACTCCACTGTAGTTCTTTCTGCATAAATTTTCAAATTACTTATTTAGTAGGTTAAAGCAGTGCTCCGGATAAGAGGGAGTGATAGTATTCTAAAACCATTATTTCTCTATGAAACCCTATGTTTTGGGTACTCATTAGAATCTTCTCCTCGGGATGATTCTAATGAGCACCCATAACATAGAGTTTCGTGGAGAATACTTAATATTTTCAATTTTGAAACAAAAAACACTTCCTCTATATAGGACTCTGTTAAGGGTGAATTAATGCCAATGAGAGAGTCTCTATCAAGTGCTTAGGAATTTGTGTAAAAATATCTATTCTATTCAAATGCCAGTCTTTCCGGAACTTGTACCGGAGCAGAGAGAATAAAAGACTTTCCATTGTATTGTATTTGTATTGTATTGTCTGCAGTAGGCGATATGTCATATAAGCTCTTTGTTGCGCAATACTGGCCGTAACAATAATACATTGAAAGCATCATTGATTGCCAGATAGTCAAGTAGGTTCATATTTCGAGGGATAAAATTTGAGCAATTTTCGCTACCAAGCCGTTTGACATAAACAACCTGCCATAGATGACTTCACAACGAACGTTACACTAATGGATAGATGAGTTATTAGTCGTTTTATTTATTCGAGCCGAAAATAATCATATAAAAACGAAAAACTAAATTTTGGATAAGATTGTAAGAATTATTACTCAAGTTTTACGTATAGCACGTGATAGCTAGAGGAAATATTTTGTGTTCCCTTAGGACGTAAAGGATACTTAGGGGCCGGTGTAATGCAGAGAAATGACCCTCCCTGTGGTTATTCCTCTGTGTAGAGGAATGACCCATGGGTCATTTCTCTACTTAGAGAAATGACCCAGGTTATTGTTCTACATAGAGAGATGACCCATGGGTCATTTCTCTACGTAGAGAAATTACCCATGGGTCATCTCTCTACGTAGAGAAATGACCCCAAAGAGTCAGGACCCCAGAGGGTCATTTCTCTACGTAGAATAATGACCCGGGTCATTCCTCTACGTAGTGAAATGACTTGTGGGGTAATTTCTTTACGTAGAGAAATGACCTTGGTCATTTTGTAGGGGAGGGTCATTTCTCTGCATTACAATTGCATTTAGAGGGAACCAGTCCGTTTTCCGAACTACACTGACGGAATCGATGAGATGTCTTTGCTGTGGAAAGAAATTTTAAATTTGCTTTATTTTCAGTATTGAATGGAAACTTCATTTAACCTACTAGGCCTGGGAAGCACGATTGACTGATCGTTTGCGGACAGTGTACATCAAGATCAGACTGCACGGAACGTGCAGTCTGATCTTGAATGTACATTGTCCAAGTTGGACTTCAAAAGTCATATACCTTTGAAATGGCAAAATTTGTGGTTTTACGATCTGCTTAACTCTTTACCAAATAATCCCGACTATTAAGGACCCTGAGAAAGAAGGCTTTTTAAAATATTGTGGGAAAAGGAGAAAATGCTGATAATCAGCTGTTGCTCCTTTACCCACAATGTTTTCTATCCAATCAAAGAAAGATTGCTCAATTTGAGCTACATTAGAGTTGTCGTATGCAAATGCTTTCAATTTGGACAAGTCCAGAATATTGTCGTTTGGTAAAGGGTTAAAAAGTTTCATTTCACTAAGCAGTCTAAGGGTTAACTCGTATAGTAGGTCAGTTCCTTACCACAGCATTCTTTATTTTGACAACGCTGAAGGATGTGTCTATGAAACATTTTGGCAACAGGAGAAAATACTGGTAACTCATATTTTCTAGTGTTCGACGAAGAATTCGCTTTATAGATTTTATTTTCATCTTTTAATTCGTTGTCTAAGTTACTATGCTTTCAGAATAACATGTTTAAAACTTATTTCGGCTGGATAAGGGTTAAGGGTTAAAGAAAATTTAAATTGACAAGGGAATAGACACAACAGATTTATTTCTGTAACGAAAAAGATATAGAGTTTTCCATGTTGGTGAAATTATATTACAGACCGACACTTGTCTTTCGACATTACTGGAAATTTACATCACCTTGCGGATATCGTTTTGCAGATAAAATGCCTTTTTCTAAGACGTTGCGATTAATAAAAACCCATCAAAAGGTCTGTAAATTTTCAAATATTAGACCGTGCGTTTTTCCCAGAGACTTTACCCATATGCTGCTAAGCGCGACTCTCTGACCTTTTGCGGACAGTGTAGATGCAAGATCAGACTGCACATTCTGTGCAGTCTGATCTTGGATCTACACTGTCCGAATAGGAGATATTATTTCCCAAAACATAACGTTTAAAATAGCAGTAACTGGACTTTTACTATCAGAAATGAAAGAAAAACATTTTTTATTATTTAGCAGGATAGGGGGTATGGGTGGTTTTTTTTATGGAGTTATGCAATAATAATGGCGTTTTTTGGTAATTGTATTGACATTTGGGTTGTAAACGATTTGAGTTGCTCGGAACAGAAATATATCTGTCGATACCTCGGGTCGAGCGACATGTCATTTTATTTCTTTACGTCTCGTAAAGCAAATTTAAGTTCAAATACAGGTACTTAACCCTTTCCCAAACAATCCCTGGTTTTTACGGGTCAAGAATAGAAGCCTTTTAAAAACATTGTGGGAAAAGGAGAAAATGCTGGTAACCAGCATTTTCTCCTTTTCCCACAAAGTTTTCTACCCTACCATATAGAAAAATCATCTTTTTAGCAACTGTTAATTTGTCATTTGCAGAATGCTTTCAGTTTGGCCTGGTCCAAAATGTGATGTTTGGGTAAGAGTAAACCGTCATGTTCTACTTACTTGAGTGCATTGTAATTAAATGCTGAAACGACAAAATAATGCAATCAACCCAGAAAATGGCAAGGACAATGCAAGGCAAGAACAAATAACGATTGAATGATTGAAAACTGTTTTTTTTTTCTTTTTAAATGAATGACGGATGAATATTATAAGGTGACATTTTGACATATTAATTTAGAAAACAGCTAGAGGTTAAGTTGGTATGCAAGCATCGCATCTGTTTTAGAACTTGATTTGAAAATGTGTAGATTTGGATCTTCCATTACTTGTAAACATTCCTGCCTCACGGTACATTTCTTGAAATGATATATGAAAAGAAAGGGTAATAAAATTTATGATAGGTCTGGAAATGGCGCCGACATTGACAAATATTTCTAACCGTATCATTGAGGCTTGATAAACAATACCCAAGGGTCGTTTTTCAACGATAACCAGGTATAAGGTGTTTTTGCCTCGTTCCCAATAGTGGAATTTTCATAAACATTCTTTCTTGACAGTTACATAATTATTTGTAGTTTTCTAAAAATACGCATACGTAACTTATTTCGTAAAGATTCCTTCCACTTGTACCAGTCTACCACCATTTAACCCTTTCCCAAATGAGAAAATTTAGACTGTCCCAAACTCAAAGTGTTTGCAGATGACAATTTTAAATTTGATGAGAAAGTTTTCCGATATGCTAGAAAACACTGTGGGAAATGGAGAAATTGCTCGTTACGAGCAATTTTTCCTTTTCCCACAGTGTTTTCTTAAATCTTGTACTGCAGACACGTAAAAACCAGGGCTTGTTTGGGAAAGAGTTAACTAAATATTGCCTTGACTTGTACAAGTAGCTCAGTCGGTTGCCACCAGGCTGTGAAACAAGGTGTACCCGGGCTCAAATACCCAGCTCGGCCCATATATTTATGAAAATTGGTGCTATTTATTTCTTAAGAATTCAAAACCTCTCACACCGCTAGTAATAGTTTTGACGATGGGCATGTGCAAAAGCAGCTAGTGGGTTGGGACATCTTTTTTTTTTCTTTGTAAAATACATGAAAGCGCCATGAAGGCATGATTAGATGCATACCATTTTTCAAGATTGCGGTGACAGGATCAGTTTTAAAAACGGCAACATGGAATTGAATACATTGATATCTTGGAAAATAGTGCGATAAGAAGAGAAAAAAATCCTGTAATGAAATATTTTTGCCTTTGCCGCTATGTTTTCAAAGTCATCTGACGCCTGGTGAAAATCATTGACTCCCTGTGGTAGGGTTTAATTCTTTACCAGACGACAATATTTTAGGCTTGTACAAAGCGAAAGCAATTGCAGACAACAAAATAAAAGTGCCCAAAAATTTAAAATTTGTTTTGTGAAGGATAGAAAACATTGTGGGAAAAGGAGAAAATGCTGGTTACCAACATTTTCTCTTTTTCCAACACTGTTTTCTAAAGGTTTCTTTCTCAGGGTCGTCAAACGTAGGCATTGTGTAGTAATGGGTTAAGTATTTCTCTACCACACTACCCCGAGTTTTAACAAGCTTGATAATAAGGCCTTTTGAAAACAATGTGAAAAAAAAGAAAAACGCTGGAAAGGAACATTTTCTGCTTTTCCCACATATTTTTTCTATCCTACCAAAGACAAAAATCATCGCTTGAGCTACATTTATGTCTTCGTCTGTAAATTATTCTAATTTGGGTGAGTCCAAAACTTTATTGTTTCGTAAAAAAGTTAACTCCTTAATAGACGAAGAAATGCCCGACTTGTCCAAGTCCAAAGTATTTGCAGAAGCAAAAGTAGAAACGTCTCAAAACCTGGGCGGTATAGCACGTGCAGTCTGATCATGGATCTTTACTGTCCGAGAAGGATATTGTTTTCCCTTAAAAATACCTCTGAAACAGCAACATGTCGGTTTTGAACCCTTTACCCCCATAAGACATCTCTATGGTATATCTAACTGACCCGAGATAAGAGGAAGGATAAAGCCGTTTTCCTATGTGTTTATGACACCTTTTGATAGCATAGAAAACATTGTGACAAAAGGTGAAATTGCTCGTGACGAGCAATTTCACCTTTTACCACAATATTTTCCAAGGGCTCCTACAAGCAATGCGTAAAAATGAGTATCTATGGAGCAAAGGATTAATATCGACTTGAAAATGTTATTTTACTTATTTATCAAGTTAAGGTAGAATGCAGAGCTTTTTCTTACCAAGGGTAGACAACATTGTGGGAAAAGGAGAAACTGATTGTTACCAGCATTTTCTCTTTTTCCAATAATGTTTTCAAAAGTGTCTTTCCTTGCGGTCGTTGAAAATATTAGGAAGGGTTGGAGGAATGTTCTATAGGACAACTGAAGGGCGTAAAGTATGCAGTAATTTGATAAATCGTAAAATATGTTTGCTCGTAAAGATTCAATCAGTTGAATTCGAGCTACAATTGGATTTTAATTAGAAACATTAATTATTATCAAAACACCGAACATGCAAGAACTTGACAGTTTTGTTATGTTTACGATGAAGACTACGGTTTTTGTGATATTTGTCGAACGCAATACCACTATGAGTTCAGAATTGAATTTTGAAGACCATGTATCGTATTTTTTTGCAAACCTGAAGGAAATAAACCCAATTAAACCCAATTTTTCTTAGGCAAATGAATTTTTCGATACTTCTCAGATATGTAATTGGAAATGGCATGTTAAAATACACTGGATGAGGACATCTATCGTGGAAATACTATTTCTTAATTGAAATTAGCTTCGCTCGCTTGTAGTGCAATGACACAAAATTTGTCTACCGATCGCTTGGTCCTGGGCTTTTCGTTCCAAAACCAGTTCGTCGCATGGCTTGTTCATCCAAAAATTGCGCGTTACTCCATTTGATTGGGAATGAGTATTTATAGATCAAAATAATTGATTGTAATGTTGGGAATTAAATGTCAACTACCAAAAAATTTCAAAATCATAGTTGTCAAGTTCAAACATAAGTTCATTCGTTATAATCGCATGATTTCTCTCTTTATTCATCATAAGTCCTTCTGTCAGGGGACGTTACTCCTGACTCCTAATGATCAAGGGGAGACCACCAATACACAAAAAATCCTACCTTTGCCATTAGCACTCTCCCTTCGTTGTTGTTGTTGTTGTCTCAGGTATTTTTCCACACTAGCACTGTGGCACTTCTTCTTTTGAATGATATTCTTCTCGCAGATGAGAAATTAAAAACATTTCCCTTCAACTAAAAAGGTTTTCATTTGCTTGGCTGACCTTCAAGTCAATATTTGAATGATGTTTCTCTTTTTCTTTCAAATTATTAATTTCAGATAATGGCTTCCGTGACAAATAACACTTCAGTGCTCTCAACGCTTTGATTTTTTCCGCGACCTGGGGTCCCGTGTTGCTTAATGATAACGTATAAGAATTTAACCCCAGTGGTTCCGGCATTCAGTCCTCTCCCGGAGCACCAAGATCTTCGTGCACAGGCCTTCGTACTATGATGATCTTCGCCACCTGTATAATGTTATAACATTATATAGGCGGCAAAGTTCGTCATAACAAGAACGCCTCTGTCTTCGTGGTAGTGTCTTTTGGCAGGACATTTTAGAGTCCTTGTAGGACATAGGCGATGAAAGCCACAAAATACACGAATAAGTGAGTTGTCGACGTTTCATGACTAAAATAACGTTAAAAAAGGTGTTAAACATACAAGTTTTCAAACTTTGTTACATAGCACTTCATTCACATAATCGGCGACCAGTGGACCCATCTATGCTTCCTATGTGGTTTGCTTTTATTTCGCCACAACTACGCGAAGCACTGTTTTCAAGCCACTAATTGCTTTCAAACATAAACCATTTTTTTAAAGTTTCCTGCTTTACTAAATACATAAAGTCGAAGGATTGTTCAGGGATTGAACTTGTGGTCGAACATCCAAAATTTCTTTCTGTTGTTTATTTCAGTCCACATCTATTTTTTTCTCAGAAAATATGATATAGAAAACTAAATACGCGGTTTTCTTCTAGAGCAATGACTACCTTTGAAAATATGTCGAACTAATTAATATACATGTACATGTGCATATTGATTAGTTACTTAGCAGGTTAAGGTTAACTGCGATTATGCAGAGCTAGTAGTGTACTAGTAATCGAGTAATCGGTTGTTTTGGAGAAGCGGGGTTTGTTTCGTATTGAGTTTTAGTCTATAGTTCAATGACTATTACACTCAAGTCTGCCGTAGGTCAGGTCAAGTTAGGTCACGGGAAGATAATTGAATGGATATGTCTCATTATCGAGTACAAAAGGGTGTAGCTAATTTTACTATTTATTCGTCAGGCCTATACGAATGGCTTGCAACATTCGAATAGGGGCATTCGGACATTTGCGTAAAATGCACTCCGTGCAGGCTTATTTGAGACGGCACCTTTCGACTTCAATTGATTTTGTGCTAAACTACACTTGTGCAAAACAGAAAATTACATAAAAACGGAAAGTGCCGTTTTGGATTAGTCTGCGCGAACTGCGCAGGCTGAACCGAGACGACACTTTAACACGCAAATGTCCGAATGCCCCTTTTTCGGATATTGCAGGCCATTTATAGGGTACAAACCTATCAAACCTTATCCTGCTACATGAGTTAAATGAAACTGCAGATTGTAAAAGCCCGCATTATGAAATTTAATCAAAGCGTTGAGAACGCTGAAGTTGTATTGGTCGAAGAAGCCGTTTTGAGGAATTAATCATTTGAAAGAAAAACAGAAATACTATTCAAATATTGGCTTGAAAGTCAACCAACTAAACAAATAGATATATTATTGGCTGAGGGAAGTGTATTCATGACAAAGTTAGAATTTTTTGTGTATTGATGAAGGAATTAGGAGTAACGTCCCTTGGCAGTACGATGCATGATGGGTAGAGAGAGAAACCATGTGAATAATCGAATAAAATTAAGTTTGTACCTGAAAAGTATGATTTTGAATATCTTTGGCCATTAACATATAATTCCCAAAATTACAATAAATTATTTCGATCTATAAATACCCATGCCCATCCTATCAAATGTAGTGGCGCCCAATCAATGGATGAACAAGCTATGAGACGAACTGATTTTGGAACGAAAAAGCCAAGGACCAACGGATCAGTAGACAAATTATGTTTCATAGCGCCAATAGGAGACCATGAGCGAGTGAAGCTATTTGCAGTCAAAAATTAGTATTTCAACGATCGATGGCCTCACTCAGTGTATTTTTACATGTAATTTCCAATTTCTGATTGTGCAACACATTTTCACGAGTATTCATGTTTCCAGCATTAGTAACGCTTTGATTGTCTATTTCTTCCAAACAAGGTAGTTTCAAAGACTTTCGGTTCAAGATACTTTTCAAGGGTCAGTGAGTCGCTTTAAGAATTAAGCATTGGATTAAAAGTATCTTGAACCGAAAGTCTTAGGAACTACCTTGTGACCTGGGCCGAAACTTTTTCGCTGTTGGTCAGTTTTCTGTATGTCAAAGGACCAGTCTACTGTATGATGAAGTCAGATGTTTTAAAAAAGTGAATCTTATGGATCCGTAATTATGTGATGAGTTGGGGTTGTATCCTGCATCATATAGTTGCATTAAGTCCCCTTTTGCTAGGGCACGACTCATGTGTTTGGCGCTTAAAAGATTTAAAAAAGGTCTAATTAAATCTGAAAAAAAAAAAAACTCAGCAAGGTAGTTCGCGAGGTAATCAAAACAACACTGTTAACAAACAATATTTATGGGTTATAGACGTGTTCATACATTGTAAAACCCTTTAGTATACTACTTAGTGTTAGACATGTGTGAAATGAAGGTATTCGAAGATCGTTTATTAAACATGGCTCAAATATTCAGAGCTGTCTTTCAAACATTTCTGTCATTTTTCTCCATTTTCCGTGAAGTTTAAAAATCTACTTTCTCCAAGTAAGATGATGTTGTAAAAGATAGATAAGGTCAGCATTCGAAACGGCTAAACTGTTTACCAAACGACAAGAATTCAGACAAGTCCAAATTGAAAGCACTTGCAGACGACAAAGTAAAAGTGACTGAAAATTTGAAATTTGTTTTGTGAAGGGTAGAAAACATCGTGGGAATAGGAGAAAATGCTGGTTACCAGCATTTTCTCCTTTTCCCGCAATGTTTTTTGAAAGCTTTTTCTCGGGGTCGTTATAAGTAGGGATTGTATAGTAAAGATTTAAACTATATACTAGCGACTGGAAATCAGAAAGAATGTCTTAAAGTTTGACCTAAAAATGAGACAGTGAAGACCCAAGACTGTATGTTTTGGTATCCTCTAATCTTGGGCAAGGTCGCCCAGATTATTTTTGTTTTTTTCACCTCTGGGCTCTAAATAGTTTTAATACCATTGACGACTTTTCAAAATGCACATAGGGCTCGGAGAGAAATCGTGACATCGTAACTTCCAGTCATGTTTAAAACCTGCTGTTTTACCGTCTCTGTTCTATTCATTGCGAAGCATTTTGGCAAAAACAGTCTTAAAATGTATTTCCTATTTTCTACGGCCTCTTAACTCATTACCGAACGACAAAATTTATGGCTTGTCCAAATCGAAAGCATTTGCAGACGACAAAATAAAAGTGACTGAAAATTTAAAATTTGTTTTGTGAAGGGTAGAAAACGTTGTGGGAAAAGGAGAAAATGCTGGTTACCAGCATTTTCTTCTTTTCCGACAATGTTTTCTACAGGCTTCTTTCCATGGGTCTTCAAAAGTAGGGATTGTGTGGTAATGGGTTAAAATCTTCTGTATCAGACAATGAAAGGCGAAACCCTTGTAGAGCTCACAGAAGGGAAATAATCAGGATAAAAGACCAAGATGCTGTGAACAGGTCAAAATAACGGACAGTGAAAACCTAAGATCAAACTGACCTTGTTTTTGCAGTTTTATCTATTCAACACTGTCCGACAGGACGTTTACCCTTTACTCCATAGATACTAGTTTCAACGCATTGCTCGTAGAAGCCTCTGCAAAACATTGTGGCAAAAGGTGAAATTGCTCGTGACGAGCAATTTCACCTTTTGTCACAATATTTTCTACGCTATCACAAGGTATCTATACACATAAAAAACGGCTTCATCCTTGCTGTTATTTAGGGTCAATTAGAGATACCATAGAAATGCCTTATGGGGTAAAGGGTTAAGTCGACTTCACTGCTGAAAAAAGAAAATACGTACATGTAAATTGCTTTGACGATAGCAAATAACGTACTCTGCTAAATAACTAACATGACACTTTTAATTAAATACATGTAGATAGTAAACCCCCCCCCCCCCCCCGCAAAATTGCAATTTAAAAGTTATGATTGGGGAATAATATTGCTTCATCGGATAGTCTAGATCTTAGATCAGATTGCACGTTCTGTGCAGGCTGATCTTCATCTACACTCTCCATAAAAAAAGGTCAGTGAAACGCGCCTAGCAACATAAGGATTAATCATGAATTTAATCTCAAGAGCGCTCCCTAAACCCGTATAAAAAGCGTACACTGTTACCTCTTTTTCATCTTCGCAAGCCAAGGCTGACGATTCACTACGCTACTCTACCCTTGGCGGATCGAGCTTGATTTTTACATTCCCCCGGTACGCTTTTTCATAGGTTGCAGCCAGCTCTAACTGCAACGAATGAAGTCGCTCGTAGTATTTCATCTTTGATAAAAATAGAATAAGGTCGCGACCTTTCGAATAGAAGGTAAACATGGAAACCCACGTGGATGTCTGCTTATCGTTTCATGTTGAATAATTGTATTCATGATCAGTTTGTAAAACGATATTTCAATGGCTTTCAGAAATATGATGTAAAGGGGGTAATAACCAGCATCCAATAGAGGGCGCATCGCAGAAATCTCGAAATCGGGCTCAGTCAGCCAAGGTAAGATCCACGTAATGATCGTAACCTTGGCTCGCGAAGATGCCTCTTACTCTGCTAAGTAAATTAAATGAAAACGTTTAAATTTTCAACAAACAACAAAATTTTAGACTTGTCCAAATTAAGGGATTTCCAGAGGACAAAATAAAGGTGACTCAAAAATTTAAATTTGACTTTGGAAGACGGTAGAAAGCATTGTGGGAAAAGGGAGAAAATGCTGCTTACCAACACTTTCTTCTTTTCCAACATGGTTTTCTAAAAGCTTCTTTCTCAGGGTCGTTATAGCCATGGATTGCTTGGTAAAGGGTTAAGCAGGTACTGACGTTATCTCATAGTTATTTTTTGCGGGGAAAAAAGTATTTTTCAGACAGTGTAGGTGAAAGATGAGACGGCGAAACCACATCGTTTTCAACCTTTGACCTGTTAACCCTTTCCCAAACGACAAACTTTTGGACTAGACCAAATTGAAACCATTTGCAGACGACAATTCAACTCTTGCCGAAAAGATGATTTCTATCTATGGTAGGGAAGAAAACATTGTGGGAAAAGGAGAAAATGCTGGTTACCAGCATTTTCTCCTTTTCCCACAATGTTTTCAAAAGGCTACTATTCTAGACCCGTAAAAACCAGGGATTGTTTGGGAAAGGGTTAAATAAGTTTAACTTTCAAGCCAATGGTAAAACCGCCAATGTTGCTGTCTTCAAATTTTCTGTTGAGAAAGTTGAGGGGGTGACATGTCCTTATCGGACGGTGTACTTACAAGATCAGACTGCACTTTCTGTGCAGCCTGATCTTGATTTACACCCTCCGTTGAAGGTCATTCAGCCGCGTTTAACAGTCTATTAACCCATTACCACACAATCCCTACTTTTGACGCCCTGAGAAAGAAGCTTCTAAAAAACTCTGTGGGAAAAGGAGAAAATGCTGGTAACAAGCATTTTCTCCTTTTCCCACAGTGTTTTCTTCCCTTTCCAGAACAAATTTCAATTTATCAGTTACTTTTATTTTGTCGTCTGCAAATGCTTTTAATTTGGACCAGTCTAAATTTTCTTGTGTGGTAAAGAGTTAAGGGGTAACTAACAAATTCAATCATCCTAGCGCTCCCTAAAACTGCATGCTGTCTGCAATAATATTATAGATTTAAAATTAGATCCAATGTGAAGTCTGATCTTTATCTGTCAATACTGTTGACACTGTCAACGTGGTCCTGTGGAGATTACGTAAATAATCACGGCGAAACCACGTCGAGTTTTAATCACGAATGCCGTTAATTGAGTGCTCTATATAACTGTATGACGTCTTTCATGATTACAGGCGTAAAACTGTTTCCAGGCAATACCGAGATTTAACGGACCTGATATAGAATAGCTTTTGAAAAGCTTTGTGAGAAAAGGAGAAAATGCTGGTCACCAGCATTTTCTCCTTTTCCCACAGTGCTTTTCTTCTACCCTTTGAGAGACAAAGCCCATTGTTTGAGTCAATAAGAATTGTCGTCTGCCACTGCATTTCATTTAGAAAAGTGCATATGATTTTTGGCACGGTTAAGGGAGGGTCTACTGACCTCAATGTCTGGTTAATTCATTCCCACCTGAAACAAATTGGATGCAGCCAACTCTGAAACTAGTTCTTAAACCTTACCCAGGGACAGATTTTTGGCGAATTGAAAGCATCTATTGGAGAAAAAAAAATCAGTACAGCTCATAAGAGTCTGTATTAAAATATTAGAAAATAGTCGTTCTGGTAAAAGGAGAAAATGCCCGTTACCGCCATACAAGTATTTTATCCTTTTGCTACATTTTATACGCCCAGATGGTCGTATTATATTATGGCCCCAGTCTTCCGCCCGTCTGTCCATCCGTTTGTTAGCGTTTTCTTATGTGCGCAACTCCTCCCATCATATTGTACTATCAGATCACGAAGAATGTCTTTACAGTGTAACAATATTAGTTTTACGGTCAGGTGGCAGGGGACTTGGAAACTTGTTCACGGCTATGTCGAATCATGTCGCCCCGTGCCGAAGGCGAGATGGCGACATGATTCGACATAGCCGTCAACAGGTTTCCAAATCCCCTGTCACCTGAACGTACAGGGAATTTATTATACTGCAAAGTTTTACCCTTTCAAAGGGCGTTAAGCGAAATTTTCCCGTTTTATAATCTCACGAATCGAGTATGCTGACGAAATAGAAATTCCCTTCTGAGTGCCCAAATTCAATGAAAACTGGCGTCACTGGAAACTGACGTCACTAAAACGTGCATAAATGTGCAGCCTGGTAATCCATCGACGCCGCTAGTTTGCATGTTGTGTTGCACATGTAGTGATGTTTACGGGGCACTCAAAAAGGAAACTGGCATTAAGTGGTTTTTGCCAGGGAACATGATATATGTTCCCGGCATGTTAACCAACCAGATCACGAGAAATTTCTTTGCAGTATAATAATATTAGTTGTACGGTCAAGTGGCAGGGGAGATGGAACCTTGTTCACGGCTAAGGTAAATCATGTCGCCCCGAGCCGAAGGCGAGGTGGCGACATGATTCACAACAGCCGTGAACGAGTCTCCAAGTCCCCTGCCACCTAACTGTTCAACGAATTTATAATACTGATGAATTTTATCATTCCAACGTTTGTTACGCGAATTTAACCGTATTTCTTTTTTAAAATTGAGTCCGCTTCCGAAGAAGAATTTCCTTTCTGATTGCCCAATCTCAATGAAAACTGACGTCAATGGAACTGACGTCATTGAAACCCTGGTAATACGAGCTTGGCGCATAATTTTGATGTTAATCTTTAATATCGACGGAGGTATTTTGGTTGTTGTATTGATAATTTAGTCATGTATACGGGGCTTCCGAAAGGGAAACTGTTTTTACGTATGTTTTGCCAGTGTACATGATATATGTTCGTGTCATATTTCTTTGCAGTGTAATAATGTTTTCTGTAGTCGTATAGTGTGACATTGAATTGAACTGATATAAACTTTACTTTTCGTTAAAAGAGCATTTCATGTAGTTTTACTATTTGTCGCTGTACCCTGTTGCTTACTGTTGTTCCTTTGATATTTAGTAGAGAAAGCAGCTAGTGGCATGGAAAGAATGTTAATAGAATACTGGATTTAAAAAATCCTGGTAAAGGTGAATGACCGTACTAGCCGTCACGAAAAAAAACTTATACGGTGTTTAAAACGGTCAATTGATCAATATCACTGTTCATTCCAATTTGGTAGGGAAATCTTTTGGGTGCCGGCGAATATTTAACCGTAGGCGTACATCGAGCATCATCACCAAAAGCCCATGGACGAACCTGCAATTTTGTCATTGGGACTATTTCCCACGTGGGTCGAAAGCCTTGGGGAATTCATTTTGTTTGAATGCTGATAATCGGGATAAAAGACCAAGATGCTGTGAAAAGGGTCAAAATAAAGGTTAGTGAAGGTCTAAGATCAAACTGAAATTTCTTTGCAGTTTGATCTAGAACAACACTGTCCGCAAGGACGTTAACTCGACTTTACTGCTGAAAATAAAATAAAATGTATTCGATGCTCACAACGACAATGTGGATCGAGATCGGACTCCGCAGAACCTATACCCGTTCCTTTGATTAATTACATCTGATGTTTTTGTACAGAATGTAAATGGAATTTTTACTGCAGATATGAAGGGTAACACGTTCCTTTGATCCATATATTCCCGATGGCTATGCTTTATAAACTGCACTGTAGCCTATTATTGAAAAAATCTGTGTCAGTGCATTTAACCTTTTACTGCACTATGCAGATTTTCAACGACCTTGGAAGGGAAGCCTTTTGAAAACATCGAGGGAAAAGGAGAAAATGCTGGTAACCAGCATTTTCTCCTTTTCCCACGATGTTTTCTACCCTATCAAAGAAAAAATGCACCGTTTCAGCCTCATTGAAATTGTCGGCTGAAAATGCTTTCAATTTGGATAAGGCTGAAATCTTATCTTTGATAAAGGTTTAATGTTAACTATCGGTTTGTGTGGTACAAGTGCACTGGTTATATTAAGATGATGTGTCGTGATTCATTTTATTATCTGTTTACTTCGTGTTTCACATCGTTTTCAGTAATAGTTCAGTTACATAAAAGCTACTAGTGCTACTATGTAAGTTTTCCTTAAATAACTTAATAAGAGTACTTCGCACGACATTGTTAGCTCGACTGAACCGAAAATATGTAAGTAGAGTTATTGTCATAGCTGGGTCGCCGTCTGCGCTGTTCAAAAACTTTAACATTTTATTAATTCTTAGTTATCACTGAAAATTCGCAAGTTGACCTTAAAAATCTCGCTACTACAGCTTGAAACAAGCTGTAGTTACGAGGTTTTTGAAGTAAACCAACGATGTACTTCAAACTATCAAAAGAAGGGACGTATACAACAAGGGTGGGTAACCATATGATTATTTTTGATACAGTTATGGCCCTTTTTTGACGTATCATTTTCCCTAAACATTAAGCCATTACCACACATTCCCTACTTTTGACGACTCCGAGAAAGAGGCCTTTAGAGAACATTGTTGGAAAAGGAGAAAATGCTAGTAACCAGCATTTTCTCCTTTTCCCACAATGTTTTCTACCCTTCACAAAACAATTTTCGTATTTTCAATCACTTTTATTTTGTCGTCTACAAATGCTTTCGATTTGGACGGAACAAAAATTTTGTCGTTTTGTTATGAGTTAAGCAAGAGTGTATAGTCGAGCGTGGTCACCCGTATGCGGTGCTCTTATTTTTTCCAGGCAGTTATTTGCTATCCTTGATAAAAATCGTGGAAACAAAGTTCAGTGGTGGAAGGGAAGTGAAATCCTTTGGCAATTCTAGTTATAATTCTTGGAAATGATTGATTTGAGCAGGGGAATCGAATGCTTTAAACTTTAAATGAAACAAAAGTACTATTCGCGGCGGCAAATGCTTGCGCTCCAGTTGCCTTTTTCCCGAAAAGTGTATAGCTAGTTTGAAGGTATAACTTTTTTGAAGATAGCTTTATAGTTACTTCCCTGTCTGGCACGGTTTGATGTAGACGACAACAGGGATTTGGAAATGCCTTTATTATTTTTTTTCCGGCAAACAGTCAGACTAACAATCTTACGACAAAAAGGTAGATATGTACAAACAAATATCGCATAACATCTAATTAGCATATGAACCAAACAAGAAATAATACATACGAGACTAATAATTTTCGGTAAATGCCCTACCTGTATAGTTTAACAGCGCTAATGCGTCCAGCAGAGAGGTGTAAAGCAATCGATTTTCTCGGTAGAAATTACATAAAACACAGTAGGACAATTTAAATCTTGAGAGAAGTGACCATCCTCAGAATCCCGGTTTAAGCATTACGTTACTCTCCGTTTACAGTATGAATCGAAACTGGGTCAACGATGATGCGCAGTGACTTGCTTTCTTAAATACTCGCCTACACAAGTGTGTAAAACTACATCTATTCTGAATATATGTGGTAATATGTGACTGTTCTGTCATTTTTGAATTATGGTATTTCACTTAACCTGACCCTAACCTTTTTGCCGAATATATAAGTATAGTCATATAAACAGAACTCCCACTATCATTCGGCAAGTTAGATAAACACCTGTTTTCAAAAGTTATTTTCCTATGGAGCTTATGTTCTGAGTCTGACTAGCTCTGAAATATCTTGTCCACGAGCACTTCCAAGTAAAGTAGAACACTTTGAAAAATGATCGCATCAGGTTCGTCGAAGTTGCGAAGCCTGTAAACCTTCACTACTGAGCTCAATAACCCTTTACCATACAATCCGAAGTCTAAACGACTCTTAAGAAGAAAGGTTTTAAAAATATTGTGGAAAAAGGAGAAAATGCTGGTAACCAGCATTTTCTCCTTTTTTCCCACAATGTTTTTAAAATTTCTGAATTAGGTTTTATCAATTTGACCTTCGGGAAAGTATACTTTATTTTACACATACCGTTCAAAATATTTTGGTGACCATTCGGGACGTTAACGATGGCAGCTCCATGCGATGTCGAGAATTTTAATTTATAAAATAATGAAAGTTTGGGTCAGATTAAATAAAGTAAGCAATACAGATATGACACAATATTGACGTTGAAGTATACCTAATATAACGTAAACATGCTGGGAAAACAACTGTAAACAATACAATATGCAATCTTCTATACATGCCAAATTTTGATTAACAAAGCAGATCAATCATCTTCTATCGGCGCTAAATTCCAGGTTTTCTCGTACGAGGAAGCTTTTGCATACAGAAAGCTTTCCGAGGGAATATTTCGTGGGTTTCCTTCAAGAATCTCGTAACTGCAGCTTGTAACAAGTTGTATAAAGTATATAAAGTGTATAAACTTGAACGCATGTTACAACTGAACATATACGATGTACTGAAACTCCATTATCTCCCGCTAGATGGCATTCTATAAATACTATTCTATCTGATACGGGCATCCTGGGTACAGAACCGAACCACTTTCCTACGCGACAACCGTTACTTTGAATTTAAAACAAAAAAAAAAAGGTTTACCCAATAAAACGCTACCTCGTGCAATTCACTATGATCACCAGTTTAGAGAAATCTGTTGCTAAAGAAGGTCTCGTTTCTCCTCAAACGTGTTGATACGTAAAAGCTATTTTCAACATTGCTACTTTATAGAGCGTAATATTACAGTCAGCCCGCATTCGGGGCTAGTAGTGATGCATCATATAAGACAGTCGAATCTTCGAAGAATATGAAATGCGCAGACAACGACTGAAACTCAGAGTCTTTTCATCACAGACGTTCATTAAATCCCCTTTTGTCAGAGCATGACTCAAACCATCTCGTTTCTTGAAGTAATGCCTTTGTCCATGAACGGTAACGAAGCAAAAACGGCCTAGGCCAACAATGAGGAGTATATGTCTAAAATGATCGATCAAATGATGGCAAGAATGGCTGCTTGTCGTCGCTAAATGTCAAAATAGGGGGCGTGTGCGGGTAGAGAAATCGAAGAATTTTGAAATATGTTAAAACTGCCTTGTGTTTAGTGTGACGTAACACATTTTTGACATGTTGTGTCTTACACGTACGTGCGGCTCATATATCGTAATGTGATGTCATGGTATAAAGCATGGTGTCCGTTATTTTCAAAACACGTCACATAAAAATCTCTTCGTTAATTCATCAGTCAAAACTGATAATCTTGACAAATGAAAGATTTATGTGTTTTTTTAATTTCATATTTTACTTTAAGCATTTTTTTATTTCGGCCTCTTCGGACCTTTTTTTTTTCTGTTCATTTTTCATTGGAAACGCAAGTCATCACATGATTAGGGATACATAAATTTCGTTTTTTCTAATATCCGACGGAATCATGAGGTTCGTCGAACATGGAGATTATACCAGTAGCAAAATGTTTCACCCCGCAGCCAGAACATACTGCGCAGGCTTACTCGGATCCATGCTTTTTGCAGATTCTTTTAACTCTTTTTTCAAAGGGCTACTTTCATTTTATTGAAATGATGGGTTGAAATGTTAGTGAGCTCTGCCATTGTTAATCCATGACCAACAAACCAAAGCTCAAGCAAATTGTATATGGCTTGCAACACGCCAAAAGGGACATTCGGACATTTGCGTAAAGTTCCGTATTGGATCAGCCTGCGTAGTCCGCGGAGGCTAATCCGAAACGGAACGTTCCGTGTTCATGTAATGTTCTGTTACGTGCAACTTATGTGCAACGACACTTTACGCAAAGGTTCGAATGTTCCTTTTCACATGTGGTAAGCCATATGGAGTGCAACACGCGAAAAGGGTCATTCGGACATTTGCGTAAAGTGTCGTCTCTGATCAGTGTGTGCAGTCCGCACAGGCTAATCCGAAACGACACTTTCCGATTTTATGTGATTTTCTGTTTTACGCAAGTCTACTGTAGCAGAAAATCTAATGTAGTCGTAAAGTGTCGTCTCGGATTAGCCTGCGCGGACAGCGCAGGCTAATCCGAGACGACACTTTACGCAAATGTCCGAATGCACCTTTTCGTGTGTTGCACTCCAATTATAGCCTCGTCAGCGGAGTATGACTTCAACTGTTTTTGTGGTATTTGTCGAAGACAATATCACTATGAGTTCAAGATTTGATAACCATGTATCTTATTTTGTGCAAAGCCGAAGGAAATAAACCCAGTTAAACTCATTCTTTCTCAGGCAAATGAGTTTTTCGGTGGCACACAGATATGTAATTTGAAATGGCATTTTAAAATACATTGGGCGAGGCCATCGATCGTTGAGATACTTATTTTTGATTGAAAATAGCCTCTCTCGCTCATAGCCTTTTATTGACGCAATGATACAGATTTGTCTACTTACCCTGGGCTTTTTCGTTCCAAAACCAATTCGCTACATGGCTTGTTCGTCCTATGAATGCGCACTACTCCATTTGATTGCTCATGAATATTTATAGATCGAAGTTATTAATTGTAATGTTGGAAATTAAATGTAAAAGGCTAAAGATATTTCAAAATTATAGTTTTTAGGTACATGAGTACTCTCCCTTCAATAGAAAAGGTATTCATTTGCTTTTTAGCCAATATTTGAACAATATGTCTCGTTTTCTTTCAAACTATTGATTCCACGCAATGGATTTCCTTTACAAATACCACTTCAGCTTTCTCAACGCTTTGATTACTGCTTAATTCTGGAAGAAACCCGCTTGATCTACGCTATACTCATACTCATGCTCTTCAATGGTAAAATACTTTTCTTCAAGAAGAAATTTTTTCGTTTTTTTTTTTTCGAAACCCTCCGTAGCATCTGCACTGTCACGTCGATTAAATGCTATAAACCGCAAACATCGAGTCCTGAATAAATGATGATCAGTTACTTTTTGATGCGTCCATTGAACAATGAACATGGTAGAATCGCTGCTGTTTCTTATATTCGTTCAAGAAGGAAAACGTATCTTTGAGAAAAGAGACATGTGAATTATAGAGTCTTTTTACATGTTGTTTTAACACTGCCAATAATTCTTACCTCGTCATTTGAAATGAATGAAATATGCAGGTAAGATGGAGCTTATACGATAGAATCTCCTTGTCAATCATCAAGAAAAAATCTGCTTTTGCTAAGTCAAATTAACGTAGAGAATAAGTAAAATAGAAGCTATTACTGTACCTTGTGAATCGAGAAGGAAGAATTTTCTAGAAAAAAATAAGTTACAGGTAAATTTCTTCACATGTATTTTTGAAACTGTCAATAACGTTTACATTGTCATGTGAATAAACTTTCCTGCAAGGATCGAGCGTATTATAGAGCCTCGTCAATGGAGAATGACCTAAGCTGCTCTTGACCTTAGTTCATATCTCCCTGAGCCATTATCTGCAACAGCGATGTCATGAATTCTTCATTTGTGTAGATATATAGACCCGAGGGGTTTCAACTTATACGTGTTAGATAAGATGGGGGAATACTACTGTGCCTTCGTACTTTATTCAAAATATGTGTGGGACGGACTGTACTTATAATCTGACCGTATAATAATTATGATGGGAAACTATTGATTTACGTGTGTCGTTACTAATTACTTTATTCGAAGTATGGTTGGATGGTGTGAAATTTTAACCTGCCTCCTGCTGACTTAACTCTTTATCAAACCATAAATCTTAGACTTAATATTGTAAGCATTTTACAGTTGATACATTTTCATGCGATTTGTGAATGGATTTAGAGGAAGAAAAAATGGTTTTGGGAAAAGGAGTAAACGCTGATAACCAGCAATTCCCACTTCGTTTGAAATGTTTTCAGAAGCTCTTTTTTCTCTTAAAACGTGAAGGAGTTTAATACAGGGAAGAATAATAGGAGTTGTTATTTGAATTGATAGAAACATTTTGGAAAATGAAGAAATGCTAGGTAGTAGCATTTCCTTAGAATTGAAAAAAATAGTGTTATTCTTCCTCAAGATCAGACTGCACGTTCTGGGCAGTCTGGTATTGATCTATGATATCTACTGAAAGCGTCTCTTTTCGCCTGCAGTGTGAAAAGGGTTTACATGGATTACAGTTTTTTAACCGTGCTCTATGTGGAGGGGGTTTAATCCATCTGCAAAAAGTGTGGATATTGATCAGTCTGTGCAATCTGAGCAGGGTACCCTAGATCGAAACTGTTTGCTCTAACGAATTTTTTGCATGTACAAGGACTTTTCTACTTCACAGTTTAACCATTTTTTGACAAAATGGAATTCAAACTTTTGCCTGCTGATTTAATAAAATTTAACCTTTAAACCAAAAGTAGAAACTAAAGCCTTGCCATTTCGTTGTTGTTTTTTTTTTTCCTATTATTTTGGATGATAAAATTATATCCTTGTCGGACGGTATAGATCAAAGATCAGACTACACGTTCTGTGCAGTCTGATCTTTGATCTAAACAGTCCGCATAAGGTCAGTGTGTCGTGCTGAGGTTTAAGAATCAATTTCTACATACATGTAATTATATCATCGGTTTACTTCAAAATCTCGCAACTACAGCTGGAATCAAGCGGGTTACTTCAAAAACCTCATAACTACAGCTTGAAACAGGCTGTGGTTACGAGGTTTTTGAAGTAAACCGAGGATATGTATAATGGCGTGCAATATATCATGCATCACAATGATGTATTTAACCCACTTTTGTCAGAGCTTGGCACGTATCAAGTTGTGAAGTTACAATGTTGGATATTGTTATATAGTATTAGTTTCATTCCATTCGGCATTTGTTTTGTAACAGTGATACATAATACTGATGGATTAATAAACTTACTGCGTAAGTATTCTTTCCCTGTCCCTCACGTTTCAATGACCGAAAGCAAAATTTTCAGAATTTATAAAGGAAAGAAGAACATGCATGCCGTAAAAATGATACTTTTTTACAAATTTGAGAAATTGGTGCAAGGCTAGAGCGACGGTCTTTCACGTCAAAGGTACCACGGTATATTTTGCATCGATTAAGAAACAAGTTCTAACAACTTATACTAATCTCTCTCGAACCTGCTTCCATGGAACTACAACAGAACTCGCCTCGAATGCTTGGTCCAGTGAAAAATCCCGAAGTTGACACCCTCTCTCGGGTATCGAACTCAGGACCTTCTGGTTACAAGGCAGAAGCTCTAACTCACGACCACGGACACAAAAAAAGGGTATTGGGAGCAAGACTAACCGCAACGACTCATTTCATTGTGCGTGTTCTGCGTCGTTCTACATGTGGGAGACAGTGGTATTCGGATGGAAATCACTCCACAAAGCTCAGTTTGTAGAGCGAAGGACTTGTGAACGTGATGTTTCAAGTCACTTGAGGGTGTGAGTTCAATTCCCGCGACTGGGCATCTGAAATTAATAGTCTTTCGGATATACTGAGGCCCTGTGTGACGGTGCTATGCACCGAGCACTTCAAATAGCCAGGCGTAACTTATGATGGGTTTCGTCCTGTATCTGCACAATTCCTGTTAATAATACTAACAGCGTTCATGGGGCGTCGCCTTTATGGGCAACCGGTGGCACCGATGAATAAACGCCAATTCATTTCATTTCATGTACGGGTAGAGTTTCGGGAAATAACATCGAAGGTTTCCGGTTCGAATACGGTGATGCCTGGGGTCACTGTCAGCCCTAGGATCTAATCAAATCACGGATATGGTTATAGGTGTCCAAAAAGCAAACACTGAGAGTGATTGTATGATGTAAGAACATGTTTCACAATTGATGTGAAAAAGTATATTATTTAAGCTAAACTTATCCACAAGAAACGACGATTTAGTTGACACACATCGGTCTTAGAAAAGCTTTTGGCCGAGCTGGACATTGACGTTACGACCTTTTGGATCATTGGACTGATACCTTACCTACTGTGTGGACGCCGCCGTAGGACTTTGTGACGTTGGTTCGGCTCCAAATCACGACCTTGTAAGTCATTACCAAACTACAAAACTTTAGACTAGTCCAAAGTCAAAGCATTTGCAAACGAGCCAATAAACGTGACTCAAACATGGAAATTCTTTTTGAAAAGGGTAGAAAACAATGTGAAAAAGGAGAAAATGCTGGTTACAAGTATTTCTCCTTTTTCCGCAAAACTTTCAAAAGGCCTTCTCTTCATGGGTTAATTGGTTATATTCGTCGTATTTCCGCTCAGGCGATACAAGATTTTATGTATTAAAATATTTCCTGAAAAATAACACATTTTTTGAAGAAAAACATAATTTATGATCTGATAGTACGTCACTTTTTGCTTTCATTATAATTACCCTATTAAATGCTTATCAGCGCTGACATAACTTGCATTTGATACAAGTTGTAATCTAATATCGATCGTGGAAGATCTTTGTTTTCGATCTCAATTATTATCAGAATTTCATTTGCTAATGTCATTCACACATTAGAGATCACAATCATACGACTCAAAAGTGCAGTTTGATCTTTTGTCAATCGTTTGACTGCTGTTTGTTGTTTTGTGAGATATTGCGGTCTAAATAGCCTTACCGGGGGGGGGGGGGGGGGGGGGGCATTCTTCAGTTATTTCCCTTGATTCTTCTCCAGTACTAAATTGGTCCTGATAAGGGGATTACTTGGATTTTATCCTTGATTTTCTTGCACTGAACAGCTATGTTCTTGAGATAGTATCGCACGTAAATGTAGTTGGACTGTTTTACAAATCAATGTATGCGTCGTCCTGATGATTAGGAACAGTATTTGAATTGAATTGCATGCCGGCCTTACACAAGTATAATAAATCATTGTCATATTTATCGCAACATTCCCAAGGGAACCAAGGATAAAAACAAAGGAATACAGGTAAAAGGACCAATCTGTTATTTGGATACCGTTCGCGTTTATCTGGTAAGGGAGATAATTTAATTTCCAAGAATGGCCCCTATTTCAAATGTAATTAAGTCATGTACTGTGAAGAGATGACTTAATGCATTTGCGAAAAGTATCAGCCAAGGTAAACCTGCGCAGTCCGCGCAGGTTGACCTTGGCTGAAACTTTTCGCTATTGGTCAATTTTCTGTATATTCAAGGACCAGTATACCTCATGATTCAGCCGGTTGTTCAACTAAATCGATTTTATGGATCCATAATTATGTGATCCCTTTGTTGGAATAATGCCTCGCGGAAATGCATTACGTTTTTTTGCCATAAAATGGTTTATACATGTTTATACAGTAAATGATTCTTTACACTTTCTTATCCGTTTATTGTGCAATAATGATAACACGTGACAAAGAGTAGAACCCAATCCTCTGGTTGTATTCGCCAAGTTCAGTAGGAGTATATAAAAATTAAAATATTATCCATTTGACTTGCGAGATACTGTCTGAACCAATCAGTCGGCGAGTCTTAGATTTAAGAATTGAATCAATATAAAGAATAGTTAGTAAACCTGCACTGACCTATTTTTTGCGTATTTTTTGCACGCCTATTAAGATTTCAACGGACTATTTCTCCTTTCACCAGTCAATGTTTTCGAAATAAGTCTGCTGCAAGACATTACAGCGCGTCTGATGGACGTTAAGATAGGTACATCAACAAGTTGGCTTCTTTAATTTAACTCTTTATTACACAATCCCGACTTTTAACGACCCAGAGAAAGAAAGCTTTTGAAAACATTGCAGGAAAAGGAGAAAATGCTGGTGACCAGCATTTTCTCCTTTTCCCACGATGTTTTCTACCCTTCCCAAATTGAATTTCAACTTTTGATTTACATTTATTTTGTCGTCGGCAAATGCTTTCAATTTGGGCTAGTCCAAAATTTTGTCGTCTGGTAAGGAGTTAAAAAAAGAAGCCAGGAGAGGTCAGCATCAATGTTTTCAAATAGTTGTTTTGCTTTCAATTTCAATATATTTTTGTACATGTAAAACAAACGAGTGAAAAAGCCGCCGCGTAGAAACCTTATATGCTTTACATGACGGTAATTTGACCTTCTTGTCGCGTTTTCAAGTTGCATGATCTTGTCAAGCAGACTTCTTTCTCTTTTTTAACGAAATTCTTCTTTTTTTTTTCTGATTTGCTTGCTGAATGAACAATAACAATTATTTGAGGGATCATTTGCAGACATTGCAAATTGATTTAACAAATATATTTCTGATTTTCGTCATATAAAAAGGAACCACCCCTATCTCCAGTTTCGTTTTTTTTTTTTATTTCGCGTTATTTACAAAACCATGACGAAACAGAATGTGTATCAGTACAATTTCGCAAGAAAAATGGATTTAGACAGCAAATTCTGTGGCAGTCTGATGACCTCTACAATAAAGATTCAATCCGGGAACAGATGCGAAAAATATTATAGGAAAAACAGTAAATGATCGTATCGACTAATTTTCTCTATTCCCACAATATGTTTTGAGGTCGTCTGCCGCAAAAACGCAAAATGTCGTCTGCGATGAGTAATCAAGTTAGAAGAATCACATTTCAAACCGATAGAATTTCCCATAATCGATTCATAATTGGGCGAATCAGTTCCGGTCTATTAATAGTCTCTTGAATTGTGTTCTTAATTATCTTCGCATTGATACTTTATAATTGGTACCAATACGCTTCCGTCCAGTTAATGGTGGCGGAAGGATAATTAACCTTTACCTCACACTCTCGAGTTCAAAGGACCTTGCAGAAGAAGACTTTTGAAAACATTGTGGAAAAAGGAGAAAATGCTGGTAACCAGCATTTTCTCCTTTTTCCACAACGTTTTCTACCCTTTCACAGACAAATTTTATTGTTTGAGTCGCTTACGGTTTGACGGATGCATATACGCTTTCACTGTGGACTTGTATAAAGTTTTTTTTTTCCCTATGGTAAAGAGTTCGGATTCTTTTGATCTGGCTAACCGTTCCTTTTTACATGAGTTAATGTAGCAAATATTATGACTTTCTAGAACGATTTTCAAACAGTAGGAACGGTTTCGATTTCTACAATGGTTAATGGTCTAACCCATTACTACACAATCCCTAGTTTTGACGACCATGAGAAAGAAGCCTATAGAAAACATTGTGGGAAAATGAGTACCATTTTTTCCTTTTCCCATCATGTTTTCTACCCTATGACACACAGCATATTGTACGTTGCATTTGATTTTTCAGTCAGCAAATGCTTTCAACTTTAACAAATCTAGAATTTTATTGTGTGGTCATGAGTTAATACAAAACTGTTATAACATAATTATATACCCGTACTGAAATATGTAAGTGATCCCTATCAAAGTGTGAGTAGTATATATACATGTACTTACTATCAACCAAGTCATCGCATCATTATGGATACACAATACCTTCCCAGGTCAGCCTGTGCGAACTGCGAAGGCTGACCTGGACCCGTATTCACCAACCATTCTTTGTCTTATTCTCCAGAATTTTCTACATTTGTAAGTAACACAACTTCTGATTGGCTAAACCATTCGGTTTAGCCAATCAGAAGTTATGTAACTTACAAATTTAGAAAACCTTGGAGAATTAGACTAAAAATATTCTCAAGAATGGTTGGTGAATACGGGCCTTGGTTCGAAACTTTTCGCAGATGCATTCAGCCCCCTGATTGCACATGATTTGTACTGTTGGTTGGTTGTATTGGAGTTTAACACCACTTTAACAGCTAAGGTTAATATCATGGCGGTCGGTGACGCACATGTGTTTCCTGGCCTTCTCACACCGGTACCTACACAACCTTCTTTCCAAAGCCACCGACTACTTTTGTCACATGCTTCAGCAGAGGTGAGAGGCGAAAATACGCCGGAAAGAAAGTTCACCTCAACCGGGTATCGAACTCACAACCACCAGGTAATGAGTCCGACACGCTCATTGCTGACATGTTTTGTACTGTTCTGCTCTGAAAATAACTGATCCGAAGATAGTTACGATCTCTCCTGGAAAGAAAATAACCAATTGAATTCGAAGCGTTTATTATCGGACAAATAAAAACAGGAAATTATACTTGGTCTTATCAAATGCAACTTTGTTTTCCAAGCATCTTTCACCTCGTTCAATTAAGCATTCGTTTGACACTGATTAATGAGCGCTTGCTCGGATTGTATTTCCCCCCTTAGAGTGGTGAATTAACGATAAGGACCGTTTTTAATTTGGATATTATGATCTCTGATTTGATTAGCTGAATACAAAAGCGGGTGGTGTATTTCGGAGAACAGGTTGCACGTGTCGAGCAGTCTGAATCTCAATGTACACTATCTGCTAAAGAATATTGAGTAGCGCTTACCAGCCTAAAGATATAGCTAGGGTAAGAAGAGAAAACTGATAGCAACGCATCAAAACAACACAAATTGGTCACAAATCTCTGTTATTTCCCACAAAAACCAATTCACAGCTCTCAATTAGTATCGTCTCATTAGAACCAAAACAAACCGGACCGCCGCAACTTCTTGGGCTAACAGCACATTAGGTTTGACGTATTGGTTCCTTGCCCTTTGATTTTATTGATGGATGGCAATGGTACCCATGGTGTTATTATGTATGGAGTTGCACCACTGCGGGACTGCCTTTGGATCTTAGAATCTAAAGTAGTCCCATTTGAACTTTCGCAGTACTTAGCTCTTTTAATACACTGCTTCATGTAGCTTACAGGTCTTAGTGGTAAATAATCTAGATTTGCTTCAAATTTAGGCGATCTCGGTCCACTTTGATGTGTTTTTATTGTATTTTAAGTAGACTTCTTTGTGCCACTGAAGGAACAAAAAATGGGGTCATTGTGGTGAACAGCAGATGTTTTTGAGAGGGAAAATTCTTGGATGCCCGTGTTTGGAATGACTTGGCGAAAAACAGTTGACATGTTTTTTTTTTTCCAGTGCATTTTTTGAGGAATAAGGACGTAATTTAGACAGATATGGACGGAAATGCAAAAAAAGAAAAGTTTTGCTATTAAGCGATCTGTAAAGCTTTGAAGATGATCAGCTTCACTCTATGTTCAATATGGCCCAAAACCGGTGGTGTGACACCATATATATCGAACTGATAGAGTCTTTTGTGACGATTGTTAGCTGTATTAGCCAACCGGAATGCTTATTATATATATATATATCACATGGAACCGCAAAAGACTCGGTTTGCCGACATTGATGTAGGTAATTGAACGTGGTCTCAAGATTCGGTTTGTCGCCTGGGCATGTCATGTTCTTCGAAGACTCGACCTATCTTCTCTGACGTATCACCCATCCCCGTATACCTGGGAAAAATAGGGCTTATACCGAAGCTATTAGTCTGTTATCCAAGCATGTAGGTGCTGTTTTAATCCTTTCCCAAACGACAAATTTTGGACTCTTCCAAACCGAAAGAGGTTTGCAGATTACCATTTTAGATTTTGAAAAAAATGGTAGAAAGTTCTCGAAAAGGGTAAAAAAAACACTGTGGGAAAAGGAGAAATTGCTCGTTACGAGCAATTTCTCCTTTTCCTACAGTGTTTTCAAAAGACTTTTACTGCAGACACGTAAAAACCAGGGCTTGTTTGGGAAAGGGTTAATAAATGGTTAACTGTTTGCGCTAGCTTTTACAGTGATGCTGTCTTGTGTATTTCTCCCTGGTCACGTCGATTAACGCTTTAACATACCTTGATCCTGTCTGTCTCGATCTGAAAGGACAAAACGTGTTGTAAACAACGATGAAGATGATAGTAAACAACTTGCCCTGTAACACTTTGCACCTTATACTAACAAAAAGTACAATTAAATCGTACAAGCTAGCAACCAAGGAATCTATGAACAGATTGAATTGAAAAAGACAAGAGGGAAAATCATGTTCTATCCAAGAAGATGGATGTGAACCTTACCAATTATCCTGAACAATAAATTCACATGGAACTTTCAATTCGACAGCAAAACCCCAAGTTCTGCCATTTCAATGACATTTTCTGGGTAAGACATCTACTTATCGGACAGTCTAAATCCAAGATCAGACTGCACTTTCTGTGCAGTCTGATTTCCATCTACATTGTTCACAAAATGTGAGTGAATGGCGCTCAGCAGCCTATGGGGTTAATGTCCAGAACTCCTCAAGGGTTAGAGCTGAATACGGATACAGACAGAGAAAATCACATCGACCAGAAACTATTGTTATTTGTGCGTGCAGACATGTTCGAGTCCTTAGGGTCGTACATGGGTTAAAAGTGGTTTGAAACCTAGTCACGCGACTTTTTCTGAAAGTTACTTCGACTTCTTCGGTATTTATGGGAGTCCGCTGCATATAGTATATATTAGAAAAAATATTTTGAAGGTGACAGTCTATTCCTGTATAAATGGCCCAAGTTTTATAACCTAGATTTAAATGCTGAAAAAAAAACACAGTTACAGCGACGGGGCAAACTAGTGTAAGAACTCATTTTTCTACCCGTGACCAAACAAATGGACACAATTACAGATTGCCATCGTCACAATAATTTACTTTTTCATGGTTGAGTTTAGCACAGGTCGGCATTGTCACAATAATTTACATACTTTTTCATGGTACAGTTAAGCACAATGGTACATCGCCATCCTCATAGGAATTTACAAACTTTTTTACGATGCGGTTTAGCACATTAACAGACTGCGTACCTCACAATGATTTACATACTTTTTCATGGCACGGACTTATTCATGGCACGGTTTAGCACATAAACAGATTGCCATCCTCACAGTAATTTACATTCTTTTTCATGGTACAGTTTAGCACAATAACGGATTGCGATGCTCACAAGGATTTACATACTTTTTTTCGTGGAACGGTTTAGCATGATAACGTATTGCCATCCTCAAAGTCATGTACCAACTTATTGATAGTACGGTTTAGTACAATAACGGATTGCTATCCTCACATTAATTTGCGTACTTTTTAATGGTATGGTTTAGCACGATAACGGATTGCCATCCTCACGGTAACTTACCTGCTTTTTCAGTATACGGTTTAGGACAATAACGGATCACCATCCTCACAGTAATTTACCTACTTTTTTATGGTCCGGTTGTTCGCATTAACGGATTGCCATCCTAACAGTAACTTACCTGCTTTTTCATTATACGGTTTAGCGCATTAACGGATTGCCATCCTCACAGTAACTTACCTACTTTTTCATGGTACGGTTTAGCGCATTAACGAATTGCCATCCTCACGGTAACTAACCTGCTTTTTCATGGTCCGCTTTAGCACATAAACGGATCGCCATCCTCATGGTAACGTACCTGCTTTTTCATGGTCCGGTTTAGCACATTAACGGATCGCCATCCTCACGGTAACTTACCTGCTTTTTCATGGTATAGTTAAGCATAATAACGGGTCGCCATCCTCACAGTAATTTACCTACTTTTTCATGGTACGGTTTAGCATAATAACAGATTGCCATCCTCACAGTAACTTTCCTGTTTTTTTTTATGGTTCGGTTTAGCACAATAACGAATTGCCATCCTCACAGTAACTTACCTACTTTTTCATGGCCAGGTTTAGCACAATAACGGATTGCAATCCTCACAGTAACTTACCTACTTTTTCATGGCCAGGTTTAGCACAATAACGAATTGCCATCCCCACAGTAACTTACCTACTTTTTCATGGCCAGGTTTAGCACAATAACGGATTGTAATCCTCACAGTAACTTACCTACTTTTTCATGGTATAGTTAAGCATAATAACGGATCGCATCCTCACAGTAACTTACCTACCTTTTCATGGTACTGTTTAGCACAATAACGGATTGCGTCCTCGCAGTAACTTATCTACTTTTTCATGGTACTCTTTAGCACAATAACGGATTGCCACCCTCACAGTAAGTTACATACTTTTTCATGATCCGGTTTAGCACATTTACGGAGTGCCATCTTCACAGTTATTTACCTACGTTTTCATGGTACGGTTTAGCACATTAACGGATTGCCATCCTCAGAGTAACTTACCTACTTTTTCATGGTACTGTTTAGCACAATAACGGATTGCCATCCTCACAGTTATTTACCTACTTGTTTATGGTACGGTGTAGCACAATAACGGATTGCCATCCCCACAATAATTCACATACTTTTTTATGGTACAGTTAAGCGCATTAACGGATTGCCATCCTCACAATAATTTACATACTTTTTCATGTTACTGTTAAAGTTTTAATGCATTTTACACCGGCATTGTTTTCGTTGGGCCACTCAATCCTTTACCAAACAATCCCCGTTTGTTACGACCTCAGATAGAAGCCTTTCGAAAACTACCATTTCCTTCTTTTCCCACAATTTTTTCTACCGTCCATGAAACAAATTTTAGTTTTTGAATTACGTTTATTTTGTTGTTTGCTTTTGCTTTCAGTTTGGACCAGTGTAAAATTTTGTCATTTGGTTTAGGGCTAAGCTCTGCAGTGGAAAGTAAATAAGGACAAAAACCAAGTAATCTCCTAATTTTGATCCTACTAATTCTGGGGGGAATCAAGGGCAATAACAAAAGAATGGTCCTCATCAGTGGAACCCTATTTTTATCTCTTTTCTTTTTCAGATAATTGGAACAATAATGTGAGGTAATTCGTTATCTATCGAGAGTGTACTTTACGGGAAATTCGACAAAAAGCCAGGAAAAGATAGGTGAGTAAAACAAGTTACTTGTACTCTGCACAAACTCTGTCACTATCTGTGACGACCAACGTTTTTTTGTCGACGGTGTGGATCAAGATCAGACTAAACGGACTGCATAGATCGGGCTGTCCCTGTTTCTACCCACGTAGTCCGCCACGTATTAAAAGTATTAAACTCGTCCACGAAAAATTCTTATTAAGATCGCCAAAGGCTCGCTTAATAACATTTTTTGTAGACTCGTTTAATATTTTTTTTTCATTTCAAAAACCAACTCATGTTAATCCCTATATATCCTAGAAGGGACTGGGACATTCGTGAAAAAAATGTAAATTATAGCTAAAATGAGTATTTTGACGAAGTTGTATATGGAGAACGGACTATTTCGTTATAAGGAAATGCAGAAAAAAGAAAGACTTACTAGTATTTGGACTTTTTGTGACTGTACACAGTGGGCCTACTGGCGATGCGATGACTGAAATACTTTTGAAATCAATTACAGATCAGATATTGATATAAAGTCCAAAGCATCGATGCTTCTTTCCTTACCTTATTAAACATTTTACTTAAAGATGACTTATATATAAACAACGGTTTAATTTAAAAAAATACGGAATGGATGTTGAATTGTACGAAATATTTATACTTGAAAAGCTACTATGAGTGTAGAATAACCGTGGTAGTTTGTCACTTGGAAATGGTTAACCCATTACCTCACAATCCCTACTTTTGACGACCCTGAGACAGAAGCCTTTAGAAAACATTGTGGGAAAAGGAGAAAATACTGGTAACCAGCATTTTTTCCTTTTTCAACAATGTTTTCTACTCTTCACAAAACAAACTTCAAATTTTCAGTCGCTTTTATTTTGTCATCTGCAAATACTTTCGATTTGGACAAGCCGAAAATAATGTCTGTTGGTAATGAGTTAAACCTTTCCAGATGGCAGACTATCATCGTGTAACCATACTGTCTAGAGTTCTTTTACCTATTAGCTTTTTGGTTTTGTTTTCCCATTAGTGAAAAAGGTGTGAGTGATAAGAAAGACTTTTGACAGGTCCTTATTTTATACCCTTAACCCACTAAACATGCCTTGAGTGCATTAGCACATTTGGCATGCAACGCACGAAAAGAGGCATTCAGACATTTGTGTTGAGTGTCGTCCCAGATCAGCCCGTACAGCCTGAGACGACTATATCCGTTTGTATGTAACCGTCTTGTCTGCACAAGTCTACTGTAGCACAAAATCTAATGAAGTCGTAAAGTGTCGTCTCGGATTAGCCTGCGCGGACTGTGCAGGCTGATCAGAGACAACACTTTACGCAAATGTCCAAATGCTACTCTTCTGGTGTTGCAAGCCATTTAGCGATACATTTGGTTTTTCGACGCGTCGCAGATGAGGATCTTTCGACCCGTCGCAGACGAGGATCAGATACACTTTATATGTAGTCTGACACAATCTTCACCTTCAGCGAGTTTGTTTTGTTTTCAGAAGAGATACCAGAAACCACTGTTAGAACTACTGTTGTAATATCATTTTTTCCCTAAAATACCCGTTTCATTACACAAGGGTTCTAACACAATTTTCCATTTGCATCGAAATACGTGTTCAAGCCCTCAATAAAAGCTGATTTTCACTTAAGGATTTAGAATAGGTTGGCATGTTTACCTCTTAACTTCCTATTATCAATTGTGTAGGATTTTCGAAAAAAAAAAAATCTCTGAAATCATGTTGTACAAACAAATGAATCCTAAGACTAAAACTCCTAAGACTAACTTCTCATGTTGCCACTATGTTTTCAGAGCGTGCTGCTGTAATTTGGTTGATAAACGTCGAAAAAGGGGTAAAGGGTGAATATAGCCTTGACGGGTAACTGAAACCGACATTTTTAGTCGGAGAAATATCTTTTATTACTTTCAGCAGCTGTGTAACAATATAAACTAATGAAACAAACGGGGAAAACCGAAGTCAGCCGAATTCAAGAAACTGTAATAAGATCGCCTTCGGTTCTTTCCGTACTATCGGGATTCATGTTAATGCTAAATGGTATAATTATGCTGTCGCTTGCAATGGCGAATAACACATTTCACGGCAGTAAGTATGCCTAGAGAGGTTTTCCTGTAATATTTCTATTTGTAACTTGTTCCATTGTTACACGAGACCACACCTTCATTCATGGCTTCGTCCCGATTTGAATACAATACGTGTACGTACCTAACAACTGCGTTAAGGAGAATTCTCTTATCTCAGTTGTTATGGCGTTGGCCTCTCGTCCGGGCGTTCTAGGTTCGAGTCCTGCCTGGTCCTTGTATGTTAGTCCAGCCTTGAGTCGGTCTCATTCATGAATATGTAATTTTCGTATTGGAGAGCTAACGATGGTTCAAGTAATTCATGAATATGTAATTTTCGTATTGGAGAGCTAACGATGGTTCTTTCTTGAGATACAGTCACTGTGATTAAAAAGGAATTTTATTTTGAAATTCGTTGGGTTTTGATATAAATAAAATTCTATTGAACAGACCAAATTAAGGGAGAGGGGATATCAAACTCGCTTACCTAGATTTTTCTAATTAGATATTTGTATTAGAAACAAATCAATTTCAGCTCCTTTTTATCAAAGCTATATCCAATCTCCAACTTTTGTTTTAATATACGTTGAAACACACGTCTTGTGCAGTCTGGACTTAATCTTTTCTACCCCCTAAAATTGTGTTAAACGCTGGCATACTTAAATCTTACATCAAGAAAATAGATTAGGTAAAATTCTTCAGATAATAACCTTGCTTGTCGTTTGAGTGTTTCACATTATCTATTGCACATAACACCTGTGGTATCCCACGTCACTCTTTTTTCTTTAGAACATCTCAATTATTATTGTCTCGTACTGACGATTTATGTTATGTGCCTTTGTGCGCTATGCTGATAACATGTGCGTAAATCATTATTACATTGTGCATACTCTTTGTGATGAGTTGTGCATTCTTACCCCCTTCATCGTCATCAGGAACAATTCATTCTCTTGATCTCTCAACACGGTTTGTATTATAAGAACCTTGAAAGTGCCAACAGGTAACTCACACTTTTTTGGACGGTGCATTGAGACATCTTAATGTTCAGAACGAGCAGTCTGGTGTTGGTTCTATACCGTTCGCCTGTTTAGCCAAACCTCCATCTTCGCGAGCCAAGTTTACGATCACTACGTGGATCTTACCTTGGCGGTTTGAGCCCGATTTCGAGATTCCTGCGATGCGCCCTCTATTGGATGCTGGTTATTACCCTCCTTTACATCATATTTCTAAAAGCCAATGAAAGGTCGTTTCACAAACCGCTTACGAATACACATGGAGCGATTAGCAGACATCCACTTGGGTTTCCATGTTTACCTTCATTCGAAAGGTAGCGATCTTGTTCTATTTTTATCAAAGATGAAATTCTGTGGGAAATTTCATTCGTTGCAGTTAGAGCTTGCTGCATCCAATTAAAAAGCGTATCGGGGGAATGTAAAAATCAAGCTTGATCTGCCAAGGGTAGAGTAACGTAGTGAATCGTCAGCCTTGGCTTGCGAAGATGACATATTTTGTGTTGAAAGAATAAAAGCAGGAACACAGAAAGTGCTGTTGAATGTTGAACACAGTACACGTTAGATAAAAAAAATCTAAGAAGGGGTGGATAAACTTTGCACAATTGCCGACGTGGTAAACGTGCACATATAATGATGAAAACGCCGTTAATCTTCAAGGTGATGGCAGAAAAAGACGTTCAAGGCGATAGTAAAAACTTAATAATGCTACTTCATACTTTTTTTTTTGGGAGAAAAATATCATCATCGGACATTGTAAATCGAAGATCAGACTGTACATTCTGTGCTGTCTTATCTTGATCTACTTTGTCCGCGCAAGAGGTCAGTGAGTCGGGTCTAGTACGCTAAGAGTTAATCACTTAGAAATCTTATAGCTCTAAGGTACCTTGCTATAGTAATTGACGGTTCGAACCTCAAGCTTTGCAAGTTTCTTTCTAAATATTGATGATAGTTTTTTAAGTGTTTGCGAAAAGTTTAATTCTTATTTTATGCTTTCCGGTAGGATATCGAGAAACAGCAGTGAAAATATATTTCGATCTTACATTGGTACCACCAGTGAAAATACCGATTTTCACGTTCTTGTTGCCTAGGTAAATTGCCTGACAACCAGATGGGAAATATGACATCATATACCTTACATTTCTCGCGCTTGACGTAACGTTGCTATCCAGGAGGGGTACGCCACGGGGAATAAGGGAAAATAACTGTACTGAATTTTGATACAGCTCCTCCCAGAAAGGGTTAAAAGCATGAAATAAATAGAATATTTGTTGTTTTTTTTTCGGTGAAAGATCGAAATTCATTTCATCTCGTGAACACCATCGGTAATATTTTCACTCGTGGCTGTGCCACTCGTGAAAATATTACCGATGGTGTCCACTCGATGAAATAAATTTCGATCTTTCACCGAAAAAAACAAATATCCTCTATTTCTCTCCCCGCACGAGGTTGTTCATACATGAAAGCAGAAAGTTCTGTGTATAGTGCTATGCAAATCACAGGTAAGAAAAGCGTTACAGAAACGCACGAATAGTTACATTGGCGGACGTACGTCACATTAGGACTGAAATACTTATGAAATCGGCGTAAAACACTGGGAAAAACAATTTTTTTCAGAGTTGTTTTCCGATACGAGCATCCTTTCTCATGTGATATACATAATTCATAACGCATGTGCAATCTTTTACGATCTGTGCATTGTTCATGATGTTTCCTGAATATTATAGTGCTGTTGTTTTGTGCATTCTTTTGTGTGATTTGTGAGTTTGTAACTTTCGTGCACTATATATAAAAGAAAGGACAATATAAGCATCGTTATATTGATCCCTCAATTGACAGCATGTTTTCAAGTAACTCGATGCACGGTATTACATTTTTTTTTTCGTATTCTGGAATCGTATTTTTATTCTGTTTCCAAAAGAATTTGTATTAGTAGAAGATTTATTGGTGAAGTTACGCTCTACAAACATGCTCCATATTTTTAGCATATATAACCCATTTGTCAGCTTCACATTTGTATTCCTACGCAATGGCTTTGATGCACCTTAGTACAATTACGTCAATAATATTTGACCCATCACGCAAAAACGGGAACATTTGGGAATTCTGTATATCAGTTAGATAAAATCAGATCAACGATAATGCTGGTCAGTTTAAGTTGATAATTCAAAAATGATTGTATAACGAAGTACAATGACCACTTTTCATACAGAAAATGTCATTAAAGCAAAAACTGTCAACCATGGTCAGCCTTCGCAATTTGCGCAGTCTAACCAGGGCTGACACGTTTCGCAGTTCCCAGAAGGGCCCTCATTGCGTGATGGGTCACATATGTAAAAGGGTTTGGGTCATGCTCTAGGAAAAGAGAGCATAACGCAAGCTGACATCAGTCGAAACGTTTCGCTTTTTGGTCATTTTCTGCATGCCTATAGACTTTACTACCTCGGAATTCAGCTGGTGGTTAAAAAAATGTATTTTGTCCTTCCACAATCATACTTGCTTATAATGGACTATGGAGGAGGTGCATTAAATCTCTTTTTGCCAGAGCGTAGCCTCTTTACATATTACCCCCATGCAGAACTGTGCTTTAAGTCTTCACCAAATGACAAAATTTTGGACGAGTCCAAATTGAAAGCATCTGCAGACTACAAAATAAATGTGATTCAAAAACTGAAATTTTATTTGGGAAGGGTAAAAAACATGGTGGGAAAAGGAGTAAATACTGGTTACCGCCATTTTCTCCTTTTCCCATAATGTTTTCAAAATGCTTCTTTCCCAGGCTCGTTAAAAGTCAGGATTATGTAGTACAGAGTTAGGTAAGGCTAAATGATTATACGGCGTATTGGTAATAAGTAAGTTAATCTCTAAACATTTTCTTCTTAGCAGATTGTGTACTTTGTCTCTCTCTTTCTCCCTCTCCCACCACCCCCTCCTTTTCTCTCCATTTGCAAGTTCTCAATGATAATTCACGTCAGTATGTCGAATAGAGAAATGTATGGTTTGGAAGAGAAATAATGGATTTAGAATGCCATCACTCTCTCTTATCTCGAGCTCTGCGCACAAAAATATACTGGACGAAAAAGAAACGCAGGGTACCATACGAGATATTGAACAAGCTTTGAATCTCCATAATTATGCAGTCAATCACTAGTTTTTTTCACTGAGGAGGGGGTACTGTCCATAAGAAGCCATTTTCTCATGTCCTTTTGGCCACACTGAAATGAAATGTTGCCAAAATATTCAAAACTGATCAGTGGTAAACATAAAATCATAATTTACAATTCTCAATCAAGTTATACACCTCTAAACTATTATTAACATCTTCGCGAGCCAAGGTGACGATCACTACGTGGATCTTACCTTGGCTGATTGAGCCCGATTTCGAGATTCCTGCGATGCGCCCTGTCTTGGATGCTGGTTATTACCCCCCTTTACATCATATTTCTAAAAGCAAATGAACTATCGTTTTACAAACCGCTTACGAATACACATGAAGCGATAAGCAGACATCCACGTGGGTTTCCATGTTTACCTTCTATTCGAAAGGTAGCGAACTTGTTCTATTTTTATCAAAGATGAAATGCTACCAGCCATTTCATTCGTTGCAGTTAGAGCTGGCTGCATCCAATGAAAGAGCGTATCGGGGGAATGTAAAAAATCAAGCTCGATCCGCCAAGGGTAGAGTAGCGCAGTGAATCGTCAGCCTTGGCTTGCGAAGATGTACCTAAAAAGGTTACCCTGCGTTTCTTTTTCGTCCTAGTATATTAAAATTAGATTTTGGTAAAAGAAATACACGTAGATATTTAAGGTATTTCTCCTAGTGTTAAATGAAGCAAAGAGTCGAAACACCAAAGTGACTGACAAAAAGTGATTAATTACAAAAACTGGTTTAAAAAAAAAACCCAGACCTGTGCTCTGTGCAAATGGAGCCTGACGCATCTGCAAAAGTATCAGCCGATGTCAGTCTTCTCAGCTCATGCAGGCTGACCTTGGCCGATTCTTTTTGCTCTTGGAAAATTTTCTGCAGATCAAAGGACCATCATACTTCATGATCCAATCAGTTGTTACACAGAATAGACTTTAGAGATCAACATTTATGTAACAATCTGCTCGGTACAATTCAGCGCGGAGATGTATGAAGTTTCTTTTTGCCAAAATATAGGAGCCATACTCTGGTAAAAGGGGCTTTAAAGGTGGCCCTTCAGAATTTGGGACGAAAATTTTGCAAAAAATACAAAAAAGTCATCCTGATACTCCCAAAGCCTTATAATTTTCATACATAAAACCCCAGTTGTCGAAAACCATCCGACAACATCAGAAATTAGCGAGTTACTACAGCCCAGGTTGACACCGACGGGAAACCCCGTCTATTTTTACCTGAGCAACTCGCTCATTTACATACCGGAAATACACAGACGAGGCTTCAAACATAGCGTCCGAAGAAAACATTATGGAAAATAATTTCATGTTTGGCATATTATGGAATTTAAGCGTCATTAGTCACGTGCCAGTCACTTATAATTTAATGACAAGAGCAAAGGATATACTAGTAGTTTATCTATAGTATAAACCTTAAGGATGAAACCTTCAGGGAAAAGGATAAAAAACTGGTAGCCAACATTTTCTCCTTTTTCCACCGAGTTTTCCCACATTTTTTCTATCTTATCAAGGACAGAGTTGATGAATTGGTTGTCTGTAAATGCTCTGAAATGAACGTAGTCCAAACTTTTGTCCTTTGATAAAGAAATTGATAAATATAAGAGACAAGAGATCATAAAATACAATCACTTATAGTGGGATAGATAATACTATGTTTCTGGTGGTAATAGCCAAAGATACACTCAGGCTATTGGCAGCTTCCAAACCTTTTAAAAACTGTGCAGGTATTTCATTCCTATATGAAACTCCGACCGTCAATCTAATTGCCAAGAACACCAGCCCAATAACTGAAGACTATAATTTTCAAATAGGCTATGGGGGAAAGAGTATATTACGTGATGGATAATAAGGAAAAAAAAATGTAATGTAACAAAATATAAAGTGAGTGAAGAGCAATTGTAAGGTGGGAAGTGAAGCTGAACGAATTTTATGTGTGTATTTCAATAGGAAGTGAAACACTAAAGCGATTATTGGTAAACTTTTTGTTGCATCCCCTTTTAACATTTCTACGCTCCTGTTGACATTTTTTGTTCCGTTCCCTTCCCTATGTGACAACTACTGGTATATGGAAATATTATGGCAAAAGGTAATCAACAGTTTCTTTTTAATTCTTTCACAATATTTTAACCCTTTACTCCATAAGGCATTCCTATGGCATCTCTAATTGATCCTAAATAATAGCAAGGATGAAGCAATTTCTTATAAGTGAATGACATCTTTTGATAGCCTAGAAAACATAGTGACAAAAGGTGAAATTGCTCGTCACGAGCAATTTCACCTTTTGTCACAATGTTTTCCAAAGGCTCCTACAAGCAATGTGTAGAAATGAGTATCTATGGAGTAAAGGGTTAACCTGTTTGAAAATCGAAGATTTTAAAACCTTAAATTAATTCATGTAGACAATCCGTATTTGACAAAAACGCTTTCAAAGTCGTCTGCTACGAATGGCTTTAAAGATAACCGTTTCCCAAACGACTTATGTTGGACTCTTCCAAACTGAAAGAGTTTGCAGACGACAATTTTAGATTTTGAGAAAATGGCAGAACGTTGTCAAAAAGGGTAGAAAACACTGTGGGAAAAGGAGAAATTGCTCATTACGAGCAATTTCTCCTGTTCCAACAGTGTTTTCAACAAACTTTTACTGCTTTGACCTCTGTCCTGCTAAATAACTAAAACTAAATTTAAAATTCGATATCAATAACTCAAATATTGCTATTTTAAAGTTATGCCTTAAAGATGGCCCTTCAGAATTTGGGACGAAAATTTTACAAAAATAAAAAAAAAATCATCCTTATACTCCCAAAGCCTTATAATTATCATTCATAAAACCCCAGTAGTCAAAAACCATCTGACAACACGAGAAATTAGAGATATACTACGGCCCAGGTCGACAACGACGGGAAACACATTCTATTTTTACATGAGCAACTCGTTCATATACATACCGGAAATACACAGAGGAAGCTTCAAACATAACGTCTGAGGAAGATATTATGAAAAATAATTACATGTTTGTTACGTAATGGAATTTAAATGTCATTAGTCACGTGCAAGTCACTTAACATTCCCACAATGCTTTTTTAATTTTTGGCGCGAAATCTAAAAATAGCTTAAGAGGCTACGTAGCCTTTTAAGGGAATACAATCAAAAAAATTTTTTTTGGTAATTTTATGATTCTTAAGTATTGATGATTTCTATTGATTTTTCATATAAATTTCAGTGATATATATATTTTTTGATTTGGTGTGATGTGAAAATTCTAAATACCCACCTTTAAGGAATAATATCTCTGTGTCGGACAGTGTAGATCCATGTTTTGTACAGCCTGATCTTGATCTACACTGTCCGCAAAAAGGTCAGCGACTCGCTCTTAACAACCAAAAGATTAACGAGGCAAAGGATTAAGATAATTATAAGATGTAAGTAACAACAGTAGGTAGTTCGCAGAGAGTGCTGATCAAGGTCAGACAAAACTGCCGTCTGATCTTGCACTGATCTGCACTGTTTATTTTACAAAATCTAAGTTACCTATCATGCAGCTAATGCAGAACTGCATTACTTTCTCGTATTCGTCCAAATAAAAAATCCACTTAACGCGTTTAGCCGACGGGTTTACCCTGGGAACCTGCAAAATAAATAAAATGAAACTGTTGAGCCATTTACAAAAATTAATATATGTATTATTTCTAATTCAAACCTTTTTTCGCCAGAAATATCTCACCGTTTCGGACATTGTAGATTCAAGATCTCACTGCACGTTCTGTGCAGTCTGATCTTGATCTACATTGTTCGTAAAAGAACATTGAATACCGTACGGTAGCCAAAAGGGATAAGTAGCGACAGGGATTGTTATTTCACAATAAACGCGCTCTATGCGACTTTTATTACCCCAAACATCTTCTCTCTTTCAAATCGGATGGAAGTGGATGATGTTTTTACGCGCTATTCGTCTTGTTTTATGGTTAAGTTGGAATGGCGTCTGGTGCTAGTGTTAACGAAATTGATTAAACGAGGATCTGAGGATATTATAGAAGTGCTTTTTAATGAAATAATTGTCGGATATTAAAATAATGTCTACTTTTTACATGTCTTTTCTGACGTCAAAATAATCTTTATATCAGGAAACCTGAACTGTACTTGCGGTTTCTGATATTACAGTGATAGTCACAGTGTGATATTTTAACAATGTTTAAAGGTACGTGTTACTTTGGATATTATAAAAGTACTAATTGACATGTGTATTTTCGGATATTATAAAAATAGTTACTTTTACATGTAAATCGGATATCAAATAAGTACAAGTTATGCAAATTTTGATATTATAGCAATAATTACTGGTACGTGAAATTTAGAAAAAGAATTTTTTGCTGTTAACCCTTTACTCCATAGATACTCATTTCTACGCATTGCTTGTAGGAGCCTTTGGAAAACATTGTGGCAAAAGGTGAAATTGCTCGTGACGAGCAATTTTACCTTTTGCAACAATGTTTTCTACACTATCAAAAGGTGTCATATACACATAAGAAACGGCTTCATCCTTGCTGTTATTTAGGGTCAATTAGAGATACCATAGAAATCCCTTACTGGGTAAAGGGTTAAACGTAACTGATAATTGCAGAAATGCTTACTGGTACGTGAATTTCTGATAACGTTTATTAGTTGAATACTAAATCGGTAGTAGATCTATTGGTTATTTTAGACATTGCAATATTCATAAGTACGTGTTAAGGTAAGACCTGTGTAATGGACAACGGCTATTTCCACTGAAACACCATCCTGCAAAATTAGCCATAAGTTAAAATGAGTATTATTGAACTACTTTCACCGATTCATTTTTTTCCTTCTTTGAATTATCATTTATAAATCTAAAACCTTTATATTCTCAATTTAGAAAGAGATAATAATTACCTCCCTTTTCAGAAAACTAACACAGATATCAAAAGATCATTTCAAGATAGACATAAATGGAATTTCTGATTCGTTAGAAATGTGCAAAAATATTATTTCTGCATAAATCCTTATTTATCGACCAATTAGAATTTTTACCGGAAGTGCATTACACAGGTGTTACCTTAATAAGAATTGTATCAAAAATGCTGACACCAAGGCATGTTTTCGGGTACCAAATCTATTTAGATAAATAAATGTTGGATTGTATTTTATTTTTAATATTACAAATTTATTATCCGGATATTATAACAATGTTTATCGGTACATATAACTCTGTATATTATGATTGACTAATTTATTGTATGATGTTTAACTCATTACCAAACGACAATATTTTAGACTGGTCCAAATATTAAAAGCAACTGCAGACGACAAAATAAAAGTGGCTGAAAATTTGAAATTTGTTTTGTGAAGAGTAGAAAACATTGTGAGAAAAGGAGGAAATGCTGGTTACAAGCATTTTCTTCTTTTCCCACAATATTTTCTAAAGGCTTCTCTCTCAGGGGCGTCAAAAGTAGGTATTATGTGGTAATGGGTTAATTAACGCTGTTTCCAATATTATTCACTTATATTGCGGCGGTCAGTGCAGCTATCAATGCTTTCCTGGAATGTCTGTTACCAGTGCCCCGCGCAATATTCTTTCCAAGCCACTGGCTTCTTTCCCACATAACCAGTGTCGAAATGACTATCATCAATCCACGGAAAGAAATTGGCCGAACCCGGGATCGAACCCACGAACCCCAGTCCTCAAGTCCTGTACGCTAACCGCCTGAGCTACCGAGGCTCGACAGGATATTATGACAATGCTAACATCCCATGCGCATTAGGATAGCTTAACCCATTCCCTACTTTTGACGACCCTGAGATAGAAGCCTTTAGAAAACATTGTGGGGAAATAGGAGAAAATGCCGGTTACTAGCATTTTTTCCCTTTTCCCACAATGTTTTCTTCATTTCATGAAACAAATTTCAAATTTTCAGACACTTTTATTTTGTCGTCTGCAAATGCTTTCGATTTGGACTAGCCTAAAATATTTCCGTTCAGTAATGAGTTAACCCTTATCCTGCTATAGCCTAAAAATGAATGTTCTGTTCGGTATTAGAAACCTAAATACTGCTAAATATCTCCTTCTCGGACGGTGTAGATCCAAGATCAGACTGCACTTTCTGTGCAGTCTGATCTTGATATACACCGTCCGCAAATGGTCAGTGAGTTGCGGTTAGGAGCTACACAATTAACATTGCTTCCTGGTTCGTGTAATTTGAGAAATATCAGTGCTAACTGATACATGTGGACTTCAATATTAAATGATACCTGTAGTTTGAAATGACTCGTGGCTTGAAAAAACAGGGACTTGATGCATTTGCAAAAGGAGTCGTCCCAGGTCAGCCTGCACAGTCCGGGCAAGCTGACTGGGTTCGAAGCGTTTTGCTAGTAGTCGGTTTTATGCAGCTCAAAGGCCCCGTTTACTGCATGATTTGATCGATTTGTAAACAATATTAGTTGTTTGGTCATGTGGTAGGGGACTTGGAAGCTTGTTCACGGCTGTGGTGAATCATGTCGCCCCGAACCAAAGTGGCGACATTATTCACCACAGCCGTGAACAAGTTTCCAAGTCCCCTACCACCTGACTGTACAACGAATTTGTTATACTGCAAAGTTTTTACCATTTCAAAGCGCGTTAAGCGAAATTTTCCTGTTTAGAATCTAACGAATCAAGTATGTTGACGAAAAAGAAATACCCTTCTGAGTGCCCAATTCAATAGAAAAAAAAAATGACGTCTCTTGAACCTGACGTCACTAAAACGTGCAGTTTGGTGCATAAACGTACGGTTTGGTGATCGATCGACGCCGCCATTTTGGATGCTGTATTGCACGTGCAGTGATGTTTACGGGGCACTCAAAAGGGAAACTGGCTTTACGTGGTTTTTGCCAGGGAACATGATAGATTATGTTCCCGGCATGTCAACCAATCAGATCACGAGAAATTTCTTTGCAATATAATAAAATGGATTCACTAGTAAATGATGACTTTCTCGGCATTATGTCTCACGGAGATGCATTAAGGTGGTGGACCCGTAATACTTCTAGTGCAGAATGGCATAAAATTTCTTGACAATTGATAAAGACAGATTTACAGATATGATATTTTTGCACATTTTTATCCGACCTGAAATTCCTTTGATGTCTATCTTGAAATAATTTGTTGATACTTTTGTTAGTTTCAAGAAAAGGGAGGCTATTATCATGTCACTTTGTAATGAGAATATAGTGGTTTTAGATTTATAAATGATAATTCTATTAAGGACAAAAAGGAAAAGTGGCTCGGTGAAAGTAGTACAATAATACTCATTTTTAATCTTAGCAAATTTTGTAGGATAATATTACAGTGGAATCAGCTGTTTTTCTATTACGGTTCCACTGCGTTAATCCCCCTTTGCAAGAGCATGGGTTACAGGGTTGCAGAACGAGTAGTTTGATCATTTAAGTGATGGATCTGATATTTCTTGTAATGTGTTCTGATCAAGATAGCCATTCTAAAAGAACAGAAAACATTGTGAGAAAAGGGAGCTTTTCTCCTTTCACGACAAAGTTTTCAAATGCTTCTTTCCCTACGGGTTGTTAAAACTAGGTGTTTGATAAAGAGTGTAATCAAGCTAGAAAAATTAGATACGATACCTTCATGCTTACCTCGCAGTCGTTAAGCTTGATATGCTTAATGTAATATCTTTATGCAGTAATAGTTAATTTTTTTCTCTCTCTCGTTCATTAACCCTTTGTAATACTAACCCATTTATTTTTTAACGACCTTGCCTTTGAAAACATAGTGAGAAAAGGAGAAAATGCTGGTAACCAGCATTTTCTCCTTTTCCCACTGTGTTTTTTCTACCCTTCCCAAAGTACTTTTTAGTAACATTCATTTTGTCGTGTGCAAAAGATTCCTAATGCTCTCAGCTTAGATAACCCTTCACTACACAATCCCATGTTTTTACGACCCTTAGGTAGCAACCATTTAAAATCATTGAGGGGAAAAAGAGAAAATGCTGGTAACCAGCATTTTCTCCTTTTCCCAAAATGTTTTCTACCCCGCTGGAAACAAATTTCTATTTTTAGTTACGTTTATTTTATCTTTTACTATATAGTGCTTTCAGTGTAGACCAGTCTAAAATTTTGCTGTTTGGTAAAGAGTTGATTCCTACACTTTGTTGTTTGGTGACTTCTTACGTGATTTTTTACGTCTTACAGCCAACTTAGCCGAACATCAGTAAGCCTATAGTGGAAAGTGATCTTAGATACATTCAAAGGTCTTGACGGTCCTAATGAACAGTAACTTTAAATATTGTGGTTACAGGAGAAAATACCTTTTTTGCTATGTGAAAAAAGGTAGAAAAGTCATCAGTTCTTTATAGTACAATCTGCTGTTAGTTTTAATCATTCTTGTGCTGTTAGCAATGCTCATTATGATAGAAGGGAATCTGGGTAATGTTTATTCCTTTGATGTTGGTCGTTAATTTCGATAATCAAAGCACTGAAAGTACCGTAACCGCACTTTTTTTCATGCTTTTACATGTATTTTACGACAGCGGTAATTTTGTAAAATAGTTTGACTGGAGTATGATGATGATAAATGCGAATCCCTAGAACGGTGTGGGCCGTGATTTGATACAGCTAGTAGCTAGAATAACCCTTTACTTGATACGCCAATTTGAGGCTCTTCCATTTCAGCAGCAAATAAAGATATGATGTCAAAAATATGGATAAATGAGAATACAAATATCTGATTGAGTGGAAAACATTGTGGGAAAAGGAGAAATTGCTCGTTACGAGCAATTTCAACTTTTCTCAAAATGTTTTCAAAAGCTGTCTGTTGGTGATGCGTCAAAATGAGTATCTATGGAGTAAAGGGATAAAACTCACTTGTAGGGCACTGTAGAGAGTGATTTAGAAAATTATTAGCACCTTGTCTCAACGTAATTATGGATTAGATATCCACAGGTCTAAGGTTCAATCCCCAGTCGAGGCATTTGATTTTTCATAAGAATGTCCTTCGGCAAGATAGTTGAATACCCTGATACTGCCTAGATGAAACCAAGGATACACATTTACAAATTAGTATAAGCTTCCGAAGCGATAAAACGTAAATACTGTTGTAAAGGGTGTAAAATACCATTCAATGAATAATGATTTGATGATTCGAAGATTTTCAGAAAATGTGAACTTGAATTGAACTCCATTTAACTCTTTTACCAAACGACAAAATTTTTTAATCAACCAAATTCAAAGTTTTGCTGACGACAAAATAAATGTAGCTGAAATCATGATTTTTATTTGTTACGCTAAAAAAACATTATGGGAAAAGGAGAAAATGCTGGTTACCAGCATTTTCTCCTTTTCCCATAATGTTTTCAAAAACAATCTTCCTCGGAATTGGTAAAAATCGGGATTGTGTGGTAAATGATTGAAGTTATATGTGTCACAATCGGCGTTGCTTTTGCGACCATTTTAAATTAAGATCAGACTGCACAAAACGTACAGTCAGATCTTTGCTCTATACTATCTATACTATCGCATTGTTGAAATGATAATGATTTGGATTTCATACTCAAACTGAAAAGCCTGCTGGCTTTACTTGGTTAGAACTTTAAGTGTAAAGGACAATTGGTGTCATTTTAATGTCTGAAAAATCAATTCTAGCTAGTTCGGTTTGACCCAGGTTGGCATTCGCTATTGAAATAACTAACGTTTAGATATACCTAAAAACAATCGGTAAACCAAACAATCTGACAGCCTGCTGTATTAATGTTCCAAATGTTCCAAATCGAATTTTCATATAATAGTTGATACAATATGAATACTTATTTGTAAACGGAAATGTCAGTAATATTAAATTACTAAAGAAAACAGTACGCTACGAGTGGTGAAATTCCGCATCTGTATCGTATTTTGCTGTTATTTTTTTGTATAATTTGTACAAGAACGAACCACATGAGCTATAGGATCCTGGTAAAAGTACTCGTAAATGATGCACTGGCCATGGTTTTTGATGGGCTTAAAAATAAACATAGAATACTTTAATGGCTTGCAACAGGCGAAAAGTGACATTCGGACATTTGCATATATAAAGTGTCGTCTCGGGTAAGCTTGCGCATTATATTTTTATCCGCTTCCCCCTACCCCCAACGAATGTTTTCGGGAGCATACTGGAATCAGCCTGCATGTCCGTTACTCCGTCCGCCCGTTCGTCCGTGTGTCCGTCTGTGTACAAATAATTGCCTGTTTCTGTCAAAGTGCTGGCGGGTTATAAAGTCGCATTCAGTGACAGCTCTTGTTTGTGCTACCGTAGACTTGTGCAAAACAGAAAATTACAAAAACGGAAAAAGTCGTCTTGGCATGATTATCCTGTGCAAACTGCGCAGGCTGATCCAAGACGACACTTTACGCAATTGCTCGAATGTCCCTTTTCGTGTGTAGCAAGCCAGTTATTTTAGGGACTTTCACGGGGTTGTTATTTGCTTCGAGCCGTGTGGGATAGTATATATGATTTCGAACGTGAAACAACCCCATAATGTTCCTTGTAATATAACATGCAGCTATAAAATTCTAACAACAGACTTACAATTTAGACTCATTGATTAGTTTGATTTTGTATACAACAGACTGTAAATAGAAACGAATGCAGGTTCACAGCGTGATTACTCTTGTTTATGAATGGCAAACGAATACCAAGTTTTGACAAATTACATCCGAAACTGAAAGTAGCGCTGGAAAGCTGGAAGTAGTGCGAATTCAACGGTTGTTTGTGATTTTGCGGACAATGTGGATCACGATCACACCACACAGAATGTGCAATGTGGTCATTGGTCTACGTCATCTTTGCAACCAATGGACATCAAGATCACACAGCACATAACGTGCAGCCTGATCTTAGATCTACAATAATTTGGATCTTACTTTCAGGCTGATCTTCGTCGTCCAATAAATGTTTCATTTGATTTATTTGGCAGTGTAAAACTTTACTCGATAAAAAAATTTTGAAAAAATATTGGAAGTATTTGCCATTGAAGAACTAAATCATGTGGCTATTATTCTAGAATTCGTCTTCGAAAGGGTTAGGTAGCATTGAAGAAAGAGGAGAAAATGCTGGTTTCCAACTTTTTCTCCTTCTCTAAAAATGTTTTCAAAAGCGTTCTTTCTTAATCGACCTTTAACCCATTACCACACAATCCCTACTTTTGACGCCCCTGAGAAAGAAGCCTTTAGAAAACATTGTGGGAAAAGGAGAAAATGCTGGTAACCAGCATTTTCTCCTTTTCCCACAATGTTTTCTACCCTTCACAAAACGAATTTCAAATTTTCAGTCAATTTTATTTTGTCGTCTGCAAATACTTTCATTTTGAACCAGTCTAAAATAATGTCGTTTGGTAATGAGTTAAGCTGCTAAGCGCGACTCGCTGACCTTTGTGGACAGAGCAGATCAACATCATATTGCGGAGTTACTTTTTTTTTTCGGTAGCTTGAATCTTTTCAATGTATATCAGAAATGTTCTTACAATCAAGACTGATACTTGACTGATTTCGAGTTATCCTCCCTGCGTCGCAGATCACTTGATGATGCTCTTATCGCACCACTGCGAGACTGTTTCCGGTTCGTGGTAGTCTCCGTCAAATTTGCTGTAGCACTTTTGTTTCACTGTCTTATGGAGCTAAGAGAGCTTAGTGGTATAACTTATAATTTAGAATGTGCAGTCTGATCTTGGATCTACACTGTCCGAGAAGGAGTTGTTATTCCCCAAAACATATTTTTAAAGTAGCTTTATAAGTGTTTCTTCTCACGAACTGAAAATATAAATAATAAGTAATAATTATTAAGCAGGATAAGGCTTAATGTTGTGTCCGTGGTCGTAAGGTAGAGCGTCGGCCTCATAACCTAAATGTCCTAAGTTCGATACCCGGGAGCGAGTGTCAACTTTGGGATATTTCGCTGGTCCATGCATTCGCCGCGAGCACTGGTGTAGTTCCCCGGAAGCAGCATCGACAGAGATTTTAACGTCGCATCAAGAGGTAGTGTCCCCTGTTTAAATTTGGTAATGTGAGCATTCATTTAGTGTACGATATCAAACACAAAGTTTTGCTATGCTACTAGTATTACATATCAAAATAAAGATGAAGGATCGCAGGTTTCACTGGTGTTGTAAGTGATTGAATATACCTGCATGTCTGCGTAAAATTGTCAGTACATGTCCCGCGTTACATTTCCGTCAGAATAGAAGTTGTAAGAACTTGTTTCTCAATCGATGTGAAATAAATGTGTTTAAACTTACGGTTAATGTTGCTAGGACACGGGATTGTTTGCGAAAGGGTTAAGGATTAGGTTGTCTGCTGCAAGATTTTTCATGCAGTGATGAGGTAGATACCATAACAAAATACCTTCATCTTGAAACCCGCGGTGCGAATGTGTGATAATGAGGAATATAGCTCTATAGCGAAATTAAATTGAGCCACGTCTGAAGTAATTTCCCGAGAACATATTTTGAACACTTAATCAGCCAAAGAAAAAGGTAATATTTTTTGGAATATTTCATAATTGCTCCTATAAGACACACTTTTCTAAGCGACAGCTTTTTCTTACAACTTTGCAAATACGAAGCTCATCATGTCTCTAGGAAATTAAAGCGGAAAAAATGTTTCTGAGAAATTTGCCTTTGAAGAAATTATATATACAGTTCTAAAATTCAGCTTTTATTGGATTGAAAGTGCCTTTCTTTAAAAGTCAATTAGACACGAAAATTATAAAAAAAAAAAAAGAATATACAAGTATACATCACTTTCATGATAATTAATATATATTTTTGTACAAACAATGAATACGTAAAAGCCTGGTTTTGAGGATAGTAAATGTACAAATTTGCATATCATATAAAGACCATTGAGTTAAAAAGGGAGATAATTAAATAAAAAAAGGGTTAATCTTAAAAGATACATAATATCTTACGGACAGTATTTAATTAAACTTTCCACACTTAAAGTGTTTATATTTGTAAACAGTAAGAAAAAAAGAAAGAAAAGAAAAAACAAAGTTGAAGGCCACGGTTTTTTTTATGGACAAAAAAGGATGAAAGCTCAGCAGACATGGTGGGAAATAGAGAAACTGCTCAATAGTTGCGATGTCTCCGTTTCCAGCTATAATTTTCCAAACTAAGAACAGCTGTACTTCCTCAGCTTTAGATTACCTGCCTGTTTTTTTTTTTTATTTGGTTTGTAACGCCGTCTCAACCGCATTTGACTTATTTCACAGTGACAGATCAAAGATACATTTTTTTCTCTTCACCAATACTACCCGAAGAAAGTGCTATTTGTTGCAGTGCACCAATATATTTACCATTATATGCAAAAAATACATAGGTGCTTTTTTTGATTCAATATCCACGACAAAAATACATGCGCAGTAGGATGCGCATGAACATTTATCGTATACGTCGTTAATATTTGTGTTGCTTTCAACCAGAGGTGGGAGGGGTTAACTCTTTACCACACGAGAAAATTTTAGACTGGTCCAAATTGAAAGCATTTGCAGACGACAAAATAAAGGTGACTGAAGAATAGAAATTTGTTTTAGGAAGGAAAGAAAACACTGTGGGAAAAGGAGAAAATGCTGTTTACCAGCATTTTCTCCTTTTCCCATAGTGTTTTCAAAAGGCTTCTTTCTCAGGGGCGTCAAAAGTAGGGCTTGTGTGGTAATGGGTTAAATATCGGCATTTCACATCAATGGCTGTCGCTTCGAATCCCGTTTTGAATGTTGTCACCGTTTGAAACTACCTACATCATGGCGAACCAGGAAAGATTCTTCATGAATAATACCATTGTTTCTATACCCATGTAAAAATTAAACAAGTATATCTAAACTAATTTGAAATACACGACACTTTTTCTACCAAGAAAATAGACTGTCGCATCTGTACGTAAGTCGAATCTTTTACCCTTATATTCAATCACATGTCCGTTCCTTGTTCGGCCTGCAACATGCGAAAACAAGCATTCAGACATGCGTAAAGCAGTCCTCGCAGGCTAATCCGAGACGACACTTTCCGCTTTTATGTAACGTATTTACATGTATGTAACCTTCTTTTTTGCGCAAGTCTACGAGTACTGTAGCACAAAAACTAATGTAGTCAAGTACCGTCTCGGATTATCCTGCCCGGACTGCGCAGGCTGGTCCTAGATTTACACTGATGTCTGAATGCCCATTTTCGGGTGTTGCAAGCCATTTTTGAGGGCTTTGGTGTTTCTGGAAATTGCTTTATCAACCGCATGGTGATGATTAATGTCTTTATGCGAGCCTCTAAATCGAGATGGTCGGCGGTTTTCTAAGAAGAATGTCTGCTCTGAATATAAACCATTGGTTACGGAAAACAATCGTGTCGGTAATAATAGTGCCAAACCATGAATAATTCGATATTGTTAGAATTTAAAATGATAACATTATCTATTTTTATTTTGTTTGGCTGTATTTGTCTGTGTCTATATCGTGTATATGTACATAACCGCATTATTGTTCATTACGTGCAATACTTATTATTCTCTCCGTATTTATTGAATAATTATAAACAAATAGTTTTTTTTGGAAATCAACAGTTTCCTAAAAAGCGGAAATATCATAAAACAATGCTTTCTGCACTGCAATTATCTCATATTCATTTTTACCCTGCATAACGTCGGTTTGCTTCCAAAATCTCGTAACTACAGCTTGTTACAAGCTGTAGTTACGAGGTTTTGGAAGCAAACCGACGATAATCTTTTTGGCGCACATAATCTTGGACGAAGGAGAACGATGGTAAATAGGCGCCAGCTTGCTCTCTAAGTTTGGAGGAGGCGAAGGTTATTTTTGCTTCCACCCTCTTGTTTTCTTTTTTGTATTTAAAGTTTCATTTTCACGTCTGAAAAATACACCTTAAGAAACGTGTGCCCTTAGCTCGGATCGGCAATAGGACCTTTATATACTTTTTAAACCTACTTTTGCATAAGAAAGATGCAATTTTAGACCCAAAAGTACAACAATTACATGCACATCGTAAATGTCATAAAATTGTCGAATAAACACATTTTGCGAGAAGTCATTCGTAACAACTTTATTAACAGGATATCAATCTTTATATACTTATATACAGAAATTAGCAGTTTTTGTAACAGCCATATCACTTTTTACCAAACAAACCAGGGTTTCACCATTGGGTTTTGGTTGATTGATTGATTGTGTTGAGGTTTAACGCCACTTTAACAGCTTAGGTCATATCATGGCGGTCGGTGACGCACATGTGTTGCCTGGCTTTCTCATACCAGTACTAACACTACTTTCTTTCCAAAGCCACCAACTGCTTTTCTCACATGCTTTGGCAGAGGTGGGAGGCGAAAATATGCCGGAAAGAAAGTTTGCCTCGACCAGGTATCGAACTCATTGGGTTTTGGACCTGGTGAAAAAGAAGGCAAGGCTATAATATTATAGGAAATGTCGACAACTAGGGATTGTATAGTATAGTCCATCTTCGCAAACCAAGGATACTAACTCCACTTTGTTACGTACCTTGGCCGCTCGCCTCTTTAGAAATCGAAACTCCCGCTGCGCCACCTGTCGAATATTACGAGTTGCGTAACCTTTGCTGATGTTATTTCTGACCAATCAAAATGCTCGTAATAAAATTTGTTGGCCATGCATCAAATGTTGCTGCGCTTTCGGTTTCATCACATCAAAAACAAGACGAACAGACTTACGATAATTCGCAATCATTTGGCTATAGAACCCGTCCTAATACTTCACATAATTGATCGTAAACTAAAAAAAACTCATTAAATATCGATCGTCTACTCTTTCTTGGCAAATTTTCGTCACAAACACGACAACTTTCGTTTTTGATGGGCGCCGCCATTGTTTTCTGTTTTGTGAAAGATTTCTTGTTACGGATGGTTTGATTGGACGCGATGGGTTTTGATCGCGTCCTATGAAATGGCGCAGCGGGAGCTTCGATTTTTAAAGAGGTGAGCGGCCAAGGGCACTATCTTAGTATCCTTGGCTTGCGAAGATGAGTATAGTCATGATAAATAAGAATAGTACTGTCTCTCTTTAGCTCTTTGCCAGGAAGCATTTTATAGACTAGTCACTATTGTAGGTATTTGAAGACGACAAATACATGTATGATTTCGGTTTGGAATACTTTTCAGGGTTCACTTTAGATAAACCCTTTACCAAACAATCCCTGAGATAGACCTTTTGAAAACATTGTGGGAAAAGGAGAAAATGCTGATAACCAGCATTTTCTCCTTTTCCCACAATGTTTTATACCCTACAGGAAACAAATTCTAGTTTTTGTGTTTCGTCTATTTTGTCGTCTGTGAGTGCTTTCACCTTGGACCAGTCCAAAATTTTGTCATTTGGGAAAGGGTTAAGTTTCCATGCTTTTTCACTTGGACTAACTCGTAGATAGACAAGACCTATACAAAACTTTCGTAAAATACCAGACCAAAAGGGATGCATTGGCATAAGTAAAGATAAGCCTGGTTTACATCATCTTCGCCAGCCAAGTTTACGATCACTACATGGATCTTACCTTGGCGGATTGAGCTTGATTTTTACAACCCCCCGATACGCTTTTTCATTGGATGCAGCCAGCTCTAGCTGCATCGAATAAAATCGCTCGTAGCATTTCATCTTTGATAAAAATACAACATGGTCTCTACCTTTCGAATAATAGATAAAAGATGGAAACCCACGTGGATGTCTGCTTATCGCTTCATGTGTATTCGCAAGCGGTTTGTAAAACGATATTTCATTTGCTTTTAGAAACATGATGTAAAGGGGAGTAATAACCAGTATCCAATAGAGGGTTCATCACAGGAATCTCGAAATCGGGCTCAATCAGCCAAGGTAAGATCCACGTAGTGATCGTAAACTTGGCTTGCGAAGATGGGTTTACATCGATCCTTTTCTCAATTTACATAAACAATTACCTATAGTTCTTTAACGGTGACATCTGACTGTTTGAGTAGACATCATTCTAATTGGATTAGTAGACATTTTAATGATTATGTCATCATTGTCATATTTAACAGAATAACTTGATTTCTAACAGAGCGAATTACATTCTGTAGGTTAGTATTTGGCGACAGCTTTTTGTTGTTGTTGTTTACATTTGAATCTGTAACTCTCTATTGGAATAGACAAAGTTGTGGTCGCTAGTTTACAGAAAATAGTCGGATTAGAGATATTGAAATCACAATATTGAAACTCTTTTGTGCTTCAGTATAAATACTCATAATGAAAAATAATCTATCGAGTAATTTCTTTTTTCCCCCTCATTGGTTGCATACCGTTGAAAAGTTCGTTTTCTTTTTTTTCAATTGTATCTTTTTGTTAAAAAAATATGTATTAACCCTTTCCCAAACGACAAGTTTTAGACTCTTCCATACTAAAAGAGTTTGCAGACGACAATTTTAACTTTCATAACAATGTCAGAAAAATATCCGAACGGGTAGAAAACACTGTGGGGAAAGGAGAAATTGCTCGTTACGAGCAATTTCTCCTTTTCCCTCAGTGTTTTCAAAAGACTTGTGCTGCAAACACTTAAAAACGAGGGCTTGTTTGGGAAAGAGTTAATATAAAATATCGTTTGCAATTGCTGCTTAAAGTGATGTCTCTGAAAATATATGTCGGCACACAGAAATGAGGGATAGACCAAGGGTAATAAAAAATCAAATTGCCATGCAATGCAATAAAAAGATTATTCCCAGTCATATTCATTTGCTCTTGTGTGAATAGGCACCCCAGAGTTTCCATTACATGTCTGTTTGATAGTTTCATAAATGGCTTGCAACACGTGAAAAGGGGCATTCGGACACTTGCGTAAAGTGTCGTCTCGGATCAACATGCGCAGTCCGCGCAGGCTAATCCGTATCAACATTTTCCGTTGCTATGTACTTTTTTGTTTGGAGAAAGTCTACTGAAGCACAAAATACGTGTAATTCAGTCGAAAAGTGCCGTTTTGGATTAGCCTGCGCGGACTGCGCATGTTGATCCTAGACGACACTTTAAGCATACGTCCGAATGCCCCTTTTCCCATGTTGCAGGCCAAATGTGGCTGCAAACAGGTTAAAAGGGACCCTCACAGTTAAGATACCGACATTTACCAGTCATAAATTGCGATATGTTCATTCTATTCATTTGTGTATATCGATATATCAATACCAAAAAGTACATCAAAAGGTAGCGTGTCTGCTTTATTGCCAAGCTGGATCTCCAGTAGTCTGTGGATTCGAATATACAGACATCGTTTGTCTTTACGAGAGAGTTGTACTTCTCAGAAACCTGATCTCAATCAATGTCCTTTTACGTCCTTAAATGTCTGGCCTTTCGTGTCCATTATCGTAAAAAGGACACATGGACAAGGTCTTACTGTCAATGTTGTCAATGCTTCCTTCTTCACTACACGACAAAATGTTAGATGCGTTCATATTGAAACCAATTACAAATTGAATTGTGCCCATTTAATAAGATCTTCTCTGTGAAGGTTAGATAACGTTGTGTTAAAAAGGGGGTAACCAGCATATTTTTATTTTCCCCTGATGTTTGTTAAAGGTCTTTTCGCCGGAGTCGTTGAAACACAAAATTGTTTTTTCAAAGGGTTAACTCTTTCGCTAGCAACTAAACTAATCCCACGGTTTTTCGAGGTCTAATATATACCTATGCAGGTAAAGATAACTTTAATGATACCCTCAGACTCATTTACCGGAGACTGTACATGTAGATCAAACATCACGTTCTGTGCTGTCTGAACTTTATCTAAGCTGTCCTGAAAAATGCTGTTAAAGTTGCTTTTTGCAATGGAACAACTTTGCTACAAAACATCCTTGACTATTGCTGCTAGTTACCCTAAAAAGGTCGCTCTTTATCTAAATTACAAGTATATTTGTAAAGGAGTTACTCCTAATGACTTGGTAACGGATGCTTTTCACGAACATATTGCTGTAGTTCGATCCAATCTTGTTCTAGCCTTGATAATAATTGTGTCATACGGCAGGGTACTACATTAACGTATAAACTTACAGATTTCCAAACAAACGCGTTCTTTGTCTTACTGGTGCCCATTATTTTCGAAAACCACGTCAGAATTCACTTACGTATGACATAAATATAAGAAGCAAAAAAAATATCGGAAACTAGAGCTAAATGTCACCAAAGCACACTTGAGTATAGAATCAAAGGTCTGACAGGCATGAACTGCAAAATATGTTTTTTATTCCTAAACCATAATTTAATAATATTAATATTATATGGCCTGCAACTGGCAAAAAAGGGCCGTCGGACATTTGTGTAAAGCGTCGTCCTTGATCATCATGCACAGTTCGCAAATGCTAATCTTAGGGTGCACTTTCGGATTTCATTTGATTTTGTTCTCCAGTAGACTCTCGTAAAACAGAAACTCTGTCTTTAAAGGGAAAACCGATCCTTGCCAGTAAAGAAACAATCCAAGAATTCGTATGCGCTATCCGTTCTACAGTCTATTCTGATTCTCAGTTAGAAAATAAAACTTTGACTTTTGCATAGTGAAATGTTGATCCGAGAAATGGTAAAAGTCATTTCTTTGCAATTGATGCTTCCCTTATTCCTTATTGTTTTTTTATTCAAGAAGAAAAGCACGTGGCAGTTTAAAAGCGTACTTTGCGTAGTAACGGTAAGGAAATAGCTATGAATATGTTGATATGCTGAAAAAAACAACAACAAAACATAAAGAGAACAAAACAACTGCTACAATAACGAAAAATGTGAAACTCATACCATACTTAAAATAAGGGCACGTATTCTCTATTCTATACTGCATTTTTAGTTCATTCCTAGATTTAGAACGAAACTCCGTTTCTGATAGGCTTAACTATTTTGATTAGCCAATAAGAAATGGTGTTTCTTTAAATTCGAAAGATACAAGGGATTCATGTGCAGACAAAAAATAATTAACATTACTTACTTTGAATGCTTTTATTTACACTTGCTGTTATTATGATAGCATAAACTTCAAGTACCGAAATAATTAGTTATATGCATTTTGAGACCTTATATTTTCGTTTTATTTTTCTATAGATCGAAATTTAATTAAGTTCTGGAATAATGTGATTTCAAGTTCTTAAATAATTTAAAACTACGGGATAGATTTGATTTTAAAAGTACGAGTTACATTTGATGTTATCAGGCATCTGCAAGAGAGGTCATGAAACACTTTTCAAACAGATACATGTCAGATATAAAATTCTTTCATTATGATTACAGTGTTCAGATGATTTAAACTTCATTTGTTTTACACCCATTTTATAAGATATTTGCTATAATTATAATTGAAGAATAAATAGCATAAAGGCAAAAATACTTTTACACATTAATTCTCATAGACGACCCTTTCATCTTGTAACAGACTAATTTGACAACATCGTAACGTGCAATTTCGGTTGGAAACGAATACTGCATATCTCCATTTTTATGCAGGAGGCATTGGAAACCGTGGGTAATAGAAAATGTTTGAAGCCTTCGGTAACAGAACGCGTGCTATCCCAGTCGTAAACTTTATAATCTGGCTTTGCAACGCGTGAAAAGGGACATTCGGACATTTGCGTAAAGTGTCGTCTCGGACCAGCCTGCGCTATCCGCGCAGGCTGGTCCGAGACGACACTTTACGCAAACGTCCGCATGCCCATTTTCGCGTGTTGCATGCCAGATTATAGAAAGCATAGACATAATTGAGCCGGTTTGTCGCTTCATTCCTTTTGTATTTGCTTCATTGATAAAAATCTCTGAACTGTAGACATTTCGGCAAGGTGTCTACAGAAATTAAAATTCAAGTCGATATTTTACAAAAGGTGATGAACGATACCTTATTGACTTAACTTTTGCTTTTTTTGTCATCGCTCATAATAAAACCTTAACATAGAATACATTTTTAGCGCTACACATAATGATTTGGAACCCGTTCTTTTAGCTTACATATTAATTCGACATTTGTAGTCGCGGAGGCTTGTCAGAATGTAAAAATGGATCTAAAAGTAAAGATATGTGGAAGACTGACAAAAATTTCTTTTATTGCAGAACGAGCAACGTGCAGTTGGCAAGAAATAATAGAAGAATTTTTACTAATAACCTTATTGTGAGGTTTTCAATGAGGTCTGATATTTTATCACAGAGTAAAGTCCTAAAGTGCTTTCCTGTAATACTTTAAATCTCATAATTATACAGTTTTTTTCATCCTGAATCTTTAATTTGGTTTTATCACCAGATTTTGAAATTTTAAGACCCCAAAACATTTTATTTTAACTACATAATCAATGGTAGGTATAAAATGATGTTTTTTAACCATCTTAAAAGTTACAAATATCTTAAAAGTTTTCGAATCCAATTTCTATTTTAATCTTGCTTTCCTGCTGAAGAGAAATGAAACTTTCAAGCCGATAGAAAAAAAATATTGCTGTTTGAGAGTAATTTTTGGAGGAAATACATCTTTTTATCGGAAAGTGTTGATCTAAGATCAGACTGCACAGAATGTGCGCTCTGATCTTGATCTACGTTGTTCGCAAAATGTCACTGAGTCGTGCTTAACACCTTATGGGTTTATATCTTAATCATAGACGAAACATTTTAGACTCGTTCATGTCGGAATCATTTGAAGACGAGGAGCTAAAAAGAGCTTTATTTATGTGAATCGTTTCTTTGGGGACAGGAGCCATCGTAGGAAATGGATACAAACACTGGGCACCAATATTATTTGTTGCACGGTCAGGTGGAAGGGGCCTTCGGCTCGGAACTATATGATTCACCACAGCCGTAAACAAGTTTCCAAGCTCTCTTCCCACCTGACCGCACAACTAATTTATTATACTGCAAAGTTTTATCATTTCCACGTTTGTTAAGCAAACTTTACTCTCTTATTTTTTTTTTTGTTTAAAAAAATGAGTACGTTGACGACGTAGAATTTCCCGTCGGAGTGCCCCAATTCATTGAAAACTGACGTCACTGGGAAATGACGTCACTGAAACATTGGTAAAACGTGCAGATTCGCGTATAATCTTGATGTTAATCATGATCGACGTCGCCATTTCGGATGTTGTGTTGACAGTTTAGTCATGTATACGGGGCTCCCAAAAGGGAAAGTGTTTTTACGTCGGTTTCGCCAGTGTACATATATATGTTTGGGGCATATCATCCAATCAGATCACGAGAAATTTCTTTGCAGTATAATAACGTACCCTTTACTCACGCTGTGTTTGTAATTTCACTTCCACAGGGTCGTTAACCAGTAGACTGCTAAAGCTGACTCGGTGCACTTTTGCGTACAGTGTAGATTCGGATCAGACTGTACATAACTGTCCGATACGGTATGCTTTCTTTCCGATGAAATCAACTTTGAAGCTGCAATATGTCTTTTTTTTCTGTTGAGTTGAAATTTCTAAATGCTTCATTTAGCAGTATTACTGTTAAAAGATTGATTGCTGGTTACGGATTAAGATGAATTTTGCAAAAATTTGCCAAGCTATCAACCCTTTCGCTGCTAAGCGGGATTAGCTGAATTTTTGCGGACGGTGTAGATCAAGATCAGACTGCACAGAACGTGCAGTCTGATCTTGGGTCTACACTGTCCGATAAGAAAATATTATTCCCCAAAACATATTGTTGAAACAGCAATATTTTCTTTGTTTCGAATTTTAAAAAAAAAAATATTTTAGTTAAAGAGCAGGATAAGGATTAACCCATAACCACACAATCCCTACTTTTGACGCCCCTGAGAAAGAAGCTTTTAGAAAACATTGTGGGAAAAGGAGAAAATGCTGATAACCAGCATTTTCACCTTTTTTTTCACAATGTTTTCAACCCTTCACAAAACAAATTTCAAATTTTCAGTCACTTTTATTTTGTCGTCTGCAATTCACTTGAATTTGGACAAACCTAATATTTTATCGTTTGGTGATGGGTTAAAGCCTAACTTTATTCTTGGATTGTCCAATGCTAACAAATACTATAGGTGTTTCCATGTTCATATTGTACTGCGGGATGCATATGTGACCCATCACGCAAATAGGGACCATCTTGGAATTCTGTACATCAATTAGATGAAAACAGATCAACGGTAGTCCAGGTCAGTTTGAGTTGATAATTCTAAAATGATTGTTTAACAAAGTACAGTAACCACTTTTTATACAGAAAATTTCATTAAAGCGAAAAGTGTCAACCCTGGTTGGCCTGTGCAATTCGGATTGACACTTTTCGCAATTCCTAGAAGGTCCCTTTTTGTGTGATGGTTCACATACTGATTGGGACTGTATCGAAAGTGACGCAGGATCTCTGTCCGCTTCACCAACCATTCTTAAGAACGTTACATCTCTTATAACAGATTTTCGAAGCTTTGAATGTAACAAAACTTCTGAATGGCTAAAACCAAGTGACTTAGTCAATCAGAAGTTGTGTTAGAAAATTCTGGAGAATAAAAATTGAAAATGTTCGTAAGAATGGTTGGTAAAAACTGACCCTGACTTGTTTTTTCTACGACGCCGAACAACTTATCGGTTTGAATGAACGAAATTAAGTCGAGGATAATTATTTGTTTGGTGTTACTTCAAATATTGACTGTATTACCACCAAAATTCTTATTTTCAGGAGTAGAGTGGAGTGAAATGATTATTATTTTCTTCTTGTTCACGAATGAAATTATGTGTAGATCTTACATCAAAACAAATCAAAGCGTTGAAAACGCTGAAGTGGTATTTGTCAAGGAAATCCATTGTGTGGAATTAATAGTTTGAAAGAAACAGAGACATATTGTTCAGATATTGGCTTAAAAGTCAACCCACTAAGCAAATGAATACCTTTTCGGTTCAAGGAAGAGTATTCATGACAAAGTTTGGTTTATTTTTGTCTCCATGTATAAATTTGACAAATCGATATTTGGTGTGATTGCGAGAAAAAGCGTCAGCATTGTAACCATATCAATATCATCCCGAGTTTGATACCAAGGAGCGGGTGTCAACTTTGAGGTCGTTAATTGGCCCACACATATAGCGCGGGTATTAGTGTAGTTTCTATGAAGCAGAATCGAGAGTGATAAGTATAAGTTGCAAGAACTTGTTTCTCAATAGAAGTAAAATAAATTAATTTAAAGAATTTTGACGAGAGGGACATTTGTTTTACCACTGTATTTTGCTGAAGAAGCATCACGTATATATATATGACTTCTGGGGTCATATCTCTATGTAGAGTTATGACCCTGGTCATTTTGTAGGGGAGGGTCATTTCTCTGCATTACAGCGGCATTCGCGAGACGTCAGCAACAATATTTAATTAACTTGATGTCAACAAAGTTGAAATAACATTTTCCTTCATAAAGATCTGCAAGGACACGAGCGGTGAAGTACTTAACAACAGAGAAATTTTGTTATGAATCTAGCAGGTGTTGATTTGGTTCATGATACAATAAAACCCGGGCTATCCCACGACAAAAACATGATTTTCAATGTTTATTAACACACGTGTGAAAAATGAATATTGCGACAGTTATTTGCAATATCAATTTCGAGTGAAACCCTCGGTGGCATAGGAAAGTTTTTTTGCAGACTTTTTTAAGATCCGACTTTATAGAACTTGCAGTCTCATCCTACATGTACACTGTTCTATATTCTCGTAAAGGTTTAGACCAAATGCAGCTCTCAAAATTCAAGCACTTCATTGCTTTTACAAAATTAAATGGTTTAGTTTTCATCTAGCAGTGTATAGGATTAATGACGTGCAGAGTCGGCTGATATACCTTCCCAAATAAGAGTATCCTTTTACCTGCTCAATAAATGAAACTCAGTTTAAACTGATAGTAAATATCAAAAATTTGCTATTTTAAATGCATTTTTAATGGGAAAAGATGCCCTTATCGGACAGTGTAGATCCAAGATCAGACTGCACGTTCTGTGCAGTCTGATATTGATCTGCACTGTCCGCAAAAATACAGTGAGCCGCTCAAAGCAACTAAGCAGCTTTGCAACAGTTCACTAGGGTTAACATTTATATATATAGAGAGCACTTGGCAAAATTTCAGTCGTTTTTTTTTCTGACAACATAGAGAATAAGTAAAATTAGTAACTTGCATAATGGCGAGCAACACGCGAAAAGGGGCATTCGGACATTTGCGTAAAGTGTCCTTTCAGATCAGCCTGCGCAGTCCGCGCAGGCTAATCCGAAACGACACTTTCCGTTTTTATGCAATTTTCTGTTTTGTGCAAGTGTACTGTAGCACAAAACCTAATGCAATCGTAAAGTGCCGTCTTGGATTAGCCTGCGCGGACTGCGCAAGCTGATTCGAGATGACACTTTACGCAAATGTCCGAATGTCCCTTTTCCCATAATGCAAGCCATATTATTCAGCCATATCGTACTTTGTTTTATCTCATAGCTCCCACTGTCTTCAATGTAATACAGCCATAACGAATTTTCTTGTCTCACACACGTGTGAGAAAAGCAAATAGTGCTGTATTTGGTCAACACTCTGTAGTCATACGCTTCATTCCTGAAACATTGATGACCTAGGTTGCTGAAGGAAATAAGCGGTCAAAAGTCTTATTTTAATAAAGTTGTTAATTTAATATCACTTTTAGACTCAAACAAAAATCAATATATGTAAGTTTCTTCGTAACTATTTTCGTTCGTAATGTAGCTGTCAAAGTAAGCGCACAGGCCTCATGTAAATTTCACTACACATGATACAAGTATGCCTCTTGTTTAACACATTAGAGACTTAATTCTTGTTATACAGTAATGTGATAAAAACAATCCGACACTCGTTGGCTTTGAGGTAAAAATTATTAAACTCGTCGACAAAAACATGTTATTAAGCCGGCCAAAGGCTCACTTGATAACATTTTTTATAGACTCGTTTAATGATTTTTTATCTCAAAAACCAACGCATGTCAGATTCTGTATTTGAGAATAATTCTGATAAAAGCAAAGCTTTAGCCCATTTATTGTTTGATATTCTTGATTGAGAAACTGCATTTGCATTATTTAACGCTGTTAACCCTTTCCCTAACAATCCCTGGTTTTTACGGGTCTCGAATAGTAGCCTTTTGAAAACATCGTGGGAAAAGGAGAACATGATGGTAACCAGCATTTTCTTCTTTTCCCACAATGTTTTCTACCCTATCATAATAGTCAGAAATCATCTTTTCAGCAAGAGTTGAATTGTCGTCTGCAAATACTTTCAATTTGGTCTAGTCCAAAAGTTTGTCGTTTGGGAAAGGGTTAAGGGTTAACCCTTTACCACACTATTCTAACTTTTAATGACCCTAAGAAAGGGGCCTTTTGAAAACAATATTGGAAACGGAGAAAATGCTGTTTACTTGCATTTGCTCCTTCCTTCACAATGTTTTCTACCCTTCCCAAAGCAAATTTCAATTGTTCAGTCGTAATTATTTTCTCGTCTGCAAGTGCTTTGAATTTGGACTAGTCTACAATTTTGTTGTTTGATAAAGGGTTAAATTACCAACAGCTTAAGGTATATCATTCGATATTAGATCCTTGTATGTCTTTATTTAAAAAACAAATCTATTCGAAGAAAGAGGCCTTTTAAAAACATTATTGGTAAAGGAGAAAATGCTGTTTACCAGCATTTTCTCCTTTTCCCACAATGTTTTCTACCCTTCCCAAAACAAATTTCAATTGTTCAGTCTTAATTATTTTACGTCGTCTGCAAATGCTTTGAATTTGGACTGGTCTAAAATGTTTCTTTGATGAAGGATTAAATTACCAACAGCCGCAGGTATATAATTCGTTATTAGATCCTTGCATGTCTTTATTTACAAAACATCTATTTACATCTATTCTAAGGCAAACAAGTTTGAAATATCAATTTGTCAAGATGGTTGATCTTTGTACTGTTGCATTTACGCAACAAATTCATTCAAAGACGAACGACTTTTAAAAAAAAGTATCAGTAATGTAGAAATGGTGTATGTCACAATGCTTTGGCAAAGCACTGCAATGTCCTAGCCTCGTAGTGAAAGAATGACTGTATAAACCGACAAAGAAATCCATTCAGACGGACGCACTTACCATCTTCACCAGGTATTGTAAGCTAGGTAGCCAAATTCTCGTGGTTTTTCAATTGTGACGCAGTTCTTGACTGGGTAATGCAAATGGTTTAAGCCAATCAGAATTCACTAAACGAAATGGTTTATCCAGTCACAAATTATGATACTTACTTTATTTAAAATTTGACATAGGATGCAAATACTGTGGTTGGTGAATACGAGCCGAGATCTGTGGGTTCAGATCGACTTTATTTTTTCAGAATATGTCACAAAATCGTACCCCAATAAATATTTTAGTTTGAAAATACTTCATCCATGCTCTGTGAAATGGGGCCTTAAATCATTTGCAAAAAACTATCGACCCAGGTCAGCCCGCGCAGCCGCGCAGGCTGACCTGGGCCGAATTTTTGTGCTTGTAGTATTTTGTCTACATGTCAGAGGATCAGTGTACCTCATGATTCAGTAAGTTTTATTTCAAAAGGATACATTGTATCAAGACCCCTTTTTCCTAGAGCACGGCTTATTAATATGGAATCTTTTACGCGATTATTCAAACCAGTACGGGTAATCAACTTCCTGAGGCATGAATCAATTAAATCTATGATATGATTCACCATTACATTAGTTTTATAAACTTTTTTTTTTTTTCAGGCTGTTTCATTAAAATTCATGAACACAATGGTGGAAAATAAAAAGTATATATATATCCTTTATCATGATATTTATATTATTAACGGTGTATTTCATACAGAAACTATTTTTGCCCTACCTTCAATTCGGCGATGAATTACAAAAAAAATATATTTATATTTTATATATATATTTTTTTTTTCTATGTGAATATTTATCCTTCTTGTATTGAAAGAATTGCTGAAATCATGCAATGTGTATAGAGGGCACGCCATTTAAGTCAATAATTATTGATATCTTCACTCTCCAGTTTAGTCATGGCTTCTTCAACACAGTAATTTCGGCGTAAAACTGGCTTTTGCATGACGTAAGATGTAGAGGGTATGCGAAAGATCGAAATTTATTTCATCGACTGGACAGCATCGGTAATATTTTCACGAGAAAAAGCTCGTGAAAATATTACTAATGGTGTTCACGATATGAAATAAATTTCGATCTTTCTCCGGAAAAAAACAACAAACAAATATTCTATTTATTTTCATGCTTTTAACCCTTTCAGACAGGAGCTTATCAAAATTCAGTACAGTTTTTTCAATTATTTCCCGTGGCGTACCCCTCCCGCATAGCAACGCATTACAATATTACGTCAAGCGCCAGAAATGACGTCATATTTCCATTTAGTTGTGAGTCACATGCAATTTACCTAGGTCACTAAAATATAAAAATCGGTATTTATACTGGTCGTATCCGTGGAATTTTGAAAAATATATTCACTGCTATTTCTCGATGTCCTACCGGAAAGCATGAAATAAAGTATGATTTTTGACCCCCATCATTCGCTAGCATATAATTATCATTGCGTATATTTATACAAAAATAGAGACATATAATAAGCTGAAAGTAAATAAGAAATAAGATAATCTGTACTCATTAAACTGACGATGAGTTTCAAGTTATCACCCTATGGATGGATAATTATTGTCATTTTTTACCAGTCAAGTAGATCTGATTGTGCGAAAGATTGTTATACATGTGACGCAGTGCCACCAATCGGAGGACTTTCAATTTTTAGCCACCCCTTCTAGATTTAGACTAAAACTCAGAATGATATCGGACTTTTATTTTTAAACATCTAGAATGGCGTAACCGCAAAACAAGCTTCGTTCGTTACTGGCTTCGCCCGTAACTCGCTGTCGCCCGTTGTAAGTACAGGTGACCCTTATCCTGCAAAGTAACGAAAATGAAATTTTCATTTCGATGAAAAAAAAAAACATATTGCTGTTTCAAAGTTATGGTTTGGGGAACAACATCTCCTTATCGGACAGTGTAGAATCAAGATCAGCCTGCACAGAACGTGCAGCCTGATCTTGATCTACACTGTCCGCTCCAGGTCAGCGTGTCGCGCTTAGCAGCCGAAGGGTCAAGTCTGTACAATTACAAGTGTTTCGGAAAGTGCCGACACTAATCAGTCGATCGAGCAGGCTGATATTGGCCTACATTTTTCGAAAGATTTTTTTTTTTACAAGAAATGCAAGTGATTTGCATACGCCTACAACGCAATATCAATCATCCACGTTATTTTATCTTTGCGACAAAAACTATCCTCACGATAGCAGGATCTTGTGGTCTGTCGATCTCTTCCTGTTTTTTACAAAATGTGCAATAATACACAGGAGTTTACTATACTGGAATGAAGTAAGCAATCAAGTTTTCTCTTTATGCCGTGTTTCTCTTGACGCCATTAACTCTTTACCAAGAGATCCCTGGTTTTAACGACCCTGAGGAAGAAGCCATCTGAAAACATTTTGGAAAAAGGAGAAAATGCTGGTAAGCAGCATTTTCTCCTTTTCCCAAAATGTTTTCAGCTCTTCCAAAGTCACGTTCTACCTTTTGAGTCACGCTTATTTTGTCGTCTGCAAGTGTTTTAAATTCAGTCAAGCCAAAAAATTTGATCGTTTGGTAAAGAGTTAACTCTTTACCAGGTGACGAATACACGGGCCATACAGTTTAGTAAATGGGAGCTAAATGCATCTCTGAGATGCATAGTACTAAGCAAGCCATCGTATTATTGTGGCGCCGCATGACCGACGGCACTATATTTTTATTCGCTTTTGAAAAGTACCTATATATGGAGGCAGCCATATTGTTTACTAGTCTTCCTGTTATTTCGTAATAAGATCATTTCGTACCTAGGCCATTTCGAACAATTTTGGCCATTTGGCACCCACCTATACTTTTTATTTTGGTCATTTCGTATTCACTTTGATCATTTCGTACACTCTTTTGTCATTTCATGCCCTGTTTTTGATATCAATTTGGTAATGTGAAATCTTCTTTTAATAATATTTTCTTGAGTTATTTGCCGACTGACAGTTGCTTTTGTGCATAGCTCGAATTGAACTTACATTAATTTTCGCCAAAGAAAGGCTATCATTGTGTTCATTTCTCACCGATTTCTATATAAAATTTACTTTGGACAATTTTAAATGCTGTAATGTGCTTTACTTCAGAAACAACTAATTTGCGGCGCCATTGATGTTATGCATCAAAATTTTCTTGTTTTATACTGTCTTCTCCTTTCTCCTTTCACCTAAGCGTATATAAGCTCACAAAATTCACATTTTCGGACAGGGAATAAAAATTTTCGCGTAATAATCAAATATATAATCTGAATTAAACTTGTAAGTTGTAACTGAAAAAAAGTCACTACAACTTGCATCAAAAGGTTCGATCCGAGGACATACAGCAAATTTGACCAATAGCAGAAAGTTTTGGCTCTAGTCGTGCTGCTCGGACTGCGTAGGCTGATCTTGGTCGATGATTTTCGCAAATGTATCTGGAAGGTATATCAAGCCCTCTTTTCATAGAGCGCGGCTCACATTGTAACAAGCTGTAGTTACGAGGTTTTGGAAGTACACCGACGACATGTATTTAGACTGGTCCAAATTCGAAATATTTTCATGTTGCAATGTTTCCAGTAAAGGGTACAAAATACTGTGGGAAAAGTAGAAAATGCATGTTGCCAGCATTATTGTCATTTTCGGTAATGATTTTTGAAAAGCTTTTTGCTGGTGGTCTTTAAAGCCCAAAATTATGTGGTAAAAGAGATAGGAAGGTAGCGAATTGTAATCTTTTACCTATCTTACAAAAAAGCAAAAATCGTTAATGTTGTATTAAATATTTTTGAAAAGTGCTCCTTATTTCTCTTTATACGATACGCTAATTGAATAGGAGGGTGCAAAAAATGTACAACGCTTCTGAATCCATCATTGTTGACGTTTATGTTATGTTTAGTAAAAGATGTTGATAGAGCGCTATATGAACCCTTGTCTAGCTTAGCGTATCATTGCATGCGCTAACAGGTAGTGTAGATTCAGATCGGGCTGAAATGCTGTCTGATCTCGACACTACACTTCTCAGTGGTTTTTAAAGCTCTTTGATTATAAAATATTTTTTATTGTATGGTTTTGCGTCTGTCCAGCGTCTAAACTGTTACTTTCATTTATCGAGCATGTTAGGGGTAACACTTTCCACAGTGAATAAACAATAATTATTTCATTTTTTTTTTTGCGGGGGGGGTGGGCGCGGCTGAACGTTAAATTCTAATTCATGTAAAGAAAATTGTTGCTCATCATTTTTATAGAAGCATCGATTGGTCAAGATTCAAGATTAAACTGCAAGATGTTTGCCGTCCGATCTTATATGTGCCGTCCAAGCGACTTTCGATACTTTTCTATAGTTGTGCACGGCTAGGCAAAGCCCATGCTTGGTTTTTTTTGACAGTTAATTAAAACACTTCACTCTGCCGTCTTAAAACTAATTCAGTGCTCTATCCATAGCGAAAGTTGGTATGAACGTATTTCCCAATCGTCGTAAGGCCTATTATTTGTAATTTTATTATTATTTCCCATAATTGAAAACGCACTGCAACACTTTTACATTGGATATGTTAAGTTTTTAAGAATGAGACGAATCGTCGGTTTACTTCAAAAACTCGTAACTACAGCTTGAAACAAGCTGTAGTTACGAGGTTTTTGAAGAAAACCGACGAAATGTTGTCGTAAAAGCGACACATTATCCGGTTGGCCAAAATAACACGAAATATAACTTTAAAAGTATTCATTTTTGTCAGCAGAAGAATGTCGAAAATAATCCGTCTCAAGTGACTTTTTTGTTTCTTTATTTATGTGATTAATCCTTTCCCAAACAATCCCTGGTTTTTACGGGTCTGGAATAGTAGCCTTTTGAAAACATTGTGGGAAAAGGAGAAAATGCTGGTAACCAGCATTTTCTCCTTTTCCCACGATGTTTTCTACTCTATCATAGACAGAAATCATCTTTTCAGGAAGAGTTGAATTGTCATCTGCAAATGCTTTCAATTTGGTCTAGTCCAAAAGTTTGTCGTTTGGGAAAGGGTTAAGATATAATTTTGTTCTTGAACTCTAAAAAGTCAGTATTTTCACCTACTCGTGACAAACAAGTAAAGTATCATCTCGGATGAGCCTTCGCAGTCTGCGTACGACTAGATTAAATTTTGTGATACAGTAGACTTGAGCAAAACAGAAAATTACTTAAAAAAAAAACACGGAAAGTGTCGTTTCGGATTAGTCTGCGCAGGATGTACAGGCTGATCCGAGACGACACTTTACGCAATTGTCCGAATGCCCCTTTTCGCGTAATGAATGTCATATGCAGATGCATTAAGCCCCCTTTTCATATAACATAGTTTCAAGTATTATTATGTAACTAGTATTTGATAACTAATTTACATAAAAAGTGTGTGTGGGTGGGGGGAGGGGGGGGGGGGAGTTCAGCTTATAGTAATGTGATACACCGCGATTGTTTAACTCTGTTCAAAACAGTGTCGCCAATTTTTCTTCAGTGTCCTGAAAGGGAAAGTTTCTTTAAATACTGTTTAAATAGGGTAAAGAATTATAGTTTACGCGTTTTCTCCTTTTACTACAAAATTTCTACCCTTTTTTATATATATTCCATTGATTTCGTTACAATGAATTCGTCGCTTGCAAATTTTTCAATATGAATAGTCCACATTGCTTTCGTCAGATAAAATGTTCCCCCTTCTGCAGACTATTTTCTACTTCTAATGGTGGTCATTTCTGTAGAGGTATCAACACGAGAAATTGGTGATCATGCGCAGTTCCTCCTTTTGCCATAATGTATATATATATTACATCTTTTATACCTATCAAATCTTTGATTTACATTGGTCTTTCTTCTTTTTACGACAATGTGTTCTGAATCGTCTAATGCAAGACGATGGGGATAAAAGGTAGGAAAACTAAGTCTTTAACTCCTTACCAAACAACAAAATTTCAGAGAAGCCCAAATTGAAAGCATGTGCAGACGACAAAATAAGTGCGACTTTAAATTTGAAATTTGAAATTTGTTTTAGGAAGGATAGAAAACATTGTGGGAAAAGGAGAAAATGCTCGTTACGAGCATTTTCTCCTTTTCCCACAATGTTTTCAAAAGGATTGTTTCTCCGTGTCGATACTAAAAGTTGAAATTATGCGGTAAAGGGTTATGATTTCGGGGCTCCAAATGGCTGAAATATCGAGCTTTGCCTTCTGATTATCTCAATTAATGTCTGCACTGCAAGCAACAAAGGTAACTAAACTGCATTCACTAAATAAAATGTTACAGAGAAAGTGTTGGGTTGAAGTGCCTCTTAAGGCCCTCATCAAAATGCTTAGATTGCAATCGGCCCACCTAAAGATCGTGCAAAAATATGGAATGTATAATTTAGATAAATTTCTTTAAAAATGTATCATGTTAGAAGCAATTTGATTTTTCACTTTTAGGAGAGGTTAGACTAGAACCTATTGGTTATACTCTTGAAAAATACAGCCTTTATATATACAGTCAGACATATGTTAAGCATCACCAAAACTGACCAGCAATAGCCCATGTGCTTAGACCAGCATTACGCATGCCGACAATTTACAAACAATAAGCTACCGATCTTTTGCACGGTTGAACATGGAAAATTTTTTGACAGATTTGTCATGTATAAACTTTAATCTTGTTGAATGTATCTCAAATCCAAATGACGCATTGGAATATTTTTATGATTGTTTGAATAGCCTTCTTATGAAGCATATTCCAATTAAAGAAAAACGCGTGAAAAGGCTTGAACAACCGAATTGGTACAATGATGAAATCAAATTTGCAATTTGTACAAGAGATAAATTCAAGCGTAATCGCAACTGGCAAATGTACAAAATTTGGCGAAACAAAGCAACGGCAACGATAAGAAAATGTAAAAAAGACTTTTTCAATAAGGCTGTACAGAATCGATCAGATTCTAAAATATTATGGCAAAATCTGAAAGCAATTACGGCCAATGATGTACCTGTTGAACAAATACCATCTAAATTATGCATTAATGACACAGTGGTAGAGGGAACTGACAATGTGCTAAATGAATTTAATAAACATTTCACAAATATATCAAACATTGTAAACAGGGTTCCTCTGAATACAGAAACTTTTAAAAACTTAGAATTTCATCTGGATGATAAATTAGAAGGTAACAATTTTGACATAAAATTCATAACACCACGAGAGGTAAAACACATAATTGAAAATTTAGACCTTAAAAAGTCGTCAGGTTATGATAGAATCGGAGCAAAGATATTAAAATTATGTAAAGACTTTATTTCAACAGCAATTTCGTGCATTTTCAATAACTGTATTTCAAAGGGCATTTTCCCGACAAAATTCAAAATAGCACAGGTTACGCCTCTTTTCAAAAGCGGTGACAAAAGTGATCCAAACAATTATAGACCCATTTCAATTTTACCAACGTTATCAAAAATATTTGAGAGACATATAGCCAACCAGCTTAAACATTTCTTAAAGAAAACTGATGTCCTATATTCACATCAATCTGGTTTTAGAGAAAACCACTCTTGCCAAACAGCTCTTATTCATTTGATAGATACATGGTTAACAGACATTGATAAAGGAAATGTAATTGGATCTGTATTCCTTGATTTCAGAAAAGCTTTTGATCTCGTTGATCATGGCATACTTCTACATAAGTTAAAATTGTACCATTTTTCGGATATTGCATGCAAATTATTTGGGTTATATTTGAATAGCAGACTTCAGATGGTAAAAAATGGAACTTCGGTGTCTGACTTGAAACCCGTTTTATCAGGAGTTCCACAGGGCTCTATTATTGGACCTATTTTATTTTTATTGTATGTCAATGACTTGCCTTTAAATCTTTCTTCAAGCATTGACATGTATGCTGATGATGCAACTCTGCATAATTCTAGCTCGTCTATAAGTCATATTAATACAATCTTACAAGATGATCTACTCAAAGTCGAGAAGTGGTGCCAACATAATAATATGATTTTAAATCCTAATAAGACTACTTGTATGCTGATAGGTACCAAGAAAAGACTCGAACAGACGCATATTCTTAATTTAAAAGCACTTGGCAATAGAATAGAAAATGTAAATTCACAGAAACTTTTGGGAATATATATTGACAGTACACTGTCCTGGAAGAATCATATAGACAAAACATGTGCAAAATTATCTACAAAATTACATCTGCTGAAACGAATTAACTGCTTTCTGACTCCAGAAATGCGTCAAATCTTTTACAATTCATATATAACCCCATATTTCGACTATGGGTGTATAACATGGAGTCACTGCAAATCTGCATTTATAAGAAAAATAACGAAAGTTCAAAAAAGAGCTGCAAGGTTAATTCTAAACAAACCTAGGAGATCCTGTTCAAAGGAAAATTTTGCCTCCTTAAATTGGCTAACTTTTAAAACTCGTTGCACATACTTTACTACTTTGATGGTTTATAAAACAGTAAATGGCCTAACACCTTCTTACATGTCAAGTCTTATAAATCTAAGTAGCAATCAGTTTTATAAACTTAGATCAGAAACAAACCATGAAATCTCCCATCAATGCATTCCCAAAACAGAGTTTAAGAAAAAATCTTTTTCTATGCGCGGAATGACGTATTGGAATTCGATTCCACTGCATATCAAGTCAATTACTAACATCAAATCCTTCAAAAGAAATTTAAAAAGGTATTTGATGTCTGTTAATGATTTTTCGTGATGTTGCTACATTTGCATGATTAAACCACCATTTTTCTAAGTTTAATCAAAATGTATGTCCATCTGTGTGATTGGGGGGGGGGGGGGGGGGGGATGTGTGTGTGAGTGAGTGAGTGAGTGTGTGGACAAAAATGTTGCGTGGAGTATGTGTGGAAAAATGATGCGTGCAAGGGCATGTTATCGAAGGCCTTATTGCAAATAAGTAATTCATTATGCTGTTTTTATGATGTGTAATGATGGCTTAATAAGCTACCTTCGTTAAATAAAGATATTATTATTATTATTATTACCATTTCTGGGCTTCGGAAAGTTTTCTCGTAGCCATCCTTTCATTTGGCTCATAAAGCAGCCTGTTACTTGTCCATAGTTGGTGCGTGCATAGCTTGAAAATACATCAAATAAAAGTTTTTATTTCATGCTTTCCGGTAGGATATCGAGAAATAGCAGTGAAAATATTTTTCGATCTTACACTGGTACGACCAGTGAAAATACCGATTTTCACGTTCTTGTTGCGTAGGTAAATTGCGCGTGCCTAACAACCAGATGGGAAATATGACGTCATATACCTTACATTTCTCGAGCTTGACGTAACGTTGCTATGCGGGAGGGGAACGCCACGGGGAATAAGGGAAAAGAACTGTACTGAATTTTGATAAAGCTCCTCCAAGAAAGGGTTAAAAGCATGAAATAAATAGATAATTGTTTTTTTTCGGTGAAAGATCGAAATTTATTTCATCTCGTGAACACCATCGGTAATATTTTCACTCGTGGCTGCGCCACTCGTGAAAATATTACCGATGGTGTCCACTCGATGAAATAAATTTCGATCTTTCACCGAAAAAAATAAATATCCTCTATATCCATGAAAGAAAATTACTAATGCTTAACTTATATCTGACTGTATACATACGTTGAAATAGTTGTTGATTTTCAATAGGATTTTTTTTATTATTTGTCGTTACAAAATTTATATTGTGGACGTTATTAGTTGTGCGGTCAGGTAGCAGGGGACTTGGAAACTTGTTCACGGCTGTGGTTAATCGTGTCGCCCCTTTCAAAGCGCGTTGCTCGCCCGGGTGGCTCAGTGGTTAGCGTATCGGACTCATAACCTGGTGGTTTTGAGTTCGATACCCGGTTGAGGCGAACTTTCTTTCCGGCGTATTTTCGCCTCTCACCTCTACTGAAGTATGTGAGAAGAGTAGTCGGTGGCTTTGGAAAGAAAGTAGTGCAAGTACCGGTGTGAGAAAGCCAGGAAACACATGTGCGTCACCGACCGCCATGATATGACCTTAGCTGTTAAAGTGGCGTTAAACCCCAATACAACCAACCAACCAATTCAAAGCGCGTTAAGCGAAATTTTCCTGTTTTATAATTTCACGAATCGAGTATGCTGACGAAATAGAAATTCCCTTCTGTGTGCCTCAATTCAATGAAAACTGACGTCACTAGAAAGTGACGTCACTAAAACGTGTAGTTTAGTGCATAAATATGCAGTCTGGTGATCGATCGACGCCGCCATTTTGGATGTTCTGTTGCACGTGTAGTGATGTTTCCGGGGCACTCAAAAGGGAATCTGGTTTCCCGTGGTGTTTGGCAAGGAACATGATATAATTATGTTCCCGGCATGTTAACCAATCAGATCACGAGAAACTTCTTTGCAGTATTATAATAGGATATTATAATGGGACATCCGAGCAAAGAAAATAATTTCTTGTCCACGACTTAAATGTGTTGTCTGTTCAAGATAATAAAATCGAGACCGCGAGACACTATGGTCATGCAATATTGTATCGTATCATGGCCTCGCCAAATGAATCAAATAAAAAATACAGGTCTCAGACATTCCAGGAAACTTGTTAGCATTGAACATTTCTCATGAACACGAGGTCTTAACTCTTTACCAAACGACAAAATATCCGACTAGTTCAAATTGAAAGCTTTTGCAGACAACAAAATAAATGGAACTCTGAAACTTGTTCCAGCAGGGTAGAAAACATGTGAGAAAACGAGAAAATACTGGTAACTAGCATTTTCTCCTTTTCCTACAATGTTTACCAGGGGCTTCTATCTCAGGGTCGTAAAAACCAGGGATTGTTTGGTAAAGAGTTAAGTCGTGGCTACGAGGGTTAAAGTCCTGGCTATTTGATTATTAGCTGTACCAAACCACAAAAGTTTTGAAACAGTTCAAAGTGAAAGCATTTGCAAATGACGTTGTAAATGTTATTGAAAATAAATGTTTTGGATAGTAGTGGAAAAGGACAATGATGGCTACCAGCATTTTCTCCTTTTTCCACTTTGTTTCCAAAAACTTTTTTCACATGGTGGATGAATGTTGGTATCGTATTGTAAAGGGTTGAGTGGTAAACACATTTTTTCCCTTTTATTTATTCACGTGCATTTCTTCAGAACCCAGATTAGTTTTTGCATTTCTGCGATTTTTGTTTTTCTTTTCTGCGTCTTATTCGAATCTTCATTGTTAGCGTTCGTTTCCGGCCGTCCTAGTAATCAGACATTTGTGTGTTTTTAGAGAAAATTTCTGTGAAAAAAAACAAAAGGAGTCTGCATATTTCTCAAGTTAGTTTGTCATAACTAATAGACAGAAAAAGGAAGCATATTAGATAAATCCTGTTTGACAGAAAGCATGGTTAACAAAAAAGAGAGCACGCTGTTGCCCTACTGGGAATAAGACAATATACGATATTAAAATGTCTGTGCAGAGACTATGTGCAAAAATATGATTTAAAAAAAGTTGTTTTTATTGTTGTTCTTGATATTTTGTCATCGAGGACAGATCTTTCGTTAAGATTAATTTTTTGTCACTAACGTATTAACTCATTACCAAACGACAAAATTTTTGGCTTGTCCAATTTGAAAGCATATGCAGATGGAGATGACCAAACAAAAGTGACTGTAAAGTCGAAATTTGTTTTGTGAAGGGTAGAAAACATTGTGAGAAAAGGAGAAAATGCTGGTTACCAGCATTTTCTCCTTTTCCCACAATGTTTCATTTTCTCCTTTTCCCATACTGTTTTCTATGGGCTCCTTTCTTAGGGTCGTCAAAAGTAGGGATTGTGCGGAAATGGGTGAATTCGGTCTCTTGTTACACGTAGAAATGTTTACTACGAGTACGAAGTACTTCTTATTTAACAGAACATTATGATGTACCTTACATGAAATAACTTCAATCACTTCTCGTGTACATAGGAGAATTAGAATTCATCGAAGGTTGAAAAATGAAGTATATTGAATACTAAATTAATATTGTTTTACATATAGGGTTGTGCGTCTTCGCGAGCCAAGGTTACGATCACTACGTGTATCTTACCTTGGCTGATTGAGCCCGATTTCGAGATTCCTTCGATGCGCCCTCGATTGGATGCTGGTTATTACCCCCCTTTACATCATATTTCTAAAAGCCAATGAAATATCGTTTTACAAACCGCTTACGAATACACATGAAGCGATAAGCAGACATCCACGTGGGTTTACATGTTTACCTTCTATTCGAAAGGTAGCGACCTTGTACTATTTTTATCAAAGATGAAATGCTACGAGCGATTTCATTTGTTGCTGTTAAAGCTGGCTGCATCCAATGAAAAAGTCAATCGGGGCACGTAAAAAAACACGCTTGATCCGCCAAGGTTAGATTAAAGTAGTGAATCGTCAGCCTTGGCTTGCGAAGATTAGGGTTGTGTAAAAAGGAGGGAAACAATTGTATCGTGTGTAGATCTCAAGAGAATAGCTGGAAACTTCAGCAGACTGTCCGCTAGTTATTGATAATACTGTGCACAATTGGCTTTAGTTTTCTGTTAATATTGCCGGTAGATATTTTTTATGCTATCAGTCATACATATAAACGAGATCTTGATAATCCTTCAAAATGTTGAAAAAATTGCAGTACGTTAAAAACTTAAAAACTAAATTTTGCTTCAACTGTTTACCAAACGACAAAATATTAGACTGGTCCAAATTGAAAGCACTTGCAGACGACATATAAAACTCAAAAACTGAAATTTGTTTTTTGGAAGGATAGAAAACATTGTGGGAAAAGGAGAAAATGCTGGTAACCAGCATTTTCTCCTTTTCCCACAATGTTTTCAAAAGGCTTCTATTTCAGGGTCGTAAAAACCAGGGATTGTTTGGGAAGTGGTTAAACCCTATCCTGCTGGATAACTTCAGGGAAGTTTTTAATTCGATAGTAAAAAAAACCCCAAATATTGCAATTTCATACTCATATTTTGGGGAATAGCATGTTCTTGTTGGACAATGCAGATCCAAGATCAGACTGCACCTTTTGTGCAGTCTGATCTTGATTTACACTGTCCGCAAAAGTTCATTAAGTGGTGCTTAGCAATCTTATGGTAAAAGATAAAGTCGTTAAAGAATCAGAAAATACCTTTGACAGAAATGTATCAATAGCAGCACTTTAACCCAATGACAAAGAATACCAACTTTTAAGAGGAAAAAGAAAAAGAAAAATGTCTTTGAAGACATTGCGGGGAAAGGAAAAAATGCCAGTTTCCAGCATTTTTCTGAAATGGTTATAAACAACCATTTTCTCCTTTTCTCACATTGATGTCGTTCCTCCACAGGACAAACTTCCAACGTTTTTTGGGGCATTAAATTTGCTCGTCTATACGCATAAATTCAATAAGGACTTGCCTAAAATTTGATAATTTGGTAAAAATTTAAGTTAATATTGATTTCAGGTATTTGTTAGACCTTGGTATTGAATAAACTTATTGTATTATATTGTTACAAGCGCACTATAGGTTAAGTAAATTGCTTGCGATGTTTATAGTAAATGTACATTAGCTGAAACCAATGCAGTTTTTTTTTTTTTGGAAATGCCGGATACCTCAGTTTATTTTTTTTGCATTAGTTCTGCAAGATAGCTGCCTTTCCCATCGTTTTCTGGTTTGTCTAACTTGCTCTTTTTGTAGCTGATTTGTGCTTTTTTGTTCCGACATTTGGATGGTAACGCATGTTACATAACTGTCCATATCTTTACCACAACTGACATTACCTGGCGTAGTTAAAACGACGGAAATTCTGCAACTTCTGTATCTGTCAGAAAAGTTGCATTAACATGGTGAATACAAAGTTCATACGAGCCAAAACTAAATGCCAGTCTGTTGTCCAAGAATGTATGGTATTCAGGCACATTGGTGCTGCTTGCCGTTGTATCTTCTGCAAACTTTTAGACCCTTTATCAGCAAAATTTCATACTCGTCTACACCGAGGAAATTCGCAGGTGAAAATTGACATGTAGTCAAGTAATGATACTTGTCCTCGAATAGGTAGAAACATTATGATTAGCAGCATTTTCTCCTTTTCCCGCAATGGTTTCAAAAGCCTTCTTTCCGTGGGTCGTTAAAAGGCGGGACTGTGTGATAAAGGGTTAAACTGCCAAATTGGTATGGCTCACCACCACAAAAATATATTCCTAAAACGTTTATTGAATATAACAGAAGGTGCAGGCTGAGCATATATGGCCTGCAAGATGCTAGAAGGGACATTCGGATATTTGCGTAAAGTAATCTTATCATCTAGGATCAGCCTGTGCATTCTGCGCAGGTTTACCCGAAAGGACGCTTTCCTATCTATGTAATTTTCTGTTTTACGCAAGTCTACTGTAGCACAAAATCTAATGCAGTCGTAAAGTGCCGTCTCGATTAAGCCTGCGCAGTCCGCGCAGGCTTAATCGAGACGGCACTTTACGACTGCACCTTTCCGCGTGTTGCAAGGTAATTATGGAAGTTGTAAATTAAAATAAATATAAGAAGAGACACGGATAATGTAGATAAAGATAAGACTCGCTAACCTTGATCCACACTTTTAAAATCTTTACCACACAATCCCGACTTTTGACGACCCTTAGAAGGAAGCCTTTTGAAAACATTGTAGGAAAAGGAGAAAATGCTGGTAACCAGCATTTTCTCCTTTTCCCAAAAAATGTTTTCTACCCTTCCCTGAAGGAATTTCAATTTTTTTAGGGCATTCATTTAGTCGTCTGTAAATGCTTTCAATTTGGACCAGGCTATAATTTTGTTGTTTGGTAAAGGGTTAAATTATAAGGTGCGCTCTGAGCATATATAGGTTTAGTCTTTTTGTTTTTTTTTTGTGAGATAATAAGATTTAAAAGAAATATTAGTTACTCCTTTCCTGATTGAATATACCCTTTTTCACTTTTTTTTGTATGCCCAAAGGGTGTTAATCTTAAAATATCTATATTTACTAATGGCGCAAATAATAATTTATAGCAGGTACAAAAGCTCATTCAAACATTTTATTTCAAGAGTTTTAAACTATTTTCGTCTAATTCACCAATTTTATTACACTTCATGCTTTTATAAGTTACGAAATATACAATTTATCTATTTCAAAGATAACACGTTACGCGCAGTAGTAATTGGTGTTCCGAAATCATTAGGTGAATCTATAAACCTTATCGGCTGTTTTTGGGAAAATACACGATCAGTCTTTAGAAAATGTTCAACACTTTGTCGCACTATAAGATTTTGGACTGGACAGTATTAAAAGTATGTGCAAAAAATAATTAAAAAAAGCTGTGATGGTTATTTCTTATTTTGATAGTTTAGAAAATACAGTGGGAAAAGGAGAAAATGCTGCTTATCAGCCTTTTTACCTTTTTCCAAAATGTTTTCAAAATCCTTCTCTGTCAGGGTTGTTATAACTCGAGATAGTCGGGTAAAGAATTAAGAGTGATACCTCTGTTTTACCATGTCTCCTTTGTATTTGGCCCTTACATTTCGCATTTTTCTTGTTGCAACCAAAGAAAGAAAAAAGAATAAGTTCGTCTTCATTTTTCTTGTCAAGACCAAGCAAGGCATCTGTCTTATTCTCATAACTGTTTGCCAGAAGACAAAGCTTTACCCTTGTCCAAACTGAAAGCATTTTCAGGCGATAAATTCAATGTGGCTCAAATGGTAGAATCTTTCTTTAATAGGATAGAAAACATTTTTGAAAAAGGAGAAAATGCTGGTTACCAGTCAAGCGGTTGGATTTAGCTCTTTATCATTTTTATTAGGATCAAGCATGCGATAAGAAAGAACATGTAGGTTTGAGAGACAAACGTCCGTATTCGGTATTCTGGTTTGCTTTCCCGGTGATGCAGAGCAGTCTGATCTCGATTTGCACTGTCTTCAAAGGAGCACTGAGTCCTGCTTAGCAGCTGAAGGGTTAAAAGAGGCTCAAATGATGGCTCTGTCGTAAAATGGTAGGGAATATTGCATCTTCGCAAACCAAGGATACTGACTCCACTTTGTTCGTTATGTACCTTGGCCGCTCGCCTCTTTAAAAATCGAAACACCCGCTGCGCCACCTGTCGAATATCACGAGTTGCGTAACCTTTGCTGATGTTATTTCTGACAAATCAAAATGCTCGTAATAAAATTGGTTGGTTATGCATCAAATATGGCTGCGCTTTCGGATTCATCACACCAAAACAAGACGAACAGACGCAATCATTTGGCTATGGAACCCGTCCTAATACTTCACATAATTGATCGTAAACAAAAAAAAAAACTCACTAAATATCGATCGTCTACTCTTTTTTGGCAAATTTCGTCACAAACACGACAACTTTCGTTTTTGATGGGCGCCGCCATTATTGTTTTCTGTTTTGCGAAAGATTTCTTGTTAAGGATGGTTTGATTGGACGCGATGGGTTTTGATCGCATCCAATGAAAAGGCGCAGCGGGAGCTTCGATTTTTAAAGAGGCGAGCGGCCAAGGGTACTACCCTAGTATCGTTGGCTTGCGAAGATGGGAATATTGTGGAGGAGGAGACATTGCGGGTCACCAGTATTTTCTCCGTTTTTAACGATGTTTGTCTAAAAAAACTTCATCCTCAATATCTTATTCTGCTAAGTGCGACTCGCTTACCTTTTGCAGACAGCGTATATTAACCCATTACCAAACGACACTATCTTAGGCTTGTCCAAATTGAAAGCATTTGCAGACGACAAAATAAAAGTGACTGAAAATTTGAAATTTGTTTTGTGAAGGGTAGGAAACATTGTGGGAAAAAGGAGAAAATGCTGGTTACCAGCATTTTCTCCTTTTCCCACAAGGTTTTCTAAAGGCTTCTCTCTCAGGGGCGTCAAAAGTAGGGATTGTGTGGTAATGGGTTTAGGTCAGACTGCACAGAATGGGCAGCCTGATCTTAGATCTACACCGTCCGATAAAAGATATATGTACTGCTCCAAAAATACCTCAGGTATAAACATTTGGATTTTTACTATTGGATTGAATGTTTCATTGCTTTCATGTAGCAAGCTTGGGGTTTAAAAACACTGGAACGTTTTGTATAGCGGCTAACCGATATAAATAGCCATCGTTTTATTCTGTTATCCCTTTACCAGACGACAATATTTTAGACTGGTCCAAATCGAAAGCATTTGCAGACGACAAAATGAAAGTGGCTGAAAATTTGAAATTTGTTTTGTGAAGGGTAGAAAACATTGTGAGAAAAGGAGAAAATGCTGGTTACCAGCATTTTCTCCTTTTCCCACTATGTTTTCAAAAGGCTTTTCTGTCGGGGGCCTCAAAAGTAGGGATTGTGTGGTAATGGGTGATTGCAAGATCCCACGAGGAAGATGCATTAGAGTAATAAAGTCAGAGATAGAAACGCTGATATATTTAAATCATAAATGCTTACCAATAAGGCGAGATCCTTTGAGATTAAACACACAAATTCTCCTTTTTTTATTTTCAATCTTTTCAAAAGACTTACTTCCTTTTGGAAAAAAGGTTTACCCGATTTCAAAACCAAACTGTTATTATTTGTGTGTAGGTGTATAAACCTGTTTTCATCTTGCGTTAAGGCGCCAACACACCATGACGTTCTGGTCAACGTTCTCTGAGCGTTTCAATCGTTCGATTTTTGAGCGTTCTAGAATGAGGATTTCACATCTGGCGTGTTATTAACGTGTGCCTAACGCATGACTAGCGTGTATCTAATGTACGAGAAGCGTGTAACAGCGATCTAGTAAGATACCTCTGATACCTCCATATGCATGGACGTTCGGGAAACGCTCGAATGACGCTAAATAAACGCCAAAAGGATTTTTGTTTCACTTCAGTCACACGCTGCGTGCGCTAGGAGACCGTTCAGCGGTCGTTGACAGGTCGCCAGTGAGTCGTTCACTCAAAGCAAACGATTAGTAACAACCAAGTAACGCTACCATAACGACTGACTAGCGATAGCCGAACGCGTGCAATGCTCGATGAACGTTAGTAAAACGTCCCACAACGTTCTTTAACGATCTTCAGCGTTTAAAATTAAACGTTGAAGAACGTTGGTATCAGTGAGAACTTTTGTGCATGTTCAAAACTTTTTTTCCGGACTAGCGTTCTCCGCCGATTCCCGGCGATCACCGACGATCACTGACGTTCACTAGCGTTCACACAACGCTCTTCTGGCGCTATCCCAGCGACCATGGGCGACTAACAACGTTTCCTCAAACGTCAGAAAACGTTGACCAGAACGTCATGGTGTGACGGCTCCTTTAAGTTATTGGAATTATTATAGAATAAATTGTAATTGTATAACTGGTAAAAAATGTTGACATGGGTCTTTTGCGGGCCTGTTTGAAGGCCCTTATGCTAATAAGGTTTGCTACGAAATGATACCGCTAACTGATACCTCATATAGCGCCTATTCACCCCCTGACAAATGTTGATGAAGGGAGCTAACTGTTTGCTGACACTGAATTATAATGCGTTTTTTTTGTCATACTTTACACTGTAACCAACCGCTGTACAGTCTCCTTGTATTTATAGACTTACTAGCATCTCCAACAGCAATTACTCCTTTTACAACGATGATTCGGATTTAGATCTTGTCTTGGATATAACTTAAATTAAAAATTTCACGTTTGAACAATTTGCAAAACAATGGGGTGAAAGAGTCCATTTCTGGCGAGGGTTCTTTCCGTTATTTCTCTTCATATTGAAAAACGAAAGAATTTGAACATTCATATTTTGATATCTCTTACGCCGTGTGCCTTTTTTAAAACCCTTATCCTGGTAAATAACTTGACTCTTTTCCAAACGGCAAAATTTTAGACTGCACCAAGTTGAAAGCACTTGTAGACGTCAAAATAAACTAATTTTTTGCCCAAGCAGGGTAGAAAATATTGTTTTAAAAAGAGAAAATGCTGGTTACCAACATTTTCTCCTTCCCCCCGCAATGTTTTCAGAAAGCTTCTATCTCAGGGTCGTAAAAATCAGGGGATAATTGGTAAAGGGTTAAATAAAATTTTCAATTCGATATTAAATACCCAAATATTACCGTTTCAAATATATGTTTTTTTTTTTTTTTTTTTTTAATATCATCTTCTTACCGGACAGTGTAGATCCAAGATCAGACTGCACGTTCTGTGCAGTCTGATCTTGATCTGCACTGTCCGCAAAAGGCCCTTTATTCTTGTTTATCAGCCAAAGGGTTTAAGAAAATATCTCTTGCTTCATTTTTGTAAGATCCAACAGAGAAGATGCATTAGAGTAATAAAGTCTGAGATATAAAAACAGATATATATCGTAAATACGTATCGATAAGGCAAATTCCTTTGAGCAGAAATTTTAAGAGAACTCTGATAAAAAGCGAATGTTAGGGTATTAAAAACTAATATAGATGCTTTATTAATGACGATTAAATTGTCTGTTAGCTTTTTCTTGTTCCTGGATAATTATTGGGTTTATTTTTAAACTTTTTTTTAAATTGTATCTTTGATCTTATAGATCAGCCGAGTGAAAAAAAGGTTAAAGTACATTCGGTGAGAGTGATTTTTGAAAAAAAAAAAAGGTGATCCAAACGAATCTTGACTCTTGAAGACTTGTCCTTCCTCTCTCTCTCTGATAAGAGAACATAAAATAATCAACGAAGTTGTTTCATGATTCGTGCGGTAGACATTACGTGAGAAATTAACTACTGCAATGTATTAAGTGAGATAAACCGGTTTATAAATAAATGCAACAAACGTTTCCATGCATGGGTAATAAAGGTAAAATTGCGTTTTCAAGCTACTTTCCAAACGAAAAATATGAACGTATCGGGTATTTAAGATCTAAGATTAGACTGCACGTACTGAGTAGTCTGATCTTGATCTTTACTGCCCGCTAAATTGAATTGAATCTCGTCTTGGCTTCTTTAAGTGTATCAGTTCACAATTCTATACAGGTTTTAGTGTTATACTACGCGGTAGGTGTGTCGGCGTTTCAAATGTGGACATCTGAAAATCTCATTTACTGAATTTTGAAAAAGAAACACACGGATGAAATAAAATCGTGAGCAATTTGAATATTTTAAGCGCAAACTTTTACCGGAAATGGGGATTTTTTTTTTCGGGTGGACTAGAAACTAAAGAATTGATTGAAAAGCCTGTATTTCTGTGTTAAGCATCGTTTGTTGTTAATGAATTTTTTTTACAGTCTGCAACACTGGTTTAGAGAATCAATTTTGAAAGTGCGAATATTCATATTGTAGGCATTTAACCCATTACCACACAATCCCTACTTTTGACGCCCCTGAGAAAGAAGCCTTTAGAAAAGATTGTGGGAAAAGGAGAAAATGATGGTAACCAGCATTTTATCCTTTTCTCACAATCTTTTCTACCCTTTACAAAACAAATTTCTATTTTTCTGTCACTTTTATTTTGTCGTCTGCAAATGCTTTCAATTTGGACCAGTCTAAAATATTGTTGTTTTGTAATGGGTTAAATCTTGGGTATACTTCCCACTTACCTCTTTACTAAATGACAAAATTTTAGACGGGCCCAAATTGGAACACTTGCAGACATAAAAAAATAGAGGTAAGTCAAAAACTGAAATTTATTTCCAGTAGGGTAGAAAACATTGTGGGAATTGGAGAAAATGCTGGTTTACAGCATTTTCTCTTTTTCCCCCACAATTTTTTCAAACGGCCTCTATCTCAGGTTCGTAAAAACCAGGGATTGTTTGTTTTGTAAAGGATTAAATGAAGTTAATGATATTTTCTATAGTATGCAGAACTGGTTTAAAGAATCAGTTTTTGAAATTGCGAGTATTCATATCGTAGGCAGATAAACAGAAACAGAACAGAACAGAACATTTTATTGACTTAACCCTTTACTCCATAGATACTCATTTCTACACATTGCTTGTAGGAGCCTTTGGAAAACATTGTGGCAAAAGGTGAAATTGCTCGTAAGGAGCAATTTAACCTTTTGTCACAATGTTTTCTATGCTATCAAAAGGTGTCATTTGCACATAAGAAACGGCTTCATCCTTGCTTTCATTTAGGGTCAATCAGAGATAGCATAGAAATGCCTTATGGGGTAAAGGGTTAACCTTAGGTCATCAAGCGTTTGGATTTACAGGTCATCATTACATATTACATTTATAGTCATCATTCTACATAACGTGATTCATGCCATAGACAAATAAAATTCTAATGTGATAAGCATATTAAAGTATGGAAAAAAGTATGGAAACTGAATGGAAATTACTTAAAAAGGTTTAAATTGCAATACTGGTAAAACCAGTACAATCTAATACAGAATTTGAGATGAGAAATTAGGTAACAGTAAGCTCATTACGTAATGAAAAAGCCTCATATATATAATGCCCTAGCTTCTTAATTGTAACTGGGTTTTTGGAATTTAACAATCGACAAATTCATACATGCTGGGTCTAACATGGTAATATTTTTTAATATATTTTTTTCGTAGATGCAGGTAGATTGGACATATCAAAACGAAATAAAATTCGTCCTCTATGTCCGCCCTAGTGCATAAATTACCAACTCGTTCTTGTCTATCAAACCTTTTGTATACTTGCCGCGCAACCCATTACCACACAATCCCTACTTTTGACGACCCTGATAAAGAAGCCTTTTGAAAACATTGTGGGAAAAGGAGAAAATGCTGGTAACCAGCATTTTCTCCTTTTTCCCACAATGCTTTCTACCCTGCTAAAAGCAAATTTCGACTTTTGAGTTACGTCTATTTTTTTCGTCTGTAAGTGCTTTCAGTTTGGACCAGTCTAAAATTTTGTCGTTTGGTAAAGAGTTAAATGGCAAGATTAACCGTTTTCTACGAAGTGTAGGTTTAGATTACAGTGCACGGAACGTGCGTGTTCATTCTTTAGTGTGTAAGTATGAAGTTAGTGAAGCAGTTATTGTACATTTTTATTTTCAAGTAAAGAATTTTAGGCGGACTTTATGCCTAAAAATCTGTACTTGAAAATAAAAGTGCATTAGAAAATGTATGTCTTTCTTCAATGATAAATATAGTAAATCCGTTTCAACATTGTATGACGGTTAACTCTTCACCACCGACAAAATTTAGTCTTAAAAAATTTATTTGCAAACAGACTATTAAGGAAGAGGACCCGTAGTATTTCTAGTGCAGCATGGCATAAAATTACTTAACAGTTGATAAAGACAGATTTATATAGATATAACACTTTTGCACATTTTTAACCGACCAGAAATTACTTTGATGTCTATCTCGAAATTATTTGTTTATACTTTTGTTAGGTTCCAGAAAAGGGAGGTAATTATCATATCCCTTTGTAATGAAAATATAGTGGTTTTAGTAATACTCATTTTTAATCTTAGCATTTTTTCTAGGGTAATATTATAGTGGAAATAGCAGTTTTCTATTAAGGGTTCACTTCGTTAAGTGGTCTGCAACACGCGAAAAAGGGGCATTCGGACATTTGCTTAAAGTGTCGTCTCGTATCAGCCTGCGTAGCCCGCGCGGGCTAATCCAAAACGACACTTTCTGTTTCTATCAATTTTTTCTGTTTCCGCAAGTCTACTGAAGCACAAAATCCGAGTGAAGTCGTAAAGTGCCTACTCGATTTAGCCTGCGCGGACTGCGCAGGCTGATCCGGGAAGGCACTTTACGTAAATGTGCCAAAGCCTTGGATATTTGCGTATACAAAGTGACGTCTCGTATCAGCCTGCACAGTCCGCGCGGGCTAATCCAAAACGACACTTTCTGTTTCTACTGTATCTTATTTTTCTGTTTTCTGCAAATCTACTGAAGCACACACAATCCTGTATAGTCGTAAAGTGCCTACTCGGATTAGCCTGCCTGGACTGCGCAGGCTGATCCGGGGAGGCACTTTACGCAAATGTCCAAAAGCCTTTTTTTGATATGTTGCAGACCAAATATGGCTTATATGAGCCATCCTCTTTGAAAAGGGGACTTAAGCCTTTCCCAAACAATCCCTGGTTTTTACGGGTCAGGAATAGAAGCCTTTTGAAAACATAGTGGGAAAAGGAGAAAATGCTGGTAACCAGCATTTTCTCCTTTTCCCACCATGTTTTCTACCCTATCGTATATAGACAAATCTTTTTAGCAACTGTTAATTTGCCATCTGCAAAATGTTTTCAATTTGGTCTGGTCCAAAATTTGCCGTTTGGAAAAGGGTTAATGCATTTGCGAAAAGTATTGACTCAGGTCAGCCTCTGCAGCCCGCCAAAACGTTTCGCTATTGGCCAATTTTCAGTATGTCAAAGGACTTCACGGACGTATAATACTCATCTTCGCGAGCCAAGTTTACGATCACTACGTGGATCTTACCTTGGCTGATTGGGCCCGATTTCGAGATTCCTGCGATGCGCCCTCTATTGGCTGCTGGTTATTACCCCCCTTTACATCATATTTCTAAAAGCCAATGAAATATCGTTTTACAAACCGCTTACGAATACACATAAAGCGATAAGCAGACATCCACGTGGGTTTCCATGTTTACCTTGTATTCGAAAGGCAGCGACCTTGTTCTATTTTTATCAAAGATGAAATGCTACGAGCGATTTCATTCGTTGCAGCTAGGGCTGGCTGCATCCAATAAAAAAGCGTATCGTGTGAATGTAAAAATCAAGCTCGATCCGCCAAGGGTAGAGTAACGTAGTGAATCGTCAGTCTTGGCTTGCGAAGATGTATCATACTATGAAGACTTGTTCTGTATCAAATACCATAGAGATACATTTGGTCCTCTTTTGCCAGATCTTATCTCGTCTATTCAGATTTGTCACCTAAAACGTAGAAAACATTGTTGGAGAGGTAGAAAATGCTGATTGCCAACATTTTTTACAATTTCAAACCTTGTTTTTCAAAGGTTTTGTATAAACTTAAGGGTTTGAAAATTCGGGATTGAACGGTAAATGGGTTTTGGTTTGATTTTAATGAAATAAGACCCGAAAAACCCCTGTTGTGCTCTGCAGTTATACTGATAGCTTTTTGAGTCATAAACTTGGGGCGGAACTGTATACCGTTGGCAATGGTCTTATGTCATTAATGACACATTCCTGAAATATTCGAGTAATGTCTAATGAAAGAGATGTTTTTTATTAAATCTAATCTCCCACGCACATGATACTTTGAAAGGGTCCCCCTTCTTCCCCACAAAATGGTTATTATTATAGTAAAACAGTGCCAACAAACATACACCTTTCACTGGCCTGGATGCCCGCCCGGGTGGCTCAGTGGTGAGTGTGTCGGACTCATGACCTGGTGGTTGTTCGATACCCGGTTGAGGCGAACTTTCTTTCCGACGTATTTTCGCCTCTCACCTCAGCTGGAGCATGTGATAAAAGTAGTCGGTGGCTTTGGAAAGAAAGTAGTGTAAGTACCGGTGTGAGAAAGCCAGGAAACAGATGTGCGTCACCGACCGCCATGATATGACCTTAGCTGTTAAAGTGGCGTTAAACCCCAATACAACCAACCAACCAACCAACTGGCCTGGATGTTTCCTTCTTATCATGATGTTTCCTAGCCATTTCATGTGTTGCGTCTTCACCAGGTGACATGACTTTAGACTTGTCCAACCTGAAAGCATTTTCAAACAACAATTTCAATCCGGTTCAAATTATGCTTTCGATTATGTACGGAGAGAAAACGTGGGCAAAGGAAATAATGCTGCTTTTAGTCTTTTTTTCCTTTTCTCAGATTTTTTTTCCAAAAGTCTCCAACCAAACAATGAACACATCGGATTGTGAGAGTGAAAGCGTATCATAATTATTTTTATCACATTCCTATATGGATTGCAACACACGAAAAGGTCCATTGGACATTTGCGTAGAGTGTCGTTTCGGATTAGCCTGCGCAATACGCGCAGGCTAATCCGAGACGGCAATTTACGTCAACATTTGATTTTGTCCTACACAAGACTTGCGTGAAACGGAAAACCTCAGTGGATAGGAAAGTATAGGAGAGGTTCTTCTCGGATTAGTCTGCGAGTAATGCACAGGCTGATCCGGGACAACATTTAACGCAAATGTCCGAATGGCCTTTTTCGCGTGCAGGCCAATTATCTGTCAGTCTACATCGGAGCAAAATGATACCATAGTGTAATAAAATATCCTGAAAAAAAGATTAGAACAGATTTTTAGAGAGGTTTTTTTCCCCAGTCAAAATGTGAATTTACGACTATTGTCTTTTCGTGTAATGTTCTTGTAAGCCATCGTACAAATTGAAAACATCCTAGTTATGCATTATTATACCATTACACAAGATTGCAGCTGCGATTATATATATTTGAGACACACCATGGGAATGCAGCCGTTTGCTCCGCGGTAATCACTTCGTTTACATTCCACTCGTACTCATGTGAAATTTGCTTGCCGATTTTTATTTTTTTTCAGTGCCATTGACGACTGAAATAAGAAATGAATACATAGTAAACCTGAAAACAAAAAACAAACAAACAAACTGAATTACCATCGGGATGACTGCAACGAAACTGTTTTTATTCAAACTAATTCTTATTTTTCAACTACTCTAACTTCCTCACTTGCTCTGGAAGTCTCAAAACTTCTAACTATTTGACTAATGTACAAGTCCCTCTCAATTATATGGCTAAACACTTAATATCTATATAATTTGGAAAGAGCATTCCAGTAGAAAGTGTAACTCATCTCCAAAACCTATAAAGAAATTACTGAACTATTTAAATCATTTTAGACGTTCAGATGGTTGTCTTCAGACATTTGTCTCTTGGAAGGGAGTGTCTGTCATCCGATATCAGCACAATATATCTGGAGAAGGACGATTTACTGCTCTGTATTGCTCATGTTTTACCAGAAAGTATGCCATATCGCTGCAAAAAGTCAGTCTGTTCAAATCAATTGGCTTCCGATAACATCATTATACCATCGTTGGTATTTATAGTCAAATTAAGAAAGTAGGGGTGATACAATAGATAAAAAGGAACGATAACATTGAGGCCTAACGTAAATTTTAGAAGGAAAACTAAACGAGCCATGCTCTGTGAAAAGAGGGCTCAATGAATCTGCACAAGTATCGACACTCGTCGGTTCGAGCATGCTGACATTTGTCCAAAATTTTTGTTGTTTGATTTTTTTCTTTTCAAATGAAAATACCATTCTACCTCCAGATACGGTCGACTGGTAGACTGAATATTTTTTATGGATCAATAATTATGTGATGATTTGCGTGCATCATGCATCACGAAAAAATGAATGTTTTAAACCTGCTTTTCACAAAGTATGGCTCACATATATAGATATTCGTTTTTATATATTTAAACCATCACGCTAAAAGGGACCATCTGGGAATTCTGTACATCAGTTAAATGAAAACAGATCAACGATAGTGCAGGTCAGTTTAAACGATAGTGCAGGTCAGTTTAAGTTGGTAATTCAAAAATGATTGTATTGCAAGGTACAATACAGAAAATGTCATTAAAGCGAAAAGTGTCAACCCTGGTCAGCCTGCGCAAATCGCGCAGTCTGACCATGGCTGACACTTTTCGCAGTTCCCAGAATTTCCTATTTTGCCTGATGGGTCACATATATACAATACCTGGTACAAGTAACAATAGGGAGAGCTATGTATCTCATGGTATTTGACATAGGATGATTGATTTAAATGTATAAGTAACAGTATCTTGCAAACAACACGCCGTGGCTCCTCCACAGATTCATCTCCACAAATCAACTTGGCTTTGATTACATCACATTTTTCTTAGGTAGATTTATGGACAGACCAAAAAAACTACGGGTGTTTCTGTTTCAGGAATGATAACTTGATGACCTTATGTACTTCGAGAGAAGAACTCTGATACCAGCTCACGTAATGCTTTATAGGTTACACAAAGCCCACGTACACGGACAACAAGAAAATCACGATTTTGAATATTACGAAGAACATTGTTGGTATAGGAGTAACTTACTCTCTGAATCCAATTCTGATGAAAACTCATAGAAATTGATTCTGTCATGGTTCCCTTCAAAAATTTTGAAGAAAAAAAAAAATGATTACTTCAGAACCTATGATTGCCATGGCAAATAAATTGAAAAATATTGAAACTCTTTGAAAATCGTTCTTGTCTTGAACTAAATGGTCCACGGTTACCACAGTTTAAATGAAGTATTATCTGATAGACTTCTACCAAGTTTCTTCAAATAAAAGTCCTGGGATCAAATATGACCCCGCCGCGGGATTAACAAGTTTTACGTCAGCTAATATAGTGAAAACCTATCTAGAACTTCTCGTTCAAAGAGGCTAACAAATTTCAAGAGCGGTACAGGGCCATTATGACCCTCTTGCTCCCGAATGTTTTCAAATTTACGAATAAAAACGGATGCAACTATTCGTGTAGTCAAGGTCATTATAGATTTGTTAGATTCATATTGCCATTTTCGTCCACTTTAACGACGTGAATTGTTGATTTATCAATATACAATATGCAATTCCCTGTGAAATATTGTTTGCACGTTTTGTTATTATATAGCCATTTCATTTGCATGACTGTGCATTCATATGCTTCATTCGATATTAATTATAATCAAACAACACGACAACAATGATATAAACTGCCTGCTCTCACGACCTGGGACTCATTTTAATTTTCTGAAAGGAATCAATTTTGCAAAAAAAAAAAGGAAAATCACAATTTCAGCGTTTGACTTTTATTTATTTCTTCTTTGTTTACTTCTTTTCACCCAGCAACAAGTAACGATTTCAATCAATCAATAAGATCGATCGATCGATTGTTAAATTCCAACAATGTTTTGCCGCCTATTTGACCATCGACGGGTGGTCTATTTTCCATTCCAGTCCGTTAGTTCATCATTATGCTCTCTGGATAATTGGTCAGCAACACGCAAAAAGGAGCATTCGGGCATTTGCGTAAAGTGTCGTCTCGAAGCAGCCTAACCTGTTCTAACCCGAAACGACACTTTCTGTTTCAATTTAATTTCTGTTTTTACCCAAGTATAATTCAGCTCAAAATGTAATGAGATCGTTAAGTGCCGTCTTGCGTAGATTGCGTAAATTGTCGTCTTGGATTAGCCTGCGCGAGCTGCGCAGGCTAATCCGAGACGACAATTTACGCATACATGTCCAAATGCCGCTTTGCGCATGTTGCAAGTCATACAGTAACGTTAACCCTTCAATATCGATCACATCTGCGAATGCAAAATGTGATAAACAACTGATCAATGTTAAGCACCCTGTTTTGGTATCGGTTATTTCCCTTGTGTACTTTTTGGTATCATACTAAAGACTTTTTCTGAAACTCCGATATTATCGGTATTTCACGGGTATATCTTACTTACCCAGGTATTTATGGTATTTCACGGACCTGCATGCTTTTATCCAATCTATTTAAAGCGGTCAGTACACCTGCCCATATGTTTCTCGTATTGCGTATTTTTGCAAAGCTCAAAATTTGGCTGCGGTGACTGTTATCCCACACAAAGATAGATAAGGCAATAGAGGCTGCTCGAAGACGTGTACATTCACTTTCCATTCGGATGTCATACTTTTGATACAGATAACCATCCATTCAAGCTACTGGCTCCTTTTCCGTTTTAAAGAAGGTCAAAACAATGCCAGGCAGCAAAGCAGCTATGGGTCATGGTGCGATTACTCCCTGAAGTCATCGTACATTTTAAGCCGGATTTAATTGGGCTTTGAATTTGAAACCATTGAATTGCGAGTCCTGAGCGATACCACTGAGAGCCAGTCTATATTCACCAACAACCATGAACCATGCTTAACTCCATTCTTCGGCCAGTTTTAGTTTTCCAAAGATACGCAGATTCTGATAGGCTATTCTTGTTTGTTTAACCAATCAAGAATTGTTTTACAACCAAAGGCGGAAAGTTTTTGATTATTAGATTTCGATTTTTTGTAAGAATGATCGGTAAGTTGCAAGCCCAGGTCTTGGCATCTTGGCATCGACGATTTGCAAAGTGATAGACCAAGCCGTATTTAATTTCACGATGATGTTCTCTTACTTCATTTGTGCAGAGTTTGATAAAATGTTTTTCTACCTTTCAATTTCACACTAATGATACACTACTTTTTGCTGCGGATGAATAACGTAATTGTTTATTATAAACATCAAAATTATCATTTCTGAACCCCATTGCAACTCAGCATATCACTGAAATTATTTATAGGAAAAAAAGAGAAACTGCTCGTATCGTAATAAGTCTGCGTGTTTTCTTATGACAATGTTTAAAAGTGGTCGGTAAGTGTAACTTTTTGGGTTAACCACAGGACAGCGAGTTCAATTTGGTAAGCGGCGTCAACTGTCTTACTCATACTTTTATCATTGAATTGGTATTGAAATAACTAAAAATAATCATAACGGTCAATTTAGAGATTGTATCGGATTTCTTGTTTTTTTTTTATGATGTTGGTCTTTTAAACATTACTGAAATTTTGTTGACCGGGTATAAGTCACATTTTAATGCAAAGTGCTATGCACTGAGAGAGAGAGAGAGAGAGAGACAGAGACAAACAAAAAGTACGACTTATTATATATTTGCTAGAATAGACATTTTAAGTGAAGATGACCTTTACGGCATATATAAACAACGTTCCAGTGCAAAAGGGTATAGATTTTTAGATTTTTGTGCGTCCGTGCGTGCATTAACTTTTATTTCAAACATCTTTTTCTCTGAAACTACCCATCCAAATTTGATGAAACTTCACAGAAATGATCCTGCCATGGACCTCTTCAGAATTTCTTGAAGGAATTTGATTCCTTCAAAAACTCTGGTTGCCATGGCAACAGAACTAAAAAAAATAATATTTTTTTAAAATCTTCTTCTCTGAAACCACAAGGCCCAGGGCTACTGAATGGCATGTAGCTTTGTCTAATGGACCTTTAACAAGTTTCTTCATATTATAGGCCTGGGGTCAAAATTTGGTTCATTCCACGGGATCTTACTTGGCGAATTTCGATATTCCTGCGATATGCTCCCTGTTGGATGCTGGTTATTACCCCCTTTACATCATATTTCTTATAGCCAATGGAATATCGTTTTATAAACCGTTTATACGAATACAATAATTCAACATGAAGCAATAACCACAAACGTACTTCGACATTCCATGGTCAGGTGCTGGGATATAGCCTAAAACCTCTAATAATCTATCGGTCACGCTGAAACTTTCTGTAAATATTGTTCGTCTATGTTTTTTTCGGTAATAAATCATTACAGATCTTGCACACATCCACAGGGGGTATCCGAGCTTACCTCCTATATTTATCAGAAAGGTCGCGACCTTGCTCTATTTTTATCAAAGATGAAATGCTACGAGCAATTTGAATCGTGCAGTTAGAGCTAGCTGCAACCAATGAAAATGCGTAGCGGGGGAATGTCGAAATGAAGCTTGATCCGTCAAAGGTAGCGTAGAGTAGTGGAGCGTCACCCTTGGTTTGCAAAGATGAGAAGTTACTAGTGACGAGCATTTTGTCAAATTTTATTTAATTAGCGTTTCTACAAACAGATTTGCGTTCCTGCGTTCTTCAAGTAATTAACTCCTTATCAAGCGGCAAAATTTTAGACTGGTCCAAATTGAAACCATTTGCAGACGAAAAAAATAAATTTGACTAAAGATTTGAAATTTGTTTCTAAAACAGTAGAAAACATTGTGGGAAAAGGAGAAAATGCTGGTTACCAGCATTTTCTCATTTTCCCACCATGTTTTAGAATTCTTCTTCTTCATGGGCGTTAAAAGTCGGAATTGTGAGGTAAAGAGTTAAGGTGTAGTAATAAGGATAGTCTGGGTCAAGGGTCTTTGGTTCGAATCTAGCTCGAGGCTGATTTTCGTTGTTTTTCTGTGGTGTATAAGAGTCTTTGTTGGCAAAGTAACTGAGAGTCTCGCCCTAGTCCTCTTTCAACAAAGACAGTGTGATGTGACTGGAATAATATTGAAAGCGGCATAAAACACAATTCTGTCTATCAACACTCTGCCTTCTTTTGTTTTGAGACAAAACAAAGTTGCTTGTATTTTTTTTTCTTTCATAACTCTTTACCAGATGACAAAGTTTTTAAACTTGTCTAAATTGAAAGCATTTGCAGATGACAGAATAAATGTGACTCAAAGATTGAGACTTGACTTTAAAAGAGTAGAAAACATTGTGGGAAAAGGAGAAAATGCTGGTTACCAGCATTTTCTCCTTTTCCCTACAATGTTTTCTGAATGCTTATTCGTCTGGGTCGGAAAACCAGGGATTTTTTTTTGTCAAAAAGGTCAAATAAATCTATGGTAATTAAGGTTTGATGCATAAATACAAGTGAAAACTATGTGGCAAAGGGAAGAATTGCTTATAACGAGCAATTTTCCTATGAAAACAATGTTTTCTTTTCTGATCTACAATTTGATTATTGTTATCTGAAAGAGGTTAAGTCGTAGTAAAGGGATATAACAAAAGTACAAATGGTCAATTTAGTGGTCAGTTTGTGTATATTTATCGATCTCTTTAAAAATATTTTTATATTGTGGTACAAATTCAGTGTCGCATTAACTTTTATGTCTCCGAAAAAAACAGACATTCACACTGTCGCACTGGCTGTAGGGTCAAATGTCTATTTAGAGACAGGCTGTCGAGCCTGTATGGCAGCTGCATCGGTTACATACAGGTGTGGTCATCTTGAGGGCGTGAATTCGAATCTAGGCTCGGCCGGACCGTTTGCGACTGCATCCTCGGATACCCCGGGGTCTCCCTATTTGCCACGTTACATCGACCCCTGGGACAATTAATTGAATTTCCCTCGCTTTACCGCTGGCCGAATGCTGGCTTTTCATTGGTTCCATCATCATTTTGTGATGGGCGAGTGGACTGTACGCTATTACGTTTCATATCGATGTTCGGCGGCTGATTCAAAGTTTTATTAGTCAATTGTCCCAGGGGTCGATGTAGCGTAGCAAATAGGGAGACCCCGGGGTATCCGAGGATGTTGCGACTGTTGATCCTTATCCTGCTGAGCGCGGCTTATTAACTCTTTGTGGAAAGTGTAGATCAACATCAGACTGCACAGAACGTGCATTCTGATCTTGGATTTACACTTTCCGATAACGAGACATATCTCATCCAAAAAAATAAGTTTGAAGTACCAATATTCAGGCTTTTTCTATCGGCCTTAACCCATTACCACACAATCCCTACTTCTTACGAACCTGAGAAAGAAGCATTTAGAAAAGGGTAAAAAAAGATAAAAATAGAAGGTAAACATGAATACTGGTAAAAGAAGCTTTATAGGGGATCTTGGATAGGTGCACCGGCCGCCGCGATAAAACTGAAATAATGTTGAAAACGGCACTATGCACAGTACAATCAATTAGTCATGAAATCTTGGCGCGACTTGCTAGCCTTAAGGTAGTAGACCCCTAATACCTGTAGTGCTGCATTGCATAAAGTTTTCTTGATAGTTGATAAATACGGATTTATACAGGTATAATACTTTTGCACATTTTTAACCGACCAGAAATTTCTTTATGCCTATCTTGAAATTATTTTGTAGATACTTTTGTTAGTTTCCAGAAAAGGGAGGTAATTACTATCTCTCTTTGTAATGAAATGTGGTGGTTTTAGATTAATAAATGATAATTCTAGAAAAGACAAACAGGGAAAAGTGGCTTGGTTAAAGCAGTACAATAACACTCTTTTTTAACCATAGCAAATTTTGTAGGATAATACTATTGTGGAAATAGCTGTTTTCTATTAGGGGTCTACTACGTTTATAGCTTCTATAAGAAGAAGACGTAACTAAAGCTGTCGAGACGGTGTAAGTTTTCACAGCAAAGCGTCTATTCAGCGAGGACAAAGTGACTTGTCATAGGTCAACTGTTTTGTTTGTTGAAGTACCCTTCAAATTTCTAAAGATTTTTATCTTTTTTTTGTTTACATTTGAACCCTTACTAAACCACATGAGTAGGTAAAACATTAAAAAAAACTAAATAGTGCTATTTCAATGATTATCCAAATATACTACTCAAACTTTGATAGGGATCACTTACATATTTCTGTATGGGTTTATAAGTTACAACAGTTTTGCATAAACTCTTTACCATGCTGTAAAACTCTAGATTTGTCCAAGTTGAAAGCATTTGCTGACCAAAAACTAAATGCAACGTGCACTATGCTGTCTGTAATAGGGTAGAAAACATTGTTGAAAAAGGAGAAAATGCTGGTATCCAGCATTTTCTCCTTTTCCAACAATGTTTTCCAAAGGCTTCTTTCTCAGTGTCTTTAGCAGTCGACATTGTGAGGTAAAGGTTTAAAGATCCATTTCCACCAGTCATTTTATTGCTCAGTGTGGCAATGTAACTTATTGTAAAACCATATATGACACATGCCACATATATATTTAGAGTGAATCTTTTAGGGTGATCCCTAGCAAATTTTGAGTTGTATATTTTACTGAACAATCCCGCCTTCTAACGACCCTATGATAGAAGGCGTTTGAAAAAAAACATTGGAAACATATGGCCTACCAGCATTTTTCTCTTTTTCCCTCAATGTTTTCAAAAGTCTCATTTGAAGAGATCATTAAAACATGGGACTGTTTGAAACCGATGAACTTTTGTTCGTTATGAAAGTTTATCCGTTTGCCACAATGTTTTAAAACTGGTCTGCTCCTGTAAGTCATCTACAGGATTAATATGGAAGTTATTAGCTTGAATCCCGTTTACGACAAATTATAGAATATTTGTTTCTTTCGGTGAAAAATCGACATTTATTTTATCTCATCGATTAAATACCATTGGCATATAACTGATAACATTTTACCCGATGAAATAAACTTCGATTTTTTCACGGAGAAAAAAGAATATTCAGTTTAAGTCAAGCTACAAAATAATATAACCGCTGTTTTGTTGGGAGTTTCGTCAAAATCTGGTATAGTTGTTTTCGGTAGTGCCCCGTGACGTACCTCACCACATAGCAACGCACTACAGTAAATTACGTAAAGCACGAGAAATGTAGGGTAAATGCGCGCAAATGACGTCATATTTCCCTCTGGTTTAGATGGTCCACCTTGTTTACCAAGGTAACCAGTGCGCGGAAATTACTGTTTTCCACTTTTAATTGAAGCATTCGTAATATGGAATCTGTAGGCCTATTTTTCATTGACCGTTACCATTTAATGTCAGACGATAATCCATCGCTCTTTCTAAAAACAGAAACTACCGATAAAAGATGAAATAAATCTGTATTTTTTTCACTTAAGTTATTTAGTATAACATCATGATGTCTTTACCTTACAAGGTCAAACTTTCTTCTTTTGGGTTAGTGTAGATCTACTTTAAATGCACAGCTTAATAATTCGTTAACATTTCAAAAAAAAAAAAAGGTAAAACTTAAAATATATATCAAACATTTGTCACCAGTATGTATGATCTCTTAGGTCTACGGTCCTTAACTCTCGTGTTAGAACACGGAAGCTGCCGAGATCGGCCGAAGAGCCTTTACGAAAACGTCGATGTTACACGATGACTATTTACTGATGAGTCAGTGAGTCTACGACCATTAACGCTCATATTAAAAGACGGAAGCTGCCGGGATCGGCCGAATATCTTTACGAAAAAATCGATATTTACCGATGAGTTAGGGCTTGTAATCCCTAAGATCACAAAACTCTCATATTTTCTTAATTGAAAAAGAAAAGCGTAACTTAGATTCCCGACTTTCATTCATGTCGCATTTAAGATGTGTATTCCCTTAATTGTATTATGGACAATGAGAATTTCCATTTAAAGATAAAAGACAAAAAATCGCAATTTTCAAAGATCTTTTTACCTGTAATTATGACAAAAAAATACATACATACACACACACACACACACTTTCACCATATTGGACAGTGTAGATTCAAGACCGATTTTGATATGCAATGTCCACATAAAAGCACCGAATTTCGCTTAATCAGCATTAGAGTTAAGGTAAGATAGTCAAAAGTCTATAAGTGTCTATAATTACGTTAGCGATTCGTTACGGTTTTAGTTTTCTTTGTAATTTTTCAATGTCCAATTACAAGTACTTGAACATTATACCCTTTTGGCTCTAAATGTATTCGCTCGGTCTCTTTCCATGGTTGAAAATACGACTAATTGATCCTCAGAAAGAACTGTTTTTATCTTCTAAGCTTGACTTTACAGGCGAAGAGTAAAGATCTCGGGTTAGACTGCCCAATCGGTGCAATGTAGTCCGAGTTGTATCTTTGCCGACCACGAAAGGTTTTGTTTTTGTCAATGGCCCCGAAAGGCTTTAACCGTTAAGCGGCTAAGCGCGAAATATTGACCTTTTGCGGACAGTGTAGATCAAGATCAGACTGCACAGAACGTGCAGTCTGATCTTGCATCTACACTGTCCGATTAGGAGATATTTTCCTCTACAGGAATGGATGTAAGTAACACTATTTGGGGTTTTTACCATCGGTTTTAAAGTTTCCCTTTTTTCTTTAGCAAGATAAAGGTTATTTAAAGTGTAGTTGAGAACCACAGTTCTCTTTCCGGACAGTGTCCATCCAAGATCAGACTGCACAAAACGTGCTTTTCGATTCTGTATCTATACTGTTTGGTATAATATGAGTATGAGTTGAGATATTTTGCCAAACAGATTTTGATATCAAAAAAGAAGTGTCAATGACATGGCCAAAATGTCGATTTCGTTACATTTCAACATATTAGCTCTCTACCGAAAGACAAGATTATTGACTGTTTTACGATATCTGAAGGATTATTAGGCGACAAATTCATTTATAGCTTAATTGATAAGGGTTTGTATTTTAAACTATAAAAAGCATTGCGAGAACGGGAGAAAATGCTTATTCATACTCAAACGCACTTCCTCGTCGACATGAAAGCATGGGAACGTTCAACACAAGGTTACCCTTTCACCCCATAAGGCATTTCTATGGTATCTGTAATTGACCCTAGATAACAGCAAGAATGAAACTGTTTCTTATGTGTATATGACACCTTTTGATAGCATAGAAAACATTGTGGCAAAAGGTGAAATTGCTCGTGACGAGCAATTTCACCTTTTGCCACAATGTTTTCCAAAGGCTCTTACAAGCAATGCATAGAAATGAGTATCTATGGCTTTAAAGGGTTTTAAAGGGTGAGCCGCGCAAAACATTATAATTTTTCTGTGTCTCCCTCGTATTTTCCTCTTCGTGGATTAATGTGAATATTAATAGATTATTCTGCTGGACTGATATGAGTTTTTTTTGTTTCTTGCGTATGTAATACTTTGATTTGTTTTACCATTTCCAATAGGATGTCAGTCTGATCTGAAAATAGGGTTCAGTAATATATTATAATATGATGCTACTAAGTATTCACTAGGTAATTCGAGTTATACTTTGTTGAAAGAATAAAAAAAGATTTCCTTTATTGCTGACCCTATGGCTAGTTTGTTTAGAAAAACACACCCACCCCCCACCCCCCCCCCCCCCACCCCCCACACACACACATCAAAACAGCGATGCTTCGATTATAAATTAGTTAAGCATTTTTTAGACTAATGCAGTTTTCTGTTTTAATTATTGCTAAACAACCAAAACATAACATTGCTTGCAGTAAGTCGAGTTTTCCTATACACTCGAATTATTGAAGGTGCGAATAAGCGCCTTTTCATCACTTTGCAAAGAGTAACTCTGAGGAATGTTTGCTCTACATAACGATTCTTTTCTTCTTTCAGAGACTCGAGCCTCACACCCTTTTAGACATTGATACCGACTGACCGTTTAAAGGTAAGATAGAGGTTTTTTTTTTACATATATAATTTTACAAATACAATGCAGAAATAGATTTTAATGCACTTTTAGTATACCACTTTGGAAAAACCTGTAGGAAAATGGGTGATTGCTTTGATACAGGAAACAGTTCCTTTTATCCGACATTGATTTGTTTCCTAAAATGAAAAAGTACCATCGTTTACCTTATAGAGTTGCCTGCTGTGAATTTGTGTTTTTTGGAGTATTTATGTTCTTTATTTTTTATATAATTTTATGGTTCCCAAATACCAGGGGACTTTCCAAATTGCGTTTTAATCTAATTTTAGATTTAGAAAGTAATGCAAGGTCTGATTGGCAAAACCTTTTGGTTTAGCCAATCAGAAATTCCGTTACTTTCAAATTAAGAAAGTTCTGTACAGTTAGATACAGAATGACATTAGCAATTATTGGTGAAAAGTTGGCACGGGCTCGACCTGGTAATGAAAGTACTGTATTTTTCCCGTGTATGTAAAGAAAAAATACTAAATCAATCCATATAGTAAACAATGTGGCTACCTCCATAGGCACTTTTCAAAAGCGAATAAAGATATAGTGCCGCCGCCCAAAGATATAGTGCCGCCGCCCATGCGGCGCCACAATAACAGATTAAGTTTCTGTGAGATGGACGCGTCCTCTTCAAGGAAGTGTTATAAATACTGACTGATTAGTTAATTTGATATATGTTAACTTTTTCTACATTGCACCCTTTACAAAATCATTTACGATATCTTCTCCTTTTAAACCTTTGGCTGCTAGGCGCAACTTGCTGCCCTTTTGCGGACAGTGTAGATCAAAGATCAGACTGCACAGAACGTGCAGTCTGATCTTTGATCTACTCTGTCAAATACAGCCATATTTTCCCCCAAAAAAATACCTTCGAAATAGCAAACTTTAGGTTTCTATTTTCGTCTTAGAAGTTCCATTTCGCTTACTTAACAAAGTGAATGTTAATATATATAGCACTTCCTATAGTACTTCCTAAAAGGTGGCCCTTCAGATTTTGGGACGAAAATTTTACAAAAATACAAAAATAATTTTCGTTATACCCCCAAAGCCTCTTAATTTTCATTCATTAAGCCCCAGTAGTCGAAAACAATCCGACAACAAGAGAAATTAGAGATTTACTACGGCTCAGGTCAACACTGACGGGAAACATGGTATATTTTTACATGAGCAACTCGCTCATCTACATACCGAAGCTTCAAATATACGCAGCGTCAGAAGATACTGTGGAAAACAATTACCTGCTTGTTATGTTATTAAATTTAATCGTCATCAGTCACGTGCCAGTCACTTGACTATCCCACAATGCTCTTTTTCGATTTCTGGCGCGAAATCTAAAATTAACTTAAGAGGCTACATAGCCTTTTAAGAGAAGAACATTTTTGTAATTTTATGATTCTTAATTATTGATGATTTGTATTGTTTTTTTTTTTTTGTCATGAAGATTTTAGCGATATATATTTATTGTTATTTGTTGAAATGTGAAAAATTTAAATACCCACCTTGAAACACCAAACCCTGTTAATAAGTCGTCGGTAACGCACTGGAGTTGATATCAAAGGGTCGATAGTTCGAATCCAAAGCTGAGCCGAAGGATGAAAAGTAACCATTTCAACAGGGTTTACTACTCTCTTACGCCAGAATATTGTTGCACCGCCGTTCACCGACGGGAAAGCAGCCAGGAGCTTGGAAAGAATTTTGTTCGAAAAGCTGACAAAAGAAACTCCTTCAAAAGCATGCATGTGTGCACTTAACTCATTACCAAACGACAAATTTTTAAGTTTGTCCAAATCTAAAGCATTTGCAGACGACAAAGTAAAAATGACTGAAAATTAAAAATTTGTTTTGTGAAGAATAGAAAACATTATGGGAAAAGGAGAAAATGCTGGTTACCAGCATTTTCTCCTTTTCCCACAATGTTTTCTTAAGGCTTCTTTCTCAGGGTCGTCAAAAGTAGGGATTGAGTGGTAATGGGCTAACGCTGCGTTATAACTTATATAATGTTAAAGACATAGGTAAAAGATACAACTGAAATAATGTTGAAAACGGCGTTTAACACCAAACTAACAAACACACCTAAGTAAATTTACTTTATAAAGTGCGAAAAAAAAAAACTTGAGTCAAGGTGTGTTTTTTTCCTCGTTAGAATATTTCGTTATCTATCTATCTATCGGATTTAGGTTTTTTGAAAGTCTGTTGAAAACCCATAAAGATATCATAGCCAGATACGACCGCGTGTTTTAACACCGTTTTATAACTCAAGAGCGTCTATTTATATTTATGGCTACAGTTTTGTATCTTTCTTTTTCTATCTGTTTAAACCCTCACCCGACTAGATAAGTGAATTTAACTTTTAAGCCAATAGAAAAACCCAAAATGTTATTATTTCAAAGGTACTTTTTTTCGGAAAAAGTCCTTGTCGGAGAGTGTAGATCTAAGATCAGACTGCACATTCTGTTCAGTCTGATCTTGATCTACACTATCCTCTAAAGGTCAGTGAGACTTAGAGTTATCACTGAGGCTGCGACGCGCAACTTTGTGGGCTTTTACGGACAACGTGGATCAAGATCAGACTGCACAGAACGTGCAGTCTGATCTTGGATCCTTATTGTCCGATACAGTGAGATATATCCGATGATCAAAGTTTTAAATTGTACACTACTACTTTTCATTTTAAGTTTTATCATTTGGGCACCTTAACGTCTACGGTCCCGAACTCTCATATTAAAAGACGAGTTCTGCCGAGATTGGCCGAATAGCTTTCACGAAAACGCCGATGTAACACGATATTTACCGATGACTTAACTCATTACCAAACGACAGTATTTTAGGTTTGCCCAAATTGAAAGCATTTGCAGACGACAAAGTAAAAGTGAATGAAAATTTGAAATTTGTTTTGTGAAGGGTAGAAAACATTGTGGGAAAAGGAGAAAATGCTGGTTACCAGCATTTTCTCCTTTTCCCACAATGTTTTCTAAAGGCGTCTTTCTCAGGGGCGTCAAAAGTAGGGATTGTGTGGTGATGGGTTAAGGGTGGTAATTCTTAAGGGTCCTTACTGAAAAATCACATATTTTCTCTTTTGGATGCTTCACACTTTACTGACCTACAAAATGTTCGACTTTTCGAATCTAGAGACATTTGACAACACGATTCAAAAGAAAGTCAGAGGATGGGATTTGTTTTGCAGAAAGTGGAAAACATTGTGATATAATCATCTTCGCGAGCCAAGGTTACGATCACTACGTGGATCTTACCTTGGCTGATTGAGCCCGATTTCGAGATTCCTGCGATGCGCCTTCTATTGGATGCTGGTTATTATCCTCCTTTACATCATATTTCTGAAAGCCAATGAAATATCGTTTAACAAACCGCTTATGAATCGTTTGAAAAAGCGTATCGGGGAATGTAAAAATCAAGCTCGATTCGCCATGGGTAGAGTAGCGTAGTGAATCGTCAGCCTTGGCTTGCGAAGGTGTATGAAGCCATAACAGCCTCCATTTTATGAGGTAGACTGTCCTTGTACATATAACAAATTGACCAATAGCAAAAAGTATCGACTCAGGTCAGCCTGGGCAGTCCGCGCAGGCTGACCTGAGTCGATACTTTTCGCAGATGCATTAAGCCCCCTTTTCACAGAGTGTGGCTCTAATGTTCCTTTTTTTTTTCTAATTTGTTCAAGTCTCGATTTAACATCGGTATCGTCTGATATAGAATTACCCTCGTTCAGTGTCTTAAAAATGACATATATATATTCCACCTGTAAAAGAAAAAAATAATAAAAATAATCATAGTCCGATTTCAAAGTATTTTTTTTCTTGTTGAAATCGCCAAAAAAGTTTTTGAACACAGTGCACTGTGCACACTGCAAACTCACGATCAGACAGCACGTTATGTGCAATGTAATTGCGATATTTTCTTTTACGGTGAAAGAAAGGGTATATAGATTGAAATTAATTCATCTGCATATTTTGGACTATTTATGTCGATTTTTTTATCTCTATATCTGTCCGTCTTATTTTTAACCTTGTCCGCCCACGTTATCCACTAAGCTGCTTAGTGATTCCCATAATGCAAAGGGGAGTAGTAAACATAGTATACGGAAAAGTTACAAATAACAAAAAAAGTTTGGATCGGCGTCAGCTTGCACGCACAGCGAAGGCTAGCGAGACTCAGTCTTTTTTTGCAGGAGCATTTCAGCTTCTTTTCACAGAGCATCACTGAAATTCATTTAAGGATTGAAGAGAATTTTGTTTTGTTTTCATGGAGGTATGAAAAAGAAATATAGGATCTTACATGAGTGGGCTTTTGAGATAAGATTTTATTAAACGAGTCAAGGGAAATGTTATTAAGCGAGCCTTTGGGCGAGCTTAATAACATCTTTCCTTGACGAGTTTAATGAAATCCTATCTCAAACGTCCACGAATGTCAGATTCTTTTTATCACATAACGACATTTCACAAATATAGATCAGATGATGCAAAAATATTCGTAAATGCACCTGCGGTAATATCCTTAAGACCCATTCACTTGTTTGAAATGCGTACAAAATGACGTCAAAAATGACATCACTCAAATGTGATATCAAACGTGTATAAGATCAGAAAATTCGTAATGGGTATATTACACTGTTCGAAACAAGGGAGGTTATGTGATAAAACCTAATCACACTCTACGAAATTGCTCAGCTTCGCGGTTTCATAAAGTGCGAGTAGGTTTTTTTATTCATACCTCCATGACAGCAAGACAAACTGTTCTTCATTCATTATAATTAAATATTACAGAAAAATGTGGTTTTTGATAAAACAAACTTTTTTTTTGTAAATCCAACATTGCGTATCAATTTAAAGTCCATTTTATTGATATTTCATGGCCTGGTAAAACTGCTCGTTTATGACGTAAAAATGACGTAATACATGATGCCATTTTAGCATTTCACATTAATTTTGTAGATATAGTAGATTTATTTTCAGAAATTCAATACGCGTGAACAAAGGTAGAAAAAGATTGTTAGAACTCAGCAAAGTGACAAGCGGTTTTCGGTTCTCTTTTTGAATTAACTATTGGATACTTTTTAAAATGAATTCAGCTAGCAATTTGAATTTCGGACTCGATAAAGATCCAAAGTCAGAAAGAAAAAACTCGTATACATGTTAGTTTACATTACTTTGACTGCAAAAGTAGTTCTGGCACTGTTTTTTTTTTCGTGAAGCCATGAAAAAAATCTTTTAGCCAAGGAGAATTCGTGGAAAAAAAAAACAACTACTTTTGAAATATTTTGCGAAAAAGTTTTTTTTTATGTATGAATTTGAGACGTCACTATCTCTGACCACCTACGCTTGTTTATGAGTAACTTCAAATAGATCTAGATGTGTGGAATGCGAGAATTTAAAACTGCCACTGTCAAATTATTAAATTTATCTTTTTAAGTTCTGAAGACACAGTTTTAGATATTTCATTATTGATACAACTTACAAACGCCCAATTGAACGTGGCAAATGATGTGATCTGTCAATGAAAGTGTAAAAATCATAAAAAAGATTGAGAAAATACGTATAATATCTGCTTTTCTTACATGTTTTCAAAGCCTGACCGGTCTTTCAAAGGAAGAGTTGTGAAGTAAACGGATAAAATCCACATTCTGAGCAACCAGATCTTGATCTATCAAAAGCCAATACCTTCGCGTATGGCACCGAAAGGGCTCAACAACAACCCGACTGTTTCCGCAATTTCATCCAGCAAAGTGAGGTTTGTTTTTTACGTGACGCTTCTGGTGCTTTACCACTGCGAACTCACTCAGGAACGAAGAAGTCAAAAATAGTCCCGTGCAGAAATTTGACGTCAAGAACTTTTGTCTTGTGTCGCACCAATAAAAATCCCCCAGGATGTAGTAGAAATCAAAACATTTAAAACGCTGACGTGGTATATGTCGCGTAACCCAATGTGTTGAATAGATAATTTGGAAGAAAACAAGAATTATTATTAGAATATTGGGTTGAAAGTCAACCTTTTTTGCAAATGAATATCCTTTTGGTTGAAGGGAAAGTTTCCGTGAGAAAGTTAGGGTTATTTGTGAAATAGTGGTCTTACGTTGATCATAAGGAGGAGTCAGGAGTGACGTCCCTTGACAGTACCATGCATGATGGACAGAGGAAGCAAGCATGTGAATACATGGAGTAAAATTAAATATGTTCCTGAAAACTATGATTTTAGATATCTTTCAAACCATAGTTTTCAGGAGTAGATTTAATTTTATTCTAAGGTCAAAGATCTTTTGTTTCGTGTTGACTGGATAATTTCAGTTGAATCTGGGTCCGAATTCCCCAAATATTCTTGAGAATACTCTTAGTCCAATTATACTCGTAGATTAAGAACTAAGACAACTATTGATTTGCTAAACCATTTGGTTTAGCTAGTCAGAAGTTGTGTTACTTTCAAATTTAGAAAATCATTGTGAATAAAACTGAGAATGTTTGTCAGAAAGTTTGAAAGAATGGTTGCTGAACACGCACCTGAATGCAAGTTCATTATATTTTTTCTTGTGGTATATAGCTGTTTTTGGCTATCACCTCATTTTGGGTTAAGTTCTACCACATGGAAGGTGTTTTCTGTTTGTTTGTTTGATTATCCAAGGGTAGTTCTATTTGGGGTAGAATAGCAAATGACTCGATCGTTTTAGGTGCCATTTCTTAGGTTTCAGTACAAGACACTGGTTTTGATAGCAACATGCCGAGAGGGTATGACTGTATTGTCAATTACAGAACAGCAGAGGGTCAAAAAAGGTGATTTTCACTCTTTTCTCGATGTAGCAAAATTCCATTCATGTGACACATACTCGCTGTCAGTAGATCGGTAATATAGGGGCGAAACCTTGAAATTTTCAAATTTTATATCTCAGCCATTTCGTGTATATTACATCATTCAGTCGGGTAAAACTGCACGCGAAATTTAAATCACATAGTAGAATGCATTAATAACCTATTTGTCAAAAGAAATGTATTTAGAACGATTTTGAGCTGAGATTGACGCTTGTTTATTTGTTTTCAGTAGAGTTTTTCCTAAAAGTATGTCGGTCTATTTTCCGACCAGGAAATTTCTTAGTGAGAGTATTTATGCATATCAATTAAGGTAACACGGCCCAAGTCCGTGGTAAGTTGATGTACCGAAGTTTGCCGAAATGATTCTTTAGTTATTCAGCTTTTACTCTACTCTGAAATCGGTGAATCTATTTCCTGTGCTTAGACAGTTATCGAGCCAACTGTCTGATTTTAAAACTGCAATTATTATTTAATGTAGTCGTCAAATGCCCCTTTCATTGCAAATCTAATTTAACAAATGACATATTCATTGCTTTTGAAAACACATTTGGCCCGAAGTTTAATTCCAATGGATCATAAATCAAGATTTGGATGATTTCTGTCAGATAATCTTGCTGTTCTTTTTGTGAGGGAAAACACATTTTTTATTGGTACTTCATAGCTCATTTATAATTAGAACGACGGTCAATTTTAGCCCAGTTTTTTCGCAGAACGAGTCGTGGTATTGCCATAGCCTTATCTTGATTTGACAATCGTCTTGCAAAAACACTGGTATTTTCACATATGCCATGCAACAGGCGAAAAACGGCATTCGGACATTTGCGTAATTTGTCATCTCGGATCATCCTGTGCAGTCTGCTAATCCTAAACGACACTTTCCGTTTTTATGTAATTTTCTGTTTGCTCAAGTCTACTCTAGCAGGAAATCTAATCTAGTCGTAAAGTGCCGTCTCGGATTGGCCTACACAGATTGAGCAGGCTGATCCGAGATGACACTTTATGCAAATGTGCGAATACCCCGGATCACTTGCACGTAATTTTTCTTTCACTTTTATCCCCCGCCGAAGGCGGAGGGATATAGTTTTAGCGTTGTCCGTCCGTCCGTCCCGGTGAATATCTCCATTACCACTGGACGGAATTTCGTGAAAGTTTATACATGTGTACAATAACCCATTCTGCAGAGACACTTTTTTTTTTATTCGATGCAAAATAGCCGATTGGGGGCGATTTTAGGCAACGTTGTTGGCGGGGTTTATCATTTCTATGACACTGCATGTTTCCGTTAACTTTTCGGACAGTGAAGAGTAAGGTCCACCTGCACGAGAACGAGCAGGCTTACCTTTCATCTACCCTGTCTGAGATGGTTTGAGCTTTCTACCGAAAAGAGCATCTTACATTTCGGTTGTAAACCTTTAGCTGTAAGTTATCGTTCAACCTTTAGGCTGTTAGGCGAGGCTCTCTGGCCTTCTGCAGACAGTGTAGATCAAAATCAGAATACAGAGAACGTGCAGTCCGATCTTGGATCTAATCTGTCTGATAAAAGGATATTTTTTTGCTTAGAAAGAAACAAATTTGAACTAGCATTATTCGTTTTTTTTAACCATTAGTTTGAAAATTTATCTTAACCCTTTCCCAAACGACAAATTTTGGACTCTTCCAAACCAAGAGAGTTTGCAGACGACAATTTTAGATTTGGAGAAAATGGCAGAAAGTTCCCAAAAAGGGTAGAAAACACTGTGGGGAAAGGAGAAATTGCTCGTTACGAGCAATTTCTCCTTTTCCCACAGTGATTTCAAAAGACGTTTACTGCAGACACGTAAAAACCAGGGCTTGTTTGGGAAAGGGTTAAATTATTTGGTAAAATATATAGTAAGTTAAGGATTGATAATGCTTGAATGTATTTGCCACGGTGAAGTGTTGACGTTTGCTCGTGGCAGCCGCTAGAATACGATATGGGTGTTCCCAAATGTAGGTTGTTGCCGTACGTGGAACGCCGGATCTCTCACCCCACAGCTAATTTGAAACAAGATCTGCGAGAGTGAGTGGGATTCTTGATTTATCGCCTCAACAGATTCCATCCTACTTTTCTCAGTATGAATGGTTCGGAAAATATTCTAGTACAGTAACCCACGGAACATTGTGGCAACAACTATATGAAAGGCAATCTTGATCCGATAGACCCTTTACTGAAAGTTTCCGAGTTTTAACCCTACGGCTGCGAAGTGCGACTCACTGACCTTTTGCGGACTGTGTAGATCAAGATCAGACTGTACATAATGTGCAGTCTGATCTTTGATCTACACTGTCCGATAAAGACAAATTATCCGACCCCCAAAATACCTTTGAAATGGCAATATAGGGTTTTTACTATCGGATTAAAAATTTCATTTCAGTTATTTAGCAGTATAAGGTTTAACCCATTACAACACAATCCTTACTTTTGACGCCCTTGAGAAAGAAGCCTTTAGAAAACATTGTGGAAAAAGGAGAAAATGCTGGTTACCAGCATTTTCTCCTTTTCCCACAATGTTTTCTACCCTTCACAAAACAAATTTCAAATTTTCAATCACTTTTATTTTGTCGTCTGCAAATGTTTTCGATTTGGACCAGTCTAAAATATTGTCGTTTGATAATGGGTTAACCGGAGAAAGATTTTTAAACATAGTGACGGGGGTACCACTCCTTCATGCCTGGCTTCATCCTGGTTTAAATACAATACTTAACAGCTGCGCTAGGATGAATTCTTTTTAGCCCAGTAGTTATGGTGTTGGTCTTTCGTTCTGGCGGTCTCGAATCCTACTCGGTCCCTGTATTTCTACTATGCATTTGTTTCTTTGGTAAGGACTTTGACGGTAAGAACATTGTAAACAGCATCCATTTTCTGCTGAAGACCGTGCACTACTCCATCGATAATATTTGAAACAATAAATGAAAGCTGGGATTCAAAAGTACTTTTGAGAAGATCGCCTATCTTTACAATATCCTCTTCCTGTAAACTGACATTCATGATGGCTCCTGCTGAACCCTCTCTATCAGACATATCCGATGAAAATGAGAGTGCTCTTGCTTTCTTTGGATCTTTAGGATCAAATGGCGAAGAGAGTTCTCGTTTACTACCTTCAGTCGTTGTGGGCGTTTTAGCAGTTTTAGTAGTTTTCTTGGATTTACTCATGCCACTTTAGTTTTTTTGATTAGTATACTTTTATTTTTTTCGACTTGGACAGTTTTGGACAGTTTTGCCTTGATGTGATTTGGAAAAAACAAAGTATGAGACCCAACTATTAAATACTCAAGTCTTGAATGCACGTCAAATCCACGTAGGGTGATATATGTACTCACTGCATATTCAACCATTCATCCACGTCTTGTTGCAAGTGCAAAATCTAAGAAAAACCACGGCTCAAAATGAATGTAGTGTTTACGCCGCCATGACACCGGACTGATAGAGGGATTGATTTTGATTTCATAATTGAAAACATTTAATTATACTCCACTAAACCCTATGTTATATGTACTCATTAGAGTTGTCTCATCGAGACGATTCTAATGAGTACACACTTGATAGGATTTGAAACAGAAATTGTGTGGATTAGAATACCATCACTTCTTTTTATCTGGAGCCATGGACTGGAGTTCATTGACGAATGACAATTATTTTTTTTTTAGCCTTTTCCGATATGGAGTGCAACACGTGAAAAGGTGCATTCGGACATTTGCGTAAAGTGTTGTCCCGGATTAGCCTGCGCAGTCCGCGCAGGCTAATCCGGGATGGCACTTTACGACTACATTAGATTTTGTGGTACAGTAGACTTGCGAAAAACAGAAAATCACATAAAATCGGAAAGTGTCGTTTCGGATTAGCCTGTGCGGAGTGTACACGCTGATCAGAGACTTCACTTTACGCAAATGTTCGAATGACCCTTTTCGCGTGTTGCACTCCATATATAACTTTATATAACTTTAAGTAATTGTCCTTGTGACAAACTATGATACCCGAGTATAAAAAGGAAAAAAAAAAGTGTCACATATCCTAATTATAACAATGTAAACTTGTCTACCCCTAATAGCGCTGAATAAATGTATTTGACGTTCTCAGAAAAAACAAAACCCAAACATAACAACTTTCAGAGTGTTTTGCCAGAATATTTCACAAAATAGTGGGTAGTCTGATCTTGATACAAACTGTCAGTAAAAGGTCGTCTGATCTTGAGATAAGTTTTTTGTGAACAGAGTTGGGTTGTACTTAGCGATCTCAGTGTGAGTTTACCATTTTATACACGATGTACCAGCATGAAAAGAATCAAAGTCCTGAAAGTACTGAGAGTCAGATAGTTTGTTCGGGTAGTTCTACAGCTCGTTTCAGCAATTTAATAGTGACAGCTACGCATCGGGCCTTATCAGGTTTTCGTCAGTATTAGAATGGGGCTTTGACTAGTCATATGGGCATTTTCATATAGCCAGAGCTGCCAGAATTAAAATAGATGTATATCATTAATTTTCATAGTCAATACTATACCCGGGAAAATATACAGAACCCCTGCAGGACTGCGTGATCTTCGTTTACCATTCAGTGAATTCAACAAATATATCTAAATGGCAAACATTCTTCTTCTCAGTGACTGGTTATGGAGGAAAAAATAGTGCCAGTAGCAAAACGACATAGTTACTCTGTTTATAGAGAAAAGGTAATGATATAATCACAAACGGCCTAATTAGTCCATTTTTCATTACAAAGAAACATATTATGGTAGCCTAAGCGTCTTGGACTGCATAATTTTGATCATTTAAAATGCTACTGTTTTAATACCACACCATGAGGTGAAAGTGTCCATCTAGAAAATATGAAAATAAGTAAGGAAGTGTTGTTAATTATATTGTTGAAATGTGTGTCATTATGCAAACCCTATGACATTCTCAATAAATAAAGATAAAAGGTTGTCCATAATTGATTTTTCTTTCTTGAGATAAGTGTTAAACACGTCTATCCATAATAAAAAAAAAAACAATACCTTTCAATGAAATCTTGTGATAAAGAATAATTTTGTTTTCACAAGCCAGGAAATGTTTATTTTCATTTAGTTTGTTTATTTGCAGAATATATGTACATACAGAATTTACCCAAGGTTTACAAGTTGTTTTAAGATGAATTTTGGTCAGCTTGATAACTTTTTTTTTTCTTTGCGAACTTTATAAAACTATCATCTTGCCGTATGTATGCTGCAGTTTCTTTCGAAATATAATTTATAAGACGTTGGTGTTAAAACACTTTGAAAGACAAAGATTGCTTTATTGACAAAGGAATATTCCGGAATGAAATTATTTGGAAGGTGGTTTCATATAAATTTACATTCACTCAATCAATCTAAAAATGAGCCCATTATATTTGATAAGATATGGTTGAATTGTTATTAGAATCAACCCAGAGATGTAAAAATCAGCTACTTTTTGGAAATAAGGTGCATGAATACCCAAACAGTGCTTTGACTTGTGACCCAAATTATTCGCAACCGAAACGCAATTAAGAATGAAACATAAAAACAGGAATATTGAGAGTGTTGTTGAAAGTGGTTTTTACATTTTTATGGCTTAGAGTTTAATCCGTTACCGAAGGGTTTTTCACAGACACTGACGAACACGGCTTTTAGGGGAAAAAAGAAATGTGGAAAAAGGATTGTTCTCTTTTTTCCACATAGTTTGCAGCCAAAATTTTCTTCGTTCTGAGTCACATTTAATTTGACACCTGCAAATGCTAACAGGTTTTACACGACGAAGATTTTGAAGTCCTACTTAAAAAAGTGTTTTGTCACCGTTTTGAAAAGTAACGGGTTTGTTACATCATACACCATTTTATTTTATTTTTTCCTAGGCCGAAAGATATATAGAGGATAATCAACTGGTTATTTTTGATATAAAAAATACCTCACGAGGATGCGTTGAAAAAACGAGTGCGCGGCACGATATTTTTTTAACGCCTTACGACGTATCCGAGTGAGATATTTTTCATATCACAAATAACCAGTTGATTATTATCCCCCGCCGTAGGCGGAGGGATATAGTTTTAAAGTTGTCCGTCTGTCCTTCCGTCCGTCCGTGTGTCCGTCCCGGCAAATATCTCCAATACCATTAGACGAAATTCCGTGAAACTTTATACACGTGTACAATAGCCCATTCTCCCGAGACACTTTTTTGTTTTATTGTTTATTCGATGCAAAATGACCGACTGAGAGCGATTTTATGTTTCACTTAAGTTACACTTAAGTACACTTTGATGTTTGGAGTCTCGTCTTCAAAACTATACAAAGTTTTTACATTGCCAAATCTGTCAACCTCCATCAGGAAATACAGGAAAAAAAGTTTCACCTACATTGACTGTGCAACACCACAGTTATTTGCCCTTGTTTTTGTGATAAGGTGTCCTGGAAAAAGGGGGCTTAATGTTATATTTCATTCCAATTCTTGTGAAGGCAACTCCTCCTACATTTCTTGACGGAATTGAATGGAATTTTGACAGAATATTTCTTGTTCTATTTATTACATACCTTATTGACATTATTTTTTTTATTTTTCTTTTAAAAAAAAGTGGTTCCTAAATTACGGCAGGAAGTGAAAGTGATAGTTGATATTCTCACTAGTGATGATATCAAAATTTATTACACAGGGAAATTCCAGGATTTCACTGCTAGGTATATAATAAAACAAGTTCCATCAGCGTCATTTCATAATTTTATGTTTGAAATTAAACCCATCGCGGTAGAACCGTACAACAATTATCGTTAATAAACGCACTTTTGCAATACACTGAATGTCATTGGTTATTTTAGATATTAAAATTTATTACCCTAAACTCCCTCAAATTTATTAGTTTTGCATCTGTTAGTTGTTAGTTGCACAGAGAACATTGCCCCGAACAAATTCCTTCGTCTACATTTATGTTAAAGTGCATGTTGTAAATAGCTTAATAAAAAAAACTGTGCATTTTGCAGTCTACCAAACGTTCACTCCGGACCCAAAACCTGTCTCAGATGATATCTGTATTCGACTTATGGCATTTCTTTGGCATAACTGTTGATGCACAGCTGAGTTTTTCTTCCAATTTACAACACGTAGGAAAAGAAGACTTAAAAAGTCTTCAACCATAATGATTTGTCTTTCCAAATATCAACTTTCTACCACAATTTAGATTTATGCACCTTTCAAACCCATAGTGCTTAAATAAGACTTTAAGTCTTGATGCTGTGGACAAAATTCCTCCATGAAAACAAACGAAAATACCCCAGAGATCTGCAAAATATTCCTCTGAAAACAAATTACTGTGTAAATAACTTTCATGGCCAGACCTTCGGATAGTTCTTTTCAGGTGTAAAATTTCAAAACTGCACTAAACGAATTTATACAAACTAAGTGGTTAATTCTGTATAACACGTAACCCAAGTATGAATATTATAAAGTTTTTTCTTTTTTAAATTCTTTTTATAGAATGCGTGTTACTATTCTTATCCAAGTATAAAGACGGGATTAGTAACGGTTATTTCGTGTGGTGTGAATCCGTTTGATCAATAGGAGGTCTGTGAAAGCGTATTACTTGCAGCTCTTTGATTCTTTTCATTGACATAGACAAGGCCGTGAAAAGCAACCGAAGTTCTTTTTTTCGATTCATGGTGGTAATCTACCCTTAATCCTTTATAGTTCAAACATGACGTCTTACTCCCAAACATTGTGGGAAAAGTCGCTCATATCTGTAAAGCGAAAACGGCTTGGCCTTATCCACCCATATTATTTTTTTTTCACAATATATAAAATTTAGATGTTAAGAATTTTGCCAAACTTAAACTGTGTTTCATCATTGAGTTAGGTAAGGCAGTGGTTGGCAGTGGTTGGCAGTAAGTATATGTGTAAAGTGTAAGAAACAACATATAGTCTTAAGGCATTACAGTGACAGGTAGTCTCTGCAGATAAACTCAGATTTCTTACCAGAATTTTGTAACGGCCATTGGGAATGTCAAATGACCAATAAATGTTGTTAATAATGCTGAACCTTGTTCCAACTGATTACATGACGTAAGAGCTATATCAAAATTAATAAAGTTTCCGGTTACTGAAACCGGAATCAGTCATCAAAAGGTAAAATGTTTATCGTTTTCACCGAATGTTTCTCCAGTTTCTGTTTGCTTAAAAATAAAATAAACACTTAGTAGTATTTATTACTATTTTGAAAGATGTATTGATTCGCAAAAAAAAAAACCAACATTCTCCGTACAAAATAAAACACATGGCTTTCAAATCTTGTCCTTAGATTAATTGATTGAAGTAGTTCTCTTTTTTGTCTAAATGGCTTACGTGCCTTTTGTAGGAATCTGTTTTGATTACGTGAAAAGATATTTCAGATTCGTCTACTGCAACAAAAAACGCCAGTAAATGCTTGTTTTATCAGAAAAGTCCCATCTGTTTTTTTAGTACCACTGGCCAAAGGCCAGCGGGCTTATGTCATGGCCCCTTGACGTCGTGCGTCCGTCTGTCCGTCAGTGCGTCCGTCCGTGCGTGCGTTAACTTTTTTTTTAACATCTTCTCTGAAACTACTCATCAAATTTTGATGAAACTTCACAGAAATGATCCTGCCATGGTCCTCTTCAGAATTTCTTAAAAGAATTTAATTCCTTCAAAAACTCTTGTTGCCATGGCAACAAAACTGAACAATTTTGAAAATCTTCTTGTCTGAAACCGTAAGGCCTAGGGCTTCCAAATTGGGCATGTGGCTTTATCTATTGGACCTCTACCAAGTGTCTTCAAAATTAAAGCCCTGGGGTCAAAGTTGGCCCCGTCCCAGGGGTCACAAGACTTTGTTTTACATGGGCTTATTTAGGGAGAACTTAAAAATTCCTCTTCTACCTAGGCATGGGGCGTAGGGCTACCAAATTTGGCATGTAACTTTATCTAGTGGACCGCTACCAAGGGTGTCCAAATTATAGTCGTGGGGTGAAAATTGGTCCCGCCTCGGGGGTCACAAGTTTTACATGGGCTTATATATGGAGAACTTTAAAATTCTTCTTCGACCTAGCCATAGGACCTAGGGCTACCAAATTTGGCATGTAGCTTCATCTAGTGGACCTCTACCAAGGGTGTCCAAATTATAGCCCAGGGGTCAAAATTGGCCCCGGCCCGGGGGGTAACAAGTTTTACATGTGCTTATATAGGGAAATCTTTCAAAATCTCGCACCTAACCATAAGGGCTAGGGCTAGGGCTATCAAATTTTGCATGTTGCTTTTTCTAGGGGGCGTCTACCGAGGGTGCCTAAATAATAGCCCCGGGGTCAAATTTAGCCCCGTCCCGGGGGGGTCACAAGTTTTACATAGGCTTATATAGGGAAACTTTAATAATCTACTCGTACATAGCCATAAGGTCTAGGGCTACCAAATTTTGCATGTAGCTTTATCTAATGGGCCTCTACCAAGAGAGCCCAAATTTTAACTTTGGGGGTCAAGTTTGACCCCCATCCCCAGGGGTAACAAGTTTTACATTGGCTAGTATAGTGGAAACTTGATAAATCTGTCTCATGGGTCACATATTTTACAGTGCCTTTTATACAGCAAACTTGTGTTACAGGGCTTTTTATTGAGCAAGATTCAAAAATCTTCTTGTACATAACCACACATTCTAGACCTGTTTTATTTGATTTGGGGCTGTATCTTGTGGACCTCCACAAGGATTCAAATAATTGTAGCTTTGTGCCCAAAACTGCTTTGCCCTGGGTTCATAACTTTCTCGAAGGATATAGGAGTAAATTCTGTTTAAAACCGATTGGCCAAGTATTGTAATGTTTGGCTTGTACTGTTTTGACTTAGTAGCCAGTTGAGCGATACAGGACCATCGTGGCCCTCTTGTTTAGATCATCCGTCATTTGTTGTATAGACGCGCACTTTAAAACGAGAGAAGATAAATTTGCTCTAAAGAGTCGGCTGTCGTATTGTATAAATAAACTTATTTGTCAAGGTTTGTAACTTATTGAATAAAATTTTAAAGGTCCAGATTGTTCTTTATGATGTATCAGACTGGCGTATATGCCAGACTGGGTCAGTATATCACTAGCATCACGAACACCGTGGTACTGCATTCTGCATTGTGTGTCAAATTTACTTTCATTATCTTAGCCATCTAAACCACTCAACTGGTTTTAAGAAAATTTACGGAATGTTTCGTAGGTCAATTTTTCTTCATAATTTTACAGAAAATTTGATCCCGATGAGGCTTCTGTTTTCCATGGCAACGAACGGAGCAATTTCAAATCTTCGAAAATATTGATTGTCAATCATCCAAGGGAAAACATTTTTTGCTCTACATGTAAACTCTGCAGTAGCAAAGTGACACTGGACTCTTCAGAGCTTTTTATAGCATACAGCCGATAGTTTTTGACTGGTTAAGGGCTCAAAACTCCAAAACTTTTCGTTTGACACTGTTCAATTACATTAATTAATAAAGGTGTATTTTGATTTTTGTCGGACAGTGTAGATTTTACTTCTAGCCCTGGGTCCGTTTTCACCAACCATTCTTAGGAACGTTCTTTGACGAAATCTTCAAGATTTTCTGACAGTGAAAGTAACAGGACTTCCGATTGGCTAAACCAATTGGTTTAGCCAATCAGAAGTCCATTTACTCTCACATTGGCAATATTCTGAAGAATAAGCCTAAGAATGTTCTTAAGAACGGTTATAGTGAATACGGACCCTGCTGATGTTCAAAAACACACCTAAAATCACGGCCAGAAGGTCGATATTCACTGCATTGTGACCAAGTTATTCTCTTCTGGTATCTTCATCGACTAGCACCCACGTTTGCTTAGTTTAGGGGGAGCATGTGTACAAGACACTTTAATGTGTCAAATAATTGGTTTTTATGGTGCTTTACCGCGAAAATACAAAGTAAGACAACACTTACAAACTTTCACCCATGTACACCCATTGGCAATTTAACTCGTAGGCTGCCAAGCGCGACTCAAGAACCTTTTACGAACAGTGTAGATCAAAATCAGACTGCACGTTTAGTGCGGTCTGATTTTGATTTTACACTGCCCGGTCAGGATATATTTTTCCCGCCAACGTAACTTTGAAATAACAACATTTGGGTTTTTACTATCGACTGGAAGGTACATGTATAATTTAATTATTCAGCACGATAAGATTTGAACTCTTTACCACGCAATGCCGACATTTGGCGACCCTGGCTAAGAAGCTCTTGAAAAATTGTGGGAAAAGGAGAAAATGCTGGTTACCAGCATTTTCTCCTTTTCCCACAATGTTTTCTACCCTATCAAAGAAAAATTCCACCATTTGAGCCATTTTGAAATTATCGTCTGCAAATGCTTTCAATTTGGACATGACTAAACTTTTGTCGTCTAGTAGAGAGTGAAGCAGCTCTTGCTGGCCGCTTATATCCAACACTAGGCTGCTTAGAACGTTCAATAAGATATGTGTATCCTCATTTGTTCATATTTTTGACATCATACCTTTATTTGCTGCTGAAATAGAAGAGCCTCAAATTGGCATATTAGGTACTCGGTTAACCCGTTTCCAGACTACATAATTTTTACCTTGTCAAGATTGAAGCACTTGCAGACGACAGTTTGAACGTGCCTCGAATGGTGCATTCTTTCTTTGATGGGGTAGAAAACACAGTGGGAAAAGAAGGAAATGCTGGTTGTGCATTCTTTCTTTAATGGGGTAAAAAACATAGTGGGAAAAGAAGGAAATGCTGGTAACCCGCAAGGTATTATAAAGCTGCTGGTCTGTCTCTGGGCATCGTTGCATGTGTGCGATAATTTTAACATTTTTTATTTATCACATAACCTCCCATGTTTTCAGTGTAATATACCCAATACGAATTTTCTTATCTTATACACGTTTGATATCACTTTTGTGTGACGTCATTTTTGACATCATTTTGTACTCTTATGGCTTATCGCGGGTGCATTTATGAATGCTTTTGCATCATCTGATCTATATTTGTGAAATATCGTTATGTGATTAAAAAAAAAGCTGACATTCGTGGACTTTTGAGATAAAATTTTATTAAACTCGTCGAAGAAAATGTTATTTAAGTTCGCCAAAGGCTCGCCTAATAACATTTCCCTTGACATGTTTGATAAAATCTTATCTCAAAAGCCCACAAAAGATCCAATATATCTTAACCCTAATCCTGCAAAATAACTGACAAATGCTGCTATTTCAAAGTTATTATGAGGCTGGAAAAATATTTTTATCGGACGTTCTTAGTCTGTGCTGTCTGAATTTGATCTACTGTGTCCGCAAAAGGTCAGTGTGTCGCACTTAGAAGCTTAAGGGTTAACCGTACATGAGGTATTTTCTTCAAACTTAGACTAGTTTCAAATAAAATCAGGGCCCGTATTCACCAACCATTTTTAAGAACGTTCTTTGTCTTATTCTCCAGAATTTTCTACATTTGTAAGTAACACAACATCTGATTGGCTAAACCGAATGGTTTAGCCAATCAGACGTTGTGTTACTTACGAATTTAAAAAACCTTGGAGAATAAGACGAAGAATATTCTCAAGAATGGTTGGTGAATACGAGTTCAAGAGTGTAACTAAAAAAGACATAGACTGGTACCGGTAACTGTAAAATATTTTAGACATAGTTATGTACCTTTTTCTGACTTACAGTTTTCACAAAGAAATAAGCAACTGACGCCAAACGTTGGCACTCCATGCGTTGCTCTTGATTTTAACGATCATTGTTCAACTCTCTACTTTCTAAATACAAGATTTTGCGCAATACGGAAAGCCGTCTAAGTTCAAGGAACGCAATGTTTATTTTTGTTGGTAATTATTTTGATTTTAAATGTACAACTATCCGCCCCAAAACAGCATTCAGTTCTATTTGTGTACCAAAAAGTCATTTCATGATCATCTGATCGTGCTTTTGGCACAAATATCGACAAGACTGATGTTTTAATGACTGTTTCTGTCATTATTTTGGTCGCCGTATATCTTCTTTGTAGCTTTGGGTTCAGGTGCTTCTATTACGATGACTCAATACAACTAAAGAATGCCGTATTCATTTTAAATTTGAGTTATTTGATGGCGACAAGTGCAACTATCCATGGATTTCTTGGGTCGTTTTCACAGACCATTCTTTGCCTAGTTCTAACTGCAAAACTTTACTTTGTATGTGTAGAACTTTGCATAATAAAACTGATTCTTGTATAGATCTCTTAAGTCTACAAATATCGTAGACTTAAGAGATCTATACAAGAGTCAGTTATTGTTACCCCTATCCTGCAGAATAACTAAACCGGAATTCATTTTGAAAGTATAGAAACCTAAATATTTCAATAACATACACGTTTCTGTGCAGTCTGATCTTGATCTATACTGTCCGCAAAAGGACAGTCATTCGCGCCTTGCAGCCACAGAGTTTTAACCCAGTCCAACTTTACAGACACTGCCATTTTACAACGGACCAATTTTATAATCATTATTACAAAATAAGAAATTGCCCACCTTAAGGAATTACTCCTTATGATACAGTATTTTCACATCTGTCTGTGTGTTAACCCTTTACCAATTATGCCAATTTGAGGCTTTTCCATTTCAGCAGCAAATAAAGATATGATGTGAAAAATATGGACAAATGAGGATACAAATATCTGATTGAGTGGAAAACATAGTGGGAAAAGCAGAAATTGCTCGTTACGAGCAATTTCTCCTTTTCCCACAATGTTTTCAAAAGCTGTCTGTATTACATACGTCAAAATGAGTATCTATAGAGTAAAGGGTTAAGCAGCATAAAACAAGACTGACCCAAAAACTTTGGTGGACTAGGGAAGGCGGTTAATATGATGTAAGAAAAGATTATAAGGACGCGACTGTTTATTACGAGTACTTAGCTGGGTGAAAAAGAAACTACAATATCAATGTCTTCTCTGGGATTCGAGCACTCAACCTGCTTATTCATATATCAGTAACTCCAATAACTTAGCAATGCGGACAACAATTATTTATTTTTGTTCAAATTTATTTATACTGCGTTGCGTAATAACGGCTACCCCGTATTACCTCTTTACCAAACGACAACATTTTAGACTTGTCTTAACTGAAAACATTTGCAAACGCCAAATTCAGTGGTACCCAAGACATGAAATTCGCCTTCCATAAAAGAAAAAAACATTGTGGGAAAAGAAGAAAATGCTGGTTACCAGCATTTTCTTCTTTTTTCCACAATGTTTTCAAAAGTAGATTTCTCAACTTTTCCTAAAATAGTGATTTTGTGGTAAAACATTGAACAGAATAGGATATTTTATTACGCAGTACCAGAAACTGGGCAATTTCTCGTGTAAGTTACCGTTACCTTTATTTGTAAGACTCATATTTTCATCACTGTAAAAAATTAGCAGCCATCGTTGTGATTTTCGTAAAAGCAAATGAAACGAAATCTGGTGGGATGTTATTATAATAAATGTAGATTATCCTACCTTTACAATGATATGTTTACTGTCGTCAGTCGCAGAGAATTTATTTTAGGTATTAAAGGGGCTTTAAAAGAGCTTCCGGTTCGCAAATTATTTCAGAAAATCTTTGCAAAGCCTGCTAATTTTGATTTGCATTTAAAGTTGGCTCGCAAACTTTAACATAGAGTTACATAGAAAACAAGGCAATACCGAGATGTTTGTATTTTTCTTCTAGTTCTGTTCCTATTCCGTTAGTAACGTTGTATAATGATAGATAAATGCGTTTTCTAAACGGTGACATGAATACATGTATCAGTTGACTTCATAGCTCATTTGGAAGGGTCGCCAAATTTGGTTTTGAAGGTCATTGGTTCGAGTTGGAGGCCTTTTTTTCCCCAAGCTTTTTTGTTTTATTTTTCTACAACTAAAGGTAAAAAGCCACGTCTTAATATTTTTTCTTTAAAAGATATATAGGATCTGACATGAGTGGGCTTTTGAGACAAGATTTTATTAAACGAGTCAAGGGAAATGTTATTAAGCGAGCCTTTGGCTTAATAACATTTTTCCTTGACGAGTTTAATAAAATTTTATCTCAAAAGCCCACAAATGTCAGATTCTTTTTATCACATAACATTTCACATAATAATTATAGAGCAGATGCTGCAAAAACACCCATAAATGCACCCGCGGTAATATCCATAAGACCCAATCACTTCTACGGAATATGTACAAAGTGACGTCGAAAATGACGTCACACAAATGTGATATCAAACGTGTGTCAGATAAGAAAATTCGTAATGGTTATATTACATTGAAAACAAGGGAGGTTATGTGATAAATCACCGTTCTGCCAATCCTTATAAGTGAGTAAAACATTGGTTGAATGTCCGTTTCACCCCTAGGTTGCTAAGCGGCTCACCGACCTTTTTCGGACATTGTAGACTCAGATCAGATCGCACACAAAAAAAACCCACCCTGCTCTTGAATCTAAACTGTCCGATCTGGGGATAATTATGTGACTAAAAAAATAAGTTTGAAATTTTATCAATATTCGGGTTTCCTTTATTTACTTTCGGAATGAAATTTTCATTTAGAATAATTTAGCAAGTTAACCCTTTCCCAAACAAGCCCTTGTTCTTACGTGTCTGCAGTACAAGTCTTTTGAAAACACTGTGGGAAAAGGAGAAATTGCTCGTAACGAGCAATTCCTCCTTTTCCCACAGTGTTTTTTGGATAATATTCTGCCTTTGTTATGAAAGTTAAAATTGTCGTCTGCAAACTCTTTCAGTTTTGGAAGAGTCTAAAATTTGTCGTTTGGGAAAGGGTTAAAGGTAAATGAGTTAACTAAAGGAGTGCTCTGACTTATGACTGATTAATTTTAACCCTTTGGCTGCTAATCGCGACCCGCTGACCTTTTGCGGACAGTGCAGATCAAGATCAGACTGCACAGAACGTGCAGTCTGATCTATGATCTACACTGTCTGATAAGGCGATATCACTCTCCAAAAAAGAACTTTGAAACAGCAATATTTGGGCTGTTAGTATCAAATTGAAAATTTATTTTTAGTTTTTCAGCAGGAGAGGGGTTAATATCAGAAATGTTTTCTACTTTCACCGTAGCATTAGTGCGGACATATCGATTACTATAGTCCGTTTAATAGTAAATGATTTGACCCGACATTGACTCTTTCTGCACCAATATATAACTTATTATGTTGGCAAGACATCTTTCGACGGTCGAAAATCTGATGCTCGGAGACTCCGAAAGATTCTTTTCTATCCTAAAGACTTGACAAAAGAATTAAACAGTTGAAGATCATACTATACGCTCTGTATTGTGTCTGATCTTAATCTCTACCGCCTGCTAAAGCTGTTTTGTTCGCCTATGAAGCTGAAAGGTATATTCTTTAACCACACAATCCCGAGTTTTAATGACCCTTAGAAGAAAACTTTTGAAAACATCGTGCAAAAAGGAGAAAATGCTTGTATCCAGCATTTTCTCCTTTTTCCGCATAGTTTCCCACCTTTCTACAAACACATATTCATTGTTTGAGTTACATTTCTTTTGTCGTCTGGAATTGCTAACAATTTGGACACGTCTAAAATTTTGTCGTTTGGTAAAGGGTTAATCCGTATATAATACAAGAGTTCATACACTCCTATGATTAGTAGCTATATACAGTTTGTAATGTCAGACGAAAAAACTACACGCTTGTCCAAATTCAAACAAGTTGCAGACGACAATTTAAATGTGGTTCGAATATTTGAGTCTATCGTTGAAAGAGTAGAAGACACTGTGTGCATAACAGAAACTGTAATAACCTGTAGTTTATGCGACTTTTTACTACATTTTTTTTTTTTTCAAATTCTTTCTTCGCCAGGTTCATTAAAACCCCGAGTTCTTCTCCAGAGGGTTAAAGAAATAGAGTTTATTTCATCAGATTGTGGTTAATATGGGGAAATATTAGCCGAAAGGGGAAAGGTATGCGAAAATAACGAGTGCCGTAAGGCACGAGTTACTTTCGCGGACCTTCCCCTTTTGAGGCAAAAATTTCCTCATATTAACCACAAGCTGATGAAATACATGTAAATTATATATTATACTTCATCTGATTATTTTGTCAACGAATGTCACTTTTAAAACTAGTGATCTCAGGTCATTTTTAAAAGCAGATTTTCGGTAGGGGGAAAATATTCACTGTGACGGGGAAGTAATTCTCCCCTGCAGCTTAAATGACGTCATTTTTTAACCCATAAAATTTCTAAAAATAAACACATGAAATATAATATATGATGTAATCAAAGTGGGGGTGGACGAAATATGAAGGGGTGGGCGAATTGTTAGTCGGCTTATTCTCAAGAATTTTCTGAATTCGAAAGTAAAGCAAGTTCTGATTGGCCAACACATTTGGTTTAGTAAGTCAAAAGTTGGGTTACTTTCTGAACCAAGAATAAGACAAAGAGTATTCTTAATTATGGTTTGTAAATACGGACCCTGGTTCTTAGAAAGTTCAATTTGCTTTTTAGAAATTAATCTCCAGGCTGCTAGCGCGACTCACTGTCCTTTTGCTGACAGTGAAGAATATGATCAGACAGCACAGAATATTAGTAGTCTGATATTAGATATATACACCTTTCAAGCTGTAGTTACCAGGTTTTCGAAGTAAACCGAGGACATAATGCCCAAGTATTTATCAAAAATGAATTTCAGTTTCATGTATAGGAACTTCACTATTCGATCTCGAATCAATCGAGTTCACCAATTTATGTATGGGTTTTGGTTTCGTTTTAAAGTAAAAAAAAAAGGCACATTTGATGGAACACTCCTGTATATGTCAAACTAAAATCCTGTCTCAACTTCGATATGATCGTAATCGATAGTTGGAAACCTAAATCAGTGGAAATATCAATACAGGGAATGTTATCCTTGTACTAATAGCTTTAAATGTTATCGATAAATTTATTCATTATATCGGCCTCGCCGGGGTAATTCTAACGAGAATCCACACCATAGATTTAGATAAAGAACTAAAAACGAAACGAAAAAAAAAAGATTCCAAATGACAGTCCCTATATTTAGTGTATAATTAGATTTATTTATGGTATTTCTATGAATACTACACGTTATCGATATAAAAGGGTTATTTTAACTCATTATACCACACGACAAAATTGTAGACTGGTCCAAATTGAAAGCATTTGCAGACGACAAAATAAAGGTGACTGAAAAATTGAAATTTGTTGTGGGAAGGGTAGAAAACACTGTGGGAAAAGGAGAAAATGCTGCTTACCAGCATTTTCTCCTTTTCCTACAGTGTTTTCAAAAGGTTTCTTTCTCAGGGGCGTCAAAAGTAGGGATTGTGTGGTAATGGGTTAAGCTGATATTAGAACTGTGTAGTTTGATAGTTAGGCGCCTTTAATGCTTTTCTGGTGTAAATCTTATTTTTTTGCAATATCACTTACGCCCCTTTTGAATCATGTGGCGACTGTCAGTCCAGTGCGTCGAGGTAATCCTGTTTTTCTGTTATATTTTAATACAATTATTATATAGGTCTGCAAAACAGAAAAGGGGGAATTGGACGTTTATGTAAAGTGTCGTCCCGGATCAGCCTGCTTAGTCCGCGCAGATTGTTCCTAGACGTCACTTTTCGTTCTTATATTATCTTCTGTTTTGTTAAAATCTGCTGTAAAACAAAATCTTATGAAGTCGTAAAATGCCGTCTCGGACTAGCCTGTGCAGTCCGTGCAGGCTGATCTGCGACGACACCATACACGAATGCCCGAATGCTCCTTTCTGTGTGTTGAAAGCCAATTATCTGTTTGTTAATCCATACCCACTTATGGAGACCTTTGAAGATTTTTGCCAAGAAAGTACATCAAGATCAGCCTGCGCCTCCATGCAGGCAGATTTTTTCCACACTTCTCGCATCATCATTTTTTTTCTAAGATTTGCAACATACAGTTTAAAGACGAAACATTACGTGGTGGTTTATTAGTTTTACGTTCAGGTGGCTGTTCACTTGTTCACGGCTAAAGTGAATCGTGTCTCCCCGAGCAGAGGTCGAGGTGGCGACATGATTCACCACAGTCATGAACAAGTTTCCAAGTCCCCTGCCACCTGACCGTACAATGAGACTATTAAACTGCAAAGTTGTACCATTCCAACTTTTGTTAAGCGAACTTTACCTGATTTTTTGGGTTACAAAATTGAATAAGCTAACAAAGTGGAATTTCCCTTCTGAGTGCCTCAATTCAATGATAACTGACGTCACTGGGAACTGACGTCACTGAAACCTTGGTAATATCTGCTAAAACGTGTAGCTTGACTCATTATCTTGGAATCTCTTGCACTCCGGATCATTCACATTCACCTCTGTAGTGGGCTCAGAAAGTAGTCCGTCATTACGAGATACTTTCGTCACATGAACAGAACACAAAATTGCGACACAAACGCCGGTGAAAGAAAGACCAATATCGATTACTTTGTGTGCTGTTCAAACAGCATACGGCCAATCAGACAAAGTGGTAGGAAATGTGAAAAAGAGGGATTTTCTGAAAAGCTTACATGTATTTTAAAGGACCATAACTTGTTTTTTTTAATCTTACAAACTAAGATCCATCGGTGTGTCAGAACTGTTGTCATCATTCATGGGCGCAGCCATTTTTGTTAAGATTGGCGTAAGATTCTGATCAGTAAAGAGACTCGAAAAAAATAGTTCCATTGTATACAGGTAAATTCACCAGTTTGAATGCACCTATAATGAATCCAGAATCATATTTCCTTTGTCTTTTTTATCATGTTACACATGAAACAGTTAAACAGTAACAAAACATCTTTTCCTCGGTTTGACAAGATTCTTGTCATTTAGCCCATTGCAGAGATGTATGGTGAGAGTAACGAACGACAACTCTGCTCGGAGATTGGTTATCTTGATGTTAAGTTTGATCGACACGGCTATTTTGGATGATGTGTTGATAATCGTCATGCATACAGGGCTCCCGAAAGGAAAACTGCTTTTTCGTTGGTTTTGTCAGTGTGCATGATATATATGTTCGGGGCATATTTACCAATCAGATCAAGAGAAATTTCTTTGCAGTAAAATAATAGACGTTGAGTTTGGAATACAGAACTTCTTTTTGGGGTTATAGCTGGTAGCAGGAGTCACGTTGGTGTGTCATGTCATGCACTGTAAAGGATCCCAGCCTAGCAATGGTAAAAACACGGAAAAGTCGGGAACGAAACAGCTGTCGACCGGTGTCGGTTACCAACGGTAATTTGATCACGATAGCCTACACTTATTCTGTACAACTTTCGACAGTTCGCCTGAATCGAAATTTCCTGCGTAGGAAGTCTGGTCGACGAATATTTCTACTCGTGGATTGACCAACTACAAATCAGTTGTACGAAAAGATTAACCTATTACCACACAATCCCTACTTTTGACGCCCCTGAGAAAGAAGCCTTCAGAAAACACTGTAGGAAAAGGAGAAAATGCTGGTAACCATTTTCTCCTTTTCCTACAGTGTTTTCTACCCTTCTCAGAACAAATTTCAGTTTTTCAATCACCTTTATTTTGTCGTCTGCAAATGCTTTCAATTTGAACCAGTCTAAAATTTTGTCGTGTGGTAACGAGTTAACAAAATTCTCGATCTCAGTTGGCGTCATAACGATTTTCGACGTTAAGGAGTTTTCAATATGGAACACGAGATGCAGTTAAAAAAAAAATCCAGCAAAACTGTCACCAATGATGGATCAAGGCATACCAGAAAGGTTGTCGATCTATTCAGGGACATTGCTGTTTACAGAATCAAATGTTCAAATAGACCAATTTTATGAAATACAGATACATTCCAGCGAAATTGTCACCAATGACGGATCAAGGCATATCAGAAAGGTAGTTGATCTATTTAGGGATAATGCTTTTCTCAAGGAAATTGGACCTTGTAGAAAATTGTGATACCTTTTATTCATCTTAGACTATTTTTATGACTATATATTTATTTTATCGTCATTATAGCATTATTTCCTAACACATCTTTCATCAAAATTATAATCATGACTCACATTCTCAAATCTGTTCTTTTTTCTTTTATTACTTCTTTATTGCGCGCTTAATGAGCTTAGCTGTCGATGCGCCATAAAAACCATAAAACTAAAACCATTCAAATCATACAATCGCTTTTTTAGTTCATGCATTTTCATTACAACGGCATTTTGACAGTGAAATTGGCGCTGAACTTATCCGCGAAGTACAAAATCGTTTTACGCGATTCACTGTATCAATAGATGTAAGGTTACCCAGGGCGTATTCCTTTAGTTACCCCGAACACTCCAAACATGTTCTAGGGCAAGGGAGTGTTTCGGAACACTGTGCCGTGTTCTTCAGAACATGTTCTGACGGTTCTAAATAAATCGAGTGTAGCGCACCTGCTGAACGGTTGCTAGGTAATTCAAGATGGCTGAAAGACGGACAACTTTTCATGGCAAATTTTGCAATTGTCGTTTTTTACGATATGAATGCAATAAATAGGGACAGAGTGGACTCGTCTCTACTCCCAGTCTGCATATCCGACTAGCACATGTAAGATAGTAGCTCTTGCAACAGCCATCATGCCAATGTACTTTCATTTCGATTTGGTTAGAACAATGTTCCGAACATTCTCCATTCAGAACATACTTCCGGAACAGTGTATTGTGTTCTGAAATATTCCTTTCGCACATTCCAGAATAGCATCCCAGAACAGAGAATATTGTGCCAGAACGGGTGAAAGGAATACGGCCCTAGTTATCCATTAGGAAGGGATTTTAAAGGAGCAGACTGGCAATGGATGTCGTCATGATGCTACTGAAATACTGTCAGAAGCGAAATTAAAGCCCGTTTTCAGATATACGGACAAACGGCAATTTTTTCGTCAGGCATGTAAATAATCAATTGATGTGCACTCAGAATCACTTTGTAAAACAAACGCTATGGCGTTGGGGATGTGGGAGGGGGGGGGAAAGGGGTGCGGGGGGCTACTTTAAATAATTTGCGAAAACATGAATTATTGTCCATGTTTGCTTTGGCTTACTGGGCTTACCGAATAGAAACTTGAGGCAAAAAGGGGAAAACTTCTTCAGCATTGTCTGTCAGAGCTCCAGATAGAGGCGGTGATTTTGATTTCAAAATTGGAAATATTAATTATTCTCCACTAGACCCTATGTTATGGGTACTCATTAGAATCGTCTCATACAGACGATTCTAATGAGTACCCATAACATAGGGTTTGGAAGAGAAATAATGGATTGAAAATACCATCACTCCTTCTTATCTGGAGCTCTGGTCTGTTTTTCACATCCCCTCAAAAGTGGTGTGCGAAACAATAGACGTCCACACGTGCTAGTGTGGTCATTACCTTAAAATTTCTACTAATATACTACTCAAAATTTGCTAGGGATCACCATCTTAGATTCAGTTTATGTGTGTGTGTGGCATGCATCAGGTATGTTTCTTGATATGCCTCATTGCTATGCTGATAAAATAAACCATCTGGGGAAATAATTTTTTTAAGCAAAAATGTATTTTTGTAGCATATACCTGTATTGAAATTACTAAATGATCCCTATCAAATGTTGAGTAGTATACTTGAACCATTATGCTGCTATATATAGATAATTGTACGTCGGAGAAAACCCATTGTATCGGACAGTGTCGATCAAATATCAGACTTCACGTTCTGTGCAGTCTGATTTTGATCTACGCTATCCGCAAAAGCCCATGAAGTCGCGCGTGTTTATTCATTGTGTTGACTACCGTATTGTGAAGTGTTCCATGTTTCACTATGGTTTAGGTTATCCTGGGACAACTATAAATCCGATCACGTTTTGGCAGTGTCTATTAATCACGCGATTTATACGTTTTTAAATGGTCAGTCAACTTTTAATCTTTTTATTTGTATTTCAAACTTTACCGGACAACTAAATGTTAATAGGCCTACTTGTTCACGTTGAAAGCATTTTGAAGACGGGTAGAGGAAATTGGTATTCCCCTATCAAGCCCCGTCCAAGAGTCATGTGATCCACACTGGTTCTTAACTGTTAGAAAGAGCCGATATATGGGTAAAGTACATTCCGTTACAAGGTCACCTTTTCCCTAAACACATATTAAACCTCATTTTATATGTTGAAAATTCGTTTTACAAAGGTATCTAATGTTCTGAATGTGACTAGTTTGTTTCTATATGAAACGGATTTTAGAAATAGACTTGACTATATATACTCTCAGCCCGTAGCTTTTCCTTAGTCACAAGTTCCCTTGAACATTCCTAACCATTTAGTAATACTTCAATTGTCATAAAGTTTAGCCGAAAAAATCAAGTGTTTTTTCACCGTTTACAACGTCCATAACCAATAGGTAAAAGTTTTTGCATTATTTATGCTCTTTTTTATAGCTTTTGTTTTTCTCACAGAAACAGACCAGCTAGCGGCTAAGTGTTTCATGTGACCAATTACTGAACAAGCTATTTTGGATAACCAAAGAGAATTACATCTGACATGTTAGTAAAACAATTCAAGACAATGTTTTTTCCCTGTCATATATCGAAACAGCAGATTTTAGCGTTGATAAAGCATTTTTGTTTTCATTCACAGACATCTCTTAACCTCTTTTTGTCCACAAAGAATACAGTAACGAAGCAAACTTTTCATTTATTTGGTCAGGCCCTCTGTCCATGCTGGGTCTAGACACACATTGTGCATAGTGGCATTAATTGTAAATCATTAAATAATTGAATAAACCCACTCTCTTCCTGAAAATTGCAATTTAAAAAAAAAAGTTGACGAAGAAGCTTTGTAGAAGATAAGGAAAAAACTGACATAGTCAGCTTTTCTTCATTTTTGACAATGTTAATAATTATCTACTCTTTCAAAGACAAACGCCGTCATGTGATCTACATTTGTTATCTGGAAAAACTTCTAGGCTAAGCAAAACATTTGTCGTCTCGCCTGGCCACGTGATCATGCGTGATCTACCATTGGTACAGCGGGTATTTAAATTACATTTTTTCTTTGTGTATGTACCATGATGACACATCATGGCTGACAAAATCTAGCTCTAATGGGTAACGAAATGTTTTTCGTTACCGTAAGGGTCCTTTGTGGTATGCTCAAAGCCCCTGTAAAGTCAAATATATGTAATTTTCATCGTTTATAACTCGAAAATATATTGGATAACCCATCACAATACACAATATAAAATCGAAGAAAACTCAAACGTGTCTGTTAGTGCCTTGAATTACCATGGTATACGTGAGCGAAAATGCCTGGAGAAGCACGTCGATTTCACGGACGGCATGGAACTTTTGCGAACTGTACCTTTACATATCGTGGTCATAATAATCACCATATCTTTAGATGGCAAAAATGGAATGTACTATTATTTTATAAACAGATTGTTTACAACTTCATGACGCTACTGAGACTTTGACCAGTCGATTTACAAGTTATTTGGACAGACGTTTTTGTCTAAGTAGTCTAAACTAGTAACAAAAAGCGATCAAGTTTGTCATCATAGCTGTACCCGAAGCTGACACGTTTTCAATTGAAAGCCGAGTTTCTGTTTATTTGGAAAGCCAAAAAGTATTGATGAAAGCGACATTTTGCCAGTAAAATTTTCCTGGGCTAGATTAAAATAAGACTTAACGTGACCCGATGACCTATTTTAATAACAATCCAAATGAGCCATAAAAGATGGATTAATGCATAGATCTACGAAAACTATCGACCCAGGTTCACCTGCGAAGTGCGCGAAGACAGACCTGGACCTAAAACTTTCGCTTTTGGTCCAATTTCTGTATATCCAAGGAGTCTTTAACCTCATAGTTCATCTGTTGTTAGACAAGAAACATTTTGTGTATCCAACTATCCATGATTATGTGGTAACTTGCTTAATTCATTACCAAACGACAATATTTTAGGCTGGTCCAAAATGAAAGCATTTGCAGTCGACAAAATAAAAGTGACTGAAAATTTGAAACTTGTTTTGTGAAGGGTAGAAAACATTGTGGGAAAAGGAGAAAATGCTGGTTACCAGCATTTTCTCCTTTTCCCACAATGTTTTCTAAAGACTTCTCTCTCAGGGGCGTCAAAAGTAGGGATTGTGTGGTAATGGGTTAATAACATGTATCATGGAGTTGTTTGAAGCCCCCTTTTGCTAGAGAATGGTTCAAATATAATTGAGCAATGCTGCATCTTGCTGGCAAAGGGAGGTTTAATGCCATAATGCATTATACTAAGGTTGTCGTAGCGAACTAATAATATAGACCCATTTTGTCTATAGAATCTGTATCATAAAAGCGGGATCATGAGAAAAAAGATCCTTTGACAAACAACAAAACTAGATGTACTCAGTGTCAGAATGTCTCGACGCAGGCCTGCACTGACTATGAAGACTGACAAGGGTCATTATTTTTTTGCATCAAACCATCTTTTCATTAAGGTAAGACCTGTGTAATGGGAAACAGCTATTTACACTAAAATATCATCCTGCAAAATTAGCTACAATTAAAAATGAGTATTATTGAACTACTTTCACCAATTCATTTTTTCCATTTTTTCTTTCTTTGAAGTATTATTGATAAATCTAAAACCACCATATTTTCAATTCAAAACGAGACAGTAATTACCTCCCTTTTCAGAAAACTAACAAAAGTATTAAAAGATAATTTCAAGACAGACATAAACGGAATTTCTGATCGGTTAGAAAATGCAAAAATATTATTTCTGCATAAGTCCTTATTTATCTTTATTTATTAACCAATTAGAATTTTTGCCCCATGTTCACCGGAAGTGCATTACACATGCAGGTCTTACCTCAAGTATGAAATTTAAGTATTAAATTCTAGATTTGAAAACTTGATATCCGATTGGCCGAGAGTCCGTCTTGGCTGATCAAGGGACTTGTCTTGGAACCAGATCAATATTCACAATGGCAGGAAATATGACACTTAGTCTCCCGTTTTATTATATACTGGTAAAATCAGAACGTTAATATTTAACGAACCAATTAGCAAATATAAACGTAATTACTTTAAGACACTGGGCCGTAATGACCCATAAATCAGTCGGCTTGTATTTAACCCTTTCCCAAACGACAAACTTTTTGACTAGACCAAATTGAAAGTATTTGCAGATGACATTTCAGTTCTTGCTGAAAAGATGATTTCAGTCTATGATAGGGTAGAAAACATTGTGGGAAAAGGAGAAAATGCTGGTTACCAGCATTTTCTCCTTTTCCCACAATGTTTTCAAAAGGCTACTATTCCAGACCCGTAAAACCCAGGGATTGTTTGGGAAAGGGTTCACCTTTGTCCTGCTAAATAAATAAAATGAAACTGTAAAGTAGTTGGTAACATTTCGAATAATGCGATTCCAAAATATCTTTTGGGGGAAAATATCTCCTTTTCGGACGGTGTAGATCAAAGATCAGACTGCACGTTCTGTGCAGTCTGATCTTGATCTACACTGTTCGCAAAAGGTCATTGAGTCGTGCTTAGCAGCCTCGAGGTTAAACATGGAAACGGCTTTTCTTATAATAAGTTATCTATATATACTATTGGAAAAAAGTTTAGCAAGTTTTTTTACCCATTTAATATTTTCATATAACTTAATGAAATGAACATTGTTTTATGCTATTAAGTTGTCCTAAGCGATACACATTACACTTAAACTGTGTGTGTAAACTGGCAAGCGGGCAAATCGCACAAAATCCAAGTTAGCGAAAACCGCGTGCGGCATGCGTACAGCAAATTCAATATTTCTTTGCAAGTTGCAAAACAATTGATAGCACAGCTTTATAAGCGTAGTCAAATAACCTGACAACAATTATTCAAAAGTAACCATGGGAAGGCGCCCAGGGATGACGTTAGAACAACGTCAGAGAGCAATTGGTATGCTTCAAGCTAGCATGTCACAACGAGACGTCGCTCGGCATTTCAATCGGCACGAGTCGACGATAGGTCGCCTACGGAACAGATTTCAAGTGACTGGGGCTGTCACGGATCGACCCAGATCTGGAAGACCTCGTAAAACGACGCCACGCGAGGACCGGTATATCACAACAACTTCAAGGCATAACAGATTTCTGTCAAGCCGGAAATTAACACGCCTACTCCGGAATGCCACAGGGACAAGAGTGTGTGACAGAACTGTCAGGAACAGACTCCGTGATGCTCGACTTAGGGCATACCGACCTTACGTTGGTATTCCACTGACATTGAGACATCGACAGGCAAGGCGCCAGTGGGTTCACAACCATCGTCAATGGACTCGCAGGCAATGGAATGACGTCCTATTTACAGATGAATCACGCTTTAACGTGTCTTATGCCGAATGCAGGGTTCGTGCTTGGCGAAGAAGAGGCGAAAGGCTCGATCCAAATAACGTCATCCAGAGAGACCGTTACGGTGGGGGCAGCGTCATGGTTTGGGCTGGAATTTACTATGATGGTAAAACACATTGTTACAGTTGCTGGCAACCTTACATCACAAAGGTATTGCAATGAAATTATCCAGCCTGTTGTTGTGCCTTTCATGCAACAGCATAACGTAGGGATTTTTCAGCATAATGCACGCCCTCATACTGCACGGCACACGCAGAATGTTTTACGTTTCAATAACGTGCGCGTGCTTCCTTGGCCTGCAAGATCCCCCGACCTGTCACCAATAGAACATCTTTGGGACCAGTTAGGTCGGCAGGTAAGAGAAAACCGTGACGTCCACAATGTGCGTGACCTTGAACGTGCTCTTCAATATGAATGGGGTAGAATTCCTCTTCGTGTTATCAGGAAGTTTGTTTGCAGCATGAGACGGCGTTGTATGGCTGTCCTGGCTGCTAATGGTGGGAATACGCGATACTGATTTTCACTAAATTTTTCACACCTGACCCCTATGCCATTTAACGCTAGACAACAAATTAACACCGCAGAGTTATGGAATGAATTTCACAGGTATGAACAGCAATTTGAATGCTTTGTTGGACCGAACTATGGGGTTGACCGAACTATGGGGTTGAACCCCAAAGTTCGTACGAACTTTGGGGTTGAAAATTTTCAACCCCATAGTTCGGTCGGATACCCCATGTTATGCACTATCGGACCGAACTTTGGGGTTGAACCCCAAAGTTCGTACGAACTTTGGGGTTGAAAATTTTCAACGTCATAGTTTGGCTTGAAACATCATCCCGTCAATTAATCATCATCATCATCATCATCATCATCATCACCATCATCGTCGTCATCATCATCATCATCATCATTATTATCATTATCATCATCATCACCATCGTCGTCGTCATCATCATCATCATCATCACCATCCTCGGATACCCCGGGGTCTCCCTATTTGCTACGCTACATCGACCTCTGGGACAATTGACTAATAAAACTTTGAATCAGCCGCCGAAAATCGATACGAAACGTCATAGCGTACAGTCCACTCGCCCATCACAAAATGATGATGGAACCAATGAAAAGCCAGCATTCGGCCAGCGGTAAAGCGAGGGAAATTCAGTTAATTGTCCCAGGGGTCGATGTAGCGTAGCAAATACGGAGACCCCGGGGTATCCGAGGATGCATCATCACCATTATCATCATCATTTAAGATGCTTTATTTAGCAAAAGATCGCGTCATTTACATTCTGACACGATGATTAAAGGCCAGCTTTTACCTGTATGTTCTGATAATTAGAACTGAATATCCTTGGATTTTCGGCAGCGGAGACATCGACCAACCAATTTTTTTTTCAGACAAAGTCGGAATAAAATACTCTTTCAAGACAATATAAATCTAAATCAATCCTGATTTTCATATCTGTGTATATCTGCATCTGACAATGATAATGATTATATGCTGCTGCTGCTGCTGCTGATGATGATGATAAATGTTTCAAGCCAAACTATGACGTTGAAAATTTTCAACCCCAAAGTTCGTACGAACTATGGTGTTCAACCCCAAAGTTCGGTCCGATAGTGCATAACATGGGGTATCCGACCGAACTATGGGGTTGAAAATTTTCAACCCCAAAGTTCGTACGAACTATGGTGTTCAACCCCAAAGTTCGGTCCGATGGTGCATAACATGGGGTATCCGACCGAAGTATGGGGTTGAAAATATTCAACCCCAAAGTTCGTACGAACTTTGGGGTTCAACCCCATAGTTCGGTCAACCCCATAGTTCGGTCCAACAATGCTTAGTCAAAACCGCTACTTCATGTTAGGCTTTTGTGTGTACTTCTTCTCTGAGGATCAATCTTTTCCGAACTTGCTAAACTTTCTTCCAATAGTATATGTCGGTCTACCTGTGTGTCTGTCGGTATCATAAGTCTACCATTTTGTTGTTTCTTCCTATCACCTCTCTCTCTCTCTATCTCTCTGTCTCAGCTGCGTTAATTTGTTGCTTACAAATTCTTTCAACTTGCTCAAGTAGTCAAGTCCTCAAGTCCTTTGGTGTGGGGCAAAGACGATCATAGTTCATTAACGTTTTTACGACATGCATGCAATATCACGTAAAATGTAAATACTCGACTTTCTATACAGCCGGATATGGAACTACCTCAGAATATATATAAATATATTTCGATTTCCGTACATTTTTTGTTAACATATTACAAACCTAAATGTTCGATCTAAGTCGATGTCCATTTATGTAGCAGACTAGCGTTTCCATTTCAGCCAATTTACCCTGTAATAAAGTATTTTCAAATAATGTTGGTTTAACTGTAGTTACAGAAAAGATTTCTATCAGGAGACCCTGTGACCACCGTGAGTAATGCGTCTTTTTTCGATTGTTTAATTGAGTAAAAGAAACTGAATGGTGTTGATGGAGCCCTGTAAAATATCAATAATAAGATTAGATTTTGCGGGTCTTGTTTCGGACGCAATGAATTAATGATGCTGTTTTTTCACTTGTTTATTGTTCAAGGTGTGAACCTACGCACTGGTAATATCTGTTTTGGTTTATTAGTTATATGATATATTTTTGCAAGCTATTTGGGCTACGCGTAATAGTTTTCGTAATAGTTTGCATAACATTACCAGAGTTCATAGTTTCGGAAACAGGGACAAACAAGTTTTTTTTCTGTAGAAAGCGTTTTGATTGTCAATAAAGGCTCATTCATTGTGGTGCCTCGTTTCATTTGACAGAAAATGCTTTAATATTGATATCTTCCCCCTTCTGTCTCTCTCCCGCTCTCTCGCTCTCTATGGTCATAGCTTTTTATTGATCCCCTAAATCGCTCTCGCTTGCCCTCTTGAGTATGAGTTACTGTGCCAGAGTGGTTATTGCTTTAATTTAACAACATGCTCGTTTAAAAAGCATTAGTGACAATTTGAAAATAAGTTTCGAATTTTTCCCTGGATGCCCCAAAGGGAATTTCTAATCTCATTTTATACAAATTAAATTGAAATGCACATTGTAACCGATTAAAAAGGCTAACTTTAACATAACAAAACTTATACAAATACACAGTGGACCATCATTTACAGAAAAGGGTTGTAGCTGACAGAAATATTAAACGCGTATAAATCTAAAGTTAGTAAAAAGCAATGTCTTGTCAAACATGATTGCTCCCTTTCCAACCTCTCTAATACTTTACCACTCAATTCCTACTTTTGACGACCCTTTGACGGCCATTTATAGTCACATAGACGTCCAGAGAGTTTTTTCTCAATATTTAAAAGATGGAAAACATGGAAACATAGAAAATCAAAGCGTTGAGAACGCTGAAGTGGTATTTGTCAAGGAAACCCATTGTGTGGAATTAATATTTTGAAAGAAAAAGAGACATATTGTTCAAATACTGGCTTAAAAGTCAACCCACTAAGCAAATGAATACCTTATCGGTTGAAAGGAGAGTACTCATGTACCTTAAAACTATAATTTTGAAATATCTTTAGCCTTTTACATTTAATTTCCAATATTACAATAAATTACTTCGGTCTATAAATATTCATGAGCAATCAAATGGAGTTGCGCGCAATTATAGGACGAACAAGCCATGGAACGAATTGGTTTTGAAACGAAAAAGCCCAGGGTCAGTTGGCAAATTTGTATCATTGCACCAATTGAGCGAGAGAAGCTAGTTTCGATCAAAAATAAGTATCTCGACGATCGATGGCTTAGCCCCATGTATTTCAATATGCCATTTTTAAATTACATATCTGAGTGCCACGGAAAACCTCATTTGACTGAGAAAAATGAGTTTAACCGAGTTTATTTCCCTCGGCTTTGCACAAAATAAGATACATGATGATCAAAATTCAATCTTGAACTCATAGTGGTATTGTCTTCGACAAATACCACAAAAATCGCATTGAGTAAGTTCAGGAGAATGGAGTGGATTAGAAAGGTGTACCACCTTTTCTGTTTCCAGGAAATGCTGAACAGTTTCAGACTTGTGAGCAGGTGCCTTGTCGTGAAAAAGGCATAGGCCCCTCAATCCGGGTCTAGGTCTCTATTTTTCTTCACTTTGGAAAGATTGTTGTTCTTGTAACACTTGAATTTTTTTCGGGAGGTAATGAGTTAATTCAGTGAATGTGTTATAAGTCGCCAAAATATATTGTAAAGGTTACGACAAGGAGACGCCTCAGTACCCGAGTTGTTTCATAATAAAATAAACACTTGTGATAACTTATGCCGTTCTAGTCAACCGTTACTCTTTTGTATCGGCTAGGCTTTGAATTACTATAAGAAAAAGGCGCACTGGCTATCAATCGGCAATTGCTTCTTGTCACCCACTACATTCAGACAGGTTGTTAGAACGTTTTCCATTCATCCAAAGGCTTTCCCAATGTTTTCTAAAAGTGGTTATACATAGAAAATAATTTCGTGTATGTATGGGCTAGCCCTTAACCAATTATATGTAGTTTTCTCTCCTTAGTACGACCTTCAGAAAGACGTTTTGTTTTTAACCCGTTATCCTGGGATATAAATGAAATGAAATTTTTAAAGCCGAAAGTTTAAAACCAAATTTCGGAATTTTGGGGGGATATTATGTCCTTATCTGCGTAGATCAAAGATCTAATTTCCGCTCTGTTCAGGCTAACTTGATCTACACTGTAAGTAACAAGTCAATGGGTCGCGCTTAACAGCCTAAGGATAAACATCGTTGGCGGAAAACGAGGAATTATGGAAAACAGCATTTTTTTCCATTTTCCCACCAAGTTTTATATGTAACGATGGACGAGTACCACTACTGGAACCATATTTAATCATTGGCAAGCCAAGACTTTCAATATGACTTGCAACACGCGAAAAGAGGCAGTCCGTGCAGACTAATCCCAGACAGCACTGTGCGACTATATTAGGTTATGTTCTTCAGTGGACTTGCCCAAAACAAAAACATACATAAAAACGGAAAGTGTCGTATCGGATCAGCAAAGTCCGCGCAGGCTGATCCGAAACGACACTTTACGCAAATGTCCGAATGCCCCTTTTCGCGTGCTGCAGGCCATATGGACACGACGGACATTTTGTGGTATGACTAAAGCATTTTAGACATAGTGCGTAACAAAAGCACACACCTATGCAACTTCATCTTCGCAAGCCAAGGCTGACGATTCACTACGCTAATTTACCCTTGGCGGATCGAGCTTGATTTTTACATTCACCTAATACGCTTTTTCATTTGATGCAGCCAGCTGTAGCTGCAACAAATGAAATCGCTCGTAGCATTTCATCTTTGATAAAAATAGAATAAGGTCGCTTCCTTTCGAATAGAAGGAAGACATGGAAACCCACGTGGATGTCTGCTTATCGCTTCATGTGTATTCGTAAGCGGTTTGTAAAACGATATTCATTTGCTTTTAGAAATATGATGTAAAGGGGGGTAATAGAGGGCGCATCGCAGGAATCTCGAAATCGGGCTCAATCAGCCAAGGTAAGATCCACGTCATGATCGTAACCTTGGCTCGCGAAGATGATGCAACAATGGAAGGCTCTCTCTTTTGAAAAAGTGTGATGAACAACTCCAATAATCCTTATCCTGAATAACTAACACGAAAACGTCAAGTCGATAATAATCAGATTTTGCTGTTTCAGAGGAATTGGTGGAAGACAGATATCTCCTCATTGGACAGTGTTGATCCGAGATCAGACTGCACGGTCTATGCATAACTCTTTGAACTTTAGCGGACAGTGCAGATCGAGATCAGACTGCAAAGAAGGTGCAGTCTGATCTTGGATCTACTCCGTCTGATAAAGAGATATTATACCCCAAACACAACTTTGAAATAGCGATATTTGGGTTTTTAACCCTTAACACTTTCCCAAACAATCCCTGGTTTTTACGGGCCTGGTGTAGCCTTTTGAAAACATTGTGGGAAAAGGAGAAAATGCTGGTAACCAGCATTTTCTCCTTTTCCCACAATGTTTTCTACCCTATCATAGACAGAAATCATCTTTTCAGCAAGAGTTGAATTGTCGTCTGCAAATGCTTTCAGTTTGGTCTAGTTCAAAAGTATGTCTTTTGGGAAAGGGTTTAAAGTGCTGAATTAATACTCGACACATTTTTAAACAGGAAATACACCTGAAAAGTTGCTGCATCAAGTTTTTTTTTTTTGTCAGAATATGTATCAAAATAGTGGACAGTGTAGATCCAAGATCAGACTGCACGTTCTGTGCAGTCTGATCTTGATCTACACTGTCCACAATAACAAGTTAAGTTGGTTCCAGCGCTTTAAGGGTTAATATCGAATTGAAATTTTAATTTTAGTTATGTAGCTGGATAAAAGTAAGACCCAAAACGGCAATAGATCAAACATAATCACCAAAACGAAGACATAACTTACTGCGGTCAGCCATTCTGCAGAAAGGTTTTCTCCTTTTCATATGAATATAACTCAATTACTATATAAGAAATTAATCCAGCTTTGTTAATTACATTTACGGGCGGACTATAAATACTCTCAAAAGATTTACCTTAATCATAAAACGTAATACAATCCTTTCTTCTTACTTTGTGTTTGTTGGCTGCCGGTTTTAGCTCTGCGATTTTATTGTCATAGTTTCCTTGGGGTCAAAGTAAGTGCCTGACATGAAAGAAAGTACTATGTGACTCTTAACCTTACGACAAAAACTGCAGACTCGTTGATCTTGAAAGAACTTAAGGCCTATCAAATAAAAGATGCTTTGAGTGTGCTTTGAGTTAGGTTTTATTTTTCTTTTAATTCTTTCAAGCAGATTGGAAAACCCCAATTGATGATATCTCATATTCTTTTTTTTTAAGAAAGGTATCTCTATATCGGACACCATATGTACATCCAAGATCAAATTGTATGTTCTGTGCAGTCTGATCTTGATCTGCACTTTCCGCAAAAAGTCAGCCTTAGTGTTAATGGAGAATCCAGATCGTCGGAAAATGAAATAGAAAATGTAGCAACCACCAGTTTATCCTTTTCCCACAAAGTTTCTTTGTTGGTTTTGAGTCATATAAAAGGGATCGTTGATTAAAGCCATTAAACATGTTGGACTAACGTTATTCTAGTTTTTACAGGCTTCTTTCAGAGTCACCTGAAACAGAATACAAACATTGTTGGGAAAAAAATGGAAAAGTGACAGCAGAATAATCTGTTCACGCCTTCAGGCAATAGAAATGTTACAAAACATACCTAGGCAAAGCATCCGTTCGTCTTTAAACATTTTACCAGACGAAAAAAATATATAGACTTGTTCAAATCGAAAGCATTTGCAGACGTCGTGTTTACTGTTTTCAAAATACTAACATTGCCTTTGGAATGTTAGAAAACGTTTTGGGAAAAGGAGAAAATGCTGGGAACCAGCATTTTCTCCTTTTCCCGCAACGTTTTCAAGACCATTTCTTCCAGGGTCGTTTAAACTCGGGATAGTGCAAGTGAAGGGTTTGGCCTTAATAAAAAAAAAAAAAAACATTTTCGAACACCATGGTAACCACTATTTTCTCTTGTTTCCTAAATTTTTTATTAGCTCACCTTAGCACAAAGTGCCAAAGGTGACCTATTGTTATCGCCCTATGTCCGTCGTCCGTCAACAATTTCTTTAAACATCTTCTTCCCCCAAACCACTGGGCCAATCTTGATGAAACTTAAGAGAGATGTTCCTTGGGTGAAGCTCTACCAAAATTGTTCAAAAAATTGAATTCCACATATAACACTGGTTGCCATGGCAACAAAAAGGCAAAAAAAACCCCAAAATCTTTGAAAATCTTTTACTCTAAAACTAGAAGGCGCAGAGCTTTGATATTTGGTATGTGGCATCTCCTAGTGGGCCTCTACCAACTTTGTTCAAATGATGCCCCTGGGGTCAAAATTGGCCCCATCTTGGGGGTCACAAATTTTAGCATAGGAACAAAGAAGGAAAACTTTATAAAAATTTTCTTCTCTGAAACTAGAAAGCGTAGAGCTTTGATATTTGGTATGTAGCATCTTCTAGTTGACCTCTTCCAAGTTTGTTCCTATGATGCTCCTGGGGTCAAAACTGGCCCTGCCCCTGGGGTCACAAGTTCAAACATAGGAACAAAGAACAAAATCTTAAAAATTCTTCTTCCCTGAAACTAGAAGGCATAGAGCTTTGATATTTGGCATGTAGCAATTCCTAGTGGACCTCTACCAAGTTTGTTCACATTATGCTATAGTCTCAATTGAGCTCCCCAGGGCCAATGGCCCTCTTGTTTTTTTTTTTTTTGTTATCTTTTCAAAGGAAACGCACCCCCGATTATGTGCTTGCAAATGATTTGATATCTGCCAACGCTTTCGAACCGGTCAGGTCTAAAAATTTGTCGTCTAATGAAAGGTTAGTTAAAAAGCTCATTTTTTAGCATTCTTTAATTGGTTGCTAAATATGGATGCAGTCCATTCTTACCAAAAACTATTTTCAGAATCGCAAAAAAAAAAAATGCATTCAAAACGCGATCAAAGTCGCGTAAAAAATGATAAGGGTTAAACCCATATCAAAATTGATTTCAGGTACTACCATTCTAATGAAAAACAGATATTTTCACAATATTATTATCCTAAAAACATTGCTGTGGTTAAAATGAGTATTATTGTAATGCTTTAACCGAGCCACTTTTTCCATTTTTTCCTCCTTGGAATTATCATTTATAAATCTAAAGCCACTTTATTCCCAATACAAAAGGAGATAATAATTACCTCCCTTCTCAGAAAACTAACAAAAATATCATCATATAATTTCAAGATAGACAACAAATTAATTCCTGGTCGGATAGAAATGTGCAAAAATATTATATCAGTATAAATCCATGTTTATCAACTAATAAGAAATTTTATCCCATGTTGCATTAGAAGCGTTAGGATGGTAATATCTTAACAGGTTGGTATATTGCAGCTATCAAGTATAGTATACGATTCGTTGGTCTAGACAAAGATTAGACTGCATCAATACGCAGGCACATCTTGATTTTTCAATCTAAAAGTGCACCAAATGTCGCGTGTATAGGATAAGAGTAAAATTCGTATCAATGAACGACTGGTTCAGTGGCATGTGTAATGCAGCCGTTCTCTGCGCATGTCATATTCTTCGAAGGTTCGACCTGTCTTATATGACGCCTCACTCTCCCCGATATCGTACAGATTGTAGTCTTGCGCGCTGAAAAGTAGCAATGGAGAAAATGGCTTTAATCAATACGTTTGAGGAAAAATCAGGCCTGTTTTGGCTCCAGATTTCTCTTAACAGCTGATCATAGCTGCATGAATCGCGCAGGTAGCGTTTTATCGAGTAAACGTTAATATTTGTTTGGAATTTAAAGTAACGGTTGTCGCGTAAAAATATATTCAGGTTCTGTACACAGGATGCCCAAATTAGAAAAATGTGTATTTGTAGAATGCCATCTAGCGGGAGAAAATGGTATTGCAGCTGTACACTAGTGTACCTGAGCTCCAGACAAGAGGTAGTGATGGTATTCTTAATCTGTCATTTCTCAGCCAAACCCTATGTTGTGGGTACTCATTAGAATCGTCTTGATGAGACGATTCTAATGAGTACCCTTAACATAGGGTTTGGCTGAGAATAATTAATATTCTTTATTTTTGAAATCAATATTGCTCTCTTATCTGGAGCTCTGAACTGTAGAATAGTCCGATACGATTTGTCCGTATATAACATTATAATCCGGGACACGAGGTGAATGGAATAAAGAAAATATATTTGTAGCAGTTTTTATCCAGTGCAACGACCTGTTTTATCGGCTTTTCTATAACCCTTTTGGAGTTTTGAACTAAAAAGAATTGTTTCAAAGAACGAGGAATCTTCAACGATACGTAGAAAATGGCAATTTACTTGCATAATACATGTATTTCTCTTTCCTTTTTTATATTATCTTATTCTGCCTGCCCATTCCCCTCCCCCTCCTCTCTCTCTCTCTCTCTCTCTCTCTCTCTCTCTGATCATTTACCGTATCATGCAACCACGAGCCACTATCCTATCTTTTACAACCCGTCTTGAAAGTAGTCAAACTTTGTACTGACATTGTCTGCTTATATTTGTTACTTAATGCTTTTTTTCTTGAGGCCATTTAGTACTATTAAAGATTATTTCATGTATGTTGCAAAAAGCCAAATGACTAAAGTATTGCTTTAGTCCTTCAAGACTGTAAGAGTTACTCATGTTGTTGTAGAGCTCCAGAGAGGAAACGATTTTTGCTTTCAAAATTGAAAATGTTAATTATTCTCCACTAAACCCTGTATTGAGAGAACTCATTAGAATTGTCTCTTGTGGGTTTCTTTCACGAACTTGCATTTATGAATGTTGTACAAACCGTTTATTGGATGTGATAAATACGCAACTTTTTGGCTATGCTTCTGTCTAACGATTATTTATTAATAGTTGGACCTACAGAAGTAGATACCGTTCACAAACTTGCGTATCTTTCCTCAGTACATCTATGCAAAATGATATTTTTTTCGATGACATATCAAGTAAAAATGGGATTATTATATTTTTATCTGCGTTGGACAAAGGCAAAGTTGGTTTAACGAGTTTAAGTCGAAAGAAAAATGACACCCTATATGACATAGGTGTTGAAATTAAACTACCAGAAATTTCAAGACAAAACTGGCTAAACTATCTCACTATATATTCTACAAAGAAAACTATTCATATGAAAAAGTGACAGTATACATCAGCAAAAAAGAAAGTATCAACCAGATCAGCCTGCACAGTTCGGACATGATGATTAATGATGATAGATGATATAGAGGATAATCAACTGGTTGTTTTTGATATGAAAAATATCTCACTCGGACGCGTCGTAAGGCGTTAAAAAAACTCGTGCTGCGTACTCGTTTTCTCAACGCCTAACAATGCATCCTCGTGAGATATTTTTCATATCAAAAACAACCAGTTGATTATTCTATTTATTATATACCTTATTAACATCATTATTTGTAATGTTGCGTTTGAAAGTCGAAAAAAATGCAGTCGAAAAAAAAAAGTAGTTCCCAAATTACGGCAGGAAGTGAAAGTGAAAGTTGATAACGTCACTAGTGATGATATCAAAATTTATTACACTGGGAAATTCCAGGATTTCACTTCTGGGTATATAATAAAGTTTTTTATTGACTTACACAAATACATGTATCTTGTCATATACATTATATATTATACTCGTATATATGATAACTATAAATAACTGACAGTAAATCAAGAATTGTTGCATGTATATTCATAAAAACATGGTAAAATCTACTCTGTATTTCAAGTGATTAATTTCCTGTGATCTTTTTTATATTAGTGTAACATTTCTGTAACTATATGTTTTCAAATCGACCTCAATAGATATGTTTTACTTGTCGTTTTTTGTACATTTTTTCTTTTAAATACAACTGTAGAGAATGAATATAGCTATCATGATTGACGCCTAAACTACTAACAGAAAAAAAGTTTAAAAAAAAAAAAGAAAATGATATAGATATGAAGATAAGATTGTTAATCCGTCTGTCGAAACTTTTGCAAGACGAATACTGAAAATAGATTATGTTTCTAAAGATAGCATACTTTGCGAATATCAAAGAGGAATTTTGAGTCTTAAAGTACACATACCTTTATTTAAAAAAAAATGTTTATTTTTTCAGGCGACCACTAGATTTTGCAAAATGTTTTTACTAAGCATTATTTCCTCTTGAATTTTATCTGACATTTTATTTCAATATAAAGTTTTCATGTGGCTTGAAAAAAACTATGTGCTGTTAAACACAGATATTTGCCTAGGACTCACTTATGAGCCATGCAATTCGCGCAGGCTGACCTGGGCCGAAGCTTTTCGCTATTGGCCTATTTCCTGCATATTAATTGACCAGTTTACCTCATGATTCAGCCAGTCGTCAGATAAAATGGATTTTTTTTTATCCATAATTATGCAAGAACTTGCTTCGTATCATGGATCACGGAGACGTATTAAGCCCCTTTTTACCAGAGCATGGCTCATATACATCGTAACATTATTAGTTGTACGGTCAGGTGAGAGGGGACTTGGAAACTTGTTCACGGTTGTGGTTAATCATATCGCGGGCAGACATGATTAACCACAACCGTGAACAAGTTTCCAAGTCCCTCGTCACCTGACCGTACAACAAATTTATTATACTGCAAAGTTACACCCTTTTAATGCGTATTAAGCGAAATATTTCTGTTTCATAGTCTCACGATTGGAGTATGCTGGCGAAAGAGAAATCTCCTATTGAGTGCCCCAATTCAGTGAAAACTGACGTCACTGAATACTGACGTCACAAAAACGTGCAGTTTGATGCATAAACGTACAGTCTTATAATCGATCGACGCCGCCATTTTGGATGTTGTGTTGCACGTTTAGCGATGTTTACGGGGCACTCAAAAGGGGAACTGGCTTTACGTGGTTCTTGCAAGGGAACATGATATATATGTTGCCGGCATCTTAACCAATCATATCACGAGAAATTTCTTTGCAGTATAATAAATTAACCTTCTCTATGGACTTAACCCTTTACCAGACGACGAATTTGTAGACTTGTCCAAATTGAAAGCGATTGTAGACGACAATTTCAATGTGGCTCAAATGGTTTTATTTTTCTTTCATAGGGTTGAAAACATTGTGGGAAATGGAGAAAATGCTGGTCACCAGCATTTTCTCCTTTTCCTACAATGTTTTAGAAAGGCTCCTTTCCCAGGGTCGTTAAAAAGCGGCATTGTGCGGTAAAGAGTTCATAAATCCTTGAATACAGGTTGCTTTCATAAAAGAAGTGGTCGCTTAGAGAGGTTTGACAATATGTGTAAAAAATGGAGGAACATTTTCTAGCACTTTTCAAGCTCTGAGCAGGTTTTCGCGGAGATCTATACATATTTAATCGGACACTGTATTACAACATATATATAATTCATACCCGACTTGGTTATAACAGATTTTCACGCCGTCTCTTTCAGTGTTTATTGACCCCTATATTGCCAGATTAGACACGCTTTGGGTCTTTTATTTTTCTAGTTGACCATATCAGCTTACAGAGTCTGTGGAAAATACGATCCAAAAAAATGGATAATGCATGGTAATGGAACTTTTTCTTTTTAATTTCTACATCAGGTTTTTATAGTTCTTCGTGTGAAAAGGTATAAAACTTTGTGTTTTGAAAAAGTTCATTTTAAGCATCGCGTGCAGTTTAGAAACTTTTTTAATAGAGCTTGAAGTTTGCACAAAAATTCCTTTATATCTGAAATAATTTAAAAAAAAAAAGCCTAAAACATTGATTTTCAGATGTTATAGCAGTATCAGATAAAAATGTTAAAACTATATTTCTACTCTTTTAATTTTATGTTAAAACTTGGAATTTGATTACTTATTATACCCCCGCAAACGAAGTTTGTTGGGGGTATACTGGAATCAGTCTGTCGGTCGGTCGGTCGGTCGGTCGGGCGGTCGGTCTGCCCGCAAAATCTTGTCTGGACAACCCCTCCAACAGTTTCCATCCAATTCGCTTGATACTTGGCAGAAGTGTTAATTAGGAGTTGTAGATGTGCAAGACACACATTTTGTGAAAATTCCATCAAGAATTACTGAGTTATTGCCCCCGATTTGACTTGACAATGCTTGTCCGGACAACTCCTTCTACAGTTTCTGTCTGATACACTTTAAACTTGGCAGAAGTGTTCATTAGGAGTTGTAGATGTGCAAGAGGCAACCTTTGTGAAAATTCTAAGAAGAATTAATGAGTTATTGCCCCTGATTCACATTTAAAATGCTTGTCCGGACATCTCCTCCTTCAATTTCAGTCCGATTCGCTTTATACTTGGCAGAAGTGTCCATTTGGAGTTGTAGATGTGCAAGATGCAAATTTTGTGAAAATTCTATGAAGAATTACTAAGTTTTTGCCCCTGATTTGACTTGAAAATGCTTGTCCGGACAACTTCCCCTACAGTTTCTGTCTGATTCACTTTAACATTGGAAGAAGTGCTCATTAGGAGTTGTAGATGTGCAAAATGCAACTTTCGTGAAAATTCTATTAAGAATTAATGAGTTATTGCCCCTGTGACATGAACTATAGGGGCGGGGGTATTTATCACCTTTAGTGATAGTTGTTCTAGTTTTCCCTGCTCTAAAATTATAACAATAAGGTAAGCTCATCTTATATTCTTTTGGAGTATGTTGTATTAACTCTTTCCCAAATGACGAACCTTTGGACTAGACCAAAATGAAAGTATTTGCAGACGACAATTAAACTCTTGCTGAAAAGAGAATCTATGTCTATGATAGGATAGAAAACATTGTGGGAAAAGGAGAAAATGCTGGTTACCAGCATTTTCTCCTTTTCCCACAATGTTTTCAAAAGGCTACTATTCCAGACCCGTTAAAACTAGGGATTGTTTGGGAAAGGGTTGACTGCAAAACGTGTAAACGGAAACCAAAGTGAACTTTAAATAGATGTAAAATGTATAGAAAAAACAGTACAGTGCTGATATTCAAGTAATAAAATTTTATAACATATCCGAATTAATTCTTTGACCAATCTTTAGACTGCTCTTAATACGTAGTTAAACGAGAAGTGTAGCGCGAGTCACAGTCAGCAAGACAAATTGCCACTTGTATAGACTCGATCTGTAACCATTTGTAGACTAAATGTTTACCGGGTGACAAATTGTAAGATATTCCCTAACTTAACTCTTTACCAAACGACAAAATTTTAAAATGGTCCAAATTAAAAGCACTTTGAAAACATTGGTAACCAGCATTTTCTCCTTTTCTCACAATATTTTCTCTCTCACAAAACAAATTCCAAATTTTCAGTCAATTTAATTTTGTCGTCTGCAAATGCTTTCGATTTGGACAAACCTAAAATGTTGTCGTTTTGTAATGATTTAAGGTCATAAAAAGTCTTGTGTATAAAGTGGATATGATTTCCATTCGTACCATTTTACATTATCCCCCGCTAGATGGCATTCTATAAATACTCATCTATCTTTTTTGGCCATCCTGGGTACAGAACCGAACCACTTTCCTACGCGACAGCCGATACTTTGAATTTCAAACTCAAATAAACGTTTACTTAATAAAACGCTACCTCGTGCAATTCGCTCAGCTATGATCAGCAGTTTAGAGAAATCTGAAGCTAAAGCAGGTCTCATTTCTCCTCAAATATATTAATAAAAGCTATTTTCTACATTGCTACTTTATAGAGCGTAATATTACAGTCTGCCAGGACAGTCGAATCTTCGAAGAATATGACATGCGCACACAACGTACTATTTTAAAGTATTATGTTTATTACTAGTCTGACGATCTGTACAGTGCATTAGTCGAAGTTCTCTAATAGAACAATTATATATGAAAACTAGGATAAAAGCATATTCGCAAGCTAAGGGTGACGATCCACAACGCTACTCTACCCTTGGCAGATGAAGCTTGATTTCGACATTCCCCCGATACGCATTTTCATTAGTTGCAGCTAGCTCTAACTGCATCAAATCAAATTGCTCATAGCATTTCATCTTTGATAAAAATAGAACAAGGTCGCTACCTTTCGGATAAAAATAGAAGGTAAACATGAATTCCTCCGTGGATGTGTGCAGGATCTGTAATTTATTAATGATTTATTACCGAAAAAAAAAACAGAGACGAACAATATTTACAGAAAGTTTCATTAAGACCCATCAGTTATCAGAGGTTTTAGGCTATATCCCAGCACCTGACTATGGAATGTCAAAGTATAATTTTGTGGTTATTGCTTCATGTTGAATTATTGTATTCGTAAGGGGATATATTCGGATACATCAGATTTTTCCCAAAGCAGGTAGATAAGAATGCTCTATAGCTTTTTTTTTTATTACATAACTCTCCATGTTTTCAATGTGATACAGCCATTACGAATTTTCTTGTCTCACACATGTGTAAGATAAGAAAATAGTGCTGTATTTGGTCAACACTCTGTAATTATACGCGCCATTTCTAAAACATTGCTGACCTAGGTTTCTGAAGGAAATCAGTGGTCAAAGATCTTGTCATGATAAAGTTGTTAATTAAATCACCGTTTGACTCAAACAAAAATCAATATTATGCAAATTTCTTCGAACTATTTTCGTTGGTAATGTACCCGTCAAAGTAGGTGCACAGGCTTCATGTAAATTTCACCACACAGTCATGATACATGTATGCCTCTGGTTCAACACATTTTGGACTATAATTCTTGTTAATCAGTCATGTGACAAAAAGAATCTGACACTCGTCGGTTTTTCAGGTAAAGATTTATTAAACTCGTCCACACAAAAAAAAATGTTATTAAGCTCGCCAAAGGCTCGCTTAATAACTTTTTTGTAGACTCGTCTAATAAATTTTTATCTCAAAATCCAACTCATGTCAGATCCTATATATCTGTAAAATATTTAATATTCAAAGAAGTTTACGATTAGGGACAATACATACAATGCATACTTCATTTTCAAGTACGTTATTCTATTGACACAAACTCTTAGGAATTAGGAATTAACTTCAAAATTACTAAAGTAAACTGTGTCCGTCCTTGGGGAAAGTATTGCAGTTTCAGATTGGCCAGAAAAAAATAGGATATAGCCAACCACAAATTGTGTTACTTCGTAAATTATAAATTTTGGATAATTAGAGTTTGACATACAATTTCAGCTGGCCGATTTGCCCTTGCGATTCAGCAATTTTTATGTCGTTATTATATGACCTTGATTTTAACATATGGCTTGCATCATGCGAAAAGGGGCTTGCGTACAATTGCGTAAAGTGTCGTCTCGGATTAGCCTGCGCAGTCCGCGCAGGCTAATCCGAGACAGCACTTTACGATTACATTAGATTTTGTCCAGCTGCAGTCATAGGGAAAACAGAAAACTACATAAAAAGAGACAGCCTCGTTTTAGATTAGCGTGGGCGAATTGCGCAGGCTGATCCGAACGTGACATTAGGCTAATGTCCGAATGTCCATTTTGGCGTGTTGCAGGCCAAATTTAGTATGACCTTGATGTAAATATGTGACGGTCGGTTTGATCCGAGCTTTTTCTAAGGCGGTTTTGAATACATACCTGAGAAGTAGTTATGGAATTTTGTGACCGTATTAGTTTTAAAAGGCACTAAATTTTAATGAATCACCTCTCTCTCTCTCTCTCTCTCTCTCTCTCTCTCTCTCTCTCTCTCTCTCTCTCTCATTTGCCATTTTCAGCCTCTTCTTATGCAAAGATTTTCAGACTTTTACGGAAATAAAAATCGGCACACAGCAATTTCAAAGTTCGTACGAATGATACTGAAATTTCAGATAGGGTAGAAAACAATATTTTTAACGACCTTGAGAAAGAGGAATTTTAAAACATACTGTGAACAGTATAAATTGTTGTTTTCTGATAAGGTCTGATATGTTTTCAAATTCCTCTTTCTCAGGTTCGTAAAAACTATTGATTGTGTGGTAAAAAATAAAGTCTTTACCAAACGACAAAATTTTAGACTTGTCCAAATCGAAAGGATTTGCAGACGACAAAACAAACATGACTCAAAATTAAAATTGACTTGAGAGGAGAAGAAAACATTGTGGAAAATCGAAAGCATTTGCAGACGACAAAATGAACATGACTTAAAATTAAACTTGACTTGAGAGGAGAAAAAACATTGTGGAAAAAGGAAAAATGCTGGTTACCAGCATTTTCTCCTTTTCCCACAATGATTTTAGAAGGCTTCTAGCTCTAGGTCGTAAAAAGCAGGGATTGTTTGGTAAGCGATTAACTTTTGGAACAAAATGAGACATTGGTTGCATTGGCGCAAGGAGTTCTATATGTAATTTCATATACTATATCTTATTGGAGGATCACTTCACGATTCCATGAGAAATATTTTGCATATGCTGGGAACAAATGAATGAATGAATGAATTTGCGTTTATTCATCGTCGCCACCGGTTGCCCATGTGGGTAACACCCCTTGGAGGCTGTCAGTATTGTTACAGGGAATAGTGCAGATACAGGACGAAACCATTCTTAAGTTACGCCTGGTTTTTTTACGTGCTCGGTGTATAGCAACGTCACACGGGACCTCAGTTTAAGGTAGTGGACCCGTAACAGGAAGCAGCTATTTCCACTAAAATGTACTTCCTAGAATTATCATTGACAAATCTAAAACCACTATATTCTCAATACAAACGGGTGTAATAATTACCTCCCTTTTCTGGAAACTATCGAAATTATCAACAAATAATTTCAAGATAGACATCAAAGGAATTTCCGGTAGGTTGAAAATGTGCAAAACTGTTATATCTGTATAAATCTGTCATTATCAACTGTCAAGAAATTTTATGCCATGCTGCACTAGAAGTATTACGGGTCCACTACCTTAACGTCTCATCCGAAAGACTTTTGGTGATTTTAGATTGCCAGCCGTAGTGATCAAAGCCACATCCTCAAGTGACTCGAAACATCACGCTCACGAGTCCTACGCTCTACCTATTGAGCTACGGAGATTTGGGGGGGGGGGGGACAAATGTCATAGGGACAGGCAATCTATACGACAGATTTATCAAATATAAATAACGTAAATTCCACGTTCTACCTTACCTTTAGTTGAGTGTGTAGCTCAATGATTGAGGTACTGAAATGATAACCCGGACGTCTTTGGTTCGAACTTTACGTAGTAGACCCTAATTGAAAGCAGCTTTTTCCACAATAATATTATCCTACAAAATTTGCTATTATTAAAAATGAGTGTTATTGTACTGATTTAACAAATCAAATTTTCGCTTTTTGTCTTTTCTAGAATTATCATTTATAAATCTAAAACCACTATATTTTCATTACAAAGAGAGATAGTAATTACCTCCTTTTCCTGGAAACTAACAAAAGTATCTACAAATAATTTCAAGATGGGCATGAAGAAATTTCTGGTCGGCTAAAAATGTGCAAAAGTATTATACCTGTATAAATCCGTATTTATCAACTATCAAGAAAACTTTATACAATACAGCACTAAAGGTATTAGGGGTCCACTACCTTAAATTCGTGCACTCTGTTTTCCATGTAAGTGTTCTCCGGCAAGCCACTTTCTTGCACTGGTAATTCCTAAAAATCACAATAACCGAACTATCGCTGTGATACTACTGAAGTATTTTATTGTTGAAAACTGTATAAACGCCAATGATATGAAGAAATATTGATGTGCAACATGTTAGGGTAAATAAGACAGTCAACACTCTAGGTAAACTTCAATTCTTTCCATGTTATTGACGACAGTTGAAGCTTTTTGTGGACAGTGCAGATCAGAGATCAGACTGCACAGAATGTGCAGTCTGATCTCTAATCTGCACTGTCCAGTGATATATTCTTGCTTTTGACGGAAATGTCTCTTGCTCTTGCAGTGTGGGTGTATTTTTAAGCCTTGGAGAAAATGTAATTTATTTATTCAAAAATTAACCCTATACTCCATAGATACTCATTTCTACGCATTGCTTTTAATGGCCTTTGGAAAACATTGTGGCAAAAGGTGAAATTGCTCGTGACGAACAATTTCACCTTTTGTCACAATGTTTTCTGTGCTATCAAAAGGTGTCATATACATATAAGAATCGGCTTCATTCTTGCTGTTATTTAGGGTCAATTACAGATAGCATGGAAATGCCTTATGGGGTAAAGGGTTAAAGAGTTTAGTAAAAGATATTCTCAGTAGTCATTCAGTGGTAAAAATGCCTAAGTTTTTTTTTCCCCCAAATATGTCAAAGGTGGTGCTTCGAAAATTGACCAAAATAAAATCACTGTAAATTTAAGATCAGACTTCGGGCTCTACTCTGTCTGATTTTGTTCTATACTATCGTGGAAGAAAAAAGGAAAAACAATAAAAAAAAAAAAGCTATAAGTATCTACTCAGCCTTCAATCTGCACATGGCGGAAACGTTTCACTTTATTTCTTACTCCGTGGACAAGAGAATAGTTCTCAATTTATGAATAGTCTGATCTTGATCTACACTCTCTGTCAGAATATACGTTCAGTCGTCCGTATCATACTACAGATTAGATCGAAACGACCCTTTGATGTTATATTATAACAAAAACCCAAGCTTGTAGAAGATGTCTTTCCAGCTGTGAGTTGTAAGACCGTACAAAAAGTAATTCTATGTTTTTCATTTATCATTTCAGAAGGGAGAAAAACCTCGGGTGTAAACAGGCGATTCGTGTAACGAAAGAAGCATCATTCTGCAATACTGACGACTGGAAAACCCATCAAGTACGGAGCGGAAAGCATTCTCTTGGCAGGAAAAAAGTAAAACTTGGGGAGCTTTTGGAAATACCTCTGTCTTGGCAGAACTAATAGTGAGAGGGCTAAATATATACACGGACTGGTGTTGCGTTTTGATTCGTGCTTGGATTAGTCTGGTATACTTTGGTGAAGATTGTTGCACGCGGTAGATAAGGGTTATATCAGCTGCAAGTTTATTTAAATCTATATTAGTGAATATAAGTTCACTGTTGGGACTTCAAGAGCAGCTTTCCACCACTGGACGTGTAGAAATGGACTTTATACGCGTTCATCTTGACAATACCCATGGTGAATAATTAGAGCAGCTATGTTTTTTATATAAGTTGCCTTAAGCCCGTGCCGTTCTAATGCTGTATTTCTTTCAGTTTGAAGTTGCACTGCAAATATAAAGTTAAAGAATTGGAACGTGTATAAAATCATTTGATCTATATTCTATTAGCAATTCTTGTAAACACAATATATATTAATGGATATACACATCAATCCAAACTTTATAGATACGATAAGCCAAGAGTCAGGAGGTTCATAACGAAGTATTTGATCAGACTTTTCCTAATTTATTCAGTATTTTGAGGACTTTGGAAAGTAATCGTTCCCAGCCATATGGATGTGTACTGGTACATTTTGGAAGGAGGCTTAATATTTTTTTCCGAAAGTTCTCAATGACATACAATAAACCGACGGTGAGAGCTTTTCACACACAGTTAATTAGTTCAAGTAATCCACGGCAAATGGTGCAGATTTAGACTACATATATCGACGTGAGTTTTAGAACCATAATTGCCTGAGTAAATAGACATTATATAATTCTGGTGAACCATTGGTAATTACTGTACATATTTACTATTCTTAAAGTCTTCCAGTTCACTTACCAAGATGACTACCTGATTAAAGATTTGTTTTGTGAACGCCGAGATCTTAAATGCCTTCAAAAGAAAGTTTGCCAAAGTAAATGGTAGTATACATTCCTTTAAGACAGTTTTAGATTTACCGGCTTACAGCGAAATACAGTCAACCGTAGAGAGGATTAGTTTACCAATACGACAATAGACGGCACTGATTATTATATGCATATGGCATTCTAAAGACGTCGAGCAACGGCCAACCAACGGTCACACCGCAGAATTGTTATGTTAGGAAGGAATTTTATTTTGGACTTTGTGTGACCCATAGCAAGTTTTGTTGTAGGGCGATTTCGTACTAAAGTACTGAGATTTCATTCTATATACACAGAGAAATTATTCTCCGACATAATAAACAGCACTGGAAATTGTTTTCTATTGGAAATATATTTATTGAAATGATAAAAAGACAGATATAAGATTTTACAGACCAGGCAACATAATCAGGTAACACTGTGTGATACAAATGTTCTATTGGTTTTGTATCATAATTCAACGGAGATTGGCCATATTTGAAGTAAACAAAACGAGAAATTATCGAAAGGATTATTATATAAAAGTGTGTCCTAAAACTCAGTCGATACTAAGGTGTTATGTGGTGGTTTCAGGATAACTGTTCTAGAGGAAATATCTAAGTAAAGGGTGAACAACTGGTATGCAGTAGCCTTTTAAATAATATTATAATAAATAATATCTTTAATGAGAAAAGTCAACATAAACTCAAAGGACTGAGTTAACCTTTGGACACAAAGTTTCACACAAGTTATTTATTTTCTTCCCATTACACATTTTGAATCACCAAATATAGACGTATTCTTCTCAAAACTGACATCACTTTAGACCCCTATGGTGTGAAATATAGAAAAGGATATTAACTGACAAAAGGAGAGTTTAAATTTTAACTCCGTTTAGTTTGGGATATATACTTGTAGAGTGATCAAGCGAAAAAAAGTGGGGATTAACCGTGATAAAACTCACAAACAGTGTGGCTTTTACTTAAATAGGAGCTTGCTATACCTTCGATAGTGTTCATATAGATGCTATTGGTAAAAATCAATAGTTAATCCAGTTCAATACATCAACAGAGAGGACTTTATGATGTGGATGCAGTGGTTGGTTTTAAAAGGAGTGTAAAAGGGGAATTTTTTAAAGCTGCTTGTGTGTTCATCTTCCTGTAATAAACTCGGGAGTATACTGTGCACAGATTTCAATAAACTGATGGATTTCTTGAATGTTATTGAATATCTTCCCAGGCTCACAATTTATACTGTAGCTATGTATATCAAGCCGTGATTTTCTTTAAATCGAAACAGATATATGATTTGGTGGTAATATCTTTTGCCATCGCTTTGTTTCAAGTTTCCTGATAAAGACATGGCAGATGATACGGAACTCGTTCTTTCAAATGTGACCGGTGGAAATGCCTATAATTTTACATTTACGGGTGATGCTAGCTTTACGTTATATAACACCACACCGTTTGCCGACCTGAATAGCAGTGACACCACTACAACTTTACAGGAATATCCAGCGTCTGGCTACACGATATGGCAACAGGTGTTAATACTAACATTAATGACGATATTGATGATTGGCACCATCATTGGCAACAGCTTGGTGTGCATTGCTGTTGGAATTGTTAAACGCTTGCAGAGCCCTTCTAACTTACTCATTGTGTCTTTAGCATTGTCGGATTTGTTAGTTGCCGTTTTTGTAATGCCGTTATCTGCAGTACACGTGATTCTCGGATACTGGCCGTTCAGCGATATTATTTGTGATTTGTGGACATCTTCAGATGTTATCATGTGCACGGCTTCCATTCTCAACCTTTGCATGATTAGCGTCGATCGTTATTTTGTCATTACCCGTCCTTTCCAATATGCTATGAAGCGGACTCCAAAACGTATGTTTCTCATGATCGGAGCCGTTTGGACGCTCGCTATTGTGATATCAGTTCCTCCGCTCTTCATTGGTACAGGTGTTATGGAACGTAAGAAAGGCGAGTGTATTATAAACCAATCGAAAGCCTATCAAATCTATGCAACCTTAGGTGCATTCTACGTCCCATTAATTGTTATGATATTCATCTATTTCAGAATTTGGAAAATTTCAAATAACATCATGAAAAAAGAGAGTAAATCTAAGTTGGGTAGCATAGATCGCGGGAATGAAACCATAACTCTTTCAAGGGGAAGTGGGGCTAGTGAACATTTACCAAACGGTAACTTTAGGAATGGCTTTACGGACTCTGATGATCCTCGCTCCGAAATGTTACAAAAACCGCGGAACTCTCGCTATAACATCAAGTCTTTTATATTCAGAAGTACGAGAAGGGGAGCTCGTGGAAGTGGGGGCAGTGGTGGAAGCCATTCTGCTTCTAACAAGGAACGCAAGGCCATAAAGACTCTTGGAATTATTATGGGTGGATTTACGCTGTGTTGGCTTCCATTTTTCATTGTTGCAGTGTCCGCGCCATTTTTGCAAGAAAACACATTTCCTCTAGAACTATCAATTTGCTTCACCTGGCTGGGTTACTTTAATTCTTTCATGAATCCGCTGATTTATGCTCGCTTTAATCGCGAGTTCAGAAGTCCATTTAAAGAAATTCTGTGCTTTCGGTGTAAAAATATAAACAATCGATTACGTAGCGAAAGCTATGTAGAACAGTACGGTCCCGACCACATATATCGGGACCGTGATAGGGACACATTGCGACCGCCAGCAGACACTATTGTCCGATACCACAGTCAGGATCAAACCCAGGTCCATATCGGTAACGGCAACACCCGATCTATCGGGGAAAGTAACCTGTGATGTGATTCAGCATAAATGTGTTCTTATTTCATAGTGGTCCTCTGTTAAACAGCCGGAACATTAGCTAGGGTAAAGGCATGCATGCGGAAGGATACTGAGTAAAGAAAACGTGTAGTAAAACGTGCGGGTGTAAAGCAACTTGCCGTGTTGTCTGCGATTGTATTCGGAAGAAAGTAGCGCCGGGGTACGGATTGAATTATATATGTGCTCAAGCACAAGTTGTTAAGCAATAATTGTGTTTTGACATTTTAATTCCGTCCTCAATAAACACATTTAGGGCGTGTACTGGCTGGGAATATTATGAATCGCATAATTACCTCCCTTTCAGAAATACGAATGAGGTTGGTGCTTTAGTCCCCTTTTGCCAGTGCATGGCTCAGTTCTATTGAAAACTCGGGTGTCTCTCTCTCTGTTTATCTGCATTATTAGTCCAAGCTTGGTATATATATAATCCAAGTTTGTTCAATAAATGTTCCTATTGTGACTTGCTAGCCGTACAGTTCAAGAGAGTATTTTTTTTTCTGGCAATGGCGACTTGCATGGGTTTGCCGGATAGATCTAAGTAGATCTAAGATCGGGGCTCGTATTCACCGACTATTCTTCAGAAAGTTCTTTGTGTCATTTTGCTGAATTTTCTGCATTTGTATGTAACACAACTTCTGATAGGCTAAACCATTCGGTTTAGCCAACCAGAAGTTGTGTTACTTACAAATGTAGAAAAGTTAGAGAAGAAGACTAAGAATATTCTCAAGAATGGTTGGTGAATACGGCCCCAGATCGTGCATTCTCATCTAAGCGACCGCAACTGATAACCTTACTTGTCTTCAATCCAGTGAAAATCTACATTCAGCCTTTAAGATGAGTCTAATATTTGCTATGTGTATACCTTTAGGAGCACAAGCATTAAATACCAGTACCGGTAACAGATTTCAAGTTATTAATAACGGGAAAAAAAGAATAACAAAAAGCATTCTGATTTTAGTGCTGTATTTATGTCATGACATCTCACAAAGTAGCAGACATTTTGGATAGAAAATCATATTGCACTTTCTGTGTCTGATCTTGATCTATGCTGTCAGCAAAAGTTGTTGAGCGGCGTTGACACTTTGAATGTAAATACACGTGTATTGATAAGACTATTAGAAGACCGAGAATTTAAAGCCCAATGCACTCTTTCAGGAAAGAAAAAGTGCTAAAGAAATGTCTGTAGGCTGTTATATATGTAGACAGTAGATGCAAAGAAAGCCTAAAACATTGTTTACTTAACTAAAGCTTTGAGTAACAGTAATTACGGGAAAAAATTCACTCATGCATATTTCGAGGCAAGACACGAAATATGGTAATGAGGTGTGAGGTAATTTGCATACTGCAGGGATGTCTTTAATCAAAAGAAGTTGCAAGCAGAACTTAAATTTAGCCTGAAGTATTTCTGTCGCTCGGTTCGATTGGTTACACTGATCCATGCTGCTTGTAACACCACTTTTGATCCTTTGTTTACTTCCTACTATGCGCGCTCATCTCGTGCATCCTTTTCTATTTTTGACAGGACAAAAAAATTTTTACGACTGAGTCGCCGTAAACAAAACAAATATTTCATTTTGCTTTCACAGATTTCTTGGATTTCCGCTCTTTTCTTTGTGTTAATTTTTTACGCCTTTTTGACGATTTTTATTCTGAAGAAAGTGAGGGAAAGTGAGGAGGGCCCGGGGCTTTGAGGACATATAATTCGGTTCGAGAACAAAATAAATCTAGCCAGTGCACGTTGTCGTTGTACTATGCATCATCTAGCCATTTAAACTTTTACATACGTTTTTATCGAGGACGGAGTTAATGTGTAGTTGACATTAATACTTACTAATATGTACTGTAAAACCTTGATAATACGAACTCGCGATAATTCGAATATGTTGGTTAATTGGTAGTATTTGCTGGGAGAACACGCATTTGGAAATAGAGAATTGGAATTTTAGACTTGACATAAAACATATTTTTTTTCTTTGCCAAAATATAGTGAAATGTGTGTGAAGAAAGTACCTAAAGTATTTTAGAATATAAAAATGGCGTTGGAAAACACTGTTGCAAAAGGAGAAAATGCTGGTTACCAGCATTTTCTCCTTTTCCAACAATGTTTTCCACCCTTCCAATTAATGTTTTCGATTTGCATCTAATTTGTCGTCTGCAAATTCTCATAACATGTAGAGGTCTTAAATTTTGTAGTTTGGGAAAGAGGTGAAGAAGGTGACAGACAGGCTTTACTTTAATCATTGGCTTTAAACAGGCGAAAAGGGGCATTCGGACAATTTCGAAAAGTGTCGTCCCGGACCAGCGAGCACAGTCCGGGCTGTCTAATCTGCGAAGGCATTTTACGACTTTGTTATATTTAGTTCAATAATAGACTTTTGCCAAACAAAATATTACAAAAGAACGGAAAGTGTTGTTTCGAATTTCTCTGCGTGGACTGCGCAAACTGATCCGAGACTACATTTTACGCAAATGTCCGAATGTTCCTTTTCGCGTTTTCATGCCAACTCATTCAAGTTCGATGAGATAGGAATTAACAGATGCGTGCATTTAACATGCATCATGCAAATGTTTACTAGAAACAGTACACCAGCAGATCTACTGTTTCTATATTCTCTATAGACGAAACCAAATGTGGTATTCTCAGCAGGTACTTAGGAAATGATCTAGATGGAACATATTCGAATTATAGCTTGTTATTATTACGGAGTTTTCTACTGCATTATAAAGGTTTCTGCAAGCTTAACTCTTTACCACACAATCCCGACTTTAAACGACTCTGAGATCATCATCGCGAGCCAAGGTTACGATCACTACGTGGATCTTACCTTGGCTGATTGAGCCCGATTTCGAGATTCCTGCGATGCGCCCTCTATTGGATGCTGGTTATTACCCCCTTTACATCATATTTCTCAAAACGAATGAAATATCGTTTTACAAACCGCTTACGAATATACATGAAGCGATAAGCAGACATCCACGTGGGTTTCCATGTTTACCTTCTATCCAAAAGGTAGCGACCTTATTCTGTTTTTATCAAAGATGAAATGCTACGAGCGATTTCATTCGTTCCAATTAGAACTGGCAGCATCCAATGAAAAAGCGTATCGGAGGAATGTAGAAATCAAGCTCGATCTGCCAAGTGTACGAGTAGCGCAGTGGACCGTCAGCCTTGGCTTGCGAAGCTGCCCTGAGATAGAAGCCTTTTAAAAACATTGTGGGAAAAGGAGAAAATGCTGGTAACCAGCATTTTCTCCTTTTTTACCACAATGTTTTCTACCCAGCTGGAAACAAATTTCAATTTTTGAGTTACGTTTATTTTTGTCGTCTGCAATTACTTTCAGTTCAGACCAGTCCAAAATTTTGTCGTTTGGTGAAGAGTTAAACATCTCAGCCATGCTCTGGCGAAAAGGGGGCTTAATGCGTCTCCGTGGTCCGAGCAAGTTATCACATAATTTTGGATCCATAAAGATCCATTTTGTTTGACAATGGACTCAATCATTAGGTAAACTGCCTGACATACAGAAAATTGGGCAATAGCGAAAAGACATGGTTTACTGAAAAATAATGGGAAAATTATTAAAGATCTATGCATGATTTGCAAAGGCAATATTTTCTATTTTTAGTTCCTCTGTAGAAAATGTAACAGGCTCTTTTTTTCCTCTTTTATATATAAATATATATATATATATGAACCATTACTCTGTAAGAAAGGGGCTTCAGTAAATGCATCTGCGAAAAGTATCGACCAAGGTTAGCCTACGCAGTCCGCGCAGGCTGACCTAAGTCGATACTTTTCGCTAAGTACTAGCCATTTTTTTCTGCGTCCAAGTACCACACTGCTTCATGATTCCATTGGTTGTTATACAACATTTTATGGATTCATGATTATATGATGGCTTGTTAGGTATCGTAGATCACAGAGATGCATTAAACTACCTACTGACCAGAGCATGACCCCAGAATGACCTCTATAATTGGCTTGCAACACGTGAAAAGGGACATTCGAACAATTGCGTAAGGTGTCGTCTCGGATCAGCCTGTGCAGTCCGCGCAGGCTAATCCAAGACGGCACTTTCTGTTTATATGTTTTTTTCTGTTTTGCAGAAGTCTACTGAAGGACAAAATCGAATGAAGACGTGAAGTGCCGTCTCGGATTAGCCTGCGCGGACTGCACAGGCTGATCCGAGACGACACTTTACGCAAATGTCCGAATGTCCCTTTTCGCCTGTTGCAAGCCATATGTTAACCAAGTTCTAGCTCTAAGAGAAAGAAACATTTGGGGCAAATAAAACTTACTGTCTTCATTTCTATCGAGGATTTTGACAATCCTTCTGTTTCCACATGTTTTACTAAGAACCATTACCAATTTAATCAAATGATGAAGTAATCTTTGAGGCATTGTTCCCTTTTCAGTCATTTAATTCTACCCTATCAAAGAGAAGCCCCCGTCACATGACCCCATATATAAAATGTCGTCTGCACATGCTTTTAAGGTAGTATTCTCCTAATGGTAAATAGATATTTCCATTATAATATTATCCTACAAAATTTGCGATGTTTAAAAATGAGTATTATTGCGCTTATTTAACCGCGACACTTTTCCTATTTTTCCCATTGTTAGAATAATCATTTGCATATCTAAACCCACTATATTTTCATTACAAAGGGAGATAATATTTACCCCCCCCCCCCTTTTCAATAAACTAATAAGATTATCAACAAATATTTTCAAGATAGACTTTAAAGGCATATATGGTCGATTAACCCTTTCCCAAACATTCCCTTGTTTTTACGGGTCAGGAATGGAAGCCTTTTGAAAACATTGTGGGAAAAGGAGAAAATGCTGGCAACCAGCATTTTCTCCTTTTCCCACAATGTTTTCTCCCCTGCCATATAGAAAGATAATCTTTTTAGCAACTGTTAATTTGTCATTTGCAAAATGCTTTCAATTTGGTCCGGTCCAAAATTTGCTGTTTGGGAAAGGTTCAATACTGTGCAAAAGTAATGTTACTATATCAATATAAATCTTTTTTTTATCAACTAATAACAAATTTTATTCCATTTCAGACCACTACCTTTAAGTGTAAAATTAAATATTGCAAAGGATTTGCTCTTTTGCACATATTTTACGACATATTTCCCTCCAAATCAAATTGAAAGCATTTGCAGACAGTAAATCAAATGTGACCTAAGCGATGGGATTTGTCAATGATGGGTTAGAAAACCATTACGAGAAAAGGCATTATTCTTTCTTTGTTTTTTAGGCACAAGATAGATAAAGGGGTTTTACACAGTAATTCTTATGACAAAAAAAATCCTTTATAATCCGCTCTTTTTGGTCGTATATGTTGCAACATGTTACTGATAATTGATCTGAAACACGCGAAAATGGGCATCCGGAAATGTTTATAAAGTGTCGTCTCAGATTATCCTGCGCAGTCCGCGTAGGCTAATCCGAGTCGGCACTTTGCATCTACATTAGATTTTGTTCTTCAGTAGACTTGCGCAAAAGAGAAAATTACGTAAGAACGGAAAGTGTCGGTTTGGATTAGCCTGCGCGGACTGCACAGGATGATCCGACGCGACGCTTTGCGCAAATGTTCGAATGCCCTTTTCGCGTGTTGCACGGCAATTATCATGGAACTGCATTATGCAAGGGAAAATTTATGTTTAATTAGCTTATTCACACCAGTTAACCCCCCTTGCCCCTGAAGGACGTGTAGTGTTATTGTAGACGTGTGCGAGCTTGTAATATGCAATACGGCGAAAATCACACAATAAAAATAACCTTTATAGAGCAGTTTTTAAGACTTATTAAATTAACTCATAACCACACACTCCTTACTTTTGACGTCCATGAGAACGAAACATTTTAGAAAACATAGTGGGAAAAGGAGAAATTAGGATACAATTTATCCTTTTCTTGTTATCAAAAGCAAGCACCTGCATTGTCTTTGGAGTCAAAAAATGGTATTTACATATTGAGGATCCTATTACGAAAATTGTCTAGTAAGCAAATATCGAACACTTTAGATACCCGGCTTTCTGCCCATATTGGAATCAATAAAACATTTATATAACCGTTTGTAGACAACTTTTACAAATTGCACCTTTAATCCATTACCACACAATCCCTACTTTTGACGCTCCTGGAAAGGAAACCTTTTTAAAACATTGTGGGAAAAGGAGAAAATGCTGGTAACCAGCATTTTCTCCTTTTCCCACAAAGTTTTCTACCCTTCACAAAACATTTTTTTTTTTAATTTTAGTCACTTTTATTTTGTCGCCTGCAAATGCTTTTGATTTGGACAAGTCTAAAATAATGTCTTCTGGTAATGAGTTTAAAAAAAAGATTGAGACATTCTCGTGAAAGAATTAAATTTAATGAATAATAATTTTCTGTTTGAGGCTTCAAAAATATATGGTATAACGACACTTTAAATTCCTTAGGGAATTATTAAAATACTATGAAAAGATAAACACTCTTATGTTCAGTATTTCGTCTATTGCTTTTTTTTTTCAATAGAAAGAAACACGGTATCGACTAGAACATTTTTTTCCTTGTATCATTTCAGCCATTTTGTTTTTCCATTTATCACTGCAGCCATATTGTTTTACTGTTTCTTTCTCTTGAAAAAAAGGGCAATAGCCGAAATATTGAACGTTCGAGTGTTATTTTTATAGTGTTCAAAAGTATAATTTGCTTCTATCTTAATTCCATGTAGTTCTACCAAACCTTTTTGTAAAATTGAATCGTTTGATGCCTCTTTATTTGCAGATATTACATATTCTTTAAAACGACAAAATACAGAATGCAATTAAAAAGCAATAAAATGTGCAAACTCATAAGTAGTGGAATGTACATCTATTTTAGTTATTATTTTGGTTATTAATGGAGGCTAGATCGGGAAGTCCTTCTCCAGTTCTCTTGGTACTTTCATTACTCGTTACACTGTCAAAGTGCCGTAAAAAATCATCCGCTGATAAAGGAATGTTCGATATTTGATTATGATTATACTTACGGATAGTTTTCCAAAATTTGCTACTGCTTTTTTTACTTAAATCTGAAAGCCGCAACCCTTCTTTTATAAGATATTTTCTTTTTTCCTTGCGCTTAACGTACGCGAAGAGATTTCGTGATTTCAAAAAGCTTATTTTATTCTCACTCGATGGATTCTTTTTAAATAAATTTTTACTTTTTATAAACTCAATTTTAGCCATTTTACAGTTTTCATTAGTAATGAGTTCTGTTATGTTCTGTTCTATGTAATTAACTATGGCGAGAAGGCATGTATAGAACTCCCTGTGAAACGACACAGAACTGTTATACAATATTTTGCAAAACAGTACAATTTAATACATTCTATTTCCTTTAATGTACACATACTCAGTGAGAAAAGAAAAAGCTTATTTTGTTTCTTGTGATCTTCCAAACGACGGTAAAAAAGATATGCAAAATATAGAGTTTGTTTCATCAGCTTGTGGTTTATATGGAGAAATATTTGCCGAAAAAGGGAAAGGTGTGCGAAAATAACGAGTGCTGTAAGGCACGAGTTATTTTCGCGGACCTTTCCCTTTTGAGGCAAATATTTCCCCATATCAACCACAAGCTGATGAAATGAATTATATATTATATTTCATCTGATTATTTTGTCAACGAATGCCACGTTTAAAGTCATCGATCTCAAGTCAATAAACCAGAATTTCGGTAGGAAAAAAATATTCACTATGACGCGGAATAATTCCCACCCCCCTCCCCAGCTTAAATGACGTCATTTCTTTACCCGTAACATTTCTAAAAATAGACACATGAAATTTAATATGGAAAATTATTGTCGCACTTTTTTGTCTTATCATACCTAACCAGTTTTGCTACTTGCTCCGCAATAAAAGCACTATGATTATTTCATAATTGTTGTAACGTCAAGTATATGTTTATTGCAACCATCCAGTAACAGTTTACCACATTAACCCTTTCCCAAACATTCCCTGGTTTTTACGGGTATGGAACAGTAGCCTTTTGAAAACATTGTGGGAAAAGGAGAAAATGCTGGTAACCAGCATCTCCTTTTACCACAATGTTTTCTACCCTATCATAGACAGAAATCATCTTTTCAGTAATAGTTGAATTGTCGTCTGGAAATGCTTCCAATTTGTTCTAGTCCAAAAGTTTGTCGTTTGGGAATAGGTTAACCCTTATCCTGCTCTATAAAAAAAATTAATTTTTCAATTTGATATCAATAACTGAAATATTGCTGCTTCAAAGTTATGTTTCGGGGAATAACATTTCCTTATCGGACAGTGTAGATCAAAGATCAGACTGCATGTTCTGTGCAGTCTGATCTTGATCTACATTGTCCGCAGAAGCTCAGTGAATCGCTTTTAACAGCCTAAGGGTTAAGAATTTTCAGACTTGTCGAAATTGCAATTATTTGCAGACTACAGATTATTATTTTGAAACTGAAACAGAAGCTGATTATATTTGGCTCAAACAATGAAACTTGCCTTTGTAAATGAAGGAAACTTTATGAAAAAAAAAACTGTTTTATTGCGTTGGCTCCTTCTCCTCCCAAAGAAAATTCAGAAGTACTCTTTTTTTTAGGTTTGATAAAAGACAAAATAGAGCGGTAACGGGTTGTCTGGTTTTCTTAAGGTAAGACCTGTGTAATGGAAAACAGCTATTTCCACTAAAATATTATCCTGCAAAATTAGCTATAATTAAAAATGAAAATCATTGAACTACTTTCACCGATTCATTTTTTCCATTTTTTTCTTCTTTGAATTATCATTTATAAATCTAAAACCACTATATTCTCAATTCAAAAAGATATAATTATTACCTCCCTTTTCAGAAAACGAAGAAAAGTATCAAAAAATAATTTCAAGATACACATAAACGGAATTTCTGATCCGTTAGAAATGTGCAAAAAATATTATTTCTGCATAAATCCTTATTCATCCTTATTTATCAACCAATTAGAATTTTCACCGGAAGTGCATTACACAGGTCTTACTTTAAATTTAAGTACTTCATTTTCTCAAGTAATTGACAGTTTTACCTCTTGAAATCAAATTAGCTCAAATCAGTTATTATTCTTTTTTTAATATTATACTTACCTTTGTCCAAGGCTTGATTGACTAGATTGTAAAAGGAGGGAAAAAAAAGAAAAAAAGTCGGAAAGTACAAAACCTGCAGTCTTGTCTTTGATATACGGTGTATGCTATTTTGACGGACATGTTCGATGCAAAAAGATATTGGATACGGAAGGCTGAGGTCTTCTGTTACATTATTATGTATTGTCAATTTTTAACCCTTTCCCAAACGACAAACTTTTGGACTAGACCAAACTGAAGGCATTTGCAAACGACAATTCAATTCTTGCTTAAAAGATGATTTCTGTCTATGGTAGGGTAGAAAACGTTGTGGGAAAAGGAGAAAATGCTGGTTACCAGCATTTTCTCCTTTTTCCACAATGTTTTCAAAAGGCTACTATTCTAGACCCTTAAAAACAGGGATTGTTTGGGAAAGGGTTAAATTGTCAATTTTAAGGTGTTTTTTTTAACTGACTGAGATTTGTTTCATTCATTCAGCAATCCAGCGCAATAAAAGAAGAACGGAGAGAGAGAGAGAGGAATTGATTTTTGGATAAGAAATAATCCGCCACTCAAAGTAATACTCTAATAGTAATATTTATCTTGGGATTAATCCGCAAGGATTAAACTGTATGGATTTATGCCGAATTACGCTTACAAAATAAGAAAATAAAATGAATTCTGTCTCTTGTATAAGTCAATTTCTTTGGGAGCCATGCCATACTTTTTATTAACCATCAGAGCGCTAAATAAACCTCGCTTTTTTAGTTTTAATAATATAGATCTTTTACGGCCTGCATCACACGAGAAGGGGCATTCGCACATTTGCGTAAAGTGTCGTCTCGGATCAGCCTGCACAGTCCGTGCTGGCTAATCCGAAACGGCACTTTACGTCTACATTAGATTTTGTTCTCCAGTAGACTTCCGCAAAACGTAAGATTAAACATAAATGGAAATAGTCGTTTCGGATTAGCCTGCTCAGAATGCGCAGGTTGATCCCAGACGACACTCTAAGCAAATGTCCGATGTCCACTTTTCGCGTGTTGGTAATACAGAGAAATGACCCTCCCCAACAAAATGACCCATGGGTCATTTCTCTTCGTAGAGGAATGACCCATGAGTCATTTTACTAAGTAGAGGAATGACCCGGGTCATTATTCGACGTAGAGAAATGACCCGGGGTCATTTCTCTCCGTAGAATAATGACCGAGTCATTCCTCAACGTAGTGAAATGTCTTCTGGGGTTATTTCTCTACGTAAAATAATGACCCGGGTCATTCCTCTACGTAGTGAAACGACTCCTGGGGTCATTTGGTCATTTTGTAGGGGAGGGTCATTTCTCTGCATTTCACAGGCCATGTTGGGATTTTAGAGCTGCTCTTGTCCACATTTTTGCGACAGAGTGGACACTGTTGATCACTGATCGGGCTGCATGTTTTTATTTTTGTTCCCGTTTTGTCCTAATTTTAGCTGGTTACGAAGGTAATTCAAGATGTTGAACGCACTTTGCAGGATTAATACCGTTTCTACCTATTTTATTCTGTATGTTATTAGATTCATACAGAAATATGCACAGCTTTAAATTTCATTTATGAATTCGAAAAAAAATGTCTTTACATTTTAGTATTTTTTTCTTTTTTTAGATGAGATTTTAACCTATTACCCCATCACGGTACTCTGTGTAGACTGCGAGATGAAAAAAAAAAATGTGGCAATTGGTCGAATAACTTTTTTTACTAACCAATTTTATATTTGCAGAGTATTCCCAAGTTTTGCTCTGTGATCGGGGCCCGTATTCACCAACCATTTGTTAAGAACGGTCTTTGTCTTATAATAGTCTCCAGAATTTTCTACATTTGTAAGTAACACAACTTAGCCAATCAGAAGTTATGTTACTTACAAAGTTAGAATTTCTTGGAGAATAAGACCAAGAATATTCTCACGAATGGTTGGTGAATACTGGCCTTGGTCAGACCTGGTTTAAAAGTTTGCTACACCTATCCCAGTTGTTGACATCTTCTGTATAACATGCTTTTATTTTTATTTCAAGAAAAGTAAAAGAGAGTATACATATTAAAAAATTAATAAGAATTAACATAAAATATCACTAGATTCTTTTGCGAGTCTGATTCTGATCTACACAGGTCCCTTTTTCTTTAAACCTTTACCAAACAATCCGTAGTTTTTATGACTTTGAGATAGAAGCCTTTTGAAAACATCGTGGGGAAAAGGAGAAAATGCTGATAACCAGCATTTTCTCCTTTTCCCATAATGTTTTCTGCAGTGCTAGCAACAAATTTCAATTTTTTGCCGTTTGCAACTGCTTTCTTTCAATTTGGACCAGTCTAAAATTTTGTAGTTTGGTAAAGGGTAAACTATATATCATTGGTCTTTAAAACACATTTTTCATATTTTCCTTTTCCCAGGTTGTTCTATAAAGAATAATTTTCACTTTAAATTGTATGCACCCATATCTATACAATTCTTTACCAAATACGAGCCTTTGCAAAATAGAATTTAGAAAGACAATTGTCGCTGAACAAGAACCTTTTAGTTGTTACCACCAATAGTAATTTCTCTTTTTACCACTTTGTTTTCAATTTTTAGAAGTGAATTTAGGGAAATAATTTTCCTAGCTTGTTGTAGATTCGTTTTCTTTTAAAGTTTACTTCTTCCTACCATAAAATTTTAAATATTTACAGAGGAAAAATATAGTTGGAAAAAGACCAATTACTTGTTACAAACAATATTCGTCGCTCCTTTTACCAAATTTTTTTCTGTCTCTATTTCTCACGGATCAACACTATCTTATTGTTTCATTATTAAGAAAAAAATAAATAATATAATCATGTTTGTTTCCCTAAATTATTTTAGAAACAACTTTTCCCAATGTGTGTCACCTTTACCAATAAGTGATCATAATTATAGCATACGTCACGTGACATGACTCACATGGCGATCAGGACCGGCATTCACCAACTATTCTTAAGAATGTTCTTGGTCTCATTCTTCAAAATTTCCTGACTGTGAAAGTAACAGGACTTTTGATTGGCTAAACAGTTTGGTTAAGCCGATCAAAAGTTCTGTTACTTTCACATTGACAATATATATTCTGAAGAATAAGACTAAGAATGTTCTTAAGAATGGTTTGTGAATACTGACCCCGAGGGCCCGTATTCACCAACCATTCTTCATGATATTCTTAGTGTTATTCTCCAAGAAATTCTAGATTTGAAAGTAACGCAACTTCTGATTGGCTAAACCATTTTGGTTTAGCCAATCAAAAGTTCTGTTTCTTTCACATTGACAATACATATTCTGAAGAATAAGACTAAGAATGTTCTTAAGAATGGTTGGTGAATGAAATACGGACCCAGTTAGCCTGATGAATGTACTTGTATGGGTTGCATCCATGTTGATGCCTGATTTTGAAGTCACTGGTTCCAGGACAGGACAGGCAGACAGACAGACAGCGCTCTCTTACCCCTTTCCCAAACAAGCCCTTCTTTTTACGTGTCTGCAGTACATGTCTTTTGAAAACGCTGTGGGAAAAGGAGAAATTGCTCGTAACGAGCAATTTCTCCTTTTCCCGCAGTGTTTTCTACCCATTTGGAGAACTTTCTGCCATTTTCATCAAATTTGAAATTGTCATCTGCAAACTTTTTGAGTTTGGACGAGTCTAAAATTTGTCGTTTGGGAAAGGGTTAAGGAAAAAATGTAATACTGGGAGAAAACGGAGTATATTATGCATTTTTTTGTGATAAGCAATTCCTCCCTTCAACACAATGTTGTCCATTCATCTTTTACTGTAGCAGATAGAATATTTCTTTCCCTTTAATTCTTTCGGCGGAAATTTACTTTGAAAGGCACGGAAAATTCAACTCACTGTCCTAGAGACTGAACCTAACTTAGAAGCTTAACTACACAAGCGGAAAATATAGATCAATGATCAGGCTGCATGTTCTGTGCAGCCTGATCTTGATCTAGATCGTCCGCAAAACTCCCTGCTTTTCCCTATGACGCTGAAGGTTTACAAACTGTCTGATTTGTGTTTAATAATTTTTTAATATTTGTTACGCCTAAAACAAGATGTTGAACAGCGCTTTCTAAAGTGCCTCAAAAAGGATATTTGACCTAGTGTAAGAATTATGTTTTGAGTGAGCTACTTCTCCGTCTGTCACAATGTTTCCATGACTTTTTTCAGTATTATATAATGGTTTGTCTTCTGTTCACAGTTCACTAGTCCTTGTTTCTGATTACTTTCAACGCTTAAGGTAAGACCTGTGTAATGGAAAACAGCTATTTCCACTAAAATGTCATCCTGCAAAATTAGCTATAATTAAAAATGAGTATTATTGAACTACTTTAACCGATTCATTTTTTTTTTTTTTTTTCTACTTTTTCCTTCTTTGAATTATCATTTATAAATCTAAAACCACTATATTCTCATTTCAAAAAGAGATAATAATTACCTCCCTTTTCAGAAAACAAACAAAAGTATCAAAAAATAATTTCAAGATAGACAAAAACGAAATTTCTGATCCGTTAGAAATGTGCAAAAATATTAATTCTGCATAAATCCTTATTTATCCTTATTTATCAACCAATTAGAATTTTTGCCCCATATTCACCGGAAGTGCATTACAAAGGTCTTACCTTAAAATGGTAATCGAACTTTCATACCAATAGTGAAAATTCAAATATTGCTATTTCAAAGTTTTTTTTTTTTTAATCGTGCGTGATGGGGTGGGGGAGGTTATCGCCACATTGGACAGTGCAGATTCGAGATCAAAGTGCACGTTCACTGTAGTCTGATCTCGGACTACATTGTCAGCAAAAGGTCTTCGAGTCGCATTTAGTAGACTAAACGTTATATTCTTTTAAACACTAAATAACTTCTGTCCATATTGAAAGTGCTTGTAGATGACAAATGAGGTGTAATTGAAATGATTCACATTATGTATGAAATAGTAGGAAAACATTATGGGAAAAGGAGAAAATGCTGGTGACCAGCATTTTCTCCTTTTCTCAAAATGTTTTACATCGATGGTCTTACTGTGGGCTATTTAACCGAATGGTATTTTTAACTCTTTACCACACGAGAAATTTTTAGACTGGTCCAAATTGAAAGCATTTGCAGACGACAAAATAAAGGTGGTTGAAAAATTGAAATTTGTTCTGGGAAGGGTAGAAAACACTGTGGGAAAAGGAGAAAATGCTGGTAACCAGCATTTTCTCCTTTTCCTATAGTGTTTTCAAAAGGCTTCTTTCTCATGACACTGTGTCATATAACCAAACGTGAGACAAGTATTGTGTATATATATAATCATTGTTACTTATACATCATGTATATATTTGTTTGTTTTTGTTTATTTGTTTGTTCAAGCATAATGTTATGTGAACATTTTATCTGCATAATAATTCTAGATAATTTATTGTCATTATTTAATTGAATTGTATATGTTGATTTACTGAAAAAACAGCTGATAAATTTGATACATAAACCCTGGTGTTGATCTTACTTTTGTGCCATATCTTCAGGCCATTGATTGAATGAATGAATGAATGAATGAATCGATCGATAACTGACTGACTGACTGATTGATTGATTGATTGATTGATTGGTTGATTGATTGATTGATTGATTGATTGAATAATTGATTGATTGACTAGTGCTCCACACAATATTCTGTCCAAACTGCTTGATGCTCTGATTGAATGATTGATTGATTGATTAGTTGGTTGGTTGGTTGGTTCGTTGGTTGGTTGGTTGGTTGGTTGGTTGGTTGGTTGGTTGGTTGATTGATTGATTGATTGATTGGTTGATTGATTGATTGATTGATTAATTGATTTACTAGTGCTCCGCACAATATTCTTTCCATACCGCTTCTTTTCCACATATTCATCGGTGAAACAAAATCAGAGGTGAGAGAGGAATGAATCCTTTCACAATGACTATGATCAATCCTCGCAAAGAAATAGGTCGAGCCGGGTATCGAAGCTGCTACCCTCAGTTCTTGATCCCTGGACGCCACCGGGACTGGGCTGCCGTGAAGGAAGTCCCCGTAATCACCAACCATTCTGAATTATGTTCTTAGTTTAATCTCAACACCTTTCTAAATTTCAAGGTACTCGTAAACTAATTTCAGATTGGCTAAACCAAATGTTTTGTCCGCCCAGACTTTGCGGTAGTATTGCTGATTGCTAAAGTAAGCATCGCACTAAAAAATCAGTTTCGATAGGTAGGTAGATACAGACCGAGATCATAGTAGAGTGACAATGAGTCCGGATATTTGCGAGAATATTTTGTCAGAAAACATAAAACTGTGTGTAGTTGACGCAAAAACGAATCAAATGTATCAGCAAAAAATACCACTTGTCTCCGTTTTTGCATCAAACCCACAGTCTGCTATGACACACAGGCACTGGTATGTAAGTTTCTATTTATAGATACTCGTTAATTATCGTTTCTTACATAGCTTTGCAAAAACTATTATCCTACAAAAATAAGGGTATTTCCTACCTGTCATAATTAGTTTCCCTGGGAGAACAAAATACTGACTAACCTATAGAACTTGGGCTCTTTTTACAAGGAAATAAATTGAGATAAAAAGGAAAAATGAATAGTCTTAACACGTTAGCGGACGGAAAAATTGTGACCTTGTCCAAATGTAAAGCATTTGCAGACCACAATTTCAATGTGGCTCAATGGTGCAATTGTTTCTTGATAGGGTGGAAAACATTGTGGGAAAAGGAGAAAATGCTGGTTACCAGCATTTTCTCCTTTTCCCACAATGTTTTCATAAGGTTTCTTTCTCAGGGTCGTCGAAAGTCGTTTTTGTGTGGTAATGGGTTAACTTAGTGTGGCCTACCAGCCACACAACATTGTCGGAAAATGAGAAAATGCTGGTTACTAGCATTTTCTCCTTTTCCCAAATAGTTTTCAAAAGGCTTCTTGATCTGAGGTCATTAAAGCTCAGAAGTGTGTTTTACAGGGTTTATTCTATAAAGCACGACTCGCCGTGCTCTTGCGGACATCCGTACGGTAGACCAAAATCTTTGAATCTACACTATCCAGCACTGTAATTTCTTCTTCGACTTTGAAATCTTAACATTTAGCGTTTGATATTTGCCGGAAATGTGCTTTTATTTTGCGAAGTCAGACGGTAGCTTGCACGACTTGGGAACAAGAGGTCGCTATGTTCGATCCCCGGCTTTGCTAATTTCTTTCCGAGAATTCATGTTAGGCGTTGCAACAGGATTCATTCTTCTCTCACAGCTGGCCATTATTTCGACGATAGTTATGGAGAGAGGGGGGAAAGCAGCCAGTAGATTGGAAAGAATATGCGTGTGGATAACTGGTAACAGAAACTCATGTAAAGCATAGAAAGTTTTTCTGGCCCCTGCAATACATAAAAATAATTCTACAAACGACGTATATCGTCTGTACAATCAATTAATCAATACATATAGGATCTGTTGAGCTGGTTTTAGAGATTGAGATAAAAATTTAATAAACGAGTCTACAAAAATGTTATTGAGCGAGCCTTTAGCGAGCTTAGTAACATTTTTGTCGACTCGTTTAATAAATTTTTACCTCAAAAACTAACGCGTGTCAGATTCTTTTTATCACATGACTGATTAACAAGAATTATAGTCCAAAATGTGTTAAACTAGAGGCATACATGCATCATGTGTAATGAAATTTACATGAAGCCTGTGCACTTACTTTGACAGGTACATTACGAACGAAAATAGTTACGAAGAAACTTGCATAATATGGATTTTTGTTTGAGTCTAACAGGGATTAAATTAACAACTTTATCATGACAAGAACTTTGACCACTAATTTCCTTCAGAAACCTAAGTCAGCTATGTTTTAGGAATGAAGGGTATAATTACAGAGTGTTCACCAAATACGGGACTATTTTCTTATCTCACACATGTGTGAGACAAGAAAATTCATAATGGCTGTATCACATTGAAAACAAGAAGAGTAATGTGATAAATTTATTTCTGTTTAATTCTTTACAAGTAAGTCCATCATTTTAGCGACGCGGAGGACGGACGGCTTTTGAAAACATGCTGGAAAATGGAGTGTTTGCAGGTAGCTAGCATCTTATTCTTCCTTCCGACGTTCAAAGGCAAATGTATTTTTTACTCTGGAAATGTTTTCAATTTTGACTAAAATTTAGTCGTCTTGTTAGGCTCGTGGCGGAGACGAGATAATATTTGTAAGCCATTGTCTTAGCATCTTTTAGGCTTAACATGCTCTTTGAAAATGGGTCTTAATGCATCTGCGAAACGTGTCGGTCCAGGTCAGCCTGCGCAGTCCGCGCAGGCTGACCTGAGCCGAAACCTTTTGCGATTGGTCAATTTATTGTATATCCAAGAGCAAGCCTACCTCATGATTAAGCCGCTTGTTAAGGTAAGACCTGTGTAATGCACTTCCGGTGAACATGGAGCAAGAATTCTAATTGGTCAATAAATAAGGATAAATAAGGATTTATGCAGATAATATTTTTGCACATTTCTTACGGATCAGAAATTCCGTTTATGTCTATCTTGAAATTATTTTTTGATACTTTTGTTAGTTTTCTGAAATTCCGAAAAGGGAAGTAATTATGATTTCTTTTTGAATTGAGAATATAGTTGTTTTAGATTTATAAATGAAAATTCAAAGAAGGAAAAACATGGAAAAAATGGATCGGCGAAAGTAGTTCAATAATACTCATTTTTAATTATAGCTCATTTTGCAGAATGATAATTTAGTGGAAATAGCTGTTTTCTGTTACACAGGTCTTACCTTAAAGAAAACTTTAATGTTATAGATCGATATGATCCGCATTAATATATGTGGCGCCTTGCTTGGTACCCTGTATCACTGAGATACACTTAGCTCCATTTTTCCGGTACATGGCTCTTTCTGTATTCTTTAACTATATGGCCTTCAACATGCGAAAAGGGGCATTCGGACATTTGCGTAAAGCATCATCTCGGATCAGCCTGCACGCACTGCGCAGGCAAATCCGAGACGGCACTGTACGACTACATTAGATTCGATGATTCAATAGACACGCACAGAACACAATCACATAAAAACGGAAAGTGTCGTCTCGGATCAGCCTGCGCGAATGCGCAGGCTGATCCGTGACGACACTTTACGCAAAATGTCCGAGACGCCACTTTACGGCGCCATTAGATTCAATGATTGAATAGACACGCATAAAACACAATCACATAAAAACGGAAAGTGTCGTCTCGGATCAGTGTGCTCGAAATGCGCAGGCTGATCCGTGACGACACTTTACGCAAAATCTCCGAATACCCCCTTTTCGTGTGTTGGAGACCAATTATAATATATTCATGAGTATATTCTGTTTATTATATAGCCCTCTATTCGGGTGAACGTAACCGAACTTTTACGACCCTCTTGCTTTACATAACTGTTGCACGAATGACTTGGAAAAGAGTTCATTTGTAACACACATGTTATATTAATCAGTTTCGATCCCAAGGCACCGAAACGCTTACTCCTTGTCGTGACCAGCTAGCTCTGTAAAACTATCCATCATTATCCAAGACAACAATACTATTTGATTTCCATTACCAAAATCTATTTTTTTTTTGTTTCATATACATTACCATACTCTGTAGTAAGCCACGAGATGAATTTTGACAATTACTGCATGGTACTTATAGGTTTAAATTAACACATACATTGCATATTATGTGCGTATCAATCTTCTTGCTATCCAGATAAACGTCGTTTTGGGCGTAGACACAACCGAGGTCGTCATTAACAGTTTGGCAATGCTAAAATCTCTCTAACCCTTATCGTTCTAAATTAATGAAAAAAATACTTTGATACCGATATAAGAAGTCAAACTTTTGTTACTTCGAAGGTGTTTTTTTTTTTTTTTTAAGAATAAATTTGTCCTTATCGAACAATGTAGATTAAAGATCAGACTGCACGTTCTGTGCAGTCTGATCTTTATCTACATCGTTCGCAAAAGGCTGGAAAGAAGCGCTGGGCAGCCTAAGAATTAACTCTTTCAGCGGAAAACGTATTTAGTCCACCTCTCTTAAACGGGTGAACATATAGGGTAATAATTCAAAACTCGGAAAACTGTTTGTGTTTCAGGCTTGACTAGTCAAGCGGAAGGCATGGAACCAAGATAAGATCAGACTGCACGTTCTCTGCAGTCTGATCTTTATCTACATTGTTCGAAAAAGGCCGGTAAGTCGCGCTCGGCCGGCTAAGAATTAACTCTATCAGCGGAAAATGTATTTAGTACACCTCTCTCAAACGGGTTAACATACAGTAAATCGAAACCCAGTAAAGTTTTTATGTTTCAGGCTTGACAAGTCAAGCGGAAAGCATAGAGCCAAGATCAGACTGCACGTTCTGTGCAGTCTGATCTTGATCTATGCTGTCCGCTAAAGTCCCTGCTTTTCGCCTGTACAGCGATAACTTGAAGAGCCAGAACACAGTTCAAAGAACACTCATTATTTTACAATAACCAGTGAACTCTAACGTGACTTGGGCTTTTAATCTTTTGAAGTTCATAACCCATTACCACACAATCCCTACTTTTGACGACCCTGAGAAAGAAGCCTTTAGAAAACATCGTGGAAAAAAAAGGAGAAAATGCTGGTAACCAGCATTTTCTCCTTTTTTCCACAATGTTTTCTTTCCTTCCAAAATCAAATTTCAGTTTTTGAGTCACATTTATTTTGTCGTCTGCAAATGCTTTCAATTTGGACTAGCCAAAAATTTTGTCGTATGGTAAGGAGGTAAAGATGTCGGAGCAAAGATAAGTCCTTCATTCTGTGCAGTCTGATCTTTTTTGATATGATTTTTAGTTCTTAGAATTACATTTACTGAAGAAGTGTTGACGTACCCATTTACACATTCCTCAAATGGTCCTGCGCTTAAAACAAGTCTAGGAAAAAAGTCCTCGGAAGACAATGCAGAAGGGAGGAAATCCTGGTTACCTACATTTTTCCTTTTCCAACAACGATTTCTGTCCCTTTGAATAATAACTTACAAAGAAAAAAAAAGATCAATGCATTGGAAAAATGGTGTTCAATGCATCTGCGAAAACTATCGCGCAGGTCAGCCTGCTCACACCGCGCAGGCTGATCTGGGCCGAAACTTTTCGCTATTAGTCAATTTTCCGTAAGCCCAATTACCATTTTACCTCATGATTCAGTAACTTATTTAACAAAATGGACTTCATGTATTTATACATATGTGATTACTTGCTGGGTATGACGGATTACGGAGCTGAAATACATGTATGTCCTCTTTTGACATAGGATGGCTCGTTTATATTTCGTCTGCAAATGTTTCAAGTTTCAACGATTATATTTTTTTTCGTCTGGTAAAGAGCTGTCCGCTTGAATATAAAGGACAGTGCCTAACCCTTTACTTTATTGATATTCATTTCTACACATTGCTTGTAGGAGCCTTTGGATAACATTGTGGCAAAAGTTGAAATTGCTCGTGACGAGCAATTTCACCTTTTGTCACAATATTTTCTATGCTATCAAAAGGTGTCATTTACACATAAGAAACGGCCTCATCCTTGCTGTTATTTAGGGTCAATTAGAGATACCATAGAAATGCCTTATGCGGTAAAGGTTTGACACTTTACCAAACGATAACATGTTGGACTGGTCTAAATCAAAAGCTCGTACAGACGACAAAATAAACGCAGCTCAGAAAATGATATTAGTTTCCAGCACGGTTGAAAACATTGTGGGAAAATGAGAAAATGCTGAATACCAGCATTTTTCTCCTTTTCCCACAGTGTTTTCAAAAGCCTTCTATCTCAGGGTCGTAAAAACCAGGAATTGTTTGGTACAGGGTTAACCTTTTACCGAACGACAAATTTTAGATTTGTCTAAATTAAAAGAATCTGGGGTCGACAAACGTAAAAATACAGTGAAGTTCTTTGGCAGTGTGGAAAATATGGTGTGGAAAGTAACGGAGAAAAAACTTGTTACTAACAATTTCTCCTTTTGGCACTATGTTTTCAAAAGTGCAATATTTCAGGGTCGTTAAAACCTGGAATTGTTTGGTGAAGGATTAAACACTCTCCTTCGTACCAAACAAACAAACAAACAAACCAAACAAACGAAACAAAAATCAGCATGAGTGTTGAAAGTCACGCAAAATGCAAACGTGATACACAAACAGGTACGAATCCAAATCTCAACAAATAGCCACTTTAACCCTCTACTCCATAGATACTCATTTCTACGCATTGCTTGTAGGAGCCTTTTAGAAAACATTGTGGCAAAAGGTGAAATTGCTCGTGACGAGCAATTTCACCGTTTGTCACAATGTTTTCTATGCTATCAAAAGGTGTCATATACACGTAAGAAACTGCTTCATCCTTGCTGTTATGTAGGGTCAATTAGAGAAACAATAGAAATGTCTTATGGGGGTAAAGGGTTAAAACCTTTTACCACTTTAATCCTTTACTAAACAATCCCTGGTTTTTACGACCCCGATATAGAAGCCTTTTGAAAACATGGTGGGTAAAGGAAAAAATGCTGGTTACCAGCATTTTCTCCTTTTCCCACAATGTTTTCTACCTTGTCCAACCCAAATTTCAATTTTTGATTCACATTTATTTTGTCGTCTGCAAATGCTTTTAATTTGGACTAGTCCAAAAGTTTGTCACAATGTTTGATAAAGAGTTAAGCGACTCTGAAAAAAGAAAGCTTTTTAAAACATTTCTGGAAAAGGAGAAAATACTGGTAATCAGCATTTCCTCCCCCATGTTATGTTTTTCTACCCTAAGACAGATATTGTATACGTTGAGCTTTATTTACTTTGTCGTCTGCAAGTGCTTTGAATTTGGACGAGGCCAAAATTCTGGAATCTGATAAAAAAAAAGTTAACTCTTTTTCTCCCTACTAAAACTACCACAAACAACATTACTGTCTACAATTAAAGAGAAATGAAAATGTTACTTTTAGAATCTGAAAACACTGTTAAAAAGGGGACAATTCCTTTAATGAGCAATTGCTCGTTTTTCGATATTGTTCTCCCTAAAATGTGAAGAACAGTATAGCGAGAAAAAAAATTCAACAGCCTACGTACAATAAAGGTCTGGGTTAAGTTTAAAAATGAAGCAGTGGAAATCAAAATGTATACATGTAATTGAAATATCAAAAACCTTTTCATCGAAACTTTTTTTTTTTTTCATTTCGCTTCAGTTATAATAACCCCGAATAATTCCTTTTCGAAATCAGCGAATTAGTTCCGGTCGACTTCAGTTTCATTGATAAAACCCGGTGTTTTGCTGAATTATAATATTGATCTCGTACGTCGCCGCGTTTCACTCGAAGCCCCTTCGCAAATCACAATCTTACGGGTTTAAGCCGCACTGGGATGATACTAATGTTAAAACTGATGTGAAATTTGTTTGCAGAAACGGGCAAAAATAAATCGTCGTTTCACATGCCCAGTTTCACCTTTTGTCACGATGTTCTGATAGTTTTCTTCAGCTAAAACGCGTTATAATCAGTGCATATAAGGGGAGGGGTTAAAAAAGATCGGATTAAGAACTTTTATACAGTCAAATATACTTACCCCAACTTTTTATCAGACGCCTAAATGTTATAGACTCTCCATATTCAAAGTGTTTGCAGACGACCTATTCAATATGATTAAAATAATGAGAGTTGTCTGTCAAAGCGAAGAAAGTATTGTGGAAAAATCTCCTTTTCCCACAATGTTTTCAAAAGTTTTCCTGGTCAGGGTCATTTTCTCTTTTTTCTACAGTATTCTTTAGGCTTTGTTTACCACGAGATTGTCTGATAAAAGGATTTATTCTTTATAGCTCTTGCAAACGACTTCTTTCGCTTGCAGTTTCAAAAATACTGTGGCATAAAAGAAGTAGATCTAACTCAGATCTACATATAGTGATTTTTTTCTACCGCCACAGTGCTAACAAAAAATATTTGGCCATAAATTAGAGCTTTATTTCTCTGTCGTTATTTCCAAATTGAAAGCATTTGCAGACGACAAAATAATTGTAACTCAAAAATTGAAATCAGTTTCCAGCAGCCGGGTAGAAAACATTGTGGAAAAGGGAGAAAATGCGCTGGTTACCAGCATTTTCTACTTTTCCCACAATGTTTTAAAAAGACTTCTATCTGAAGGTCGTAAAAACCAGAGGTTGTTTGGTAAAGGGTTAAATGGTTTGATGGTTTGGGCTATTAAACTGATTAACCCTCTACTAAACAATTCCTGGTTTTTACGACCCAGAGCAAGAAGCCGTCTGAAAATATTGTGAGAAAATGCTGGTAACCAGCATTTTCTCCTTTTCCAACAAAGTCTTTTACTTTTCTAAAGTCAAGTTTCAATCTTTCAGTCACGTTTATTTTGTCGTCTGCATAATGCTTTCGATTTCGACAAGTGTAAAATTTTGTCGTTTTGTAAAAAAAAAAGAGTTTCCGAAAATCCCTATAAATGTATCAATAAATTATGACAAAGCTACTTTTCTTACGTAATTATCATGACTTTTGAGAAACCATAATCTCAGGTTCCAATTTATGTTGGAACAGATTTTAAACCATGCTTCGTAAAGTTGGTTTCACCCGCCTTTGTAGTGTAGAGTTCTGGAGCGAAACATTGTAGGCGTGATGATTCAGTTGTACGAATCGTGTGGGTTAAAGAACAGTCACTCTTGACAGCCCAAAAATACTGGTTCCTCCGACCGTGGAAGGGTAAACTGTCGTTGTTCTGCATTATTCTACAAAAGGTAAACTCTATTTACATTCTAGCTACGAATGCTGTAGTTTTATTCCTTTACAATGTACTGAATTTTCGATACATATTCATGTGAAACCATCTTTATGACATTGTTTGGAAAATTAGCGAGCTTGATCTAGTCACTACAGCAGTGACCTTGAGGCTGAGCATCGGCAAATGAATTCCGACTGCATTTGGGGTTACATTTTACTAAATGTTTGTGTAAATTACTCTGAATTTCAAAGTTTTTAAATAAGAAATGACATAGTAATGATGAAAGAGTCAGGACATGATCCGTTATATTCAGATACTCGAAAAATATTCTGTAAACGTGGACACTTGATGTAAATCCGGATGGAACTAGTGAATGTCCAATTATGTATTTGTGTTGTTTTTCCCTGAATGCTTTGTCACTAACTTTCTCTATATCATTAGATTCTATTAGATTCTGTACTTTTGTAAAAGCATGTAATTGTTATGACACATTTTCGAAGTAAGTTGGTACTGATTCAAGTGATTTTCTTCCTTTCCTGCAGGGCTGAGTTTTTACCCAATTCCCAAATGCAAATAGTGTATTTTTTTTCCCAATTCCTAAAAATAAAATTCCCAATTAGACGCTAGAAAAAGAAAATAGTCTGATGTACATCGTTTTCCCTCGGCTTTGAAAATTGGGGGTCATTGTGACCCCCTTCTTCATTAGTTGAGCCACAGGAATTTGACATTCTATAACCAAAATAAATGATAAAACATGAAAAAAAAAAATCTCCCCTATATAATATAAACACAAGGAACGCAACATCTCGATTGCTGGCGCTAGCACCCTACAGCCTTTCCCAACCAAAATCGCCCACTAAACAAACATTGATCATAATCTCATTTAGCCTAGCGATAGACAAGACAATAATGTACCTGCGTCATCCGGCGATACCTCAGTAGACACCTTTTAACCAGAGATATCCGTCATGTTTTACAGCTCTATCAGGACATTTTGATTTATCCGGGAGGCCATTCGCTGACGTCACAGAAAGTAGCAGGTAGCGTATTTTCGTATTACTTATTACTATTATTTTTTTCGTTTTTAAGATACTTATGGACATCACATCATACAAAAGATTTTTCTAGAATCTTTAGTATCATTTGATGTCCATAAATATCTTAAAAACGAAAAAAATAATAGTAATAAGTAATACGAAAATACGCCTCCTTGCAATTCTTGTGATGTCAGTGAATGGCCTCCCGGATAAATCAAAATGTCCTGATAGAGCTGTAAAACATGACGTTGCGTTCCTTGTGTTTATATTATATAGGGGAGTTTTTTTTTTTTTCATGTTTTATCATTTATTTTGGTTATAGAATGTCAAATTCCTGTGGTTGAGTGTAATTTCATTAATTTTGGGGGTCAATATGGATTTCCTCATCATCAACTTCAGGCACGATTTATAATGCATTTTACCCTAAACGCAAACTTCCAAGATTGAAAAGTCGGTCGATCACTTCTGACGGAAAGGCTGATGTCACTTCTTGACAGACCAAACATTCTCGTCTGAATCGCTGCTTGATGTGACTTGATCGGCAGTTGTAGGAAGCAGACGATAGGAGAATGCTAAGGTTTTCTTCATCATGACATTATTTTTTGTGCTAACAGCACAGACTGGTAATGTGTAATTGAAAGCGGTTTGTCTTTCATGGTGTAGAAAACACTGTAAGAAAAGAAGAAATGTTGATTACTATCATTTTCTTATTTTTCCAAATTGTTTTCAATTATTACTCATACCAGAAGCAGAAGTTACTTTTAGAGTATTTGTAGCACAGTTTTGGCCCTTGTTGGACTTAAAAATTTCACTCGGAAAAGAATTGTGGTCAAATATTGGGGGGCTGCATGCATTACTGATGTTTTCTCTCATATATTTCAGTGATAATTTGACAGCCCAATCATGTTTGAAGCACCGTTCATACCATTTGCCTTGGCTGTATACAATAAAGAACACAATGGCATACAACTACTCTTCAGCAGATCTACCCAAATTGGTATGCGCAGGGTAAGATAAAGTAGACATGATTTTATATGGAATAGAAAAAAAAACTGTTTCTTTCATCTTTAGTTTTAGGATATTTAAAGTAGGGGGGGCTTGCAGTACTGAACCATATACCAAACACTCATATGATAATATATTATAACAACTTTGAGGAACAAGACAAGAAAATATTTTTCATGGAAAATGATAAGCTTATAAATAGCAATTTTACCTTTTTCCAGTAATACTTTTTACAATATCAAACATAATTCCATCATTTGAGCAACATTTGATATGTTGCAAAAGCTTTCAAATTAGACAAGCCCCAAATTTTGAGTTGTGGTGAGGAGTTGTGACATTTAGTTCCATATCAGGCAATTCTGGTTAGATTTGAGCTGAGCGTGCCCGTTACACATAACTACACTTTATGAGAGCCCTGGCATAGTAATGGAAAAATCACATTATTACCATAGTTGTACAGACAGGTGGCAGGGCACTTGGAAACTTGTTCATGGCAGAGATGAATCATGTCGCCCCAAGCTGAAGGCAAGTTGGCTACACAATTCACCCTAGCCGTGAACAAGTTTCCAAGTCCCTTGCAGCCTGACCGTACAAGGCATTTATTTGACTGCAAAGTTTTACCATTCCAACCTACTGTAAACCAAGAAATGGTTTTGCTCATTTTAAGTCAGTGTCTTTGTCAAAGGGTTTGGTCCACAAAAGTAACATCCCACAAATTACTCACTTGCCATGAAAACGCAAACATTAGTAGCTTGGAGAGGTATGTCTTTCAAATGCTTAGAAGAAGATGTTTATCAATTGACCCAGTGGAACTTATTTATCCCTGATATACCTATTTTTTACCATACAAGGAAAACAACTTTTTTGAAATAGGGAGACCGTGAACAGTTTATCTCTTCTACTTTACTGTTACAAATCACATAAACTTTGCAAAAATGACAGACAGGAAAATATGCAACAATCAAAAGAACAACTTGAACAGTTATTCATCATTTTTATTTGAAATTAAGAAGAAAAATAATTATGTATTTACATTTTGCCAAATGAACCACTTCTGCCACAATGTTCTATTAATCCAAGTCAAAAGTAGCCGACCTTAAAATAGCTCTCAAAATATTTACCACAAAGTGTTGAGTACCCAATTCAGTGATGACGGACGTCAATGGGAACTGACGTCACTGAAATCTTGTAATATGTGCTAAAACATGCAGCTTGGCACATAATGTGTTTGTTGATGTTAATCTTGATGCACGCTGCCATGTTGGATGTTGTGTTGATAGTGTAGTAATGTACATGTATATGGGGCTCCTGAAAGGGAAAATGCTTTTATGTTGGTTTTGCCTGTGTACGTGATAGATATGTTTGGGACATATCATCCAATCAAATCACCTAAAAGTTTTTTGAAGTACAATAAAAAGATATGAACAGCTGGTCGTTGTCATGATAAGTTCCGATATACAACATACCCCTATTTTCATTAAAAGCAGGAGAAAGAAAGTATTTAACCCATTACCACACAATCCCTACTTTTGACGACCCTGCGAAAGGAGTTTTATAGAAAACATCGTGGGAAAAGGAGAAAATGCTGGTAACCAGCATTTTCTCCTTTTCCCACAATGTTTTCTGCTCAAAACAAAACAATTTTCAAATTTTCAGCCACTTTTATTTTGTCGTCTGCAAATGTTTTCAATTTGAACAAGTCTAAAATTTTGTCGTTTGGTAATGAGTTAAAACCATTGATAGACTTGAAAATTAGTGCTTTCTTCTTTTTCCACATATTCTAACGTTACAGAGTGAGACAGGTATCCAATCATCAAATACTTAATCAGTTACATTAAGGATAATTAAGGATAATTTTCTGTTTTTGTGTATGATTCTATGAAATTGCTTCCACTGAGTGAAAAGCAAAGTCTGTATTTTCACAAGTGGCATAGCCACAAGTGAAAATAGGGCTTTTGCTTTTCATGAAAGAAATTTTGATCTAAAACAAGTGATTATCATTTTTAGCTCCACTGGCCAAAGGCCAGCGGGCTTATGTCATGGCCCGGTGTCCGTCATGCGTCCGTCCGACTGTGTGTGCATTAACTTTTATTAAACAAACATCTTCTCTGAAACTACCCATCCAATTTTGATGAAACTTCACAGAAATGATCCTGCCATAATCCTCTTCAGAATTCCTTGAAAGAATTTGATTCCTTCAAAAACTCTGGTTTCCATGGCAATGAAACTGAAAAATTTTGAAAATCTCTGAAAATCTTCGTCTGAAACCATAAGGGTTATGGCTACCAAATTTGGTATGTAGCTTTATCTACTGGACCTCTATCAAGTTCCTTCAATTTATAGCCCTGGGGTCGAAATTGGTCCATGGGGCCATAGGGCCTTGGGCTACCAAATTTTGGCATGTACCTTGATCTAGTGGGTCTCTTTCAAGGGTACCCAAAATATAGCCCTGGGGTCAAATTTGGTCCCACCCTGGGGTCACAAGTTGTATATGGGCTTTAATATATATGGAAACTTTAAAAATCTACTGGTACACTGCCATAACCTCCAGGACTACCAAATTTTGCATGTTGTAGCTTTATCTAATGGGCCTCTACCAAGAAGGCCCAAATTCTAACGTTGGAGATCAAGTTTGGCCCAATCCCAGGGGTCACAAGTTTTACATAGGCTTTTTGTGGTGCACACTTGATATATCTTCTTCTGTTTAACCATAAGACCTAGGGTCAACCTTTCTCATTGGTCTTTTATTGAGCAGCCTTGAAAATCTCCACATTCTACACCTGTTTTTTTGGGTATTGGGCTGTATCTTGTGGACTTCCACCAAGATTCAAGTAAGCTTTGTGGCCAAAAAAGGCTTTGTCCTGGGGTCATAACTTTCTCGTAGGTTTTTATAGAAGAAAACTTTGTGTCTTCTAGTTTAAAACCAACTGGCCAGGTATTGTAACATTTTGCTTGTTTTAGTGTTTTGACGTATCAGCCAGTGGAGCGATATAGGGCCATCATGGTCCTCTTGTTCTTTTATGCTCTTCATTTTAATGTTACTGTTCATGTCTAATTTTTGCTCTGTGCAGAAATGTGTTTTTCAAAAGAAAAAGATAAACCCAATCAAGTCAGATAACCCATTACCACACAATCCCTACTTTTGACGCCCCTGAGAAAGAAGCCCTTAGAAAACATTGCAAGAAAAGGAGAAAATGCTGGTAACCAGCATTTTCTCCTTTTCCCACAATGTTTTCTACCCTTTACAAAAGAAATTTCAAATTTTCAGTCACTTTTATTTTGTTATCTGCAAATGCTTTCAATTTGGACCAGTCTAATATTGTTGTTTGGTAATGGGATAAGGACTACCTGTAATAATGACATCATGAATGATGTTGACTGTGTCACTGTACAGTTCTATAAGCTGCTGAAAAGTATACAGTAAAAAAGTCCTTCATGTATTTCACAGTTTAACTCATTACCACACGAGAAAATTTTGTACTGGGCCAAATTGAAAGCATTTGCAGACAACAAAATGAAGGTGACTGAAAAATAGGTATTTGGTCTGGGAAGGGTAGAAAACACTGTGGCAAAAAGAGAAAATGCTGGTTACCAGCATTTTCTCCTTTTCCCACAGTGTTTTCAAAAGGCGTCTTTCTCAGGGGCGTCAAAAGTAGGGATTATGTGGTAATGGGTTAAATTGTCACTATAATGTTTTTAAAGGCTTTTTTTATATATGGTTGATTTGGACCAAAACTGTTTGCCCTTAGTATACATCTCATTATTCAGTGCCTTGTTATTAAAACAGGATTTTAGGGATGTATAATGCTTGCTTTATAACATTCATTAAGTGCATTAACTCGTTACCAAATGACAGTATTTAGGCTCGTGCAAATCGAAAGCATTTGCAGACGACAAAGTAATTGTGACTGCAAATTCGAAATTTGATTCGTGAAGGATGGAAAACATTGTATGAAAAGAAGAATATGCTGGTAACCAGCATTTTCTTCTTTTACTACAGTGTTTTCTAAAGGCGTCTTTCTCAGGGTCGTCAAAAGTAGGGTATGTGAGGTAATGGGTTAACTCTTTACCACACGACAAAATTTTGGACTGGTTCAAATTGAAAGCATTTGCAGAAGACAAAATAAAGGTTACTTAAAAATTTAAAATTGATCTCAGAAGGGTAGAAAACACTGTGGGAAAAGGAGAAAATGCTGGTTACCAGCATTTTCTCCTTTTCCTACAGTGTTTTCAAAAGGCTTCTTTCTCGGGGGCATCAAAAGTAGGGATTGTGTGGTAATGGGTTAAGCCCCCCCTTTTGCTTGAGCATGGCTCATATGCAAAGGTTCCTTTGTATATTTCAGTGGTTCATCCTCAATGTAGTGATTGTCCCATTCCTGTTTTATAAAGGAAGGTACACCATACAGGAGGCCAGGCGTGTGAGAGCCCTAAGGAAGAAGGATAAACTAGCAGAGGAGAGATTTATGAAGGAGTTCCAAGACTGGAAAGCTAATGGGAAAGAGATCCCATACAATGACTAAATGACTGACTTTCTTTTGTCTGTGTTTACTCTTTACCAAACAAATTTATGTAACAATTATCAAAACTGAAAGGTTTTTTTTTTTTTGGCAAATAATGTGATCTGTCATTGAAGGGATAAAAAGCATTGAGGGAAAAGGAGAAAATGCTGTTTAACAGTATTTTCTCTTGTTATCTCATCTTTTTTAAATTCTTCATTCCTAAAAGGGACTAAACATTTGATTGTTTGGTAAAGGGCCTAAGAATCAGTAACTGTTTGATGATTATACTTGAAGGAGAATATTTCTGAGCTTTTGCGGAGTTAAGTGTCTGATAAAAGTTGACAGATTTATGCATGTTAAAGCTTCAATTGGTACTATACTGTTTTTCCTGTATTTACAATGAGGAAATATGAAGATGAAAATAAAATCTGGTTTTATGATTCAGAAAGGTTTTGCAGTATTTTGTTGAATTCAACCCTTTCCCAAACAACAAAGTTTTAGACTGGTCCAAATTGAAAGCACTTGGCAAAATAAATGTACCTCAAAAATTGAAACTTGACTTCAGAAGAGTAGAAAACATTGTGGGAAAAGGAGAAAATGCTGGTTACCAGCATTTTCTCCTTTTCACACAGTGTTTTTAGAGGGCTTCTTCCTCTGGGTTGTAAAAACCAGAGATTGTTTGGTAAAGGGTTAAAAGCCAGGATGAAATTAAGTCGATAGCCTGAATAAGTGGCATGTTAGCCTTGATCCTATGCTAGATTGATATCCATCTCATGATTTCCAAAGGTTACCTTTATAACATGACAGCATAGGTAGAGGAGAAACTAATCATGACTCAAATTTAAAAGACCGGATGAAATTAAGTTGATAGCCTGAATAAGTGGGATGTTAGCCTGGATCCTATGCTAGATTCATATCCATCTCTTGATTTCCAAAGGTTACCTTTAAATTTAAAAGACTGGATGAAATTAAGTCGATATCCTGAATAAGTGGGATGTTAGCCTGGATCCTATGCTAGATTCATATCCATCTCTTGATTTCCAAAGGTTACCTTTAAATTTAAAAGACTGGATGAAATTAAGTCGATATCCTGAATGAGTGGCATGTTAGCCAGGATCCTATGCTAGATTCATATCCATCTCTTGATTTCCAAAGGTTACCTTTAAATTTAAAAGACTGGATGAAATTAAGTCAATATCCTGAATAAGTGGCATGTTAGCCTGGATCCTATGCTAGATTCATATCCATCTCTTGATTTCCAAAGGTTACCTTTAAATTTAAAAGACTGGATGAAATTAAGTCGATAACCTGAATAAGTGGCATGTTAGCCTGGATCCTATGCTAGATTCATATCCAACTCTTGATTTCCAAAGGTTACCTTTAAATTTAAAAGACTGGATGAAATTAAGTCGATATCCTGAATGAGTGGCATGTTAGCCTGGATCCTATGCTAGATTCATATCCATCTCTTGATTTCCAAAGGTTACCTTTATAACACGACAGCATAGGTGGAGGAGAAACTAATCATGACTCAAATGTTTAGATTTTTTTTTTTGAAAATGGCTATTCGTTTCAAAGTCATCAAGAACCAGTGCGGGTGACGATGAAATATCGAATCTCTTGCTCCAAGCAGAACCCATTTCTACCTTTATTAACTCATTACCAAACGACAATATTTTTGGCTTGTCCAAATCGAAAGCATTTGCAGACGACAAAATAAAAGTGACTGAAAATTTGAAATTGTTTCGTGAAGGGTAGAAAACATGTGGGAAAAGGAGAAAATGCTGGTTACCAGCATTTTCTCCTTTTCCTACTATGTTTTCAAAAGGCTTCTTTCGCAGGGTCATCAAAAGTAGGGATTGTGTAGTAATGGGTTAATCTAGTAAGGGAGTATTAACATCACCCCATTTGAGCCACATTTAAATCAATATCAGACAACGAAAGTTTTAGACTTGTCTGATATAAATCTTTACAGATAACTCGGATACCACTAAAATGGCTGGGTTTGCTGTTTGAAATTGAGACAAGTATGTAGAAAAAAGAGAAATGCCATTCACCAGTATTCTCTATTTTTCTAACAGTATTTTTCAAAAAAAGAGCTCCTTCTTAGGTTGTAATGAGTCGGGATTGTGTAATAAAAGGTCATTTTGTCGTCTTTTGAATTTGACAAGACCCAAATTTTTGTTTTCTGGTTGCGATTTATTAATATTTCAATGGTTATAAAACGCTTTAACCTTTTCCCAAACAATCCCTTTTTGAAAAAAATGTGGGAAAAGAAAAAAATGCTGGTAACCAGCATTTTCTCCTTTTCCCACAATGTTTTCTACCCTATCATATTGAAAAATCATCTTTTTAGCAACTGCTGATTTGTCATCTGCTAAATGCTTTCAATTTGGTCTGGTCCAAAATTTGCCGTTTGGGAACGGGTTAAGTAATACAGCGACTCCCATTGTCAGTTAAATAACATCAGTATGTTAGTATCAACAGCATAACAATCATCATAATCATCATCGTCATATTCATTTCGAAGTTCGACCATAAGGCCTATCTCACGTGTCAGATGATAGTCCGGTCAAGTTTAGAATTCATTTGCAAAATTGTAATGATCATTGCGGTCTAAAGAATTCTCAAATGTATGTGAAAATGAACGTGGAGAAAGCTGACGGTACTGCATTAACAACGGAACCAGGTGGTCCTGCCAACTTGTTATTTTAGGCATTGTTTTTTTTTTGGCGAGTGAAGTGATGCTTCAAAACAAACAGTTTAACATGTACCTAGAACCCATATCGAGCCTACATACAGACACTGTTGAAATATAGTTAAGATGCATTGGCAAGCCAAGTTCAAAGTCGACGCAGACTCTCCTGGTGTTACGGATCCAAGTTCTACCAACAATGGTTTATACGAAAGAGCAGCCCTGATAAGCAAATCGACAACTGTTAGGTTTCCTTTGTTTCACAGACTTGTGTGCCCTAAATATGTGATTCCTGTTTTTATTTTTTGAGACGAGCTAAAGAAAAGTTTGATCTACTTTAAATGTTTAACAGGTCGACAAAAAGCTCAACGTGGCCAAATTGAAAGCGATTTGAGACGATTAAAAAAAATCTGGTTTACAAAATGTTATAAATTGTAAGGGAAATATGTAACCGGTACAGGACTCGAAATCGGGATCCTGAGTTTTCAGAGCGAGTGCATTATCACTGAGCTACGCATTCTGTTAAAGTGACTAATAACCACTTAGTACATTTTTGTTAAAAGTTGAGAAAAAAATATGAAAAGTTATTGGTTGTCACATATTCATGAAAAACAAGTCGGAATGTTTGCCTTGTTCATATCTTGGACAAGTTCTAAAATAAAGGCCTATTTAGGGCTAGCTGTATAGAACTGCTTTTTTTGACCTCTCGTCTGTTTTAAGTTTGTTGAGGTATGGAATACTTTTGCAACACTGGAGACGGATAATGAGTTGGAAATTTGAGTTTTTCATGTAGAGATTTTCAATTTTAACATTTATGATATTGCTAGCGTTGGGACGAATAGTTCCAGATGTCGTGGCAACCTTTAGAAGCTCTAAGAAAGGGTCTAGAAGGCAGAAATATGTAGTTCAATTTAGATCCACTTTTCTGGTAATGCGATAAATTTGTCTAAAAGCGCCCGCATAGCGTGTGCAAATCCATTTCCGGCATGATAATAGGTAACACCCTCCCCCCCCCCCCATTACACAGATGCGAACAAGGAGAATGTCCCTTTTTATGATGCTGCAAAAGCTTTACCCGATAGCCGGTCATAATGAAGAAAAGCTTTTGTAGCACGAGAAGAGGGACCACATGGACAAATCTCAACTTGAAAGCACACGAGATGCAATTCCTGTATTTCTATGCTGCCAAAAGCTAATTGGAGTAGCTCTTGATTACACAGCAAGCTTTTGATGCTCCGAAAATAATACAAAGTAGTCGAAATAACGAGTTAAACTTTCGAATCCTCTTTCTGGTGGTGTGTTTGTTTTTTGTGGTCGAAATTAAGAATTTTTCTGTGAAAGCTGTTCGGCACCTTAATAATCGTATCATAGGCAAATGGCGCTCTTAGTAATTTTCTTAACGGATTGTGTGTTCTTTGTCTCTTATTCAGGATATGGGTATTTTCATCAGTACAATGAGTGCACCTTTGCATATGTTTCTGATGTTGATTTACTTAACACAAGGCACGTCATTTTTTTTCACTCTGCCAGCTGTTTTGTGTAGTAGACGCTCCGACCTTTCATTCCAAACCAATGGCTAAATTTCGACAAAGTCAACCCGAAGTTCAGCGATGAGAGACGAATGAATCGTGTTGCACTGAATTTTATTAACGATAAAAACGAATTTTTCAAACATGTAAAGGAATTCTTGGATAGTTGCACTGGCCAATACAAAATACCCGAAGCACAAATATAAACAACCTGCCTCTTAAAATGTGTTGTTGCAAATTTTTTTTATTGATTCTTTTACTATAAACAATTCCGAGTTTTAACGGCCTTATATATATAGTAAGGCCTGAGAAAGCGCTGTGGGTATATGAGAAATTACATAATAAGGCCTGAGAAAGCAATGTGGAGAAATGAGAAAATTAATTCTGATAATGAACATATTTCCATGTTTTTTTTTTTTTAAATTTCCCTTTCACAAAGATATATTAATAAGAATTTCATAAGTAGTCAAAGATGTGCATAGTTCAGCGGTAGAGTACTCGCTCTGTAATCAAAAGGTTGCGAGTTCGAGTCATGCGATATTCACATGTTTTTTCCTCCTTGTGTGTGACATTTTTTAACCAGATTTTTGTGTTGTTGTTGTTGTTATCTCGACGCACTTTCAATTTGGACAGGTTGAGTTTTTTTGTCGACTGGTAAGGGATTTAGTAAACTGAGCTCGTCTTTAACTTGTCATAAAAACTGTAAAACTGCAACTATATATCAGGGGCATACAAATCAGTGAAACAAAGGAAGCACGTGAAAAGATGAATTGTCACCCTCTTGTAACTGAAACACTGTTTAGAAACGGCGGTAAAGAAATCAAGCATACAAACACATCCAGTTGTTTAACCCTTTATCTGATATGCCAACTTGAGGCTGTTCCATTTCAGCAGCAAGTAAAGATATGATGTCAAAAATAGGCACGAATGATGATAAAAATATCTGATTGAGTGGAAAACATTGTGGAAAAAGGAGAAATTGCTCGTTACGAGCAATTTCTCCTTTTCCCACAATGTTTTCAAAAGCTGTTTGTTGTTGATACGTCAAAATGAGTATCTATGGAGTAAAAGGTTTAAGGGAAAAATTTACTAGCGCCAAAGAAGGAGTTCAGCCGAATCATTTTTTTTTTTTTAAACAAACTGTAAACGCAGGCAAGTCGAAATCGTTGTTAAAAACCAACATTTTCTAGTTTTCAATAATGTTTTCTACCCTTTGAAAAATAAACCTGTTTGTGCCATCTAGTTTATCGTTTTCTAATGGACAGGTTTAAAAAGAAAATTTGTCGTCTGGAAAAACAGCTTGCAATATGAATGAAAGGACGTACACTGATGCGCGACAAGGAGAATACCCCTTTTATGGTGCTGCGAAAGTTTTCGCCGATAGCCGGCCATATTGAAGTAAAACTTTTGCAGCACGAAAAGAGGGACCACATGCAAAAATCTCAATTTGCAAGCACACGAGATGCATTTCCTGTATTTTTATGCTGCCAAAGTAGACATTGTTGGTTTTAACAGCGATATCGATATGCAACTCCTGCGTTTACAGTCTATTGCAAACAAATGATTCGGCTGAACTCCTTCTATGGCGCTGCTAAATTTTTCTCCAACTTAAACAATTGGATGTGTTAGTATGCTTGATTTTGTTTCTCGTAGTTTCCAAACGGTATTTCAGTTACAAGAGCGTGACAGTTCATCTTTTCACGTGTTTTCTTTGTTTCAAGGATTTGTATGCCCCCGATATATAATTCCAGTTTTCACGGTTTTTATGGCAAGTTAACTAGGAGTTCGTGTACTAAATCCTTTACCAGTCGACAAAAAAACCTTCAACCTGTCCAAATCGAAAGGGCCTCGAGACAACACCAACAACACACAAATCTGGTTCAAATATGTCACAAACATTGCAAAAAAAAAAAAAATGTGAACACAGCATGACTCGAACTCGATACCTTTGATCACGAGGCAAGTGCTTTACCACTGAGCTATGCATTCCTTTGAGTGTACATGAAAAACATAATAATATAACTTTGTGAAAGGGTAATTTAGAAAAAAAAACATAACGTGGAAAGATGTTGATTATCAGCCTTAATTTTCTCATTTCCCCACAATGCTTTCTCAGTACTTATTATACAAGTTCCCATTTCCCAACAATGCTCTCTCAGGACTTATTATGTAAGGCCGTTACAACTCGGGATTGTTTAAAGTAAAAGAATCAGTAAAAATTGTAACAACACATTTGAAGAGGCAGGTTGATTATATATGTGCTTCAGATATTTTGCAGTGGCCAATGCACCTATTCAAGAATTCCTTCACATGTTTGCAAAATTCGTTTTTATCGTTAATGAAATTGAGTGCAACATGATTCATTTGCCTCCCATTGCTGAACTTTGCGTCGACTTTACCGAAATTTAGCCATTGGTTTGGAATGAAAGGTCGGAGCGTCTGATAGAAAAACAGTTGGTAGAGTGAAAGAAATGACGTGCCTTGTGGTAAGTATATCAACATCAGAAATATATGCAAAGGTGCACTGGTTGTACTGATGATAATATTCATAACTAAATAGTCAAAGAACACACAATCCATTAAAAAAACACTAAGAGGTCCATTTGTCATATAAAAACTTTTTAATTTTACCAAACCGATAAACTAGATGGCACGAATAGGTATATCTTTCAAAGGATAAAAAACATGGTGGAAAAGTAGAAATTGTTGGTTTTGAAGAGGCAGGTTGTTTATATATGTGCTAATATATCTTCGTGAAAAGGTAATTAAAAAAACATAACTTGGAGAGATATTGATCATCAGCATTAATATTGTCATTTACCCACATTGCTTTCTCAGGCCTTATTGTGTAATTTTTCATTTCCCAATAATGCTTTCTCAGTCCTTTTTATGTAAGGCAGTTGTTTAATAAAAGAATCAGTAAAAAATTGCAACAACATATTTGAAGAGGCAGGTTGGTTATATGTGTGCTTCAGATATTTTGCATTGGTCAATGCACCTATCCAAGAATGCCTTCATATTTTTGCAAAATTCGTTTCTATCGTTAATGAAATTCAGTGCAACATGATTCATTTGTCTTTCATTGCTGAACTTTGCGTCGACTTTGTCGAAATTTAAAAATTGGTTCGAAATGAAAGGTCAGAGCGTCTGTAGAAAAACAGCGGGCATAGCGAAAGAAATGAAAGAAATGAAGTGCCTTGTGATTCGTAAATCAACGTCAGAAACATTTGTTAAGGTGCACTATATACTAATGAAAATACCTATATTCTAAATAGAGGCAAAGAGCTTACAATCAATTACGAAAATTACTAAGAGGGCCATTTACCTATCGTACTATGATTATGGCGCCGAATACCTTTCACAAAAAAAAAAATCTTAATTTCGACAAAAGAAAAAAACCAGACAAAGGGACCGAAAGATTAATTCATTATTTCGACTACTTTGCATTATTTTCGGAGGATCAAAACCTTGCAGTGTAATCAAGAGCAACCCCAATTAATTTTTGGCAGCATAAAGATACAGGAATTGCATCTCGTGTGCTTGCAAGTTGAGATTTTTCCATGTGGTCCCTCTTCTCCGTTGTCTGTGCATGTCATATTTTTCGAAGATTCGACCTACCTTATAGGACGCATCACTCTCCCCGATATTGGGGATTATGTAGTAATACGCGCTATCAAGTAGCTATGCGGAAACAACTTTTGTCAATATGTTTGAGGAAAAATCAGGCCTGTTTTAGCTCCAAATTTCTCTTTACTGCTGATCGTAGCTGAATGAATCGCACCAGGTATATAGCGTTTTATCTAGTAAACTTTATTTTAGTTTAAAATTAAAGTAACTGTTGTCACATAGAAAAGCAGTCCTGCTCTGTACTCAGGATGCCCGAATTAGATAGATGAGTATTAATTTTGTAGAATGCCTTTTAGCGGGAGATCATGTCCTCTTCTCGTGCTACAAAAGTTTGTCTTCTTTATGGTCGGCTATCGGGTACAGCTTTCGCAGCATCATAAAAGGGATATCCTCCTTGTTCGCATCTGTGAAATTTTTTTTTTTTTTTGGGGGGGGGGGTTGGGTTGTACCTTTTGTTATACCGGAAATGGATTTGTATACGCTACGCACATTTAGACAAGTGTATTGCATCACCAGAAAAGTGGATCTGAATTGAACTACTTATTTCTGCCCACTAGACCCGTTCTGAGAGCTTCTAAAGGTTGCCACGACACCTGGAACTATTCGCCTCAAGTCTAGCAACATTATAAATGTTAAGGTAAGACCTGTGTAATGCACTTCCGGTGAACATGGGGCAAAAATTCTAATTGGTTGATAAGTAAGGATAAATAAGGATTTATGCAGAAATAATATTTTTGCACATTTCTAACGGTTCAGAAATTCCGTTTATGTCTATCTTGAAATTATTTTTTTATACTATTGTGAGTTTTCTGAAAAGGGAGGTAATTATTATCTCTTTTTGAATTGAGAATAAAGTGCTTTTAGATTTATAAATGATAATTCAAAGAAGGAAAAAATGGGGAAAAAAATGAATCGGTGAAATTAGTTTAATAAACTCATTTTTAATTATAGCTAATTTTGCAGGATGATATTTTAGTGGAAATAGCTGTTTTCCATTACACAGGTCTTGCCTTAAAATTGAAAACCTCTACATGAAAAACCCAAATTTCCCAATCATTGTCCGCCTCCGGTGTTGCGAAAGTATTCTATACATCAACAGACTTTAGTAGTCGAGAGATCAAAAAAGCAGGCCTGTATAACTAGCCCTAAATAAAGGTGACGCAAAAGGAGGTAATATTCGAGGCGCATACTGCAGGGATGGGTAGGCTGTCTTACGAGGGTCTTGATGGCACCCCAAAAATTATACAAGCTCTGTTGACGTCTTTATATTTCGGCGTAGCTAAATGCAGTGTCTTTAGACCTACTTCTTGATTTGATATAGAATGAATAAACAGTGTTTTGTGATTGGTCAAAGATAAAGATACGCCCATATGACCCAATTTAGAGATTTTCCAAAATATTAATAAGGCAAACATTCGGACTCGTTTTTCATGAACATGTGACAACCAATAACTTTCTATGTTTTTTCCCCACTACCTTTCACAAAAATTTACTAAGTATTCATTTGTCGATTCAACGGAATTCGTAGTAGTGGTAGAGAACTCGTTCTGTAAACAAAGGGTCCCGAGTTTGAGTCCTGTACTGGTCACATATTTCCCTTATAATTCATGACGGTTTTGAACCAGATTTTTCTGATCGTCTCAAAATCGCTTTCAATTTGGCCACGTTGAATTTTTTGTCAACCTGTAAAAGATTTAGTACATCAAACTTTTCTTTAGTTGGTCTCAAGAAATAAAAACGGGAATCACTTATATGTATTTAGGGCATATAAGTCTCTGAACCAAAGGAAACCTAAAAGTTGTCGATTTGCGTATCAGGGTTGCTCTTTCGTATAAACCATTGTTGGTGGAACGTGTATCCGTAATACTAGGAGAGTCTGCGTCGTCGACTATCTAGATCCGACCTTGAATTTGACTTGCCAATTCATCTTGACCATAGTTCAACAATGTATGTAGACTCGATATGAGTTGTAGGTAAACTGGCTTTGTCTTGAAGTGTCACTTCAAACGTAGAAAACAATGCCTGTAAAAACAAGTTGGTCGGTCCAACTGGTTCTGTTGTTAATGCAGTACCGTCAGCCTTCTCCACTTTCAATTTCACATATTTGAGAACTCTTTAGATCGCAATAATCACTCGAATTTTGCAAATGGTTTTTTAACTCCAATGGACACCTGAGATCATGGTCACGTCTTTACCCAGGTTTGAGTCGGTGGAAAATGAAATAAAGCAAGTTCAAACACAAGTCCTTCTTTAGCTTGTTCTTCGTTATACACTGACATTGTCAAGCGAACATGACACATGATCATTTTGTAGCCGGGTACAGGTATTTAGTGATATATCGTGCGGCCGTATCGACATGTGGTTCGGTAGCTCAGTTTGTTAGAATGCAGGAACGGTATTCCCGAGGCCCTGGGTTCGAATTCCCGTCGAGCCACAATATTTTTCACCACCTGTTACATTTGGCGCGCAACGTGGGACTCAATATCCTTTGAAAATATTACAATGTCATCGAGATAAATGAGACACTCCTTCAAGTTCACATCTCCCATGTAACGTTCCATCAAACGCTGAAATGGTGCCGGGGCATTTTAAAGTCCGAAAGGCATCCTGTTGCACTCATAGAAACCAAGGCCCAAAACTTGAAAAGCAGTTTTCTCTTTGTCAGCCTCTTCCATTTCAACTTACCAATAGCCTGAGAAAAGAAAGAAGGATTAATTAATGATATAAATATCAAAGATGACATTGACGAATCAGACCTTACAGACGAACAGAAGTTCAAAATACGCAGTGTTTTAAAAAAGTGGGGATCTCTATTTCCGAAAGGCCTTCGTGGTTTAGGATGTACATCTGCTGTCAAGCACAGGATCAGTCTTACAGACAACGCTCCTTTTAAAGAACCATATAGAAGAGTTCCAGCAAGAAATTGTAGGGTGTTATTAGTCCTTGGTATTGCATAGTCATCCTTTTTGGTTCGATTGTTTAGCTTCCTATAGTCTATGCAAAATCTTATTGATCTATCTTTCTTCTTGACAAGAACGATGTTGGAAGACCAAGGACTTTTTGATCCTCTTATAGCACCAATTTTGACCATTTCTTTCAAATGTTCACGGACTTCACTATAAACAGAAGGCGGGACTCTTCTTTATGGTTCTTTAAAAGGAGTGTTGTCTGTAAGACTGATCCTGTGCTTGAAAGCAGATATACATCCTAAATCATGAAGGAATACCGTTCTTGCACTCTAACCAACTGAGCTACCAAACCACATGTCGATAAGGCCGCACGATCTATCACTAGTACCTGTTCCCGGCTAAAATTTGGTCCTGCGTTTTCTCTTGTATTTCCTTTTGGTTCCTCTTCTTCGACAGTTCTTGCTAGTCTGAAGCATATTTGCGATTGCAGATAGATTTATATCCAGTTGTTCTAGTTCTGACTTTGCTTTAGTCGTTGTTTTCTCTGCAGGTAAAACTGTTTTGACAAGATAGTGCTTGTCATCACGTCTTTTTGTGCAGTCAACAGGTATCACTTGTAATCTTCTACCAGCGCCTGATTGATTCAAGGAGACGTGACCGGAGATGACAGCATCAAAGAAATCAACATATTTTTGAGGATTAGGAACGTATAATTTCATCGTGTTTTACAAAAATGGATATGATTTAAATGAAGTATCAAGCGCACTAGTCCAATCAACTCTGTTTCGTTGTCATCGTACTCATTTGTTGTATAGATTTCATTGTCTCTCACCTGACTTCTTTTGACAGGAAAATAGAATGGGTTGTCAAATACGTAGTTCCACTCAGATTTTCAATTTCTTTCAATTCGTCTTAGCGATGATCTTTCTTGTCCGCGCACACGTCTTTCCTTGAAAAGATGGTGTCCGTGGTCGTGAGGTAGAGCGTCGGCCTCATAACCTAAAGGTCTTGAGTTCGATACCCGGGAGCGGGTGTCAACTTTGGGATTTTTCATTCACCCAAACATTCGGTGCGAATACTGGTGTAGTTCCCAGGAAACAGAATCGAGAGAGATTAGAATAAGTTGTAAGAACTTGTTTCTCAATTGATGTAAAATAAATATGTTTAACCCTTTCCCAAACAATCCCTGGTTTTTATGACCCTGAGATGAAAGCCTTTTGAAAACATTGTGGGAAAAGGAGAAAATGCTGGTAACCAGCATTTTCTCATTTTCCCACAATGTTTTCTACCCTGTTAGAAACAAATTTCAATTTTTGAGGTATGTTTATTATGTCATCTGCAAGTGCTTTCAATTTTGACCAGTCCAAAATTTTGTTGTTTGGTAAAGGGTTAAACTAAACTTGAAAAGATCTGAATATATTAAAATACCATCCGATGGCTTAAATTAGATTTTATTTTTTTCCTTGGCGTTGAACTAATGCCACTGTCCAAATCTCCGTTAAAAATAAGGGTAGATTTAAATGTTTTCTAAATTTAAAGGCTTGATTATTGATTATTCTCGAAGTAAGCCTTGCTGTTATTACTTTTGACCACAGATATATTGACCCATGTCTGTTTACGGTACGTTTTCACCTACTCGTTGACCTGATCTGCGTCTATCCAGCCATTAAATATTTGCGGAAATCCTTGTCACTCGACAAAATACTGAATACTTCTTGTTTCGCATCCTCTTTCGTATGATTTGGTGAATAAACCACAAACTGTTCTCGTCTTTATTGACCTCAGCCGCGTAAAACAAACATTTACTATTGTCATCGTTTTTTAAATCCTGTAATTTGTGCATGGGTATTCCCTGTTTCAATAATTTTGCAGACGCCTTAAAGACCTCCGTAGTGAATTGATCTTGATATGCTCGACGGAACTTATGCGCACCAAATCACCAACTTTATTCAGGTTAAGTTTTTACCTTTACTTTCTTTTTCAAATACATGTAAGTCCACACATCAGCTTCGTTTGTTTTATCGACCTGCATAGGCGTTAAGGTAGTAGACCCATAACACTTCTAGTGCAGCATGGAATAAAATTTCTTGATAGTTGATAATTAAGGATTTATACAGAAATAATACTTTTGCACATTTTTGACCGACCAGAAATTCATTTGATGTCTATCTTTAAATTATGTGTTGGTACTTTTGTTAATTTCCCGAAAAGGTAGATAATTATCATCTCCCTTTGTAATGAGAATATATTAGTTTCAGATTTATAAATGATAATTCGCAGAAGGAAAAAAAGGAAGAAGTGGCGCGGTTAAAGCACTATGGTAATGCTAATTTTTAATCATGGTAAATGTTATAGGGTAACATTATAGTGGAAATAGCTGTTTTTCTATTACCGGACCACTAGCTTAAACCATTCAAACCACAATGCGGTGTGTATTGATACTGATGACGTTCTCTAGAGAATCGACGTAACAATACGAGCGATTGTGGCTCATCATTCTGTAAAGTGAACTTTTGATTGTGTGCTTAACACGTTCGGCATAGTTAACCTTTGCTGGATTTTGCGTTGTACAAAATTAAAGATTATTATATTTCATTGGCTTTTTAAACCAGCGATTAATGAATTCCGATCCTCGATCAACTGGAATCTCCTTCGGCTTCTGACGGTGCTTTCAAAAGACTTCTATCCCAGGGTTGTAAAAACAAGGGTCCGTATTCACCAACCATTCTGAAGAATGTTCTTTGTCCTATTCTTCTAGATTCCTGACTTTGAAAAAAATAGAACTTCTTATTGGCTAAACCAAATGGTTTAGCCAATCAGAAGTTCTGTTACTTTCACATTGACAAAATTTTGAAGGATAAGACTAAGAATGTTCTAAGAATGGTTTGTGAATACAAACCCTGGGATTGTTTGGTAAGGGTTAAGTTATTCAGATCAACGTTACTCTATTTAACCCTTAGGCTGCAAAGCGCCTCCCACTGGCTTTTTCCGGACAGCTCAGATCAAAATCAGATTACACAATACGTGTTGTCTGATCTTGGATATAAACGGTCTGATAAGGAGATAAATTTCCAACAAAAATACCAATGAAACGGCAATACTTTGGATTTGACTATTGGCTTGAAAGTTTCATTTTCTTTCCTTCAACAGGATAATGGGTAAAAAGACAAAACATAACGTCGGTTTGCTTCCAAAACCTCGTAACTACAGCTTGTAACAAGCTGTAGTTACGAGGTTTTGGAAGCAACCCGACCATAACTGCCTACTGCAGCAGAACCAATGGGTGGTGATTTGGACATTGGGATAAGTCGATTGTGAAACCCTAATATTGCCAGTTCAAGTTTAATTTTTTTTGAGGAGGACGGTAGAATTTGTCCTCGAAGGACAGTGTAGATCAAAGATTAGACTGCACAGGGCATGGCTCACGGAAAGATATCGCCCCAAAAGAAGAAAATAACGAACACGTTATAACTTGATATCTTGAACGTTTTTATTTGTTCATGTTATAAAAAAAGACAGTACTTAATTTTACATAAAGTCTCACCTAAACATAATACACAAAAAGCCATATTATGGCAAATATTTAATTTTTAACTAAATTTAATTCTATGATCTTTCGAGCGAAGTTAAACAGATACGAATAGTCGGTTTTGCTTTCAAAAACTTCGTAACTACAGCTTTCAACAAGCTGTAGTTACGAGGTTTTGGAAGTAAACCGACGAAATGAGACATTCCCTGTAAAATGAGGGTTCACTGCATCAGCAAAAGGTGTCGACCAAGGTCAGCCTGCACAGTCTGTTGAGACTGATGACATTTGTCGAAACTTTTTGCTTTTCGTCCACTCTTTGCATGTTAAATTACCAGTTTACCTCACTATTCAGCCAGTTGTCATACAAGGTGAATTTATGGATCCATTATTATGTGATGACATGCTTGGAACGTGTAGAATGGATCATGCCCGAAGCATAGCACACATTTTTGAGCAATGCTCTCTGAAATGGGGGCTTAACCTTTACCCAAACATCAAATTTTGGACCCTTCTAAACCGAAGCAGTTTGCCGACGACAATTTTAGATTTGGGGAAAATTGCAGAAAGTTCTCAAAAAGGGTAGAAAACACTATGGGCAAAAGGAGAAATTGCTCGTCACCAGCAATTTCTCCTTTTCCCACAGTGTTTTCAAAGACTTTTACTGCGGACACGTGAAAAACAAGGGCTTGTTTGGGAAAGGGTTAATGCATCTGCGTGATCCATGGTAACAATCAAGCCATCACATACTTGTGGATCCACAATAGCCAACTTTTTTTAAGAACCAACTTAATTTCTGGAGTAGACTAGAACTCGGACAGTCAGAAGATTGACCAAAAGCGAAAAGTATCGGCTCAGGCCAGCCTGCGCGGACTGCGAAAGCTGATATAGGTCGATGTTTTTTTAGCAGATGCATTAAGCCCTCTTTTCGCAGAGCACGACTCGTTTTCAGGTGTTGCAGATGACAAATCAATTATGTCTCGAATGGATGTATAATAAGTATCGGCTCAGGCCAGCCTGCGCGAACTGCGAAGGCTGATATGGGTCGATATTTTTTTTTAGCAGATGCATTAAGCCCCCTTTTCGCAGAGCACGACTCGTTTTCAGGTGTTGCAGATGACAAATCAATTATGTCTCGAATGCATGTCACGATTTGCTCTTTCGAAGAGTAGTGAAAGCACTGTACGAATTAATGGCATCTAGACCTAATTCACTCGCAAACAGTAACCCGTGTGTTTTTCTTTTTCCAGAGGAATAATTTTGGACCCAGATGAGACATACGGAATGCATACTGTTTTTTCCATCTAGCATTTTTCATTACATGCATTAATGAGTTGACACTAGAGAAAAAAATGTTAAGGAAAAGCTCGGCTAGTATTCAAAGAGCTGAAAGCATACAATTTCATCTGTTATTTTCAGTCTTTCAAAAGTATTTTGCCGCCATGAAAAGTAGATCTCTAGTAGATCTTCAAAGCGCTATACTCGTCACAACTGGGTCGATTCCGTACCTAAATCAAACCTCAACCATATGACGGCTGTTCCATTTAAACTGCCAGTCACGTGATCTTAAATATAGCGGCTCCACGGTAAGTCGTTTTGCAAAGACATAAACAACCCCGATGAAGTTATTCCCATCTGTCGGTGAAAAATTCAATCGGAATCGACAAACTACGTTGAAAATTGAAAGTACGAACTGTTTGTACTGAAAAATAGTTAAAAAGATTTCGATAGAAAATTGAGACTCAAGTTTTCTTTTTTAAGAGAAGCTTTACAGTTTTAGAAAGGTAAACCGGTCTATTTCCGGCGATGAGATGTAACGTTCTGGTGTATATCAATCCACCAGAAACAGCCGCAGGATCCGATGCTCCCATCACCCGAGCTATTCCGAATGCAAAGCGCTAGTGCTTTCCCTTTCGAGCGGACCTATATCTTATTGATAAAAATGCTCAAAATTGGTATGAGTCCTGTTGCTAGAAAAGTGCACAATATTTCCATGTGAACAGTTCCCAAATAAAGTATGTATTGCTGCCATGAAATATAGATCGCATAGAGCCAGGAATTACGTTTTATGGCGGAGTAGTATCTCATTGGTGCAAATGCACACACTACTTCCGGTTTAACAGGCTATACATAGCAAGCTAAAGCATGGTTGAGAACGAGTTCGATAACAAGAATATTTTGACTCTGTCTTTTATTATTGTTATTATAAATTCTGCTAATTCTCATAAATATCTTTGGTTTTCTTCAAAAACAAACTGTATTTACAAGGTTTTTTTTTTTTTAGTAAACCGACGATATTTGAATCCAGTTTATCTTCAGTTTAATTCAAAAACCTCGCTTGAAACAATCTGTAGTAACAAGTGTTTGAAGTAAACCGACGATATGGTCTTCCTTCTGTTCAAATCATTAATATTTTTACTTTGTTGTAGCTGAAACCCCACTATGTTTGTATCATTGGAAGGCACACGTTTCATTCAGAAGCACTCAATACTATCTTTATACCGGTCTTTTACTTAAAGTAGAAATTGTTTCTATCGTTTGCACACAATCCATACATTTTACACATTGCAGAATGAAACTCGCGAAGTTTTTCATTGTTTATCTGTTGCGATATTGACTTTCTCATAAGGTTCAGCAGAGATAGTTTTAATTCAGGGTCACTTGTGAATGATTTTGCATTGCCATCTGAAATAGTTTCCGGTAAATCATTGTCGCTGGCATCTCGTCCAGTTAAAGCGTGTTGAATGCCATTTTTGTTTTCATCGATCACAGGGTTAAACCGAGGAAAATCTGTACTTTCAATTCCATTGAGTATTTCGCGGCTCGAGGGACATATGAAACTATCACAATATATTTTGCTAACAATGTTTTCTACACGTTTAGCTCGGCATCCTCCACGATTGCAAAGAAATCTTTTAGAATCACATTTGATTCGATGACAAAGACTGTCAGATTTATAAACTGTTTGATGTTCACGTTTACCTCGCTTTCTTCCACAACCGGTTCTTCTGTTACAAAATAAACCTCTTTTCGTAAGAGGATCATCCGCGTTTTGATGTTTTTCCTTACTGTAGGTAGTACCGCTGAATAATCCATTTCTTAATTGTCCTTCGTGCGGCGACCCAAAGTTAATATTCTCCGGGAAAACAGACATAAAGTTATCGGGAGAAACCGGATGCCAGTTTCCAACACCATTTTGGACACGCTTGTTCACGCTGGCATCTCCATTACGATTTTCCATCCACGCTGGAACAGAATCGTCGGATTTATCGTCAGACTTGCTACCGTTATCGTGAGAGCTTTCCTTGGATCTGTAGACATCGCCGTCTTCGCTAACTGTAGACTGAAGCAGAAATTGAGATTATATTAATGTTGTGGTAATTAACTGTCCTGTGTCCCATAGTCATACCTAACACTTGGTTCATATAAATACTTTTTTTTTATTTCATGCTTTCTAGTGGGTTATCGATAAAATATTGGTGAAATATTTTTCGATCTATAACCAGTGAAAATACCGATTTTTAATATTTTAACTCCTCAATCGAAGGCAGAAAATGTTGTTCCCGCGCAATAGTTACCTAAATAAATGCGCGTGCCTCACAATATGATGGAAATATGACGTAATTTACCAAGTATATTTTTCGCGCTAGACGTAAGATTGTAATGTGTTGCTATGCGGACGGTATGCGGGGAATAATTGAAAAGAACCTTAATGGATTTTGATTAAGTTCACCTTCCTAAGGGCTAAAAGCATGGAAAAAAATAGAATATTTATTTTTCGGTGAAAAATCAAAATTTATTTCGATATTTCGATCTTTCACCGTAAAAGACAAATATCCTCCATGCCTTAAGCCCGTGTCCTAAACTTCAGTATTGATAACCTGAATTAACCCATTACCACACAATCCCTACTTTTGACGACCCTGAGAAAGAAGCCTTAGAAAACATTATAGGAAAAGGAGAAAATGCTGGTAACCAGCATTTTCTCCTTTTCCCACAATGTTTTCTACCCCTCACAAAACAAATTTCAAATTTTTCAGTCACTTTTATTTTATATCGTCTGCAAATGCTTTCGATTTGGACAAGTCTAAAATATTGTATTTAGGTAATGAGTTAAATAAAATTGTATTTTGTGAAAAATTATTTATATTAACTTTTAACCCCGCTAAATAAGTTGAAATAAATCTTTCAAGTTGACAGTAAAAATCCGAATGTTCTTATTTCAAACTTTTCGGATAAAACTATCTCCTTTTCGGACTATGTAGATCCAAGATCATACTGCACGTTCTATACAGTCTGATCTTGATGTACACTGTCAAGTGAGCATCACTGAGTTGAGCTTAGCAGCCTTAGGGTTAACAACAAATTCACAATGACTACTTCAAGGATATTGTTGACTGTTCATCTCTTAAAGATGGGTATCTAGAATTTTTACATCTCGCAAAAAATAAAAGAAATATATATCAATAAAATTTATATGAAAAAATAATATAAATCATCAATAAGTAAGACTCATAAAATTACAAAAAAAATGGTGTTCCCTTAAAAGGCTACGTAGCCTCTAAAGATATTTTTAGATTTCCCGCCAAAAATCAATAAAGCATTTTGGGAATGTCAAGTCACTGGCACGTGACTTATGACTCTTAAATTCCGTTACATTACAAACATGTAATAATTATTTTCCATAATGTCTTCTTCGGACCCTGTATTTGAAACTTTGTCTGTGTATAGCTGTATGTAAATTAGCGAATTGATCATCAAAAAATAGAACGTGTCTCCCGTTGGTGTCTATCTGGGTCGTAGTAAATCTCTCATTTCTCGTGCTGTCGGATGGTTTTCGACTACTGGGGTTTTATGAAGGCAAATTAAAAGGCTTTGGGAGTATAAAGATGATTTTTTTGCATGTTTTTAAAATTTTCGTCCCAAGATCTGAAGGGCCACCTTTAATCTCTGTAAACAAACCTGCATTAGACAAGTTTGAAAGCATCGCTGTACATTACAATTGTGACCCGTAACGCATAAAGGAATCATCTGGGAACTGCGACGTGTCGAACCTGGTCAGACTGCAGATATTGCGCAGGCTGACCAGGTTAGAAACTTTTCCCTTTTATGATAATTTCTGCATGAAAAGTGGTCATTCTTCCTAACTATACAATCAGTGTTGAACTATCAACTTAAATTGACCTGCACTATCTTTGATCTGTATGGTGTACGGAATTCCGGCTTTCTATGTGACAGGCCACATTCATGTTAATCTTTAACCTTGACAAATAAGTAATATTAGACTCTCCACTTGATAAAAACAGACAAATTTAGAGTGTGCTAGTTGAGAACACTCTGGTTTGTCTGTTTTTATCAAGTGGAGAGTCTAATATTACTTATTTGTCAAGGTTAAAGATTAAGATGAATGCTGAGCAAAATCTCAGTTTTTGCAATTATTTAACCCGATTGCTTCAAGAAGAGAAAAGTTTTCTGAAACAAGGTAATGCGGTAAAAAGAGAATTATTTGCTAATCAAAATTATTTTCGTGAAAGTTATTTAGAAGGATGAAAAAATGAGAGAAAAGTCACTTCTATCAAAAATCAAAGTACTGCGGTATTCACTGCTTTGAGGAAGCTAGCAGGCAAGGAATATTTGCCTTTCAGTATACAGAACAGGGGCGTAGCTGCCTATGCGCCGAGACGAAGTCGTATGCCCTTTGCCAATAGAAGAAAGACAAACTTGCCAAAAAAACTTAACCAGCGTGCACCTAATACCTTCTGTAATGGAAAAAAAAAAAACAGAATGGCGAGATTCTCTCTCCCCATTCTCGGGTATTACCTTCTGTATCACTTTGCGTATTCTTTACGTTCAGCTAGGCTAGCTATGCCCCTGCAGTATGGGGCCTATTTACAAAAGTTATATAGTCCAATATTACGCTACACAGACAGTGCAATATGATTTTGGAGCTAAACTAACCAATATTTTATCAACTGTCAGACATAAAACGATCTATTTGTGTATACTACGCAGTGAATACCTTAGAAATATAAAATTCTGTCAATTAGAATAACAATAAAAGTAAAGTTCTTGATAAAGAATAAAACAAAACATACCTGCTGCTGGTTTCTCCAAACCTTATCCTTCGTTTACACTGTTTTCTTTAAAACGTCTGGAACACCTGGCTTTTACGAGTATTTTATACTAAGCCAAAGTTCTCATAAGACTGTATCAATATTTGCATTGGTTCATCACGTGCAGAAAGAAGGAACAAAAATAATTCCTGTCATGCTTATTTCAAGAAATGCAATAAATTCTAATTTAAAATTATTGTTTTAATTCTAGATTTTAAGACAGACTATCTAATTGGTTGAGACATTCTGCTTCAGCCAATCAGCTGGTTATTCTTGGAAATTAGAACTAGAATTAAATACCAATTTGTTGAAAAAAAAAAAGAAAAGGAAAAAAAAAAAAAAACTTGCAACTTGCAATACAAAGAAAAGAAAACACTTTTTTTTTCATTTAACGTTTTTTTCTTATTTCAAAGAAATTTTTGAATTATTTCACTTTGTGAACTGTAACCTAAGCTAAAAATAGAGAACAAAATAGGTTAAAAAGAGAGAAAAGTGATTAAGGAAAATATCATACATTGTAATTGAGAATTAAATTAGAATTCAGTAAATAAACTAATAAACATACTTTGCATTTTCTGATTCATGTATGTTAAGTCAATCTGTTCATGCTATGTTTATTCTGTTACTTGTATCATGGAACAAAGGTCTAAATACCCAAATAAATTATTTATCATAACTGGGGAAAAAAAACGAAGTCAGTAAAATTCGGACAACTCCTGGAAGAGCGGAAGTGTATGGCAGAATGCCTTTTGTTCCTTATCAAACCATCAGACCAAATCTAATGTGAATTTATCATTATGCATTGATTAAAAACATCTTTCAAAAAGTAATTTCGAAGAGAAGACAAACTTACACACTATGTGTGAACTCATATTTTTATCAGGGTAATATATTGAAAGGAACAGAGGTAGCCGAACCCCTTCGGCGCCATGAGCAAAAACAGTGGCTTTTGCGGAAGGCATAGATCAAGATCAGACTGCACAGATCGTGCAGTCTGATCTTTGATTTATCCCGTCCGCCTGTGTAGTCAAGGCTATGCAGTCAAATTCGTTGTAAGTTTCAATAGATTGTATTTGGAGCCGTCGAAATAGGTCGAGGTTATTCATTTGGCGCCGAAAGAGTTAAACTAGTTTCCAAGTATTTTTTTTTTCTATCAATAAGGTAATTATACCCTGTATCCATATCAGTTACTCGGTTCTGATATAGCAAACCTTTTTGTTGGATGAGAAAACCTACAGTATTGCATTAATTATGTTATGACGGCATGTCCCGTCACGGTCTTTATCGATTATATTCACAGTTGCGTCCTTGAGGTGCTGATTTGGCCACTCCTGCCGTGAAAAATATTGATACTCAGCCCTCAACATTTAAATACGTCTTAATATGCAACAAGAGAAAATACCATATAAAGTGGACAATTGAGTATATTATGTCCAAGCACAGTCATTACTGATTACACATATGTTGTTTCTTTGGAATACTGATCTTAAACCCTTTCGTGATGAGGTACCCGTTAAGTTGTCGATGTTACTTGATGGACGAGTGACAGCCAGTCTGCCAGCTTCAGTAAAAAACAATGTCCTGCGTTCGTCTTGCGTCGTTGCTCTTGCTTTTCCGAAAGGATTTCTCAATGCTCTTTTCTTTCGTTTTGAAACGAGGTCGATATTGGGGTATTCAGGAGGTGTGGTTGCTGAATGGATAAGATCCCTAATGTTAGAAAGCTTAGAGGTAGGAGAATAGAAACCTTGGTTATTCGCCAGCCTCTGTTCCAAATCGCGATTTGTTGGATCAAAGAAATAAAATCGGTTTTCAAGGGATATATCATCTGGCTGTAGCAAATAAAAGGGCGTATACCTAATTGTGGGTATAACGTGGGGTTGTTCCAAGTCCTGTTGAAGGTCATATTGTGGCAGTTTTTCGAACAGGAAGCGTGAAAGCATACGGTATGGTTTAGGAACTTCCGCATGCTCTATCAATTCACTTGGATAAAGCTTTTGTTGGCGCTCTAGTCCTCTTCGTGATAGAAAAGGAAAGGCATTCTTCTCATACCACCTTTTTGAAGGAGTATCTCTATTTATGTCATATGGATAAGTAGCACCTAAATAGAATCTGTCCTCGCCTGTTGTGTAAGCATTCTTGTTGGCGTGTTTAAGAACATCCATTGTTGTTTGCTGGAAGGTAACACAATAAAGCCTTAAACTTCTCAATAAATCAAATGAAAACTTCACCCAAAAGTACAAATAAGCATTTCAAAGATATTTCGACCGGTTAAAAGTACAGTCATACCACGGCTATTTGTAGCCTTTGTTTCACCAGTACTCCACCTTCGCCACTGGGCCACTCTAAAAACCATTTTTATTAGGTACAAGTATGTTGTTAACTTCCAGTGCAACAGTTTCAGATGTGCGGAAGATAATTCCTAACCCACCACAGTAAAAGTAAAGCATACTGGTCAGTAGTACTCGCATAGTTTTTGGAAAGGTTTTCTAAATTATTATTTTCAACAAGGGATTTTGTTACTCACAGTTCTTTGAATAAATTTATGTTTATTTTCACTAAAGGGAGGCAGTTGCTGACTATATCTACCTTTGCAACTAATGATCGATATTTTACAAAAACCCAAATTGAACAACAAAGCTTAGTCAAAGGCATGAAATATGTTTTGCTACAAACTTTGTTAACGTCAAAATTTATGAAATGCTATTATTCATAACAGCAGATTGGCTGTCTTCTCTATAGCCATACATTACCTTGAACACAGCTAGATATGCAAGATTATTATGAGACAGACATAAGAAAGTAAAAGAGGTGAGTCCCACTATATTATCATAATAAGATATCCAGTATACAAAATTATGTATGTAGTGTGAAGTATAGATTACAATTATTGATTACAATTATTAACATGCAATTAAAGGCTCAGTGAAGGTCAAAATATTAAAGCATGTGTCATAATATATACATTTTAATTATTATCATACCACTGAAAACTATGCTAAATGTTATGGAGATGAGATTAAGATTAGGTGGGCACTATGAACTCACGAGAGCGATCAAGACCGGTTCAGTCTAATTCTATGCATTTTCGAAAATGTAATTCTTCACCAAACAACATAATTTCAGACCAGTCCAAATAGAAGCATTTGCAGATGACAAAAGCGACGCGACTCAAACATTGAATTTTGTTTTGGGAAGGGAAAAGAAAAAAAACAACATTGTGGGCAAAGCAGAAAATGCTGGTTACCAGCGTTTTATCCTTTTTCCACATTGTTTCCAGAAGACTTCTTTCTCAGGGTCGTGAAAACCAGGGATTGTTTGGGAAAGGGTTAAAGTAACGGAATTTCTGATTTGGTACAAGAAATGGGTTTAGCCAATCGCCAGTTCCGTTACTTTCTAAATGTACAGTAAAGTTGGCGAATGGGGGTCCTGATTATTCGAACGAGAAATCAGAGCCGTTTTTATACCACTACTGAAGAGAAAATCCTTTTTGACAACAAAGAGTTACTAAATAATTATATCGTTTACAATTATGTGTATATTGAAGATTGAGTAAATTCTTCGATAATCCGAATACACGACTATTCAAAATATTTCCACTATTCCTCAGATATTTGGACTTGAATATTCAAACAAATTCGAAAGTTCGAGATAATTTTCCGTTAAGTTTCGCTACAGAGGATTTTAGTGCAACATGAAATATTTTTTCATTATTTGATAAATAAGGATTTATACTGATACAATATCTTTGCTCATTTCTAACTGACCAGAAATTCCTTGCATGTCTATCATGAAATTATTTGTTAAAACTTGATCGTTTACTGAAAAGTAAGGTAATAATTATCTTTCTTTGTAATGTGTAATGAGAATATTATTGCTCTTAGATTTATAAATGATAATTCTTAGAACAAAAAAAAAGTTAAAAGAGGCTCGATGAAAGTACTACAATAATACAGATTTTTAATAATAGCTATTTTTTTGGATAATATTACAGTAGAAGTAGTTGTTTTGCATTGGGGGGTACTACCTTTCAACATCTTTTCCAGGGTATCCTACTTTTTTAAATATGTATTCATGCAATAAATAGAGGGTAAGAGGTTAAACAGCTTACCTTTAAATGTGAAAAGAATAACTCCATTATCAACTTTCTTAGTATCTCGGTCCAACAGCAGCGGTTCAACCAAACTGATTTGGGCAAAAATCCTCAAAGGAATCATTGAAGCCAGTGTGAATGCTCATAAACATGTTTTTATGCTCCTCTCAGCTAAGCACAAACTTTCAACTAAGCAATGCTCTGTGAAAATGGGACTTAATGCATCTCCGTTATCCATGGTACCAAGAAAGCCATGACATACTTCTGGATCAACAACAGCTACCTTTTTTTAACAACTGACTCAATCTCAAAAAGACTGGTTCTTCGACACGTAGAAAATTGACCAATAGCGAAAAGTATCGGTTCAGGTCAACCTGCGCGGAGTGCGCAGGCTGACCTTAGTCGGTACTTTTTTGCAGATGCATTACGCCCCCTTTTCACAGAGCATGACTCAAATTCACATGAGCAAGTTCTTACGAACAAAGTCCGTAACAAAGAAACAAATGAATAAATGCATGGCAGAAATAAGGATCGGAGCGGGATTCGAACTCCGAACTCCCGGACGCAAAGCCAATACCCTAACCACTGAGCCAAAGAGATATCTCCCTGACGCAGTAGCCAGGTATTGTATTTAAATCGGGAGTATATGCCATGCAGGAAGGAGTGGTCTCCCGTAACACACCCCCTCTTAAAGACATCATTTATTGATGACTCAAAGCCTTATTAGGCAGGAAGTCCGATTTTGGACAACAAATGGGATTAATGGCTCAATGGCCAATCCCGGACGAGCCCCCATCTTACGAACGAAGTCCGTAACAAAGAAACAAATGAATAAATGCATGGCAGAAATAAGGATCGGAGCGGGATTCGAACTCCGAACTCCCGGACGCAAAGCCAATACCCTAACCACTGAGCCAAAGAGATATCTCCCTGACGCAGTAGCCAGGTATTGTATTTAAATCGGGAGTATATGCCATGCAGGAAGGAGTGGTCTCCCGTAACAAAGTCTCGGTGAAAAGGCGAACCAAGCATTTGCATCCCGCAAAGTCCGTGCAAGATGCCTACGGCCGACACCCTTTGGCTATTAGTCAGTGTTTGTAAGTCCATGAATCAGGATCTGTATTCACCAACCATTCTTGAGAATATTCTTTGTCTTATTCCTCAGAATTTCGTCAATGTGAAAGTAACAGAACTTCTGATTGGCTAAACCATTCGGTTTAGCCAATCAGAAGATCTGTTACTTTCACAGTCATGAAATCTTGAAGAATAGGACCAATATCATTCTTAAGATTGGTTGGTGAATACAGAACCAGTTTTCTTCATAGTTCAGGGAGACAAAATTGACCTAACAGATCCGTGATCATGCAATGACTTACTTGGTGTCTTGCATCACTGATATGCATTATGCCCCCTTTTTTCCTGAGTATTGCACCACTGTAAATGTACAGATCTTTAATGTATAACCATAAATATCCCCCCTTTGTTCCCGGTTATTGCACAACTATAAATGTACAGATCTTTAATGTATATCATAAAATATCATCAAAATAAGGACAACCTTGGTCAACAGAAAAATTCGAGGACAAAATCGAATTTCACTACTTTCGGTCATAAATCAGACTAATATTGTCAGAGACCAAAAACAAAGACCAGAAAGATCAAGATTGGACAACGTGCACTCCAAAGTAGGGAAACAATAAGAAAAACTAAAGAAAATTACTTATTAAAATCTAAATTAAAAATTTATATTTTAAATAAATGTGATTAGTGCATTTTCTTCTATTTTGCAGTGCAATTTGTGTTGCACGGTACACACATACATCCTCTGCTAATCAAATCAGATACATGACGTAGAATCTCGTCAGATTGTTTTAGACCTCTGACAATTTCATCAGCATTTCTGTAGTCAATGTTTGGCGTGACTCTATCCACGAGTTCGGGAAATAGTTCATCTTCCTCTGTTTGAAAACACATATAGCCATTGCATCGTTTGTCTCGTGTAGAATGTCGACCATAGTAGTAACTGCGTCCTGTTACCTCGGATTTATGATTAAAGCACCTCAGGTAGCTGCACATCTGTAATTGTTCCGTCGTAATATACTTCATTTTCTCCAGGGAGCAGAAAAGCTGGCATATCTTCGGGGATGTTGGCCTGTTTGATTTTAACTTTTGAATCTGAAAGAATTTGATGTCACAAAAGATTTTAAACAATTGACCTTTTTATCTTGTTCACAATCGTTCTTTATTTAATTGCAAACGCGTAGTTCGAGGCAAACGTTACAAAGGTCATGTTGAACGGTTTATTTGAATTTGCAATTTTAACTTGAAAATTGTAACTGAGTAGTCGGCATTACTTGTTTAGAAAAAAGGAGAATTATTCGAGCTTGAAACGAAAGGAACTGCCTGAGAGATGTCTTTTAATGACGGTATTCACGGGCAATCACTTATTCAGAAGATTAGTATCTGATGACAAACCGTTCTGCTTTGCAAAAGACATTTTTGTGCTTTCTTGAAACAGGAAAAAATCTAGTGTCACGGATTATCCAAATCTTTTACTACAACGTTTTGATTATCACATTTTACAGCTTTGTTTCCAAAACTGCAAGGTCTAGTACTACAGCTGTTGTTTCTGGAGGTGACAATCCAACATCAGCGACCTCCAACCTAAAGGTGCTATGGTGGACTAGCTATGGACCAAACTCATCAAAACGTGCAGTTTGATATTGGATTTACAATGATTGATATTTGGTAGATAACTCTGGTTAAAGTGGCCACAAAATGATAATATTTCGATCTTTGTTCTACTACATATAGCTAGAATTGCGCTTGTCATTTATTCAGCCATTTTAGCGGAAATATTCAACATGTCCTGGCGAGTACTCTCCATACAGAAAGCGAGTAACGTTGAGGCAATCACTACACTTGATTATGCTTGTTGTAACAAAGAAAACCAAAGCAAATGCTTCATACAGCCAGAAAACAAATAAATATTAATAAGTTAGCGAGTGTCTTACCTGCAAATTATTTCCCTTCCTTACTCAGCTTCCTTTGGAGAGAACATGAACGGCATGAGAGAATGGTGAATTACATTTGTTGATTTCGAACTACTGAGTGCGGTGAACACAAGTTTTAAAATAATTTGCTGTTATATACTTATAGAGTCAATGCTGATAAACACCCGTTTTAATGCTTTTATTCCAGTCATACCACGGCGATATCTCACTATGTACTTACTGAGTTTCCCAATGATATGTCAGTTTCACATTTATCTATTAGAAACATAAGAAAAAAGATAGAGGAAAACACAGGTAAGCTGTTGTTTACCAATGATAGTAAAAACCGGGGGTCAAAGATTCCTAGTCCACACTCAAGGTGTAGCAAAGAGGCAGTGATGCGATGCCGTTTAGAATAAAGATAAGCTGAATGAAAGCATTACCTCCCGCTAGATGGTATTCTATAAATACACATCTATCTTATTTGGGCATCCTGGGTACAGAACCGAAATTACTATTCAAAACAATAATTGTTACATTTTTTAATTTCAAAATGAAATAAACGTTTACTCAGTAAAACGCTACCTAGTGTGATCAGATAGGAAGCAACATATGCATCGGCCATTTACATGTATTATTAAAACAGGCCAGGGCTACGGGCTTCGGTAATTACTTTGGTATAATTCCTACTTTTCCCAAGTATACGGGGATGGACGATGCCAACAGGTCAAATCCTCGAAGAATATGACATTCGCGGACAACGGAATTGACATTGCTTATTACTAATTAAGGAATAAAATCTGCGTCTAAATTTCGAAGAATCAGAAATTCTGCTTCGCATTATCATTTGACTGAGTCGGACCATATTGGGTAACTTTCCAAATTTGGGACGAAACTAAAATGTTATTTAAAACAGTTGATGAAAACGGTTTTAACAGATTTTCTTAAAGCCAAAGGTTTGTTCGTATCGGGTAACAAGCATTTTCCAACAGTTCATGGGGTATCCGATAATATTATTTTCATTGGATGATTATCTTGTGCACTAGAAATGTAAGCTTGTGGCTACGACTTGAAGATTTATGGCTGACTTTAGTAAGTCAAAGCAATGAGGTGACTGACTAATGGCCACATGACGATCAAGTACCGGCCTCAAGATAATTTTTATTTTCTTGCATCTCCTCTATTCGCTGTTGAATTTTTATGTTATTTTTCTCGCAAATATTAACGAACGTGATAACTCTACAATTTTTTAAAACCTGTTCTCAGCAATTTAAGAAAGTAATCGAATGATAATAGAAAAAAAACCGTGTTTGAGGGCTAAAAGGAGTTTTACTTCTTAGCAATAGTCAATCTGAAACGTGCATATATTGCTGACGGGCGATACTTATCAATATACGGGGCCTTCTGTTCTGTCTGATCTGAATCAATTTCGTTCAGAATGGCTATCACTGATTTCTTCTGTGATATTAACTATTATCGTTATGAATAAGTTAAAAGACAGCTTCTAATCTATAGGAGAAAAAAACAACAACAAATTTTGCTATTTCAAATGAATTGTCGGTGAGAAATATTTACTTATCGACCAATGTAGATCCAAGATCAGACTGAACGTTTTATGTATTCTTATCTTGATGTACGTTGTCTGCAAAAGGCCAGTGAGTCGCGTTTAGCAGCCTAAGGGAAAATGAAATGAACGCTGCGCAGCAACATGTTTATTTAAACAACAGAGCTACAGAAAACTATACAAAAACCGTTTCTGGCAATTAGACATCTTTGGTATTTCCAGCGTAAACCTACTCTTTCCATGACATTAGCCTTGACAATTGTCATTCAACTTTGATAAGCCTTAGTTATTGTTTTGGGTCATGTTTCAGTCGGTCTTGTATTCAACACAAGTCTTATCGCACGGTCTACACGTACATCCCCTGCTAATCAAGTCGGATACACGACGAAGAATCCCGTTTGACTTATTTAGATCTCTGGCAATTTCATCAGCATTTCTGTACTCAATGTTTGGTGTGGCTCTATCCACGAGTTCGGGAAATAATTCATCTTCCTCTGTTCGAACACACATATAGCCATTGCATCGTTTGTCTCGTGTAGAATGTCGGCCATAGTAGTAACCGCGTCCTGTTACCTCGGATTTATGATTAAAGCACCTCAGGTATCTGCACATCTGTAATTGTTCCGTCGTAATATACTTCATTTTCTCCAGGGAGCAGAAAACCTGGCATATCTTCGGTGATGTTGGTTCTTTTGGCTTAAACTTTTGAATCTGAAAAAAGTTGTCAAACTATTTTTTTTTTCGTCTTTTTATAACCGCTGTTTATTGAATTGCAAACGCATATTTCATGATATAAGATATACCGATCAAGTTAAATGTTTTTTTTTTTAATTTGTGGTTCGAACTTGAAAACTTGCATCTTATTAGTTGGCCATACAGGAGAAACAAAATCTACCTTTTGCTATAATGTGTTGATTTTCACGTTTTTACACAGCTTTGTTTTCAATACTAGTCTACAGTCTTATATTAGGTATACAAATATTGATATATTTGGTATACAGGTGTGGTCAAAGTGGCTGCAAAATCGCAACATTTTGATTTTGTTCTACTACATATAGCTTAAAGTGCACGCGTTACATATTCAGCCACTTTAGCGGGAAAATATTTAACATATTCTGGCCACAACTCTCCATACAGAAAGCGAATCACTTTGAGGCAATTGCTACAATTGGTTATATTTGTTGTAACAAAGAAAACCAAAGCAAACGCTTCATACAGCCATATAAGAAACATAAATGATAAATAGTAAGCATGTCTTACCTGAAAAATGTTTCTCTTCCATAAACCAGCTTCCTTGGAAGAGAAAACGTGACGTGAGAGTAAAGAGAAGTACACAGGTTGATTTCGAACTATTGAGTGCGTTGAAGACAAGTTTCAAAATAGCATATTGTTTGATTGATTGGCTGTAAACCGTAAAACACCTCTTTTTAATGTTTTTTTTTTAATTTTCTTTTACATCATGGCTATATCTCGCTATGTGCATACTGAGTTCCACCAGCACAAGGGCAGTTGGACATTTATCTGATAGAAACAAACAGGTTAGCTGTTGTGGTTTACCAATGATAATAAAACAGGAGTTCAAAGACTCTTCCTCCACAATCAAGGTAGCAAAGACGCAGTGGTGTGATACTTTCTAGACTAAAACCAAGCTGAATGAAGGTGACATTATTCATTGCTTCTTAAGAAATTAAATCTAAATTTCGGAGGGTCCAAAGTTCTGCGTTGCATCATCATTTAGCTAAGTCTAACCACATCAGGTAACTTTCTAAATCTAAGACAAAAGTCAGAATGTTAGCTAAGACATTTGATGAAAACGGCCTGAAAAGACATTTTTAATCCATTACCACGCAATCCCTTCTTTTGACAACCCTGAGAAAGAAGCCTTTAGAAAACATTTTTGGAAAAGGAGAAAATGCTTGAAACCAGCATTTTCTCCTTTTCCCAAAATGTTTTCTACCTTTCACAGAGCAAATTTTAAATTTTCAGTCACTTTTATTTTGTCGTCTGCAAATGCTTTCGATTTGGACAAACTTAGAATTTTGTCGTTTGGTAATGAGTTAAGCCAATTGTTTTTGTGTATCGTGTAACAAGTCTTTTTCAACATTCCATTCCATGTCATTTTCATTGAATGATTATGACGTGTACATGAAATGTAAGCCGACGGCTACGGCCAGGTTTTTTTTCTCGAATGTCTTCTCTTCGATGTTTAATTTTACTGTTACTTTTAGCTCAGATGTCATCAAACGTGACAATTTGTATTGAAAATGTGTCTCAACAATAACGGAAAATGATCGAAACTTATTCTAAAAAAGGAAAAGCAGAATAGATTCTATCCTGTTTAAGGACTACAAAGGAGTTTTACTTCTTAGCGATGGTCAATCTGAAACGTGCATATTTTGCTGACGGGCGATATTTTTCATCATACGGGGCTTTCTATTCTGTCTGATCTGAATCAATTTCGTTCACAAAGGCTATTACTGAATTCTTCTGTGATATTGACCATTATCCTTAAAAAATTAAAAGACATCTTCTAATCTTTAGGAAAAACCCAATTTTTGCTATTTCAAATGTATTATTGTTGAGAAATATTTACTTATCGACCAGTGTAGATCTAAGATCAGACTGAAAGTTCTGTGTAATCTTATCTTGATCTACGCTGTCTGCAAAAGGCCAGTGAGTCGCGCTTAGCAGCCTAAGGGAAAATGAAATGAACGCTGCGCAGCAACATGTTTATTTAAACAACAGAGCTACAGAAAACTATACAAAAACCGTTTCTGACCATTAGACATCTTTGGTATTTCCAGCGTAAATCTACTCTTTCAATGACATCAGCCTTGACAATTGTCATTCAACTTTGATAAGCCTAAAGTAGTTATTGTTTTGGGTCATGTTTCAGCCAGTCTTGTATTCAACACAAGTCTTATCGCACGCTCTACACATACATCGTCTGCTAATCAAGTCGGATACACGACGAAGAATCCCGTTTGACTTACTTAGACCTCGGGTAATTTCATCAGCATTTCTGTTCTCAATGTTTGGTGTGGCTCTATCCACGAGTTCGGGAAATAATTCATCTTCCTCTGTTTGAACACACATATAGCCATTGCATCGTTTGTCTCGTGTAGAATGTCGGCCATAGAAGTAACCGCGTCCTGTTACCTCGGATTTAAAGCACCTCAGGTATATACACATCTGTAATTGTTCCGTCGTTATATACTTCATATTCCTCAAGGAACAGAAAAGCTGACATATCTTCGGGGACGTTGGCTCTTTTGACTTTAACTTTTGAATCTGAAAGTGATTTTGGTAACATGAAATTTTAAACTATTCTCTTTTTTCATCTCAATTGTAATTGATTTTTGTACAATTACTAACACTCATTTGACGTTCTATATCCGATGTTTGATTTATATGTGCTTCTTACTTGTTCACTGCATCTAAATAGTCGGGCTTGTAACCTCATTAGGTGCAGTAAGTACTTTACCGAGAGAAGCTACATGATATATTTAGAAATCTTTGAATGAAATTATACACTGCCTGGCACAGATTACTTTCTGACGATAAAGTTGTCTGCCGTGTAGCTGATCACTTTTGGGATATCGTCTGTTTGCTTCCAAAACCTCGTAACTACAGCTTGTAACAAGCTGTAGTTACGAGGTTTTGGAAGCAAACCGACGATATGTTAAGACAGGATAATATCCACATTAACGATCAATTCCTCCTCTCTTTACAACATTTTGATTACCACATTGAACATTGATTAGTTATGAAATTATTTACTACAAAGTTATCTGCTATTTAAAGAATTGACGATTTAAATATTTTGTGCAATTAAAGCCAAAATGTGCTAATAAGGCCATCAGGTTAGTTTGTGTCAATAGCATGGATAAAGACCTTCCTCAAAACGTGATGTCTTGCACTAAATCTACAATGTACAGTGTTTCATACACAATTCTGGTCAAAGCGGTTGCAATTGCGCTTTTTGTCCACTACATATAGCTGGAAGTGCACGTGTTATTCATTCAGCCATTTCAACATAAAGATATTCAACATCTTCTGGCGACAACTTTCCACATAGAAAGCGAATCACGCTGAGGCAATTGCAATACTTGATTATACTTTTTATGACAAAGAAAATCAAAGCAAACTCTTCATACAGCCATGAATAAACACAATGAGCCAGCCAGGGTCTTACCTCGGAAATGTTTCCCTTCGTTACTTCCTTCGGCTTCCTTTGGAAAGAACACCGCATAGCAGAATCGCAAAATACACAGGTTGATTCCCAACAGGTGAGTGTTGAATTCCCTTCTCGAAATAGTTCGTTGACGAATACTGATTGATTCAATACATGTAGTGTTTTACGCAGCTTTTTAACATTATAATGGTAAATGCACAAACATAAATTTTCTTATGTACTCCTTGTGTACTCCCTGTGTTTCACTAGGATTAGGCTAGGGCAACGAAGTCTTTTGAGCAACCAGAGATCCAGTGCTTCGGGTCGAAGGATCGAGCACGAGACCTCAAAGTATCAGATTCTTTTTATCACATTACTGTATAACAAGAATTATAGTCCAAATTGTGTTAAATCAGAGGCATACATGTATCATGTGTAGTGAAATTTATATGAAACCTGTGCACTTACTTTGACATGCACATTACGAACGAAAATAGTTCCGAAGAAACTTGCATAATATTGATTTTTGTTTGAGTCTAACAGTGGTTAAATCAACAACTTTATCATGTTATCATGAGAAGAACTTTGACCACTAATTTCCTTCAGAACCCTAGGTCAGCAATGTTTTAGAAATGAAGCATATAATTACAAAGTGTTGATCAAATACAGCATTATTTTCTTATCTCACACATGTTTGAGACAAGAAAATTCGTAATGGCTGTACTCGCATCACATTGGAAACAAGGAGAGTTATGTGATAAAATGTTATCAAGATAGTTTGACACGGTTTTTGTTTTATTTCTATGCATAGAAAGTTCACCATTTGCATGAACCTGGCAGTAATTGAATTTACAAGATGACGATAAGCTGAAACTCGAATAATTCACAATTGTGGCTTAATTGGTATATTGTGAGTAACGTTACAAATAATATGAATAGAAGTCTGTTTTAACAGAAAGACAACTCGAAATGCTTTTCACGAACAACTTCATAACCATTCAAGGAAAGAAGAAGTTTCCTGGAAATTTTACCAAGACAGTGAAATTATTTCTGAAAAAAAAAAAATAAATAAAGCACGATGAACTTTGACATCTTGGAAATTTTACTCTAATCGGCTAATCTCTTTCTCATTTTTCAGTTTCTCATTCTTGCACGAAGCTGACATCCGAGGTAAAACTATTGTCAAAGTTCTAGTCGTTTCTCGATAATCATAAACAGAAAATCCACCCTTTGAATCAACCCGGTAGTTTTTTGTCTTTGCAGTATGGCAGTAATTAACATTCGAAATAATTACTGTTGTGGTTTAATTGGAAAATGCTAGCTACAAATGAAAGAACTGGACAAGTCTTTTTTACACACAGACAACTCGAAGCGTCTCTTACGAACGACTTTAAAACCATTCGGGCAAATAAGAATTCATTTACATGTATGTATCTATTTATAAATGCCGGGAATTTCAGTTTTGGCACGAGTGCGATATTTCCATCGTGAACCTTTTTTATTATCTTGGTAATATTTTCAGTAAAGTTGGTGTTATCGCGATAGTTTCTGAAATTTTGGCCAAAGTTATCTCGTATCTCGTAGCAGAATAATGCCACTATACGTCACATATTAAGCGCGACTTTCAAAGCTGCAAACGGTATAAGAATCGCATCTTTGGTATACGCTCTCTGAAACGCAAGCTTAGTTTCAGCAGACGTCTCCACCTTAACCCATTACCACACAATCCCTACTTTTGACGCCCCTGAGAAAGAAGCCTTTTGAAAACACTGTAGGAAAAGGAGAAAATGCTGGCAACAAGCATTTTGTCCTTTTCCCACAGTGTTTTCTACCCTTCCCAGAACAAATTTCAATTTTTCAGTCGCATTTATTTTGTCGTCTGCTTTTAATTTGAACCAGTATAAAATTTTGTCGTGTGGTAATGGGTTAACTCCGATGTGTTAATTCACAAGTATATTCCGGTTATTTGTATGCATATATGTTCCCGGGTATGTATTCACAAACCTTTTTAAAATGGCATTCCCAGTAGAATGGTTCTGCGGATTTCTATCTAAATTTAGAAATAAAGCAAACTTTGATTAGCTGGAACAAATTGTCTAGCTTACCAGAAAATGTGTTAATTTCTAAATTTCAAAGTAACGCAAATTCTGATGGGTTTATTTGTTACTATGGTTAAGTCAATCAAAAGTTACTTTTCTTTATATTTAAAAAATAATCTTCTTTCTATCGTGGTTTATGTTCAATGAACCACAGTTGTGAGTTATGAGGCTATCGACCTCGTGGATTATTCGTTGCGCCTCATAAGTCACAACGTATTTTATTTAAGAAATAATCTTCTTTCTATCGTGGTATGTCGTTCAATAAACCAAAGTTGTGAGTTATGAGGCACAATAAATAATCTACGAGGGCGATAGCACGAGTGGGTTATTCATTGCGCCTCATAACTCACAACGTGGTTTATTGAACGATATACCACGATAGAAAGAAGATTATTTCGATTCGAACATGGCCAATTCTTAGTGAAATGAAAACAAGTTCAAACTTAGAGTAAAAACGCGGATGAAGATTATGTTCCATTGAATAATTCACTCATTGAATGACGTCACTCTACATGGATTGTAACAGATTTTACCACGTTTTCCTTGCACTGTGTTTATAGAGCCAAAGTCGCGTGTCACGTTAGAATGAACGATAAACCACGGTAGAACGAAAATTAATTTGATTTTAACATGACAAACTCTTAGGGAAAACAAATTTATACGTAGAGTATAAATGCGGATGTAGATTATATTCCATCCTAACATGACACGCAACTTTGGCTCTATAAACACAGTGCAAGGAAAACGTGGTAAAATCTGCGACAATCCATGTAGAGTGACGTCATCCTATATCGAGTGACGTCATTCAATAAGTAAGTTATTCAATGGAACATTATCTTCATCCGCGTTTTTACTCTAAGTTTGATTTTGTTTTCCTTTCACTTAAAATCGGCCATGTTAGAATCGAAATAATCTTTTTTCTATCGTGATTTATCGTCCAATAAACCACGTTGTGAGTTATGAGGCGCAAAGAATAATCCACTCGGGCTATCACCCTCGTGGATTATTTATTGCGCCGCATAGCTCACAACTGTGGTTTATTTAGGAAATAATCTTCTTTCTATCGTGGTATATCGTTCAATAAACCACAGTTGTGAGTTATGAGGCACAATGAATAATCCACGAGGGGGATAGCCCGAGTGGGTTATTCATTGCGCCTCATTTCTCACAACGTGGTTTATTGAACGATATACCACGATAGAAAGAAGATTATTTCGATTCTAACATGGCCAATTCTTAATGAAAGGGAAACAAGTTCAAACTAAGAGTAAAAACGCGGATGAAGATTATGTTCCATTGAATAACTCACTCATTGAATGACGTCACTCGATATAGGATGACGTCACTCTACATGGATTGTCGCAGATTTTACCACGTTTTCCTTGCACTGTGTTTATAGAGCCAAAGTCGCGTGTCATGTTAGAATTAAGAAATAATCTTCATTCTATCGTGGTATATCGTTCAATAAACCACAGTTGTGAGTTATGAGGCACAATAAATAATCCACGAGGGCGATAGCCCGAGTGGGTTATTCATTGCGCCTCATAACTCACAACGTGGTTTATTGAACGATATACCACGATAGAAAGAAGATTATTTCGATTCTAACATGGCCAATTCTTTATGAAAGGAAAACAAATTCAAACTAAGAGTAGAGACGCGGATGAAGATTATGTTCTATTGAATAACTAACTCATTGAATGACGTCACTCAGTATAGGATGACGTCACACTGCATGGATTGTTGCAGATTTTACCACGTTTTCCTTGCACTGTGTTAATAGAGCGAAAGTCGCGTGTCATGTTAGAATGAACGATATACCACGATAGAAAGAAGATTATTTCTTAATTGAATGACTTACTTACTTTATACAGGGTGACTTCACTCTATACAGAATGACGTCACTCTGTATATAGAATAACGTAGATTTTACCAAGCTTTCATTGCACTGTATTTATAGTACCGATTTCGACTGTCATGTTAGAATATAGAATAACTCGTTTAATGCAATTTAAAATAGTTTGTGATTCAAATGCGTGAAGGGGACATAATAACAAGTTGAAGCCAAATACAAATATCATAGATCTATCCGTTTTCAAAACAATGCAAATGTTACAGAATCGTCAACATCGATTTCATAGTTGCGCTGCTGTAAATGTCAAAACATAAGTAATTTCAGTCGTCACTAAATTATTACTATAAACCCTTATCCTGCGAAATAACTGTAATGAAACTTTTAGGCCGTTTGTAAAAAATAACCAAATTTTGGTATATTACAAAGTTTTTTTGTGAGGGGGGGATATATCTTTGTCGGACAGTGTAGATCAAAGATCAGAGACTGCACGTTCTGTGCAGTCTGATCTTGATCTGCACTATCCACAAACGCTGGATGAATCTTGCATGGCAGCCTTCGGGTTTAAAAGAACACAACTTCACCTGTAACTAGGCCTACTTACAATTACGTGATTGTTGATCATCAGTAAGAAAAGGTAATTTAACTTTTCTCTGAATTACAAGTGTTACCTAACAATAAAGTAAATGCTAGTGAAATTGTTATATTCCCTTAAAAGGTTGAAAACATTGTGGGGGAAAGGAAAAAGTGCTTGTTACAAGCATTTTTTCGCTTTCTCATAGAGTTTTGCGAAAACACTCTTCTTCAAGGACGTAAAACCCTCGGGGTTATTTGATTTTGACTGGATTGGATTTTGCGAACTGTGTGATCTGAGCAAATCCACCAAAACACCCAAACACCCTGCAGTCTGATCCTGGTTCACTAGAGAAAATGCAACCATTTCAATTTTACAGAGCACTTAATGCTGGACATTGGTTTAACGCTTTAACAGATCACCACATTTCAGACCTGTCTATTTTGCAGAAGCAAATTAAAATCAAATATGACGATTCAAATTATTGTCTTTTTCTTCGACAGAATGGATAAATCGTGGAAAAATTGCAGATGAAGGTTTACCTATATTTTTACGAAGCGCTGTCCCTGCAGGTTTAAAAACCATGGAATGTCTAAGGTTAACATTTGGGAACAATCGAAATTGTATACAGTTAACCTATTGCCAAAAGACAAAATTTTAGGTTTGTCAAAATTTAAAGGGATTGCAGACAACAAAATAAATGTGACTGAAAATTTGAAATTTGTTTTGTATAGGGTAGAAAAACATTGTGGGAAAAGAAGAAAATGCTGGTTACCAGCATTTTCTCCTTTTCCCACTATATTTTCTAAAGGCTTCTTTCTCAGGGGCGTCAAAGGCGGGATTGTGTGGTAATGGGTTAACCGTTTCTTTTTGACAACATGACATTCATGTAGATCCTAACATCCATGGTCGATGCGTGTTTTCATTAAAAGAGAGAGATAAAAAAGAGAAATGTATGTAAGCTTCTTGAAAACAAAGATATCATGCCTGCGAGCTCATCCATGCTTAAGTATCACATCTAGAAACTGTACATGCTTATAATTACACTTCTACGAGTAAGTTTCATTCGTAAGAGAGAATAAAGTTCAAAGCCATGCATTCCTAACTTAAAAGTTCATGTTTTTCAGAAGAGAATAAAGACTTCAATGGCGATCTCTTGACTCTGTTTGTACAGCCAAAGGCGCCTGGATTGCAGAAGAACCGCTTGCGTTGGGTCGATCTTTCAACACTATAGACTTTTGGATTGACTAAATTTCGGAATACTAATCGTTTGCCTGGATTGCCACAGCCAAAGAATCCATTACAAAATGGCCGTTTTGCAATAGATGGTTCGACTTCGGGTGCAGAGTCAGAAACTTGTAGTTTCTCCAGAAAGGAAGAAGAAGAAGCAGATCTTTTGCCGTGAAGCCGGCCACATCCAGTGAAGCCATTGCAGAAAGGTCGTTTGCTTACCGCATCCCCTAATATGCTCGGATCTTGAACCGGAAAGAGATCGCTGTTCTCCACACTTAGACTTTGTAGTGTTCTAAGTTTGTCTCTTAGGTTACCTAAATGCAGATCGTTCCCGTATTCTCCAATATTTGCCACTCTGTCTTCTTGCGCTGTGTCGTCAAATATCTACACAAAAAAAGGAAAATCAAGTATTGAAGTTTCTTTGTAGAACCAAAACTTGCAACAGTCAGTTTTATCAGCATCGTATGCTGCTTCAAAACGATCAGCTGAAGTTAATTTTTCAGTGACTCTTCTAGTTCAATGAAGGAGCATATCTGTCTCAAATTTGTTAAACCATTACCAAACGACAATATTTTAGGCTTGTCCAAATCGAAAGGATTTGCAGAAGATAAAATAAAAGTGACAGAAAATTTGAAATTTGTTTCTTGAAGGGTAGAAAACATTGTGGGAAAAGGTGAAAATGCTGGTTACCAGCATTTTCTCCTTTTCCCACAATGTTTTCTAAAAGCTTCTTTCAGTCATGGGCGTCAAAAGTAGGGATTGTGTGGTAATGGGTTAAACGTTACCTTACCTTCAGCTATCAGTCCCCCTTTTGATGGTTAACAAGCGGAAAATATAATTTAGTTATTAGACAGCTTTCAGAAAATGCAAGACATCAGAAATTGGCCTAAGTGTTTCCACACGACTGAGTCGACCACATTGAAACTTCTTTCAGGATTTCTTCGAAAATAGCTTGGCCAATAAGCATATATCTCTTATCTGTCTGATCATTATATGAAATATCTGCAAAAGTCCTATACATGTTATACGAGTCAAATCATTTTTAAATATGATATTATAATTGGCCTGCAACACGCAAAAACGGGCATTCGGATGTTTGCGTAAAGTGTCGTCTCGGATCAGCCTGGGCTGGGCTGTCCGCGCAGGCTAATCCGAAACGACACTTTCCGTACTAATGTGATTTTCTGTTTCGCAAAAGTCTATTGTAGCACAAAATCTAATGTAGTCGTAAAGTGCCGTCTCGGATTAGCCTGCGCGGACTGCGCAGGCTGATCCGAGACGACACTTTACGCAAATGTCCTAATGTCCCCTTTCCCGCGTTGCAGGCCATATAGGCCCTACCCACATATGAAAAGGGACATTGGGACATTTGCGTGAAGTGTCGTATCGGATCAGCCTGTTTGGACTCCGAGACAGTACTATACGACTATATAAGATTTGTTTGAAGTAATCTTTGCATTTAACAGCTACTCTGAAGTAGGCCTATTTAAATTACTAAATTTCATATCATTACACAAGCAAGGCATAACACCGTAGAAAAAAAATACAATTTCTAGATTTGACACTTTACCGCCATTCCTCAAAATCAGCTCCCATAGATCCGGACATGCGCAGCACACATTTATAGAAATGGTACTCGTCTTCAATTACAAATATCAAAGACCTGTAGCTGGATGTAGCCATGATTCACATTAGACAGCTGAACAGAAACAATTACGGTAATGTTGAAAGACAGACGCATTAACTTCGTATTTTCTAGTTCATTATTTATTATGTGAAATGGATACAGCCGTCCTGTCAAAAGACCCAAGATATCTCTTCCGCACGACTGTTCTGTTGTTGTTGTTGTTGTTGTTGTTGTTAGAAATATGTCACATAATATCGAACAATGTCAGTAAATCACAGATCAAACTACATTTTCTTTGCTGTCCGATCTTGTATCAACATTTTCCGAAAGCGCAATTACAAACCACATTCGGTGTCTGAAAAGGTTAATTCCCATTTCCACTTGTTCATTATTTATAAGCAGTGGTTGAGGTCGTCTAAAAGGTTTTTCGTTATGCGGTTTTTATTCCGGGTCATTCCATATTGGTCGTGAAATATGGATCGGTTCTTATGTTCCAGCATTATGTTCTAACTTCCTCTAAACCAATTACGCCTGTGATGGTTATTCCCATCTCGCGTAGTTTGGCAAGTTCCCGTGAAATAGCGATCATCAGGGACCGAGATCTTGCGATTGGACAATTGAATTAAGTTCTTCTCTCAACAAGTAATGCTAGCTAATGTATCTCGCCATCGTTTACTGTCTGTCTTTAACTTAATGTAGGCTGTGCATAGGCATTAGCCATTACACATTACGACAGGTCAACTCATAAAGGAGTACACACAAAAAAATTCCCATCGCATGTTGTCAGGGATACATATGGAAAGCGAGCAAAGGCCAGAGAAACACCATCGTATTATCCCCTGCTCTCCTATCGGGCCTGCAACACACGAAAAGGGGTATTCGGACATTTGCGTAAAGTGTCGTTTCGGATCAGCCTGCGCAGTCCGCGCAGGCTAATCCGAAACGACACTTTCCGTTTTTATGTAATTTTCTTTTTTGCACAAGTCTATTGTAGCACAAAATCGGATTTTTAGGTAAAGTGTCATCTCAGAATAGGCTACGCGGGCTGCGCAAACTGATCCGAGAGGACACTTTACGCAAATGTCCGAATTTCCCTTTTCGCGTGTTGCAGGCCATTTCGTTTAACCATTTTCCTGCTTAAAGAAACTTAAAAGCGATCGTAAAACTCCGAATAATGGTATTGCAAACTTAATTTTTGCAGAGAACAATATTCTTATCGGACAAGTTATAGATCCAAGTGTTTTTTGCCCATTTCTTAAACACCTGTTTTAAAAGGGTTTTAGTTGGCGTCTCAGGTGTATTAACCCCTGGGTACATTGATTAACAACTTTTAGAATCAGTCTGTTGTTATAGAAAAATGACTGTAACAGGAAATCATCATTACAAGAACTATAAGTTGTAATTTAAAAAGGCTCTGATCTTCGATCTGATTACCTGATATACCAAGCCCCGCAGCTTAGTCGGTAACGCGAAAGGCTCGAAATCGGGGATCTCTGCTCGATTATCCATCTTGGCAAATTTCTTTCCGATGAATGATGACAGACATATCGACAGGGTGCATTTCTCCGATTCCCTTTCGATGAATATTGACTTTGTGTGAGAAAGAAGTCGGTGGCTAGGAAAAAGTATTGTGCCAGGTACTGCTTAAAATCCGCCGGTAAAAGAAAGCACTGTCACAATCATGCACCAGTCGCCATGATATAAATGAATTAATGTTGAAAATGACAATAAGCAATAGGCCTATCCAACCTACCTTTGCGATGTCCTCATCTGTTAGACTTGCCGCAGAACAAACCGCAATAACTATAATCAGTAAGAAATTTGTCGCTGTAACGGCGTTCATGTTTCGTTTTGGCATAGGTTCTCCTCTTCACCGCCTTTGATGTATTACCTAAATATACAAGAAAAATGTCGAATCATTCATTAAAAAAATAATTTTCCTTCTATCGTGGTTTACTGTTTAATAAACCAAAGAACTTTGTGAGTTATGAGGCACAGTAAAAAATCCACTAGGGCGATAGCCCAAGTGACTTATTCATCACAAACGTGGTGTATTTAAGAAATAATCTTCTTTCTATCGTGGTATATCGTTCAATAAACCACAGTTGTGAGTTATGAGGCACAATAAATAATCCACGAGGGCGATAGCCCGAGTGGGTTATTCATTGCGCCTCATAACTCACAAAGTGGTTTATTGAACGATATACCACGATAGAAAGAAGATTATTTCGATTCTAACATGGCCAATTCTAAATGGAAGGAAAACAAGTTCAAACTAAGAGTAAAAATGCGGATGAAGATTATGTTCCATTGAATAACTCACTCATTGAATGACGTCACGCGATATAGGATGACGTCACTCTACATGGATTGTCGCAGATTTTACCACGTTTTCCTTGCACTGTGTTTATAGAGCCGAATTTACGCGTGTCATGTTAGAATAAACGATTAACCACGATAGAAAGAAGATTATTTCGATTCTAACATGAGCAACTCCTAATTAAAGGAAAACAAGTTCATAAAAACGCGGATGCAGATTATGTTCCATCAAATAACTTACTTAGTTTATACAGAATGACGTCACTCTATACAGAGTGACGTCACTCTACATAGAAAAATGTAGATTCTAGTTTATTTGATGCTTTCCGGTGGGAGAAATAGCAGTGAAAATATTTTTCGATCTTACTGATTTTCATGTTCTTGTTGCCTACGTTAATTGCGCGTGCCTCACAACCAGATGGGAAATATGACGTCATATAGAGGATATTTGTTGTTTTCGGTGAAAGATCGAAATTTATTTCATCGAGTGGATACCCGGATGATTGGTAATATTTTCACGAGTGGCGCAGCCACGAGTGAAAATATTACCGATGGTGTTCACGAAATAAAATAAATTTCGATCTTTCACCGAAAAAAAAAACAACAAATATTCTATTTATTTCATGCTTTTAACCCTTTGTTAGAGGAGCTTTATCAAAATTCAGTACAGTTCTTTTCCCTTATTTCCCGTGGCGTACCCCTGCCGCATAGCAACGTTACGTCAAGCGCGTGAAATGTAAGGTATATGACGTCATATTTCCCATCTGGTTGTTAGGCACGCGCAATTAACCTAGGCAACAAGAACGTGAAAATCGGTATTTTCTCTGGTGGTACCAGTTTAAGATCGAAAAATATTTTCACTGCCATTTCTCGATATCCTACCGGAAAGCATGAAATAAATATCTTATATTTCTTGCGCTTGAAGTAATATTGTGATGCGTTGCTATGCGGGACGGGTACGCCACGGGGAATAACGGAAAAGAACTGTACTGGGTTTTGATAAAGCTCCTCCCAGACAGGCTTAAAAGCTTGAAATAAATAGAATATTTGTTTTTTTCGGTGAAAGATCGAAATTTATTTCATCTCGTGAACACCATCGTGAACAAATATCCTCTATATAATACGAAAATTCGGTTGTATAAACACACTGCAAGGAAAGCGTGGTAAAATCTACGTTACTCAATGTGACGTCATTCTATGTACAATGACGTTATTCTGTATAAAGTAAGTAAGTTATTCAATGGAATATAATATTACATGTATACTCTTCATCCGCAATTTCATTTTAAATTTAAATACGTTTTCTCTTGATTAAGAGTTGGTCATTTAACAATCGAAATAATAATCTTTCTATTTAAGAAATAATCTTCTTTCTATTGTGGTATATCGTTCAATAAACCACAGTTGTGAGTTATGAGGCACAATAAATAATCCACGAGGGCGATAGCCCGAGTGGGTTATTCATTGCGCCTCATAACTCACAACGTGGTTTATTGAACGATATACCACGATAGAAAGAAGATTATTTCGATTCTAACATTGCCAATTCTCAGTGAAAGGAAAACAAGTTCAAACTTGGAGTAAAAACGCGGATGAAGATTATGTTTCATTGAATAACACACTCATCGAATGACGTCACACGATGTAGAATGACGTCACTCTGCGTGGATTGTCGCATATTTTACCACGCTTTCCTTGCACTGTGTTTATAGAGACAAAGTCGCGTGTCATGTTAGAATGAACAATAAACCACGATAGAAAGAGGATTATTTCTTAGATAAACCGCAGTTGTGAGTTATGAGGTACAATAAATAATCCACGAGGGCCATAGCCGAAATCCATCAAAACGCACATGTAAGATTGGAGAAAACTCGAAAGAGTCAGTTACTGTATTGGTTGCCATCATATATGTCTGCGAAAATGCATGGAGAACCCCTACGATTTCAGGGACGCCAGTGATCGTGACAACCTTTGTTATCTTTTGTATATATTTCAACCGGGTCTTCGAGAACGTCACGTGATAACATTGCATCTCGTTCGTGCTTTGAAGTAGTGCACACTTTACAATTCCAATATTACGTCATCGGAGAGTAAGACTGCTCATTCTGAACCTGTATTCAAGGGTGACAACCTACGTCATAGCAGACGTGTCGGAATAGCCGCCATTTTGTGCGCAAAGTGCAGATTGATTACTTTAAAAAGATATATGTATCTAAAATTTACTTAGAATACCTACGTCATCTGGTGACGGTAAATATATTTGTCCTATTTGTGAAATCAAAATATCATGAAACAATGTTGTAGCTCTAAACAATTCAACACAATTATTCTTAAGGTAAGACCTGTGTAATGGAAAACAGCTATTTCCACTAAAATATCATCCTGAAAAATTAGCTTTAATTAAAATGAGTATAATTGAACTACTTTCACCGATTCATTTTTTTTTCCATTTTGTCATTCTTTGAATCATCATTTTCAAATCTAAAACCACTATATTCTCAATTCGAAAAGAGACAATAATTACCTCCTTTTTCAGAAAACTTACAAAAGTATCAAGAAATAATTTCAAGATAGACATAAACGGAATTTCCGATCCGTTAGAAATGTGCAAAAATATTTTCTAACGAAGAAAGTTGTCGGGTATTATATGCACTGCTTTGTTTGGACAGATCTTCAATAACAATAATGTGCAATCTGAAAAACCTACCCCTTTAAAACGAAAATGGCGGATTTAAAATGTTTCCGATGACGTATGCTGTGATGTAGGTTGTTACCCCTGGTATTGATGATGAATGAATTTATAAGCGACGATCAATCTGTGTCGTCAATTCTGTTTACAATTTCAATAAACGTACATTTTTAAGCCTAGAATGGGGACAATAAGATCAAGTAAATGAAGGTTTGTTTCGACACCTTGAATAATCACGTGGTGTTTACGTCACTGTTATGTTACTGCGGACAGTTACGACGAAATGTCGGCTACTCATACATAGGGGATCATCGATGTAAACAAACAGATGATGCATCATGGTAGGATTTGTTCTAAATGTACATGTAGTTTTTCAAAATTCTTTTTTTCTGCCGTTGTCTGGATCCTTTACATATCGTGAAAGTCATAATAATCGCCATATTTTCACAGGGTAAAAATAAAATTTACTTTTATTCTATAAATAGTATTTTTTATCATTTGGACTTTACTGCGACTTTAACCCTTTCCCAAACAAGCCCTGGTTTTTACGGGTCTGCAGTAAAAGTCTTTTGAAAACGCTGTGGGAAAAGGAGAAATTGCTCGTAACGAGCAATTTCTCCTTTTCCCACAGTGTTTTCTACCCTTTTAGAGACTTTTTTGCCATTTTTTCCAAATCTAAAATTGTCGTCTGCAAACTCTTTTGGCTTGGAAGAGTCCAAAATTTGTCGTTTGGGAAAGGGTTAAAAGAATGGAAATTATTGTGAGGATGAAATCTGTCATAGTAGGGTCATCGTCGCGAGCCAAGGTTACGATCACTTCGTGGATCGAGCCCGATTTCGAGATTCCTGCGATACGCACCCTATTGGATGCTGCTTATTATCCCCCTTTTAATCATGTTTCTGATAGCCAATGAAATACCGTTTTGCAAACCGCTTACGAATACAGTAATTCAACATGAAGCAGTAACCACAAACATACTTCGACATTCCAACGTCAGGTGCTGGGATATAGCCTAAAACCTCTGATAATTTATTGGTCACACTGAAACTTTCTGTGATTATTGTTCGTCAATGTTTTTTTCGGTTATAAATCATTACAGAGCTTGCCTACATCCACGTAGGTATCCGTGTTTACCTTCTATTTTTATTCGAAAGGTCCCGACCTTGTTCTATTTTTATCAAGATGAATGCTACGAGCGATTTGATTCGTTGCAGTTACAGCTAGCTGCAACCGATGAAAATGCGTATAGAGGGAATGTAAAAATCAAGCTCGATCCACAAAGGGTAGAGAAGCGTAGTGGGTCGTCACCCTTGGCTTTCGAAGATGTTGTTGGGTCGGTCCAAGTGTTAGTGCCTGACAGAGAAATTAATTTTTAAAAGACTAAATGTCTGTAGTACTGAATTTTACACGAAGCCAACTCACTTCTTGGACTGGTGTTTATAATACAGACAAAATATTGTTCCATAAAAACCCACCTGTAATCATTTCTTGAATCTACAGATGACAAATTTGCAGCTTCGTCATGGTAATCAGTTATGAGTTATAATTTCATAGAGAAGTCTTGATCAGCAATATTTTGGAAATGAAGCCTATAGCCACGGAGTTTTGACCAAATAAGGCACTATTTGCTTATCTAAAATGTTTGCAAAATTCAAAAAGACCTGATATGATATGATAAAATGTATAGGTTGATTTTTGAGATAAAAAAATTATTAAACGAGTCTACAAAACTGTTTTTAAGCGAGCCTAGAAAATTTGAGTACGCTTACGAAGAAGAATATCCCTTCTGAGTACCCCAATGCAATGAAAACTGACGTCACTGGGAACTGACGTCACTGAAACCTTGGTTATACGTGCAGCTTGGAGCATAATCTCTAATGTTAATCTTGATCGACACCGCCATTTTGGATAAATTGTGTTGATAGTGTTGTCATAGATACGGGGCTCCCGAAAAGTTAAACTGCTTAGAACTACGTTGGTTTTGACTTGCCAGTGTATGTGATACATACGTTCGGGAAATATTATCCAATCAGATTGCAGTATAATAAACTCAATTCCATCCCCCCCATCTTTCAATACATACATTGTGAACCTTACTACGCCTTTTATAACGGAGATAGTTCAAGTGATGTCACACTAAGTTCAAGGAACCCATAGAAGACAATTTAACTCTAAAGAGGCACTTTGTCAACTCTTATCTTGCTATATAACTAAAATGATTTTTTTTTTTTCAATTTGATAGTAAAAACCAAAATATCGTTACTTCAACAGTTTGTTTCGGGGAATTATATCTCCTTATCGGACAGTGTAGATTCAAGATCAGACTGCACGTTCTGTGCAGTCTGGTCTTGATCTACACTGTCTGCAAAAGGTCAGTGAGCCGCGCTTAGGAGCCAAAGGGTTAACTTTTATCACGCAACCCTGTTTTTTAAAGGTGAGTAATCAGAATTTTCACACTGCACCAAATTAAAAAATATATACATCATTGAAATTTGTATGAAAAAATAATACAAATCATCAGTAATAAAGAATCATAAAATTATGAAGAGAAAATTTTTTTATGGTATTCCCTTAAAAGGCTACGTAGCCTCAAGCTATTTTTAGATTTCGCGCCAAAAATAAAAAGAAGCATTATGGGAATGTTAAGTGACTGGCACGTGACTAATGACGCTAAAATTCCATAACATAACAAACATGTAATTATTTTTCATAATATCTTCTTCGGACGCTATGTTTGAAGCTTCACATGTTTATTTCCAGTATGTAAATGAGCGAGTTGCTCATGTAAAATAGAACGTGTTTCCTATCGGTGTCGACATGGGCCGTATTAAATCTCTAATTTCTCTTGTTGTCGGATGGTTTTCGACTACTGGGGTTTTATGAATGAAAATAGTAAGACAATTGGAGTATAAGGATGATTTCTTTTAACTTTAGTAAAATTTTAGTCACAAAATCTGAGGGGCCACCTTTAACGACGCTTAAGGAAGCCTATGAAAAATAGCAGTGGATTTAAATAGCATTTTCTCGTGTTCCAACATTATTCTTTTTACCTTGTTTTAAAAATAAAAATCTATCATTTTAGCTAATTTTAATTTTTCGTCTGCAAATGCTTTCAACTTTGAAAATTCGAAATTATTGTCGTCTGGTACAGTTAAATATACGAGACAGGTAATCATTCTGCCAGGCGCAGGTGTAATTTTCTTGTGTTTTTCTTCGGCAGGGAATAAAAATAAAAACACTACAGACCGAAAGTTTCACCTTGCAGCACTAAAACTATATATTACAAGTCACGAAATTTCAGTTGAAAATTCTCATTCGTCACAACCTAAAGACGACAATTAGTGAGTTCCACAAATTGCTCCAGAAATTTACTTATTCGTCGCAACAATAGATCTTACAGGCCGAAAGGCATCCTAAACTGTGGCATCCAGTTTAAGAAGATCTCTTCCAGAAAATCACGTTTTTCCCAGTGATTTGAAAAATCAACTTTCGTCAGTGTAAGTTCTAAACGTTATTCTACTTTCATCAAATTACAATATACATAACGTTGAGTCCATATGGGCGACGGTGTGGTATAAGGTGGTTAAATGCGTAAATAATATGAGCTATGCTCTGTGAAAAGGAGGCTTAATGCATCTGCGAAAATTATCGACCCAGGTCAGCCTGCCCAATTTTTTTCGCTTTAGGTCAATTCTCTGTGATTCAAAGGACCCGACTACCTCAGCATTGTGTTGATTGTGAGCCAAAATGGATTTTACTGGTCCATGACAATAGGATGGCTGGTATCCTGTATCACTGAAATGCATTAAGCTCCTTTTTGTCAGAGCATGGCCAATATGCATTGTACTCAGTTAGTCATAGCACAGTGTAGACCAATTTCGTCCAAAATAGGCCGAATCATGATGGAAAGTGGGTCCACAGAAGTGCAGAAAATTTATCACGGATCGAAATCTTGCGCTGATGCATCAATAATCTTTTCATGGAGAAATGTGCAATTCTACTTCGTCTTTTGATTGACTACTATTGATTCCATGGCTTCAAAAACTCATGCTTGTCATGTCCGCCGCGCTTCAATGTAGTGTTTTTGACATGTAATCTATGCAAAACTGCACGCATGCGCCTTATTTCTTTTTTGGAGCCCTTTAGAATTGCAAGGTTCGTACATGGGCTTTGTATGGTGGAAGCCTTAACGCCATTATTTTTCGTTATTACAATATTTATTATTAAACTTAGAGGATCGGTTGTAGTACTTACAGCACGTTAGCATTATTAGTTGTACACGGCTGTGGTTAATCATGTTGCCCCGAGCCGAAGGCGATGTGGCGACATGATTCACCACAGCCGTGAACAAGTTTCCAAGTCGCCTGCCAACTGACCGTCCAGTACAAATTTTTTACCACTGCAACGTTTGTGAAGCGAATTGAGTGCACTGACGAAGTAGAATTTCCCTTCTGTATGCCCCAATTCAATGAAAACTGACGTCACTTGCAACTGACGTCACTGAAACCTTGGTAATACGTGCTAAATCGTGCAGCTTAGTGCAAAATCTTGATGGTAATCTTGATCAATACCGCCATTCTGGATGTTCCCTTGGTAGTGTAGTCATACGGGGCTCCTGAAAGGGAAACTGCTTTTAAATTAGTTTTGCCAGTGTACATGATATATGCTCGGGACATATCATCTAATCAGATCACGAGAAACTTCTTTGCTGTATTTATTATAAAAAAAAGAAATTTCTCGTGATCTGGTCAGTTTCCATTTTGAGTGCCCAGTAAACATCAATACACTTGCACCACAACATCCAATATGGCGGCGTCGATCGATCATCAAACCACGTTTATGCACCAAATTGCACGTTTTAGTGATGTCAGTTTCCAGTGCCTTCAGTTTTCATTGAAATTTCACTTAACGCGCTTTGAAAGGGTGAAACTTTGCAGTGTAATAAATTCCCTCTATGTTCAGGTGGCAGAGAACTTGGAAACTTGTTCACGGCTGTGTCGAATCATTTCGGCGAGGTGGCGACATGATTCGACACAGCCATGAACAAGTTTCCAAGTCCCCTGCCACCTAACCGTACAACTAATACTGCACACGCCATCGGTCACCAGTGTTAAAAGTGTGACGTTACGGTCTTTGCTTACCACCGTAACTACAGTGGACTAAATTCAAGCTACAAACTGTTACTGTAGATATTCATCTTCAATTATCCGTTCGTATTGAAGCACTAGACTTGCAGTTAATTAATTTGTGTAGTGTTAAACCTTTTAATTAGGAACAATTAAGAGCACTCGACGTTAGTTAATTCCCCTTCAAAGTGCAGGTTTTAGATTTTTATTGTCCTGTTATATATAGAAAACGGATGAGTCCTACAGATCGTATTTTTTTCTCTTGTATCTCCACTACAAACGCCTTATGAGACCAAAGAAATGCGGTGAATCTTCGATTTATTTATCAAGGTTGGACTTCTCGATTGTGAGACGTTTTCTACCCTGCTGGAAACAAAGTTCAATTTTTTAGTCACGTTTATTTTGTCATCTGTAAGTGCCTTTAATTTGGACAATTCTAAAATTCTGTCCTTTCGCAAGAAATTGAATTTGTTTATTTCATGCTTTCCGGTAGGATATCGAGAAATAGCAGTGAAAATATTTTTCGACCATACACTGGTACAACCAGTGAAAATATCGATTTTCACGTTCTTGTTGCCTAGATAAGTTGCGCGTGCCTAACAACCAGATGGGAAATATGACGTCATAAACCTTACATTTCTCGCACTTGACGTAATATTGTAATGCGTTGCTATGCGGGAGGGGTACGCCACGGGGAATAACCGGGAAAAGTACTGTACTGGATTTTGATAAAGCTCCTCCCAGAAAGGGTTAAAAGCATGAAATGAATAGAATGTTTGTTTTTTTTCGGTGAAAGATCGAAATTTATTTCATCTCGTGAACACCATCGGTAATATTTTCACAAGTGGCTACGCCAAATATCCTCTATTTCTTACTGATTTATTTCTTAGCTCTCAGGTTGCTGCGCGCGACCCAAAGACCTCTTGTAGAACGTGCAACCGGAATTTAGACTTACACTGTTCGATAAGACTTTTTTCCTTCAAAAAAAAAAAAAACGTTTAACGATACTTAGACAAAGAGAGTCCAGGGTCCGTATTCACCTACCATTCTCAAGAACATTCTTAGTCTCATTCTTCAAAATTTTGTCATTGTGAAAGTAACAGAACTTCTGATTGGCTAAACCAAATGGTTTAGCCAATCAGAAGTTCTGTTACTTTCACAGTCAGGAAATCTTGAAGAATAAGACGAAGAACGTTCTTAGGAATGGTTGGTGAATACGGGCCCAGCATTTCGAAAGGGGTGAAAAATAATGAGGGAAATAGAAAAAAACAAGAGGGTCAAGATGGCCCTGGATCGCTCACCTGAATTTCTGAGAGAACCATAGCCATTTTTTTTTTTCAAAATGTAATCAGCCATTTCAGAGAAGAAGAATTTTTAAGAATTTCTTCATGTCTGTAAAGTGTAAATAGCCCACAGCCATCAGAGCCAAGTTTTTTGATGGATCTAAATGTCTACAGCAATTTTTGAAAAGGATTATCCAAGAAACATTTCTGTGAAATTATTTCAAAATCTGATCAGCCGTTTCAGAGGAAAAGAATTTCTTCATGTATCCCCCATTCACCAGAGCCATGTTTCTAGACAAATCGGCATTTGCGAACAATTTTTGAAAAAGGTTACAAATTGAACATTTCTGTGAGATTATTTCAAAATCTGATCTGCCGTTTCAGAGAAGCCTTGAAGAATTTTAAAGAATTTCTTCATGGCCATATAGTGCAAGAAACCCCCATTCACCAGAGCCATGTTTCTTGATGGATCAAAATTTCAAATACAAATTTTAAAAAGGGTCATCCAAGGAATATTTCTGTGAAATTATTTCAAAATCTGACCAACGGTTTCAGAGAAGAAGAATTTTTAAGAAATTCTTCATTTCCCTATAGTGCAAGTAGCCCCCATTCACCAGAGCCGTGTTTCTTGACGGATCAAAATTTCGCAAAGAATTTTTGGAAAGGGTCATCCAAGGAACATCTATGTGAAATTATTTCAAATTCTGAGCAGCGGTTTCAGAGAAGAAGAATTTTTAAGAAATTCTTCATTTCCCTATAGTGCAAGTAGCCCCCATTCACCAGAGCCGTGTTTCTTGACGGATCAAAATTTCGCAAAGAATTTTTGGAAAGGGTCATCCAAGGAACATCTATGTGAAATTATTTCAAATTCTGAGCAGCGGTTTCAGAGAAGAAGAATTTTTAAGAATTTCTTAATTTCCGTATAGTGCAAGTAGCCCCCATTCACCAGAACCACATTTTGGACGGATCAAAATTTTACGAGCATCTTTTGAAAAGGGTCACCCGAGGAACATATCTGTTAAATTATTTCAAAATCTCACCAGGGGTTTCAGAGGAGAAGATTTTTAAAGAATTCCCTAGAAAATTCCATTCCATTTGGTTGCAATGGCAACCAGAGTTTTTGATGGAATCAAATTCTGTAAAACATTCCAGCCAAGTTTGGTCCAAATCGGCCCAGCGGTTTAGGAGGAGCTGATGCTTAAAGAATTGTTGACGACGGACGACGCACTGACGCACGAAGGACACCGGGTGATCCTAAAAGCTCCCCTTGAGCACGTTGTGCTCAGGTGAGCTAAAAAACCGGTTTCCAGCAATTTCTCCCTTTCCCTATAATGTTTTCTAAAGTCTTTTCTTTTAGGGATCTTACACATGGCATTGTTTGGTAAAGATTTAGAATAAGTTTATCGTGGGGGAAAAATGATGGTGAACTCTGGATACCTCGGTACATTTCTGCCAAAAATATCTGGATGATAAAATGTTACTCTTATTGTCAAAGGAATGATGACATTTGTTATTCAATTAGGATAAAAAATAGTTCTATTAGCATTTGCCATAATATAAAAGTACTATCGACGTTTAGTTTATGAATATTTTATCGCTGGATTATTGTTTTCGATAGTAATAATGGCAAAATTGATATAGTAGTCTTGTACACAAAGCTGCTGTCTGTCCACAGATGCGAATCTCTCTCAGCGTGTTGCATGAATCACTCGCACAAAGGGGAATACGTACCTCTATTGCGCTTAATGAATAAAATGCATCGTGCATTTTTTCATACACTTGTGCAAAAAACAAATGCCCTCAGGCACTTTAGACAACTTCGCTATAAAAGTAGTACTTCATATAAGGTTGAAAGATATTGCAGCGGGAAAGGGGGGATGGAATATTGCTCGTTTTTTTTCAAAAATGAAATGGTATTACATGTTATCAATATTTTGGGTGAGAAGGAATAAAATGCAGCCGTACACAAGCCTCAGAATAGCGTCTGAAAGAAATGCTTTCAGTTTCCTAAAACACTTAAAGCACTTCCTGTTAAATCTGTAGAACTGTGGAATGGTCGAAACTTCCCGCAAGGGATCACTTGGGAACCAGTGACCTATTATATTAATCCCTTATTTTATCAACCCATTACCACACACTCCCTACTTTTGACGACCCTGAGGAAGAAGCCTTTGGAAAACATTGTGGGAAAAGGAGAAAATGCTGGTCACCAGCATTTTCTCCTTTTCCCACAATGTTTTCTAGCCTTCTCAAAACAAATTTCAAATTTTCAGTCACTGTTGTCTTGTCGTCTGAAAATGCTTTCTATTTGGACAAACCTAAAATTTTGTCGTTTGGTAATGAGTTAAAACTAAAATTCATTAATCAGCGATAATCGTGCATTGGTCCTTACGCTACTCTTTCGCTGTTGCGTATCAGTGGCGTATGCAACAGAATTTCTTTACGGTGGCCAAAAGCCAAGAACTGGGTCGCAATTTGTTGCGTTTCTATGGCGTATCTGTATAGAGTATAGAGTTCGAGGGACGTAAAGTACGTAGTATTCAGGCGTATAAACGTGGCGATTGACGCATTGCGGTGACGTAACCGCTTGGTTGGCACGACGTTCCTTTCTTATGCGCAGTCTTGCCCCTGTGTAAATACGCCGGTCACTGATGGAAAACAGCTCTGCTCACTTCGTTGTTGTCATTCAAAAGAAGTCAGGCGTATCAAGTTAACCAATACGTTCGTGTGACATAAAAAGTGCTCGAGCTACGTTCCCGCGGTGTTACTGCCGCGTTGTTTTCGCTTAAACGGCGTATGTGTGACGTATGCATGTCGTATCGGAGCTGCTACGTGCGTGCTACGTATCTTTAAGGACAGACTTAAAAAAACGTGGCACCACCGTGTACAAGGAGATCGTTCTACGTACCAGAGAGTATCATCTACGCAAGTTGCCATTATACTGCGGCGTTGTCGCAGCGTTCCTTTCTTATCACAATACGCCGTACATAGGCAATAGTGAAAGAGCGTCTTTAGTCAGTAAAGTATGTGTATCAGACGTTTTCATGACAACCAATTTGTTAACGGCCGACAACATTTGACAAAAGAAGTACTTGATTATCTTAAACGATTTTATCTGCAGTCGCAATCGTTTGAACAACTGTTGGAGCCCGATGCCCCTACATCACATGAATTGGAAAAAGGCTGAGTTTTTATCATCTGTTTTTTTACTAATGATGTCGCCAACACCTACTGATTTTAAATATATAGATGACAATAAATAATTATTTTAGATATATATTTATACGATTTTAGTGTCGGATCTTTATTATCCACAGCAAAAATCCTAAACCATCGATATGTAGTGACAGACATAGAGCATCAGATATAGTTTGCATATGAGACATATAGGATCTGACACCAGTTGGTTTTTGAGATAATAAAAATATGAAACGAGTCTACAAGAATGTTATTAAGCGAGCCTTTGGCGAGCTTAATAACATGTTTTTCGTGGACGAGTTTAATAATCTTTAACCTCAACAGCCAACGAGTGTCAGATTTTCTTATCACATTACTGTATAGCAAGAATTATAGTCCAAAATGTATTAAATTAGAGGCATACATGTAAAATGTGTAGTGAAATTTCCATGAAGCCTGTGCGCTTACATGTACAAGTAAAATCGTAATGGCTGTATTACACTGAAAACAAGGAGAGTTTTTTTAATGACAAAAAAAAAAACGTATGACATCCGTCCGTTTTGAAAATAAAAATCTCTTAAATTCGTCTGCAATATTATTGAGCTTGCCAGAGACTCGCTTAACCCTAATCCTGCCGTTCTCGACCATAAATGTATTTCGCGTAGAGTGTACAGCAAGATCAGACCGCACATAGATGCAGTCTGATCTTGCTCTACACTGTCCGCTACTCTGTCTGTAGTTCCTAACAAATAAACCCCGTTTAGTCTCATCAGCCTAAACGAATCTATTTCAGTAATCATCGTGAATTTCAATCCGGCAGGGCAAAAGGTAAGAAAATGTTTTTCTATAGAAGGGAGATGGATGAATCCTGGCGAAATGACTGTCACCAATCCTTCTAAAAAAAATCTGGCTGTGCTGGAAAACGAGCCATCGACCATTGAGTTTTAAGGCTGAGCGACTTGGATCAACAACTTTTCCAGAGAAACTCGATTATATTGGCTCGAACTATTCATGAATTCTCTGATTATTTAAGAAATAATCTTCTTTCTATCGTGGTTTACCCCGTTCAATAAACCACAGTTGTGGGCTATGAAGCACAATATATAGAGACGTCATACCGTATAAAGTAAGTTAGATATTCAATGGACTATAATATGCATCCGCGTTTTTACTTTAAGTGGACTATGAATTTCTTTTCCTTTCATGAGGAGTTGGTCCAGTGAGAATCGAAATAATCTTCTGTCCATCTGGGTCTATTGTTCAATCGAAACCACGTTGTGAGTTATGAGGCGCAATGAACAACCCACTCGGGCTATCGCCCTTGAGGATTATTTATTGTGCCTCATAACCCACAACTGTGGTTTGTTACACGATAAACTACGATAGAAAGAAGATATAGAGGATATTTGTTAGATGGTGTTCACTCGATGAAATAAATTTCGATCTTTCACCGAAAAAAACAAATATTCTATTTATTTCATGCTTTTAACCCTTTCAAAATCCAGTACAGATCTTCTCAGTTATTCCCTGTGGCGTACCCCTCCCGCATAGCAACGCATTACAATATTACGTCAAACGCGAGAAATCTAAGATAAATGACATCTGGTTGTGAGGCACGCGCAATTTACCTAGGCAACAAGAACGTGAAAATCGGTATTTCCACTGATGGTACCAGTGTAAGATCGAACAGTATTTTCACTGCTATTTCTCCATATCCTACCGGAAAGCATGAAATAATCTTTCGTAGTTTTACCAAACTTTCATTGTACTACGTTTATATCTAGCCGAGTATTTAATCTTTAAGCTACTAAATAAATCAAACTAGATCTACAGATTTCCAGCCAACAGTGAAAAAAACATACATTAGGGTTTTAATCTTTTACCACACAATCCCGTGTTTTAATGACTCTAAGGAAGCAGCCTTTTGAAAACATTGTGGGGAAAAGGAGAAAATGCTGGTAATCAGCATTTTCTCCTTATTCCCCACAATGTTTTCTTTACCTGGGTTAATGAAAGAAGAATTTCCTAATTTGTGCATCATTTGATTTCTTGGCTGCATATGCTTTCAATTTGGACCAGTTTAAAATTTTGACGTTTCGTAAAGAGTTAACCCTTTCCGAAACAAGCCCTGGTTTTTACGTGTCTGCAGTAAAAGTCTTTTGAAAACACTATGGGAAAAGGAGAAATTGCTCGTGACAAAGTGTTTTGCACTTTTTTAAGACCTTTTTGCCATTTTGTCCAAATCTGAAACTGTCGTCTGCAAACTCTTTCAATTTGGACCAGTTTAAAATTTTGTCGTTTGGTAAAGAGTTAAAGATTGGCTCTCCGGAGAGATCTAACCGAAACGGATAGAGAAGACAATGAGTCACTTTGTAATCTTATCTTGATCTACACCCGCCAAAACCAACAAAGCAGTACTTAGCAGTTATGTTTGAAAATTTGAAATTTGTTTTGTGAAGGGTAGAAAACATTATGGGAAAAGGAGAAAATGCTGGCTACCAGCATTTTCTCCTTTCCCCACAATGTTGTCTAAAGGCTTATTTCTGAGGGTCGTCAAAAGTAGGGTGTGTGGTAATGGGTTAAAAGACTGTTTAGAATAGTTGGAGAATACGAGTCCAGAATCCACATTACTGCCCCAGGATGGAGATCTAGTATGTCTGTAGTGTCACATCTTCGCAAGCCAAGGCTGACGATTCACTACGCTACTCTACTCTTGGCGGATCGAGCTTAACTTTTACATTCCCCTGATACGCTTTTTAAGTTTAAACATTATTTTATTCATCAGTATATAACAAATAGTAACAAACGTAAGGCATATTACACATGTACTGAAGAAATGGATCAGAACGGAAGCTACAGCTTATAAAGTTCTTCTCCAATTTCCAGACAACGGTTATGGTACATGGTTATGGTTATGGTACATGTATTTCATAGTCAATACGATAAAAATAATTTCAAAGTAGAAAGAAGAAGAAAGAAAACAATATTAATGAACAAAAAAAAGAAAAAAAAAAACATTAGAGGTAGATTGAGACAGAATGGTCTGGAGCGTTAATGGTAGAGATTTGCCAATCTATACAGATTAAGAAGTCAAAGTAACTTCCAACGATACGCTTTTTCATTGGATGCAACATAAATGTCAAAAAAAGCAACTCACGTAATACGATTTCAACATAGTAGAAAAAATGTTGAAAAGGGACATAATAATATAACATGGTAAGAAATTGGCCTATCAGTTCTTCAGTCCCCCAAGACGTCTTTTTCTGTCTGGTAACAGCATATAACTCAGAAAGCATGGAAGGCAAAGAGGACATGGACAGTAGTGAGCAATTTATCCTTTTAAACATACTTTTTTTGTATTCATGAGTTTAATATTAGTCTAAGTATAAGTGTATTTTCCGTATTTGAAGTTTCTTCTAAAGTTACATTCTTTAACTCATTACCAAACGACAAAATTTTAGGTTTGTCCAAATCGAAAGCATTTGCAGACGACAAAAATAAATAGACTGAAAATTTGAATTTTGTGTTGTGAAGGTGGAAAATACTGTGGGAAAAGGAGAAAATGCTGGTTACCAGCATTTTCTCCTTTTCCCACAATGTTTTCTAAAGGCTTCTTTCTCAGGGGCGTCAAAGGGAGGGATTGTGTGGTAATGGGTTAAAATATATATAGGTGGCAAATGAGATCAACAAAGATTACAACAGTATACCAAGTTATAAGTTTTTCGAAGAAAAGAAGTAAATCATCATAAGTAAATCAACAACTTACAGTTTTCAATATTTCTCTGATAAAACCGTTTAAATCTTTGCGCCGAGTATCTTTCTGTCAGCAAGTCGTCAAACTAACTGGTAACATAGCATGTCTTTTATGGTATCTCCCAGAACGCGCCTACGAGCATTACCACAAACTCTTCACCATATACGCAACGTTCCAATGACGTCACCAAAGTGGGTGGCACCAATGTTGCGCTAAAGTCATCGAAGATTATGTGGAATGGCCACACATGCGCACTGATCACAGATGACACGAAGATATCGTAAAATGTTACTTTATTCCCATGGCAACCATTTCGGACCACTTTGGGGAGAAAACGATGGAAACAAACAAGTGAGAGTCAGATTCACCATACTTTTGTAACTAACTTCCAACATAATTTGTCCCCCTCCACTTTTCTTGTCTAACAGCAGCGATAACACATTACAGTTTTAGCCTAGAAAGTTTGTCCACTAAATCTTTTTGTCCACTCGACCTTTTGATACGGCTAAGTGATTCAGTAAGTACAAGAAAGTCTTTCCTTTGCTGTGTTTTTGTCTACATGATTGGCAATGAAACAAGCATCCTTGACTTGTCAATACAATATTAGCACGGCATCAAGAAACAAGGATATCGATAGAAGCCCGGAGTGAGACAAACAGTTATAGATTTAAAAGCATGTTATAAACACAAATTGTTGTAGATTACCTGGGCCCCTGTATTCAGCAAAAATTCTAAATTGCATTCTAATTCTAGACTTTGAAAGCAACATATTTTATGCTTGCCTTATCCTCCATTTTCGCGAGCCAAGGTTACGATCACTACGTGAATCTTACCCTGGCTGATTTAGCCCGATTTCGAGAATCCTGCGATGTGCCCTCTATTGGATGCTGGTTAGTATCCCCCTTTACATCATATTCCTAAGAGCCAATGAAATATCGTTTTACAAACCGCTTACGAATACACATGAAGAGATAAGACATCCACGTGGGTTTCCATGTTTACCTTCTATTCGAAAGGTAGCGACCTTATTCTATTTTTATCAAAGATGAAATGCTACGAGCGATTTCATTCGTTGTAGTTAGAGCTGGCTGCATCCAATGAAAAAGCGTATCGGGGAATGTAAAAATCAAGCTCGATTCGCCAAGGGTAGAGTAGCGTAGTGAATTGTGAGCCTTGGCTTGCGAAGATGCTTATCCACATGATTTATTCTTCGGCTCCAAGTTCTCATATGAAAAGAAGGAGTCTGCCAAAATTGGCCGAAAAGCCTTTATGAAAACGTCGATGTTACATGACATGTACCGGTGAGTTAGTGAGTCTACAGCCCCTCGCATATTAAAATACGGAAGTTACCGAGATTGACCGAATAAACTTTACTAAAACGTCGATGTTACATGACATGTACAGATGAGTTAGTGAGTCTACAGCTCTTCGCATATTAAAATACGGAAGTTGCCGAGATTGACCGAATAAACTTAACTAAAACGTCGATGTTACACAATATTTACCGCTGAGTTAGGGGTCGTGCACTTAGAGTTACTTTAGAAAAATCTTGAGAACAAAATTTAACTCATTACCAAACGACAACATTTTAGGTTTGTCCAAACCGGAAGCATTTGCAGACGACGAGATAAAAGTGACCGGAAATTTGAAATTTGTCATGTGAAGGGTAAAAAACATTGTGGGAAAAGGAGAAAATGCTGGTTACCAGCATTTTCTCCTTTTCCCACAATGTTTTCTAAAGGCCTCTTTCTCAGGTTCGTCCAAAGTACGGATTGTGTGGTAATGGGTTAAAAGCCTGTTTAGAATAGTTGGTGAATACGAGCCCAGGATCCATATTACTGCCCGAGGATGGAGATCTAGTATGTCTGTAGTGTCGAGTAGATGTTCATGTTACAGATAGTAAATTATACTGTTTTGACCGCAAAGGAGCATTATTATTTGTATGGTCAGGTGGCAGGTACCAGCCGATATAGCTCAGTAGGTAGAGCATAGGACATGTGAACACAATGTCGTACAGGTTGTGGGTTCGATTCCCCGGCTGGCCAACTAAAATTACTAATAGTCTTTCGGATGAGACATTAAACCGAGGTCCCGTGTGACGGTGCTATACGCCGAGCACGTTAAAGAACCAGGCGAAGCTCTCAGTAGTTTCGACCTGTATCCTTGCACAATCCCCCATAACAACTAAATGTCTTCTGGGGGCGTCGCTCAGATGGGCAACCGGTAGCGACGATAAATGAACGCAAATTAACCAATCAGGTGGCAGAGGACTTGGAAACTTGTTCACGGCTTCGGTGAATTAGGTCGCCCAGAGCCGAAGGCGAGGTGGTGACATGATTCGACACATCCGTGAACAAGTTTCCAAGTCCCCTGCCACCTGAACGTACAACGAATTAATTATACTGCAAAGTTTTACCCTTTCAAAGCGCGTTAAGCAAAAATTTCCTGTTTTATGATATGACGAATCGAGTATGCTGACGAAATAGAAATTCCCCTCTGAGTGCCCCAATTCAATGAAAAGTGACGTCACTGAAAAAGGACGTCATTAAAGCGCACAGTTACGTGCAGTCTGGTTATCGATCGACGCCGCCATTGATGTTGTGTTGCACGTGTAGTGATGGTTACGGGGCACTCAAAAAGGAAACTGGCTTTACGTGATTTTTTTTTGCCAGGGGACATGATATGTTCCCGGCATGTTAACCAATCAGAACAGGAGAAATTTCTTTGCAGTATAATAATAACCCATATTCTGCTCTATACTGAAATGCAGTCTTTCAAACTGACAGTAAACAACCAAATTTTGATAATTGAAAGGTAATTGTTGGAAAAAAAGATATCACCTCGTTGGACAGTGTAGATCGTATATCAGACTGCAAGTTCTCTGCAGTCTTATCTTGACCAACACTGTCAGCAAAAGGTCCTTTGGTCGCGCTTAACAGCCCAAGGACTAAAGGTTTTGCGTATAATGGGCCATAAATAGAGCAACAACCCCGATAACTAAATGGCAGTGGTTTGCATCTCTAGATAATCGGAAGTCACCCTCGAGAGTGCTGGAAACCTTTAGATCTGACGCCTGTACGAGGCTCAAAGGGATCAATAATACAGAATAGTAAGTTCTTGAACGTTGCATCAGTCTAGCAATCTATGCAGGGTTTGGGTATTCTCTAGATGAGCTTCAGCGTTGTATCAATTGTTGCCCAATCTTGCTTTGACATTGTCCTCAAAGGTCACAAAAATGCTTGTTAACCCTTAGCCTTAAATAGAACTTTCAAACGGATAGTGAAAACCTGATTAATGTTATTCTTTTTTTTTTTTTTCTTTTCTTTTTTTTTTTTTGAGAAAAGTATTTTCTTATCGCACATTGTAGATCAAAGATCAAACTGTACGTTTTGTGCTGTCTGATTTTGATCAACATTGTCCTCAAAGGTCAGCCTACGGATTAAGTAATCCTGTTAGGTTTGAATCATTTGTAAAACTTAATAATATCCGATCGAAAAATGGAATGACATTTCACTCAAATTGTCAATGTGTCCAGATATTTCTTTTTACAGAAAAAACATGACCTTTTATGCACAAGAAAGTCATTTTGTCGTCTTCATAAAAATTATGATAAAAGTTTTTCTTATTTCACAGAAAGAGCACGTCGGTTGATTTGGTCTGCGTGACATCCCGTCATCCAATCGCGTTACATTATCTCCTGCTAGATGGTATTCTACAAATAAACATCTAATTTTGGCATTATGGGTCCAGGTAGGGACTACTTTTCATAACAACTGTTACTTTGAATTTCAAAATGGAATGCACGATTACTCACTAAAATGCTACCGAGTGCGATTCATTCAGCTATGAACGGCTAGCAAGTAACTATGCACCAGTCATTCATGAAAATAGTCCCTACATGCTTTGGTTTAATAGGCTAATGGAATGCGTCAGAGCAGACAGGTCGAATCTTCGAAGAACATAATATGCGCAGACTACCATCGGGTAATATCGAGTCAGTCGCGTTGTACCTCATCTTCGCCAGCCAAGTTTACGATCACTACGTGGATCTTACCTTGGCTGATTGAGCCCGATTTCAAGATTCCTGTGATGCGCCCTCTATTGAATGCTGGTTATTACTGCCCCTTACATCATGTTTCTAAAAGCAAATGAAATATCGTTTTACAAAGCGCTTACGAATACACATGAAGCGGTAAGCAGACATCCACGTGGCTTTCCATGTTTTACCTGTTATTCGAAAGGTAGAGACCGTGTTCTATTTTTGTCAAAGATGAAATGCTACGAGCCATTTCATTCGTTGCAGTTAGAGCTGGCTGCATCCAATGAAAAGGCGTATCGCGGGGTTGTAAAAATCAAGCTCAATCCGCCAAGGTAAGATCCACGTAGTGATCGTAAACTTGGCTCGCGAAGATGGTTGTACCTCAGTATACCATCATAATGATTGCATAAGCATAATGTTGATGTTCGGCCTAAAATAATTGATGTACATGTACATGAAGAGTGAGTACAATCGACAAACAGATTTTTTTCCTCAATATAAAAGCCTCGTAGGAATAGTGAAATTTGAGAATATCTCCAAAAATGTCAAAATAGATATCTAATTATTCTGGAGTAACTGCCAACGATGTTAATATTTGCAATTTAGCTTTTCTCAAGGAGCCAGAATTGGCCTGCAACACGGACGTTTGCGTAAAGTGTCGTTTCGGATCAGCCTACGCAGTTTGCGTAGGTTGATCCGAAACAACACTTCCCGTTTTTATGTAATGTTGTGTTTTGCACAAGTCTTCTGAAGAACAAAATTTAATGTATAGTTATAAAGTGCCGGTGTAATGCAGAAAAATGACCCTCCCCTACAAAATGACCCATGGGTAGTAGTGAAATAACCCATGGGTCACTTTTCAAGAGGGGCGTCATTTCTCTTGCATTACACCGGCAGTAAGCGCAGGCTGATCCGAGACAACACTTTATGCAAATGTCCGAATGCCCCTATTCGCGTGTTGCAAGATATATGAAAAGAGGTGTTTTGCCTAAAGTATAGATTAAGACTACGATGTACAGATAAACAATCTGATCTTGATCTACTGTCTGCTTAAAAAGGCATTACAGATCGCACACTGACATACTCTGTTTAACATATATTAGACATACTCCTCCATTAGGGGATTTAGTACATTTACTTGACGCACTATACAGTGCAAGTTGTGCCATAGTTATGGATCCATGAAATCTATCTTGTCAATAAATACACCGAATCCTGGGGTAGAACGTCCTTGGACATGCAGAATAACTCGTGGTAAAATGTTTGGGCAGAGATCAGCATCCGCATGCTAAACTTCGTCGACAAATTTTGAAGACGCAACACCTTTTTCCCGAGAGGATGGAAAATACATTTTTACTACGGGAAATCTATTAGGCCTACCCTTTTCTAACCATTAACGAAAAGAGGGAGTTTTGCTGGCGGCAAAGATTTAGTTCGAAATGTAGGCCTTTAATTTCATGCAACACACGAAAAGGGGCATCGGACATTGCGTAAAGTGTCGTCTCGGATCAGACTCCGCAGTCCTACCAAGACAGTAGACCAAGATCAGACATCTGTACAGCGTAGTCTTAACCCTTTCCCAAACAATCCCCATTATCTCCCGCTAGATGGCATTCTATAAATACTCATCTATCTGATATGGGCATCCTGGGTACAGAACCGAACCACTTTCCTTCGCGACAACCGTTACTTTGAATTTAAAACAAAAAAAAAAAGGTTTACCCAATAAAACGCTACCTCGTGCAATTCACTCAACTAGGATCACCAGTTTAGAGAAATCTGTTGCTAAAGCAGGTCTCATTTCTCCTCAAACATATTGATACGTAAAAGCTATTTTCAACATTGCTACTTTATAGAGCGTAATATTACAGTCAGCCCGCTTTCGGGGCTAGTAGTGATGCGTCATATAAGACAGTCGAATCTTCGAAGAATATGGTCTCATTTCTCCTCAAACATATTGATACGTAAAAGCTATTTTCAACATTGCTACTTTATAGAGCGTAATATTACAGTCAGCCCGCTTTCGGGGCTAGTAGTGATGCGTCATATAAGACAGTCGAATCTTCGAAGAATATGACATGCGCAGACAACGAAACAATCCCTGGTTTTTACGGGTCTGGAATAGCAGCCTTTTGAAAACATTGTGGGAAAAGGAGAAAATGCTGGTAACCAGCATTTTCTCCTTTTTCCACAATGTTTTCTACCCTATTATAGACAGAAATCATCTTTTCAGCTGGAGTTGAATTTTCGTCTGCAAATGCTTTCAATTTGTTCTAGTCCAAAAGTTTGTCGTTTGGGAAAGGGTTAATCTATACTTTAGGCAAAACACCTCTTTTTTGTGTACTCTTCGTTTGTTATATAGACATGAGGACATCAAATATTGGGAATGAATGACAAATAGGCATGTATCATATTGCAGCCGAAACCCGTCCCGGAATCACATTACATGCTTTATGGGAGCGCTGAACTATACAATATCATCGGCTTTGGCAACAATTATTTTATACATCGATTGCAAAACAAGTTCTACACAATTTGCTTATCACTCTAAAATATTGCTCTCCGGAGACCATAGAGCAGCACCCCGCTCCTAAAACTGAAAGAAATTTGGCCGGCCCATTATTTTTTGGGTCCGTATGAATTTATCAACCATTCCTTAAAACGTTCATAGTCTTAGTCTCCATTTCTTTTTTTCTAAATTTGACAGTAATACAATTTCTGATTGGCTATACCAAATGGTTTAAGACCTGAATGAATACTGAACCATTCTACAGTCTATCAAATCTTTAAAGCGTTTCTTCTTTCTGATTATATCGATGCATCTATAAAGTTATATGCATCCTTCTAAGTTATTCAAGGGTCCATATTCACTAACCATTCTTAAGAACATTCTTAGTCTTATCCTTCAGAATTTTGTTGATGTGAAAGTAACAAAACTTCTGATTGGCTAAACCAATTGGTTTAGCCAATCAGAAATTTTGTTGCTTTCACAGTCGGGAAATCTAGAAGAATAAGGCCAAGAACGTTCTTAAGAATGGTTGGTGAATACGGGCTCTGGTTCTCGGACCAGGCTCTTGCACTGGCTTTTGTGAATGTCACATGATCAGTAGTGTGAAGCTATTGCATAGATTATGGTGACGTCACATCTGGTCTGGTAGAAATAGACGGAGCGCACCAAAACGACTATCTGTTTTTGTTCATTTTTTTTTTTCATTTTTTGCCCATTTTTTTTTTTTTCATTTTTTGCCCAACTTTTTTTCCCCCATTTTTATTTTTTTCAAGACAAAATTGCATTGTTTAACTTAATAACGCATCTACGTATAGCCAGTTGTAGTAGTATTTGTTAAGCGTTTTACAGTAGGTTTTGACTTCCGGCAAAAAATCTAAACATGTCTCTTTCAAAGCTTACGAAACGATAACGTTGTAAAGCGTCTGATTGACATCAATTTGCTCTCATACCTCCTTTTGCCAACTGAAAGCGGAAGTAGAACCGTGAATAGAATACATCTACAGTGATATCGGCTATTCAGACAAATATGCAAATCTATACTGTCCCTAAATTAGCCACTTAATTTGTGAGATTTTAGAATTTTCCAATGCGAGAGCTTTTGAAGGTAACTTAATAACTGAAATGAATCACGTGACCAATTCCTCCTTTTGGAATTGGCGATATTTTTGCATTTATCCACGAACAGAATGCTGACAAAATACGAAATACGACATTCAGTCTTTTTATCAGACATACAGTTAACTAGTACAAGTTACTCAAAACAGAAACATTTGAAGGGAAGGAAAATAAAAATCTAGTATGTTTTGAACGTACCTTGCTCTTTAAAATTAACTCGCAACTCAAAACGAGTAAAAGAAACGAAAATTAAACAGTTAAAAGAAATTAGAAATAGTTTTCTTTTATGTTTGTTTAGAAAGTTGTGAGAGAAAGGGCTTGTAACAAGCCTTCTGCCGTAAACTTGGAAGAGGTATTGTGAGGAAAGGATGAAGCATTTACATGCTTTTTTGGTGTTTACAACATTCAGACACCTCCGCTCCATTTGTTAATGATGTTTTGTACGGACCACTTATTGATAAATATCTGTGAGATGTCCTGGGCAACACGTTCTTACAATCGTCCCAGTGTTTCTTTTTTATACCTAATGTAAGGTTTCGTCTACCAGGCCATAGACTGGTTTGACAACGTCCTACCACCTGAAAGTCGCAAATAATTACAAAGTAGATAAATATGAAGGAACGCACATAGTTGATGCACTTAAGGCTGATAAGTAGACGCAGGCATCCAACATTAGCCATCATTTAACCCTTTATCAAACGATAAAGTCTTAGAAACATGCATCACAAACTCTACACAGATCAACACTGAAATGCATCTGCCTCAAGTTGATAGACATATTTATCCCATAACTCCCCTTGTTTTCAATGTAATACAGCCAATACGAATTTTCTTGTCTCACACACACGTGTGAGATCAGAAAATAGTGCTGTATTTGGTCAACACTCTGTAATCATACGCTTCATTTCTAAAACAATGCTGACCTACATGTAGGTTTCTGAAGGAAATTAGCGGTCGAAGTTCTTATCGTGATAAAGTTGTTAATTTAATCACTGTTAGACTCACAAGCTCGCGAAAGGCTCACTTAATGACAATTTTTTTTTGTTTTTCAAGAACACCCCCCAGCCCAGTAGCATTTAGAAGGGACAAGAATCTAGTGACACACTGGCGCATAGCAAAGCAATTCGAGCTATACGAAATAAAAAGAATATTTGTAAACCCTACTATGAAATGTGTGAATTTATTTCAGACAATCAAGTTGTAGGCATTAATTCCAGAAGAACGTAAAGAATCCCATCAAACGTCAATTGTAAGGTGAAGAACATGGTGCATGCTATTTCTTGCAGGCGTTGTGAAATAGTAACGTATGTTGTTGAAACTGAGAAGCAGCGGCATGAAAAAATTGGGAACACCTGAGAGACGTACGTTTAGAAAAAGACAAGCCAATAATCTTCCATTTTTCTCGAGCAAACCATTCGAGTTCTGACTTAAGATCCGCTATCCTGAAAAAAGATGTACTCTGCAGACAAGACAGAAAATACACGAATCAGCATGGATTAAAAAGTTGCAGACCGCTGGGTTGTAATGTTAAAGACGCGCAATTCCGCATAACGTCGATTGATGTTTGACAGAACGCATGAACGTTGACGTTACGTTGCACAGCAGAGTTGATGTCACCTTTTATTAGTATAACAATATGGCTGCATAATGCTCGCTAAAAATTGCCCTAGAAGGATAAAGTGTTTCTAACTCTTGAAAAAGGCAATAGCCAAAATATTGAACATTAGAGTGTTATTTTTCATAGTGTTTTAATTATTCCCTCAGGAATTAAGGTCTATGGTCGTTATTGCCAAGCAGTAAAGATAGTGTTTCATACCTCCCTTCCACTATATTGTGGGGTGTATAAAAACACTGAAATCGCCATGGTTGTCTGTCTGTCCGTCCGTTTGTCTGTCCGTAGACATAAATTTGTCCGGAGCAATACTCCTACACTTTTTCACGTACTGAACTAAAATTTACACACAGGGTTACTATATATATATATATGAAGTTGTGCATGTGCAGTTTTCATGACCCTGCGGCAATTTTTACGAAGTTATCTCCCCTTAAACTTTTTTCAACTCTTTATTCTTTTTGTACCTAATTCCACAATAGGACAAAGGGCTGTTTTTGTGACAGCTGGTTGGGGGGGGTATAATCACGTTTAGTGATAGCTTTAGTCACTCTTATTCTCATAAACTTTCTAAATTCTAAGTAACGCAATTTTTGATTGGCTTTAGAAGCTTTTTTACTTGCTTTATTCAGAATAAGTTTTGAAATGTGAGTTAGAACTGTTGATGATTGGTTTCTTGATGTTGATTTATAACACATTACTTAATGTTATCTCCCCTTAAACTTTTTTCAACTCTTATTCGTTTTGTACCTAATTCTACAATAGGACAAAGAGCTGTTTTTGTGACAGCTGGTGGGGGTATAATCACGTTTAGTGATAGCTTTAGTTACTCTTATTTTCATAAACTTTCTAAATTCTAAGTAACGCAATTTTTGATTGGCTTTAGAAGCTTTTTTACTTGCTTTATTCAAAATAAGTTTTGAAATGTGAGTTAGAACTGTTGATGATTGGTTTCTTGATGTTGATTTATAACACATTACTTAATGGATATAAAACTAGTTGGATATCTCCAAGATTCCAGACATATTCAGGTCAAACAAACATGAAAACAGGAGAAGCTTTCGTATCTGCCTTGTTTAATCCTTTACCAATCAATCAATTGTTTCAACGACCCTAGATTGGACACCATGTGGAAGATAAATGTTTGAAAAGAAGGAAATGCTTTTTTTCTCTCTTCAAACGATACTTTGCAGAGAAAAACGCCATCATTTACGTTTAGTTCGTCATCTGCAAATGCCTTCAGCTTATTCGTGTCAAATATTTTGTTTTTGGTTAAATATTGAACTGTTTGTGATATAACTGTGACCTGTCACGCAAAAAGAGACCACATTGGGACTGCGACATGTGCAGGCTGACCAGGGTGGACACTTTTTTGCTTTTAATATAGTTCCTGTATGAATTCTAGCTTACTATATACTCACGTTTGAAATATCTATTTAACCCTTTACCCCATAAGGCATTTCTATGGTATCTCTAGTTGACCCTAAATAACAGCATGGATGAAGCCGTTTCTTATGTGTATATGACACCTTTTGATAGTGTAGAAAACATTGTGGCAAAAGGCGAAATTGCTCGTCACGAGCAATATCGCCTTTTGCCACACTGTTTTCCAAAGGCTCCTACGAGCAATGTGTAGAAATGAGTATCTGTGGAGTAAAGGGTTAAATTGACTTGGACTATCTTTGATTTGTTTTCATCTAATTGATGGACGGAATTCCCAGAATGTCCCTTTTTACGTGACGGGTTACAAATGTTTGATCTTAAGATTATTGGGATACGATTGATTGAAACCTGAAAACATCATTTCCTCACATAATAACAAACAAGGCAGAAATTAAAAGAGTTACATAATGTTTTTATTATATCAAATTTAATCCACAGTCAGATGTGTTTTCTTAACGCTTCACCAGACAACAAATTTGGACTACGCAATAATTCAATAGATTTTAGAGAAAGGAATTGGGTTCTATGATGTAATTTGTCATTTTAAGATTTTGAAAATATTGTTGAGATAGAGAAAAAAACTCTGGTTTCATCATTGTTTTCCCAAACGCTGACGTCATCAAAGTCGTAAAATGAAGAGTACAGGGCTACACTTAGTGCAATACGAATCAAAATAATTACACTCTTGCATGTAGGCAAATTAACAACAATTGCATCATCAACAACAACAAAAATACAATGTGGTTTTAAACTTGCAAAGTTTCCTACATAGTAGGTCCTGTAAGACCTGAGACCCCTGAGACAGGGCGAACTCGCCTGAGCTGGGGCAAAGCTTGACCAAAAGGCTATAATTTGGGCTCACATGCTGGTCACCCACTTGATAAAGCTAAATGCAAACTTTGGTAGCTCGAGGCCTTATAGCTAGGTTAAAGTAGATTTTTAAAGTTTGTCTTACACAAGCTCATATAAAACTTATGGCCCCGGGACAAGGCCAAATTTGATCCCATTGCTATAATTTGGGCATTGTTAATAGTCAACTGCTAGAAAAAGCTTTATGCCAAATTTGGTTTCCCAGTGACTTATGGCTATGTATAGGGAGATTTTTTAAGCTTTCCACAAAAGTTCATAAAATAACTTGTGACCCCCGGGGCTAGCTAAATTTGACCCCATGGCTATAATTTGAGCACTCTTGGTAAATTCCCACTTAATGAAGCTGCAAGCTAAATTTGGTATCCCTGGGCGCTATGACTAGGTACCGGAAGGATTTTTTAAGTTTCCCCTTTATAAGTTCATATAAACTTGTGATCCAAGGGGGGTGGGGACAAATTTGACCCCAGGGCTATAATTTGAAGAAACTTGGTAGAGGTTCATTTGATGAAGCTATCAGATAAGAAGACTTTCAAAGATTTTCAATATTTTTCAGTTTTGCCATGGCAACCAGGGTTTTTGAAGGAATCATATCCTTGCGAGAAAATCTGAAGAGGACCATGGTAGGATCATTTCAGTGAAGTTTCATCAAAATCGGTAGTTTCAGAGAAGAAGATGTTTGAAATATAAGTTAACGCACGCAAGCATGTGGAGCTAGAACGTGCAGCTAAAAACTGACCTGTCAAAGTATAGAATTTACACTCTCGCACGTACGCTAATTCACAAACGATTCCGCGTAATTGACAAAGAATGCTTTGGAAAACATGTTATGTGTTCTCTTATCTTGATCTATGAAGTCAATAAAAACTGCTGCTGTTACTTATGAAATTGAAAGGTCTTTAACTGGCATTTCCCTTCGGTTTACACATGTTTATTTTTCTCTGCATCATCGCCTTCCTTTGCGCAAAAAATAAAATTCATCAAACTTTATTTTCTCCCAAGATATTATGAAAGTATGTTGAAACGAAAGTAACTGTACTCGGGTTGGTTCACGGCAGACTGTCCTGTGCGTGCTTAACAAAGACACGGCGGGGAATCACGTGACACAACAACAACAACAATGACCGTTATTTGAAAAAATTCCCCGATTTCTTGTAAGAAAATCTTCAATAATTCCGTTAATACGTGACCGATTGGAATTTGGTTTGAAGCAGAGAAGGCGGAAGGACTCCGGGGATTTGCTTGATGTGTTAGATTTTTTAAACAACACCTGATAAAAAAGTTATTGACGAGCAAACAAATTATCCAGGGTAAAAAATTTGTTTGCTCGTCAATAACTTTTTTATCAGGTGTTGTTTAAAAAATCTAACACATCAAGCAAATCCCCGGAGTCCTTCCGCCTTCTCTGCTTCAAACCAAATTCCAATCGGTCACGTATTAACGGAATTATTGAAGATTTTCTTACAAGAAGTTGGGGAATTTTTTCAAATAACGGTCATTGTTGTTGTTGTTGTGTCACGTGATTCCCCGCCGTGAAAGAGACAAGAAAAATTTACAATTTAGATAAAAATATGATACCTTAAATTTCCAAATTCAACTCAACTAGTGCATCGAATAGGCAAATTAAATGGTTTTCTTTTAAATAGTGTTTTGTATAACACTACTAAATAACACAAACTATTTTAATTTTTTTTTTTAATACAAGCATGAAGAAACTGGATGCAACCTAGAAGGGATGTAAACTGATAATCATGCCAAGGCTTGGAATATTTTTTTTGTAAAACACTGCTTAAAACTGCAAAATAATCATTTTTTCGCTGCATGTATAAATAAACACGGCTGTAAAAACTTGGTAGATCTAACATTTACATGTTTAACTCATTACCAAACGACAATATTTTAGACTGGTCCAAATCGAAAGCATTTGCAGCCGACAAAATAAATGTGACTGAAAATTTGAAATTTGTTTTGTGATGGGTAGAAAACATTGTGGGAAAAGGAGAAAATGCTGGTTACCAGCATTTTCTCCTTTTCCCACAATGTTTTCTAAAGGCTTCTTTCTCAGGGGTGTCAAAAGTAGGGATTGTGTGGTAATGGGTCAAAGACGATCGCTGCATTTTTTTCATAACATCCTATTGAAAACGATCCTATGGTGGCACATGTCTGCCACGAGATACTCGTGAGATAACCTTTGCGATAGTTTAATCGGACTATCGCAATTAATTAAAAGAACTTTCATTGAAATATTATCGGGATAATAAAACGTTTCCAGATAAAAATATAGCGATAATTTTCACTGTTTTCACGATCTTTTCTTTTTTTTATGTTTAAAAAAAAAGTCAAAAAATGATTTGAAAACAATTTGAAACGATTTCCAATCATGTATTGATTTTTTTTTGTGTGTGTGTGTTTTTGTTTATATGTCGTTGTCTCTCCGTACTAGGCAACACAATGTGTTTACATGGAGTACAGGATAAAGGAGTACAAGAGTACTGCATAACAAACTTTCTCACAAGAGCCTATGATGGACAAGGGCCTCATAATATTACGTCGACGTGGATTCAAAACTTGTTAAACTAAACAGTGAAGGTAAATAAAACCTCAATTTAAAACTTCAATTAGAAAAAGGTGAAATTATGGCCTGGATCAGATATTCCAAAACCTTTAGTTTATAGCTTTGATAACACTGTGTTTATATATATATATATATATATATATATATATATATATATATATATATATATATATATATGTGTGTGTGTGAATGTATATGTGCATGCTTCTGTCCCCACCTTGTTTTTCAAATAGGCATTAACAATTAAATGTACTTGAAATAATTAGAGAGAAGTTTCTCCTTTTTTAGACCAAACTAAACATTTTTTCGACGGCCTGAATTAGTATCTACTGAAAATCAGAAATAAATCTGATAACTCTGATATGACTGACTAAACAAGCTGATGATGTAGACCCAAGATCAGGAATAACGTTCTCTGTAGTCTGATCTTGATCTATGCCAACAGAAAAAGACTCTGCCATCGCCAACGACGTTGAAAAGGTTCAAAGAGTAAATGTTTGTTTTTTAATTTCTACCTGCACGGAATTTCTCTTCAAATTCTCTTAACACGTAGGCCTATATGTATTTACAATAGAAATCCTATTTTACTATAAAATGTTTATTTACGCTCTTTTCTATTTCTGGAGTTCCCACAGGACGTGGATGGACACCGATGAAAAAGATATAAATCATCTGGCTACTACAAACATGCCCAACGGTTATACAATGATTCTTGTTTTTATCATTATTTCATATTGTTTCGTTTACTCCTGTGGAAACTCGATAACATCTTTCATTGAGCCCATGGCTTTCAGTAGAAAACAACAAAATGCTAGTATCGTTATTATTATCTTCCATAGCCTTAATGCAAGTGACATGAATATTTGGTAAATTGAATATAATTGATTTAATTAAGTGATTTTTTGTTCGAATTCCGGTTTTGATAAAAGTCTCTTCGAGTCATCTAGAAGTCATTGAAGTAAGATTTATTCATTCCTAACAAATGAAAGTGAATCAGGCCGAACGAGCTCGTAGCAAACGGGACATAGATCAAACAGTGTAAAGGTGGACCGTCCAGTATTCTATAACCATGAGCTAATTCCACTTTTGTCAGTAGAGAATCTGAGTAGTGACTGTTACCGAATGAATAGTGGGTTTTTTTTTTGTTATCCCCAATTTGCCAAATATTTTCAGATGAATAAAATATCAACAACAGTAAAAGTCGATAGGTGACAGTGGTGTAGTTTTAGGGTGTATGCCTCTCACATCATAGGTTCAAGGTTCGAACTCCGTAAATAACCTAGGTTTATATCTAGAACTATCCACAATATTATCGATCAACCCTTTAACACACAATCATTAGTTTCACGGGCCTATGTAATAAGGCTTTTGAAAACAATTGGTAAAAAGAGGAAAATGTTGCTTGACGGCATTTTATCCTTTCCTCATTTGTTTTCCTACCTTTAACTCTTTACCCCATAAGGCATTTCTATGTTATCTCTAATTGACCCTAAACAGCAGCAAGGATGAAGCTGTTTCTTATGTGTATATGACACCTTTTGATAGCATAGAAAACATTGTTACAAAAGGTGAAATTGCTCGTCACGAGCAATTTCACCTTTTGCCACAATGTTTTCCGAAGGCTCCTACAAGCAGTGCGTAGAAATGAGTATCTATGGAGTAAAGGGTTAAACGATTAATTCCAACGTTGTAGCTACAGTCCCTTAGTAATACGTCAAGGTCTCAAGGGCGGATCCAGAGGAGGGGACCGGGGGTCTGGACTTTCCTCCCCTTCCCCCCTGGAATTTTGGCAAAAAAGTGGTTATCGGATTCGTGATTGGGACTGGTTTGATATTGCACAGCATTTATGTAAAATACAGTCATAAATTTAAAAAGGGTTCAAAATGTGGAGACCTCCTCATGGTTAGAACTGGAAACGTTGACTTTTCTTGTAAACGGCTTACATGCACTGAAATCCGGAAATCAAAGTATCATATAATAAGACGAGTGCGTTTTCGGTGGGGACCTCCAACCCCCCCCCCCCCCACGCCCCGAGAAAGATATCTGGATCCGTGCATGAAGGTTCCCTCGAAGCAATTATTGAGAGTGAATAGTATTAGTCGTAAGACGTTGTTTAGCAGTGGATCAAATATAAATATGTGTGAAGTAAATAATGACGCTCTATAAGTCTGTAATTCTCCAACGCCAGTTTAACTAGATTACTGATTTTCATTTTGTTCAAGTCATATTTCAAATAACATGCTGACATTTGTATGAAATCATCTTTTCTAAATAAGATTATAGCTTTCCCTCTTGTTCTCCTTGAGTAATACAAAATTCATATTGGATTATAAAAAAAGGTCACTGTTTTCCCGTACCAACTACTAAGAGACTATCTTAAATAACAATACCATTCACTACTACAGTATGGCGACCTCAAAGCAGAAAAAATCGACAGAAATAGAGGATCTTACATGAGTAATCATGTATTATCGTTTTTATCAAACGAGTTGACTAAAATTGTATGAAGCGAGCCTTGGCGAGCGTCAAATACATTTTAGTCAACGAGTTTGATAAAAATGATAAAATGTAAACACGAATGTGAGATTCTATCTATCACATAAAACGAATGAAAGACAGTAAAATATCCCGCGTCATCACCTTCAATCTCTATACCGTTCACGAGTCCATGTTTACAGTTGTAGTTCGGTTTCAAATGTGAATATGCACAAGCAGATAGTTCTTTGACATTTGCACCGAAAAAGAGTGAAATAGTTTATAGATAGGTTAAGTTCATTATTTCTGCAACAAGATTGATTTTAAGAGACTTTCGCTGCATTTCTTGGTTTTTATAATACACGAAAACTAAAAACTTTCCAAGCGCATACCTCTTAGCAACAGTGACGTCATTTTTACCCCGAAAGGGCGTAACAGTACAAACTCCCGCACAAACTGTGGTTGGTTTCTCTGGCTTCACGCGCTCGTGACTGAAAACTGATCAGAACCGGGACACAAAAAACGATAATACACTGGTGTATTATCAAATATAAGTCATGGGTTTAATACACTGCAGGAGGAGGTTTTATGTGATAAATAGTAATAACTGGATTTTGACCAGCCCCGATTGTTCAGGAGGTAAAATATGAGAAATATTAACGTCAAACTCTGGTCAACTGAGAATGCAGATTCGATTCCTACTGCTGGCCATCTAAAATCACTCAGATGTCTTTCAGTTGAGACAGTAAACCTAGATAAAGCTAGCTGCATGTCTTAAGGTGTAATATGCTGTAGGAAATAAGTGATCGGTAACCAACTATTGACCAATGTAATCCATTTTGTCATAATTTTTACTGTTGTCGAACGAGGTCGAGTTAATACGATTGGCGCTGAAAAGGGTACAAATTTCCCCTATACAAAAGTAGATGTTCAGATTTCACAATCGATTGCAAGATTAATTGACCCTTTTTTAATCCTTACACGAAGTTTTACTTTATTGCAAAACTAACGTTTTTTTTAACCTTTCCTAGAAAAAGTATGGCGAAAAGTCGTTTCAAAGAATTCTCCAACCAAGCAAGTTTCACCATCATTAAAAACAAGACGATGACAATTGTAGATAAGCGTTGAATGATTTTTTAAAAGAGAAAAATATGATTAACTTCTGAAAATGTTATATCTCAATACAGAGACTGTTGAAGATGAAAAAGTAGACAGATGTGTCAAAGTCGAAATAGAATGGAACTGGCTAATATAATTAATAACACTGCAATTAGTTTGCGGCATCACTGTTTAGGTACCAACGCATTTGGTTGATTATGCTGTGATAAAAGGTTCTGTCCATGCGCTATGGATATTTGAAACGAACCTCTCAAGAATGGCAACATCTACCTGCCATTCTAAATACAGCTCTGAAGCCACAATGGTTAACAGTTTGTTTGCTTTTTCATTTGTTTCAATTGCTTTGTGTTATTTCAAGATTTAGCAACACGAACATTTCTATCAAATTAATCATGTTTTATATATTATTGCAGTGCATATTATCAAATACTGATAGGTTTTTGCCTTTAGCTTAAATCTGTATTATTCTGAGGTCGGGCAAATTATTTTCATCATCATCATTATCATTGTCATCATTATCATTGTCATTATTATCATTATTATTATTATTACTATTCGTGTTCTTGTTATTGCTGTTGTCATAGCTACAGTCGTATTAGACATTAAATAAAAGTTATTGCCAAATTAAATTCATATTTGTAAAATGACCAGAATCCAATATCAAGCAAGTTTTAGTTTCCTGTCTACCTGCTTTGACTATGAGAAGTTCCGATTGACGGTTCAGTTTTGATTTTCTTCGTGCTATAGCGTTAGCCATATCTTTAATACTAGGCATATCTTTTTCGCTCTCCACCGACTCGTCGTGCGACTTTCTTACTCTTCCGTCATGATATCTGACCGCCTGTCCGATTTTTCCATATAGTGCTCACCAAAACGGACTGTGCAGGCTGATTCAGAATGACCCTTTTTGCTTGTTGCATGCCATATATTACAGTCGCATTGTATAAAACAGAACTGGCTGATATCGCAATCAAAAAGTCAGCTCCTAGAATCACAGAAGGAAAATTTTGCGAAATTTCAGATATCAGGGTAACAATCTTCAAGTTGACTAATTGTCACTCAGATGGTCTTATTTAAAAAAAAAAAACAGTCATTGCTGGCTGTGTGATTCACAACATATGGCGTAGAAAACTGAGAAATTCCACTGGTATGAATTAACTCTTTACCACACAGTCCCGACTTTTAACAACCCTGAGATAGAAGCCTTTTGGAAACATTGTGGGAAAAGGAGAAAATGCTGGTGACCAGCATTTTCTCCTTTTTCCGCAATGTTTTCTACCCTTCGAAAGGCATGTTAAAACTCCTGATTCACGTTCATTTTTTGTCTGCAAATGCTTTCAATTTGGACTAGACTAAAATGTTGTCATGTGGTAAAGGGTTAAGAAATGGTTGTGATGGTAATAGTGATAATGATGATGATGGTGATGATGATAATGATGATAAAAAGTAGACAGGGAGTGAGAGATAACAAAAACAGTGGCAGGGAAGAGAGAGAACGTGAGAGAGAGAGTCTAACAGAGAACTACCGTTGTTTCTTAGTCTTGTACGATTAAATTCTTACATATAAAAGTCTTATCTTACTAGCAGATATTTATCGGACTATGACCTATACCTTTATTCATTTCTAAATGAAATATCGGTCTGCTAGATATTCTATTCATTTTCTAGACCGAAGAAAAAATGCCCAGTATTGGAAAATGTCACGTTGGTTTCAATAATTCAGAAACATAAAACATGTCGAGACAGTGATATCTTACATTGCAATCGTGCTAAATTGAATCATACGCTCTAGGGACAAGCTAAAGTTGTTCAAGGTAAATATCATGGAAGAACGCTTTTAAGCATATATCTATCAATGACCCATGGTTTGGCATACGTGCTCTTAATGCATCTCCGTCATGGGCGTTACCATGCAAATCATTACATGTTTGTGGATCCAAAAAACCCATTTTGTAACGCAACCGACTGAAGCATTTAGTAGAATGATCCTTGTATATGTACAGAATTGACTAATAGCAAAAGGTTTCGACCTGTATAAGCCTGTAGGGACTGACCAGACTGATATTGGCTGGTATTTTATGCGGATGCCACATGTTCCATACAACATGGCGTAAACGTTCGGTTTGCTTTGTTAGAAAGGTGTTTTTATGTCGATTTCAACCATGTATCAGTTTTTCAAGGTTTACAGTCCACAAAACAATTTATGTTCTTGGTTTCAAAAGTGATATGTCTGGGCCCTGAAGTGCCTTGCCCGAGGACATTCCACGAAAAGGGACATATCGAATGAGGATCGAGTCCAGAAATTCGGGATTTCAAGTCCACCACCATACCTAACGTATGCACATCGCATCTGATCATCTGGCCAGTGCATATTACAGGAAAGGATTAAAGCTACATTCATAATGGCATGAAAAACACTATTGAAAAAAGTAGCAATTCCTTATATCAAGTAAATGCTCCTTTTCACATATTGATGTCAAAAAAGCAGTTAAGTGACTGTCCATCAAACGTAAATAGAACGGATTTTAAAGGGCTTACAAATTATAGTAGAGAACAATTTCCAAAAGTTCTTGCTTTGTAATAAACATATGTTCCTTTTTTTTTTTTCTTGTAAGCTGGCGAGCTTTGGCTGTCAGCTATTCAAAGTAAAGCGAAAAATCAGCAAGTCGAGACTGAAAACAGGTAGGCAAACATTTAAAGATAGCGAATAGTTTTCCTCTTATAATTACCCTTATTCCCGTCATATGCAAAGCAAAAATTGTAACGGTTATTGGATACCCACAGTAACCAACGGAAATCCATTTCTGAGGTAGACCACGTGCACCAAGAAGCACCTCACAATACGATTACGGACATAGCGACTGATTCGGCTAAAGGTGCTTTAATAAGGCACCAAAGTATGACTTTGTTTAACTTCGACTCATTCGGTACTCATTTTGCATGAATAATGACCTATTTTACCACACTTGTTTCGTGTTTGGTATCATTACATGATTGGTACCTGTCAGCTTTTGTTTCAGGTCATTGATATCAGAAAGGCGTTTGTCCACTAAAACCTCGGTCTGTATTACTGGCTGGAATCAAGGCTACCTATCGCAGAGTTATCTTCTGCTTCGCATCTGTACACTGCACATTTTAGTAAACTATCATTTTGGCTGGAATTTTGGCTACCTGTAAAATGGAAATGGTTGAATTTGCATGTACGCACGTATCTGTCGTCGCCAGCAGTTACCAATACGAGCGACGCCCCTTGAAGTCTGACAGTTATCTTTCGGGTAATTCTGGAAGAGAAAAGACGAAATCCATATTAATTTGCGCACAGTTCTTTAACAAGCTCGATGCAAAGTACTTTCACTAAGGACCTCGTTTTAACGTCTAACCCGAAAGACTAACAGTAATCATTTTTTTGGCTAGCTGTGTGTCTCGAAGCCACACCCCAAGTCACTACAGATTGGACACTTACGAGTCCTGCGCTTTTCTTCCTCAGTTGTTCAGGTTGGTCTGAAATGGAAATCCATCGACCAATCGATTAGATCATCCGTTTGATTTTGAATCATGTCTGTCTATCACAAAGAAGTGTCTTGTCATTTTTTTTTTCTATATTACTTGGGCTCATTTCAACTTTCTGTCGAGATTCAAAGCTATCTTTCACTGGGTAGCATACTTGTTTCCTACTGTCCATTACGTTAGCACAGACGATCTCAGTTGGAAACCGAGCAACCGATCTCAAATTAGGTTTTGTATTTCTATGTGATTGTCTTTTCCGACTGAAAACAAGGTGACCTATCACAGGGTTAGTTTCTACTTTCCACTTGTCTATCATATTCAAGCTAGAATCAAGACTACCAATTTCGTGGTAAGTTGAGGAAAAACAGTTCTCATTTCCCTATAAAGTTGTACACCTTTTTGCTTACCATTCACTTTACTCGAGCTAATCTTGATTTATTTTTGCAAATTCTGGCAATAAAGACCAGTGTAAAGTATTGCTGTCTGATGACGAAACAACCAAACTTTTTTAGATGGTTTGTAGTTTACATACAGTTTTGCCGTACTACTGTCACTCGCCGGAATTTGCTTAGATGAAGGTCTACGTTTGTACACTGAGCAGAATTGAGAACAATTAGTATAAGTTCGAACAACTTGTCTCTCACTCGATGTAAAATAAATACGTTTAAACTAAACTACATGTGTACGCCAGAGTTGTCCATGTGTTCGGAACAGAGAAATCTTGATTGTCTTACTATCCGTTTTCTTTGGTAGTTGCACGTAGCGGATAATTCTGTACTTCAGGCTTTTATGAGATGGTAAAAGCCAAATGAAGTGATATGCTTTGGTCTATGATTAGGAAGTATGTCGAATTTTCAGCTCGGAGGAAATGTTTAAGTTTTCCAAAGCCTATCTGTCCCATTTATGCTGGATGTTGTATTATCTGTAGCCGACTTTGAAGGTAACGGGACCAATGAAGGTAAGTCTAATACCTCGTTACACCCAGACAAAGATCATACTGTGCTCTTCAAACCTAAATAAAACGATAAAAAAAGACCATGAAGTAATTGTCCAGATGAACCAGATGAAGCTATGAAACAGTTCAAAGATCAAGGTCATAGGCGAATCTTGTTTGAAAATCATTTCAGTGCTCTAAGGAAATACAAATGTGAGAGCTCTGTTTTACCTTGGGATTTGAAAATTTATACAAGTAATGCTTATAACCCCAAAGAGGTGTCCTATTGTTTATGGGTCACATGGGTCAAGGTCACTGGTGATCTATGTTTTAAAAATCGTTACCGTTGTACAACTATGCTGTTATGCTGCTTCAGTGACAAGATGTTGTGTATATGTGTGTGTGTGCGGGGGTGGGGGGCGGGGAGAGGGGGGGGGGCAATATTTGTATGTGTGTATGGGGTGGGGCGATATTTATACGCTTTATGATAGTTCTAGTTACGTCTTTTAACCCTTATCCTGCTAAATAACTAATACAGAATTGTCAATTTGATAGTAAAAACCCAAATATTGTTATTTCAAGGATTTGTTCTTCGGAATAATATCTATTATCGGAAAGTGTAGATCCAAGATCAGACTGCACATTCTGTGCAGTCTGATCTTAATCTACGCTGTCCGCAAAAAGTCAGTGAGTCTTGCTTAGCAGCTTAGGGAATAAAAAAGATTGAACACGATGTCTTATTATCATTTTGAAACAGAGTTGAATGAAATATTTGAGATGAGACCACGAAAACTGTTTAGTATACCCCTATCCTCTCAAACTAATTGCCTCGACTTGTGTCCTGTATAAAATGTCAATGGTTTATGTTGTGAGGCATGGTCAATGAATCATTTCATGACACTCAAAATGTCGTTGTTGTTTTGTCAATTATAGTATTCCGTAGGGACACGGCAACATTTTGTTTCGACTGGCAACACTTGCCTTGATATATTTTGAAGTAGATATATACAACTATTTTGGATTTGATATGTCCCAAGAATTAACCCTTGCTATTCGAATGTCAACTGGCATACCTTTCTGTATTGCGTAGATCAAGAATGAAATGATATTACAAGATAAGCAGTTTGATAACAGACGGGGAAAAACAAAAAAAAAAGAGCGCTGTCGCCAGTATTATGAATGAAACGGCCTTTGAAATATTGGTGAATATAATCAAAACATGTTTTATCATATAAAACTTCCAGCAGAGTGCATTAAACCCATGAATTAATTTTATTGTTAAGCTAAAAATTGATGATGAAAGATACTCGCTTTTGTGTCATTCGTTCTATATGTGATACATAGGGCTCCTGTTTATACATGTATATTCAGCAAGGTTCGCGACAAACGGTAATTTTCTTCAATTTGTTTGGGAAAAAAATGATAATGCATAAATAAACATGTATTATCTTTTTCGTTTAGTAATTTACAATGATATTATCAATTATTTCATGCTTTCTGGTAGGTTCTCAAAGCATATCGGTGAAATATTTTTCGATATTTCATGGTTACGACCTGTAAAAATGTCGATTTTCATGTTCTAAATCTTCAGTTGAGGCTTTACATTTACGTCATTTACCTTAACATTTCTCGCGCTTGACGTGATATTATATTGTAACGGGGTACGCCACGGGGAATAACTGAAAAAGAACTATACTGGATTATTATAAAGTTCCTCTCAGTTATGTAAAATTATTTCAAATTCTGACCAGCCGTTTCAGAGAAGAAGAATTTTTAAGAATTTCTTAATTTCCTTATAGTGCAAGAGCAGAGTTGTCGTTCGTTACTCTCGCCATACATCTCTGCAATGGGCTAAATAACAAGAATCTTGTCCAACCGATGAAAGCATGTTTTGTTACTGTTTAACTGTTTCACGTGTAACATTATAAAATAGACAAAGGAAATATGATTCTGAATGCATTATAGGTGCATTCAAACCAATGAATTTATCTGTATAGAATGAAACTATTTTTTTTTCGAGCTTCTTTACTTATCAGAATCCAACGCCAATTTTAACAAAAATGGCTGCGCCCATGAATGATGACAACTGACTTGACACACCGATGGATCTAAGTTTGCAAGATTAAAAAACAAGCTATTGTCCTTCAAAAGATATTTAAGCTTTTAAGAAAATCCCTCTTTTTCTCATTTCCTACCAGTCGGATTGGCCCCATCATGTTTGAACAGTACACAAAACAATTGATATTGGTCTTTCTTTCACTGGCGTATGTATCGCCATTTTGATTTATGGTCATGTGACGAAAATATCGTGTAATGACGAACTACTTTCTGAGCCCACTAAAGAGGTGAATGTGAATGATCAGGAGTGCAACATAGTGGATTGGTGCATAACCGTGCAGTGTGGTGATCGATCGACGCCGCCATTTTGGATGTTGTGTTGCAAATGTAGTGATGTTTACGGGGTACTCAAAAGGGTGGTTTTTGTCAGGGTTCATGATGTATATGGTCCCGGCATGTTAACCAATCAGATCACGAAAGATTTCTTTGCAGTATGATAAAAAAGAAAGTTTCGACCCGTGCCTGCCTGCGTCAGTCCTCAGAATAAGCATGGTCGAACTGGAATTCGAATTCACAGCTCGTTGACATCTAGGTCTGTACGGTACCATCCGATCTATGGGGCTCGGTGCAGTAAAGTAGTACTTAGTTTTTATCTATCCCTTTACCGCACAATCCTAACTTTTAACAGCCCTATAAGGGAAGGTTTTTGAAAACATTGTGGGAAAAGGAGAAAATGTTGGTTACCAGCATTTTCTCCTTTTCCCACGATGTTTTCTACTCTTAGACACAAATTCCAGCATTTGAGCCACACTTAATTTGTCGTCTGCAAATGCTTTCAATTTGGACAAGTCTAACATTTTGTCGTATGGTAAAGAGTTTAAGTAGTATCTCCGCCGCGTAAGTTGGCAGACGATATCCGTATCAAGCTAAATAAATAAAACTTTCAAACTCGTATGAAAAAAAACCCGATTGATACTATTTTAAATTTGTCCTTTTGGGAGAAAAAAATCTCCAACAGCGGAAAGTGAAGATCCAAGATGAGATCAGACTGCACGTTCTGTGCAGTCTGATCTTTATCCACGCTGTCTGCTGAAGGTCAAGTCAATCGCGTTTAGCGGTCTAAGGTTTAAAAACAGGCCGAAACATATGTGTTAACCCTTTACCACACAACAAAAATATAGACTTGTCCAAATTAAAAGCATTTGCAGACAACAAAATAAATGTGTCTGAAAAATTGAAATTTGATTTGGGAAGGGTAGAAAACATTGTGGGAAAAGGAGAGATTGCTGTTTACCAGCATTTTCTACTTTTCCCACAATCTTTTCTAAACGCTTCTTCCTCAGGGGCATCAAAAGTAGGGATTGTGTCGTAAAGGGTTAATGGTCTGTCCCGTACAACTTGGAATTCTATTCAAGGATACGGTAAATTTGTTTAGCAAACAATCTTTTAATGGATATAAGGTATCATTCTTGACAAGTCTTTTGTATATTTGTGATCTGTAAGATTAGGATTTTATCGAACTCAGTATTGTGCTTCGACAAATTTTAATCCCAATGGTAAAACTGTCGGTTCTATAATCATTCGGTATAATCTGTTCCCGTAATTTGAAAGCGAGATTTTACACTTAGCCCCTCTGAAAAAAGTGATGTAGGTTTATTCGTTGGTAAGGCCAAAGATATCAGGATTTCCTGACGGATTTTGTCCTCTACCTTGCTAAGTAAGTGCGTGAAACTTTAACTCTTTGCCACACAATCCCGACTTTTAACAACCCTGAGGAAGACGCCTTTTGAAAACATTGTGGGAAAAAGGAGAAAATGCCGGTAACCAGCATTTTCTCCATTTTCAACAATATTTTTTACCCTTCCTAAAACAAATGTCAATTTTTTAGTCATATTTATTTTGTCGTCTGCAAATGCTTTCAATTTGGAAATGTCTACAATGTTGTCTAGAAAAACTCAAATTTTAGTTCAAAAAGTAATTCGCGAGGAGGAGGAGAGTATATGGGGGGGGGGGGGGGGGGGGGAGGGAGGAAGTACGTCCTTATCGGACAGTGTAGAGCAAAGATCAGACTGCACGTTCTGTGCAGTCTGATCTTGATCTACACTGTCCGCAAAAAGGTCAGCAAGTCACGCTAAGCAGCATAAAGGTTAACAGGATTCAGTACAAAATACTGGGTAGTGTCAGCCCAATATCAGGCTACAAACTCAGCAGTCTGATCTTGATCTACACTGTCCGCAAAAGGTCAGCAAGTCACGCTAAGCAGGATAAAGGTTAGCAGGATTCCATACAAAATACTGGGTAGTGTCAGCCCAATATCAGGCTACAAACTCGGCAGTCTGATCTTGATTTACACTGTCTGCGAAAGGTCAATGAGTCTCGCTTGGCAGCCAAAAGGTTTACAGAATTGCTCACAAAATACTGGGTTGTGTCAGTTCAATATCAGGCTACAGACTGAGCAGTCTGATCTTGATCTGTAATGTCCGTAAATGCACCGATAGTCGCTTTCTCTAAAACAGAAAATAATTCATGATACAATTATTCAAAAAGTAGTATCATCTATTACAATAATAATTTTAATTGTATGTATTGAAAAAATGTTATGAAACACACTGGTGACCTTTGTTTGCTCAACGACAGGGTATATCAAGATCAGATTGCACAGAAAGTGCAGTCTGATCTTGGATCTACACTGTCCGACTAGGAAATATTGCTCCCCAAAACATTATTTTGAAAAAGCAATTATTTTGGTTTTTACTAACGTTATCGAATCGAAAAAAAAAAAATCACTTCAGTTATTTAACCATTTACCACACAATGGCGAGTTTTAACGATCCTAGGAAAGAAGCCTTTCAAAAAACATTTTGGGAAAAGGAGAAAATGCTGGTAACCAGCATTTTCTCCTTTTCCCAAAATGTTTTCTATTCCATCAAAAAAATGAATGCACTGTTTGAGCCACTTTGAAATTGTCGTCTGCAAATACTTTCAATTTGGACAAGGCTTAAATTTTGTCGTCTGGTAAAGGGATTAAAGGATAAGAGTTGATACAGCTGTAAAACATCATTCATATTGTACACTTACATTGCGTTTTAAGAGGCAAAATTCATATATCAAAAAAGGTGCCTGTGATAGTCTAATACCATAAAGTATTCTCATAAATCCTTTCCTGTTTGAGAGACGTATTAACCTTTAGCACACAATGAACACTTATAACACCCTTTAGGAAAGAAGCCTTTTGAAAACGTTGTTGGAAAAAGGAGAAAATGCTGGTGACCAGCATTTTCTCCTTTTTCCACCATGTTTTCTACCCTATCCCTATCAAGATCGAATTCCTCTGTTTGATTCAAATTAAAATTGACGTCTGCAAATGCTTTTAATTTGGACCAGGCTAGAACTTTTTCGTCTGGTAATAGGTTAAAGCGCCCGAGACATGTTGCTATTTCAGTTAAAAAGTCAATAATCGTAAATGATACGTTAGAAAGAACCGTTGCGCATCGTATTCCTCTCGTCCTTGGGTATTTCCAGCAGAAGCTTCGATGTGCTAATGGTTTCTTATAATTGCATTTAGAATATGGCGCCACCAACATGCTATATCAAAATAGCCTCGCTGACCTTCGGTCATTATCGTGCAAATTAGTTTATGGGCAAATTAACTGTTTAGACACGTCTGAAAAATGCGGTTTTATTCAATGATCCTACTAAAAAAAAGAGAGAATCGATTCATGTTACTAGGCAACGGTCTTTTACATTCGATTATGAGTAATTGTCAAAATAATATTGAGCAGTGAATTTATCAGTTATTCATTCAACATTCGATTTATAGAAGTATCGATTGGAACAGGCATCTCGAGGACCTGTAGCACCAGTTGTTTAACCCTTTACTCTATAGATACTCATTTCTATGCATTGCATGTATGCGCCTTTGGGAAACTTTGTGGCAAAAGGTGAAATTGCTCGTGACGAGCAATTTCACCTTTTGCCACAATGTTTTCTACACTATCAAAAGGTGTCATATGCACATAAGAAACGGCTTCATCCTTGCTGTTATTTAGGGTCAATTAGAGATGCCATAGAAATGCCTTATGGGGTAAAAGGTTAATAATACTCTTCAGACAGTTTTATGGCGACCAAAAAATCCATTAACTTTATTGATAACTTTTCAGTTACATATACTCATAGCAGGTAGAAGGCAGACGTACAGACCACTAATGTAACTTTGCACGGTTTCTTACAAAGTTTCTCACTGGGTTTTATACTCCGAGGTTATTTTTTCCTCTAGTTTTAGTACACCTTTCAAGCCATCTTCTTCATATCCACGACATTTTCGATGTAGTTTTTTAACAAAACAAACACCAAACAGTCCTTTCCTGTGAGATTTTTTTTTTCATTTTGTCACATGTAGGTCTACTTAACCCTTTACGAAACAATCCCTGGTTTTTACGACCCAGAGGAAGAAGCCTTCTGAAAAACATTGTTGGAAAAGAAGAAAATGCTGGTAACCAGCATTTTCTCCTTTTCCAACAAAGTTTTCTACTTCTCTAGAGTCAAGTTTTATTTTTTTAGTCGAACTGATTTTGTCGTCTGCAACTGCTTTCAATTTGGACAAGTCTAAAATTTTGTTGTTTGGTATAAAGAGTTAAATACATGTATGAATGAGTCATACTCTGTATAAAATAGTGCTCAATAAATCTGTTCACAGTTTCGACCAATGTCGGCTTGCGCACAATGATGCTGAAGGTCGAAAGTTTCTGCAGTTTAAAATTCATGCATGTCCAAAGACCATTTTACCTCATTATTCAGTCAGCTCTTAGATAGATTGGATTTTATGGATCCATAATTATGTGATGTCTTACTTGTTGTCATGCGTCAAACGGATTCAATAAATAGAGGTTATTGCATCAGCTTGTGGTAAATATGGGGAAATATTTGCCGAAAAAGGGAAAGGTATGCAAAAATAACGAGTGCCATAAGGCACGAGTTATTTTCGCGTACCTTTCCCTTTTATCAAATATTTCCCCATATTAACCACAAGCTGATGAAATAAATTATATATTATATTTCATCTGATTATTTTGTCAACGAATGCCACTTTTAAAACTAGTGATGTCAAATCAATAACCAGATTTTTGGTAGGAGAAAATTATTCACTGTGACGGGGAAATAATTCCCTCAGCTTAAAGTGCGTCATTTCTTTACCCATAAAATTTCTAAAAAATAAGATACATGAAATATAATATAACTCCCTTTTTGAGGAAGAGCTTCGGCTCGTAACCATAAGGTCCCGAGTTTGGATATTAAATTGTGATCTTTCATTTGCCAAACGATTCGGCATATAGTTCCAAGGAAGCAGCATCGATAGAGATTAGTTGCAAAATCTTAATACTCAATTGATGTGAAACATGTTAAAAATCAAACTAACTTCCTTTTGTGAGAGTGTTCCTAAATTATAATACACGTAAATACACATATCAAGAGGCAGGGCAACTGACTCCTAAATACATTTACATCGGGTCTGACATTAGATGGGATCTGACGGGTAGTTTTAACAAATGAAGCCAAAAATATACTTTCAATCAAGACAGCCTTTTGTAAACTTAAGGACATATTCTGTGATAATTAATACCTTTTTTTCTCGTGTCCCAATAAATGTCATGTTCTTTTTATGACAAAATTTTAACACATAACTCCCCTTGTCTCCAATGTAATACAATCAATACGACTTTGCTTCCCTCACACATGTGATATACGAAAAAGGTGCTGTATTTGTTCAATACCCTGTAATTATATGGTTCATTTCTAAAACATTGCTAAACTGCAATCCCGAAGAAAATTAATAGTCAAATTCTTAATCATGTTAATATGTTGTTTATTTCAATCACTTTTAGATAAAAACAAAATCAATACCAGAACTATGCAAGTTTGTTCGGAACTATTTTTTGTTCGTAATGTACTTGTCAAAGAAGCGCACAGGCTTCATGTAAATTTCACTACACATGATACATGTATGCCTCTGGTTAAACACATTTTGGACTATAATTCCTGTCACACAAGTATGGTAATAGAAAGAATATGACACACGTTGGCTTTTGAGGTAAAAATTTATTACATGATTTCGCCCTTAATAACATGTCTTGTGGATTCGTTCAGTAAAATTTTATCTCTAAAAACCAACTGATGTTTTATATGTTGTATACATCTCAAGACATAATGTATTCATGCATATCATTGTATAAACCCATTATGCAGTCGTGTGAAAACTTGCTTGGTACAATACATCACAGTCATGGTTCATCCTCTTTTATGCCAGACCCATTACCACACAATCCCTACTTTTGACGCCCCTGAAAAAGAAGCCTTTAGAAAACATTGTGGGAAAAGGAGAAAATGCTGGTAACCAGCATTTTCTCCTTTTCCCACAATGATTTCTACCCTTCACAAAACAAATTTCAAATTTTCAGTCACTTTTATTTTGTCGTCTGCAAATGCTTTCGATTTGGACAAGTCTAAAAGTTTGTCGTTTGGTAATGAGTGGTGTAGCTTACTCAGGTTTAATGTTATAAAATCGTATCAACTAGTTGAAAAGGTACTCGTTCTGATGTCATTTTATGCAGTAGACCCCTAATAGTAAACAGCTATTATTACAAAAGTATTATCCTACAAAATTTGCTGTGATTAAAAAAGAGTGTTACTAGTCTGCTTTAACCAAACCGCTTTTCGCCTTTTCTAGAATTATCATTTATAAATCTAAAACCACTACATTTTCATTACAAACGAGATAGTAATTACCTCCCTTTTATGGAAACTAACAAAGGTATCTACAAATAATTTCAAGATAGGCATAAAGAATTTTCTGGTCGGTTAAAAAAAGTGCAAAAGTATTATACCTCCTTCATTACCCCAAGAGGTTTCCTACCTTTTCAAAAACAAAACTAATATTGTATGTAATGTTTTTGCAGTTGCCGGCTGCAAATTCTTTCAAAATAGACAGGTCTAAAAAAATTTCATCCGGTAAAGGGTCAGTCAGTGGAATATGATTTAGCCTAAGCAATTAATCGAAGAGTGAATACGTGAGAGGAGGTTGATCTTGGTCCACTCTATTTGTTCAAAACGCACATGATCGTGCAGCAGAATGACGGACTATTGTATCTACAGCAGGTTGATGCCATGGGGCAGTGATCATTTGCATAATTGGGCCATGCTCTGGCACATGGAGGCCAGATGCATCTTCGTGATTTATAATATCTAGCAGGCCATTAACCGTTTACCAAACAACAAAATGTTTTCACTGGTCCGAATTGATAGCATTTGCAGACGACAAATGAAATCTTACTCAAAAATTGAAATTTGTTTCTGGCAGGGTAGAAAACATTGTGGGAAAGGAGAAAATGCTGGTTACCAGTATTTTCTTCTTTTCCCACAATGTTTTCAAAGGGCTTCTATCTCAGGGTCGTAAAAAGCAGGGATTGTTTGGCAAAGGGTTAAATACTTATGGGTCCATGTTAGTCACTTCTTTTTAAAAAATGTTATAAGAATGAGGTTGATGTAGTCTTTGTACATACAGAAAATTGACCAACAACGAAAAGTTTCGGCCCAGATCAGCCTGCGCAGACTGACCTGGGTCTATACTTTTCACCAATCATTTAGCCCCCTTTTCACAGAGCATGGCACATATATACTTGTCCGTCGACGGATGTATAATGTATTCTATTCACGGAACTACTTCCGCTTTCAGTTAGAGAAGAGAGAGATTAGATCAAATTGGTGTCATTCAGACGCTTAACGTGATTTATCCTAAAATACATTTAAGTGACATTGATTTGGAAAGCTATTATATTATCTTCATGCAATTACTATTTTGTGACTGGAAGGCGTAAACAAAGGCAGCCCACCAGGGAGCCAGCTCTTGCCTGCAGTTGCTTTTTCGCCATTGTCTGCGCATGTCATATTCTTCGAAGATTAGACCTGTCTGCTATGACGCATCACCCATCCCCCGTATACCTGGGAAAAGTAGGGCCCAGCTATTAACCTCCATCCCCCGTATACCTGGAAAAAGTAGGGCCCAGCTATTAACCTATCACACCAGCATGTAGGCGCTGTTTTAATAACTGGTCGATGCATAGATTACATGCTAGACTATCATAGCTGAATGAATGGCACCAGGTTGCGTTTTATCGAGTAGACATTAAATTTTATTTCATTTAAAATTTGTTGTTCTGAAAAAAATACTCCGCTTCTGTATGCGGACTGCCCAGATTATATAGATTTGTATATATAGAATTCCATCTAGCGGGAGATAATGGCTCTTTCCGAGAACACTTCTTACTAAATAAGGGTTCTAGTGTGTAAAAAAATAGGGTTATCTGCCCTTCTAGTTTCCCTTGTTTGATAGTTTTAAACTAACCCGAGCTTTACGTCATACCTTCAGTAACGGCAGTTATTTTTATAAAACCTTTTTGGAAATACGACTACCTTGACAGTAACTTGGTTATTACAATACTCCTGGGTGTTTCCTCCGGAGATAGCCGAGCTGAAAATCAAGCCAAAGATAGTGCTTAGAGCATATTTTTCGGAAGAAAAGAACTAAAATGTCATCAAATTCCCGAAATTATATCGAGTGAGAACTTATTCACTTTTTTAACAAGATGTCTATTTGTAAACAGTCGTGTCACCCCATGCCACACTGATACAGGAAGTGGCACAGTTCACTAACTGATATCAAAACACACGTACAACTTCCGCTTTTTTCCAGTCGACTTCGATGACGTACCCGATAATACGCGAGTAAAATGTTGGAGCTACAAGTAGAGCTACATATGATGATTTTTGAGCATCCTCGGATACCCCGGGGTCTCCCTATTTGCTACGCTACATCGACCCTGGGACAATTGACTAATAAAACTTTGAATCAGCCGCCGGAAATCGATACGAAACGTCATAGCGTACAGTCCAGTCGCCCATCACAAAATGATGATGGAACCAATGAAAAGCCAGCATTCGGCCAGCGGTAAAGCGAGGGAAATTCAATTAATTGTCCCAGGGGTATCCGAGGATGATTTTTGAGACACTTTCATTTCTTTTTAGCAAATGGCTCAAATGGCGAACAGCAGCGCGGGCCCTGAATCATGTGGTGGTCACTGTGACTTTTGACCTTTCATGGATTAACCTGAAAATCAAACGGGATCATTTACACTCCAGGAAGTATTTATGTACGGAATTTGCACGACCTAGGTCAATTTTGTGTGTAGTTATCATCTGGACAAGGTTTGGTCTATATATCATTAACTTGAAGGCCAGTGTGACCTTCACCGTTGATGAATTAACTCAAAATCGATACGGATCATCTACATTCTGAGATAAACATCTGTGCCCAATTTGACAAACCTAGGTCAATTCTGTGTCTAGTTATCATTCGGGCAAGGTTTGTCTATATATCAACATATTAATGGTCACTGTGACCTTGACCTTTGATGAATTGACCTAAAAATCAATAGGGACAAGGTTTGTTCTATATATCAGCATGTTGACTGTCACTGTGACCTTGACCCTTGACCTCAAAATCAATAGGGATCATCTACACACCAAGACGAATGTCTGTGCCAAATTAGGTCAATTCTATATTTAGTTATAATCCATACAAGGTTTAGTCTGTGACCTTGACCTTTGATGGATTAATCTCAAAATCAATAGGATTCATTTACACTCCGAGATGAATATCTGTACAGCATTTAAAGAACCTATGTCAATTTTGTGCCTAGTTATCATCTGGACAATGTTTGGTATAAATATCAACATGTTGACCAATTGACCACGAAATCAATAGGGATCATCTACAATCCGAGACAAATGTCTGTGCCAAATTTGAAGAATCTAGTTCAATTGTGTGTTTAGTTATCATTCAGACAAGGTTTGGTCTATATATCAACATGTTGATGGTCACTGTGACCTTGACCTTTGACCGATTGACGTCATAGTCGATAGGAATCATCTACATTCCAAGACGCATGTCTGTGCCAATTTTGACGAACCTAGGTCACTTCTGTCTTTAGTTATCATCTGGACAGGGTTTGTCTATATATCAACATATTAATGGTAACTGTGACCTTGACCTTTGATGAATTGACCTTAAAAACCAATAGGGATCATCTACACTCCAAGACGCACGTCTATGACAAATTTGAAGAGCCTAAGCCAATTCTGTGTCTAGTATCATCCAGGCAAGGTTTGGTCTATATATCAACATGTTCATCATCACTGTGACCTTGACCTTTGACCTCAAAATAAATAGGGATCATTTTTATCACAAGATAAATGTCTATACCAAATTTGAAGAACCTAGGTCAATTCTGTGTCTAGTTATCATCTGGACAGGGCAATGTCTTCTGATCGACCCAAGGACCAACATAAACAAAGCAATATACCACCCCCCCACTTCAATGAACGGGGGCATAAACATTCTTACCGTCTTATTTTTCATCGTACCTACATGTATATATTTTGCAGCGGAGAGTCTTCACATAGGGGTAACACTTACACTGCCAAATGAAGGGCACCAAGTTAAAACAAGAGGGCCATGATGGCCCTGTATTGCTCCACTGGCTTTTTAACCCTTTACCACAAAAATTGAAATGTTCATGACCCTGACAAAGAGGGCCTTCGAAAACAATGAACACAGTCAGGCAATACAAGAAGGTCAATTCATTGGCAGGAAAGGTATTTCTAGGAAAAAAACCCTGAATGGTAGAAACCTTACTAGAATTCATTATTCCACTCATGTGAGCATAACTATTAGCATCAAAATGAATCACTCTCCCTGAAAACAGAGTATTTTCTATCAAACTTAATATCTAGCACCAATCATGTATCAATATGGTTTGATAATCAAGGGAGGTAATGAGTAACAAACTTTATCCTTTATTTAAAAAAAGAGTAATTTCCATTGATTAATGTTTAAATATTTTGAAGCCCATGTTAAACTTGTTATCCCTGGAATGGAGCCGATTTTGACCCCAGGTCAAATATGAAAGAAACTTGTTAAAGGTCCATTAGATAAAACTACTTGCCAAATTCAGTAGCTCCGGGCCGTGTGTTTTCAGAAAAGAAGATTTTTGAAAATGTTATTTTTTTTTTCAGTTTTGTTGCCATGGCAACTAGAGTTTTTGAAAGGAATTGAAATTCTTTCATGAAAGTCTGAAGAAGACCATGGCAGGATCATTTCTGTGAAGTTTCATCACATTTGGATGGATAGTTTCAGAGAAGATGTTTGAAAGTTAATGCACAGACGGACGCACAGACGAACAGAGGCACGCATGCCGGACAACGGGCCATAACATAAGCCCGCTGTGGAGCTAAAAAAGCAATAAGACTGCGTCTGGTTCAGATCAGTGTAAGACTAACAGTGTGCAGAGTGGTGCAATTGCTACATGAAACTACAGAAATTTGTTGAAACTGGGCTGAATACAAAATACACACATCAAAAAATAGTATCTTTAATTGTACATAATTTTATAATGATAAGTATTATCAATATCTTAACTCTTTACCAAAAGACAAATTTTAGACTCGACCCAATTGAAAGCATTTGCAGACAACAAAATTTATGTGACTTAAAAATAGAAATTTGTTTTTGGAAGAATATAAAAAATGTTGCGGAAAAAGAAGAAAATGGTGGTCACCAGCATTTTCTCCTTTTCCCACAATATTTTCAAAAGGCTTCTTCTTCAGGGTCGTGAAAACCAGGGATTGCGTGGGAAAGAGTTAAAACATAGCGGAGCTAAAATTCAATGCCGTCAAAGAAATATCTTTGTATGTTTGGAGATGGAATCTTCAAGCGTTGGCCTTGACTCTTTGGAATTAATTCTAAACATCTGTAATCCTTCACCAGAGATCAGTATATGCTGTTCATCACTGAAATTAAAAAGAATTTTGATATTTATCACAAAAAACTTTTTCATATACAAGTCCAATATTACTTATGACTTTCTTCTTGACACTGCCCAAAATATTCCACTAAAATTACAACACTAATTCATTTCTTTACATGATTCTAAAAGGTTTGCCCAAGGATAATCGGTATTTCTAAGTCAGTTTTACTTAAGAACCTGTGAATTAAAGTCAATCTCTATTACTCTTTAAAAAACGACAAAAAATTTTACTTGTCCAAATTGAAAGCATTTGCAGATGAAAAATAAACATATCTTAAAAATTGAAACTTGGCTTTAGAAGAGTAGAAAACATTGTTAAAAAAAAAAAGAGACAATGCTGGTTACCAGCATTTTCTACTTTTTCCACTATGTTTTCAGAATGCTTGAGTGAGTGCTTCTTTCTTTAGGTCTTAAAAAAAACAGGGGTTATTTGGTAAAGTGTTAATGACTAAGCCACACATGATTCAAACGTTAAGCATTTGCTCCTTTTCCCAAAATGTTTCCACCCTACTGGAGCATAGATCTTAAAAAAAAAAAAAAAATTTACACTTTTCTGTTTAATTTGCCGTCTGCAAATGCCTTGAAATTGGAGCAGTAACAAAATTATTAAATGTTTAAAAAAAAAATACCTGTCTGTGAAAATGTCCATATTAGACACATCTGCAACATTTACAAACTTGCAGTCTTCTAAGGAAATCTGAAAAAAGTAAAGATGGAAATCTTCAATCCATTAACCCTTTACCAAAGGACAAAATTTGAGAATGGTCCAAATTGGAAGCAGTTCCAGACAAAAAAGTAATGTGACTCAAAAACTAAAATTTGTTTTAGGAAAGGTAGAAAACATTGTGGGAAAAGGAGAAAATGCTGGAAACCAGCATTTTCTCGTTTTCCCACTGTGTTTTCAAAACCTTTCTCTCTCAGGGTCGGTAAAGTCGGTATTTTTTGGTAAAGAGTTAAGCAGGTAATGAATCGAATATATGCTGGTTCAAGATTTGTTCATGTGAAACAAGCAATTGCTCCTTTTCCTACAATGAATTCCATAATGATTAAAATAAGCTTAATTTTCGTTATTGAAACAATCTTCAGAAGAGTGAGAGTGGAATGAATCATGTCTCAATGACTGTCTATCAGCAAAGCTTGGATAGCATAATATTTTTTTCCTTTTCCGATGATATTTTATCTCAATAATTCTCATCATTTGATCAACATTTATTTTGTTGTCTGAAAATGGTTTTAATTTGCATCCAGCCTATAACTTTGCTGGTTGGTAATGATGCAATTCAAATATCTTCATAAAAACAAGTCTGTATTGTATTAACCCATTACCACACAATCCCTACTTTTGACACCCCTGAGAAAGAAGCCTTTAGAAAACATTGTGGGAAAAGAAGAAAATGCTGGTAACCAGCATTTTCTCCTTTTCCCACAATGTTTTCTACCTTTCACAAAGCAAATTTCAAATTTTCGGTCAATTTTCTTTTGTTGTCTGCAAATGCTTTCGATCTGGACAAACCTAAAATTTTGTTGTTTGGTAATGGGTTAAAACCTTGAATCATGGAGAGAGACATTCTGACAAAAATTCAAAGAGTTGTTATGAAATTGTTTGCTCCTGGAGTTATTTGCTTGTAACACAAATACAAGCCAGAGACAAGAAGAAGAAGAATAGAAGAGGTCAACTGAGTTATAACTAAAAGAACCTCAATAGTTTCCTCGGTTTCCTGTATGGCCCACAAGCACAGTCTCTGATCAATGGATACACTGAGAGCCAGATTAGATCCTAGCCACTTCACACCTGAAAAGGTAAATGTAAGGTTAAAATCTAATCACTTAACTTATTACCAATCGACAATATTTGAGGCTTGTCCAAATCGAAAGCATTGGCAGACGACAAAATAAAAGCGACTGAAAATTTGAAATTTGTTTTGTGAATGGTAGAAAACATTGTTGGGAAAAGGAGAAAATGCTGGTAACCAGCATTTTCTCCTTTTCCCACAATGTTTTCCAAAGGCTTCTTTCTCAGGGTCGTCAAAAGTAGGGATTGTGTGGTAATGGGTTAACTCTTTACCAATCAAGTCCTGGTATTCATGACCCTGGGAACGAAAGCTTTTGAAAACCTTGCAGGAGAAGGAAAAATTCCGATAGCCAGCATTTCCTGCTTTTCCCTTTCTACCCTTTCCAAGACAAAATTTCATGAATAGAGACACTTTAAATTTGTCGTCTGCAAATGCTTTCAATTTGGACCAGTCTTAAATTTTCTCGTGTGGTAAAGAGTTAACTTTTATAAATTATACCTTACAGTATCGAGCAGCCCCAAAATCGTTTTTCCTGTCAGAGACAGGATAGATCAAGATCAGGTTGATATAGAAGGATATTTTCTCATTTTTGATGAATGCATGTAATCCAGAGGAAAATGTCTTGAAAATAAATCAATAGTCTTGTTAGTTTCTTGCAATATTTCTCTTTTTGCCAAGATGATCTCAAAAGCTTTCTGTGTTCAGACAGATGCCATACCTCTAGAGAGAGGGAGTGATTTAGATTACAAAATTGAAAATATATATTGCTCTCCACTAAACCCTATGTAATGGGTACTCGTTAGAATCGTCTCAGCTAGACGATTTTGAGGAGAAATAATTGATTTAAAATACCTTAACCCTTTCCCACACGATAAATTTTGGACCCTTCCAAACTGAAAGAGTTTGCGGACGACAAATTTTAGATTTTGACAAAATGGCAGAAAGTTCTCAAATTGGGAAGAAAACACTGTGGGAAAAAGGAGAAATTGCTCGTTACGAGCAATTTCTCCTTTTCCCACAGTATTTTCAGAAGACTCTTACTGCAGACATGTAAAAACCAGGGCTTGTTTGGGAAAGGGTTAAGCTCTGAGATGTCACAGGATTTTATCCAGTACTGGTACAAGTAATCACAAGGAATACATTGGCCGATACACAGGCCATCAGGATATAGTCTAAATGATGCTAAAACTGGAATAAAACTGCAAACAGACTTTACCTGTGATTTGAGCAGCATGAGCATCTACACAGCTTCCATTCTTACACACTTCGACAGTCAGCTTGTTGGATATTGAATGTTTAGAAACACAAAGGTAAGATACTGTAAAAGCATTATCATCCCCTCCAGAGAGTAAAATGAACTTGTCACCTGTAAAAGTTGAATGACATTTTTAACTCTTTACCTCACAATCCCGAGTTTTAACGACCCTGGGGAAAAAGTCCATTGCAAACATTGTAGGAAAAGGAGAAAATGCTGGTAACCAGCATTTTCTCCTTTTCCCACAAAGTTTTCTACCCTGTGACACACAGAAATCATCTGTTTAGATACATTCAATAAGTTGTCTGCAAATGCTCTGAATTTGGTCTAAGCCGGAATTTTGTTGTTTGTTAAGGAGTTAAGATCATCGATATATCTTCAACCATACAATCCCCAGTTCCACAACTATGAGAGAGAAGGCATTTGAAAGTATTCCTCGATCAAATTCCAACACTTGAGTCATACTTGGATTGTAGTCAGGAAATGTTTTCTAGTTGGACAAGGCCACAAATTTCTTGCCTGTTAACCCTTTCCCCAATGAGAAAAATTTAGACTGGCCCAAATTGAAAGCACTTGCAGACGACAAAATAAACTCAACTCAAAAAATTGAAATTCGTTTCAAGCAGGGAAGAAAAAATTGTGAGCAAAGGAGAAAATGCTGGTTACCAGCATTTTCTTCTTTTCCCACAATTTTTTCAAAAGCCTTCTCTATTAGGATCATGAAAACCTGGGATTGTTTGGTAAAGGGTTAACAGATTAATGGGGCTTCTTCCAAGCTTTTTGTGGTGAATCAAAATTTTCTGATAAAATATATATAAATACCATTTTATAATAATTGAGTCCTACTCTGTAACAAGAGGGCCAAGATGGCCCTGGATCGCTCACCTGGATTTTTTAGAAGACCATCGCCTATTTTTTTTTTTTTTGAGTATTGAAACATTGGAAACAAAATTATTATTTTGCCAAGCAATTTTCAAAAGGTCACCTGTAAAAGTCATTTCAAAAACTGACCATCAGTTTCAGAAAAGAAGAATTTTTAAGAATTTCTTCTTTTCCGTATAGTGCAAGTAGCCCCCATTCACCAGAGCCATGTTTCTTGATGGATCACAATTTAGCAAACAATTTTTGAAAAAGGTCATTCAAGTAACATCCTTGTAAAATAATTCAATTATTGGCCTGCGGTTTCAGAGAAGAAGAATCTTCAATAATTTCTTCATGTCTATGTAGTGCGAGTAGCCCCCATTCACCAGAGCCATGTTTCTTGACAGATCAAAATTTCGCGAACAATTTTTAAAAAGGGTTGCCCAAGGAACATTGCTGTGAAATTATTCTAAAATCTGACCAGCGGTTTCAGAGAAGAAGAATTTTCAAGAATTTCTTCAATTCCATATAGTTCAAGTAGCCCCCATTCACCAGAGCCATGTTTCTTAACGGATCAAAATTTCACTAACAATTTTTGTTTTTGAAAAGGGTCACCAAAGGAATATCTCTGTGAAATTATTTTGAAATCTGACCAGCCATTTCAGAGAAGAAGAATTTTTAAGAATTTCTTCATTTCTGTATAGTGCAAGTAGCCCCCATCACCAGAGCCATGTTTCTTGACATATCAAAATTTCGCGAACACTTTTTGAAAAGGGTCACCCAACGAACATCCCTAAGAAATTATTCTAAAATCTGACCAGCCGTTTCAGAGAAGAAGAATTTTTAAGAATTTCTTCATTTCTGTATAGTGCGAGTAGCCCCCATTCACCAGAGCCATGTTTCTTGACGAATCAAAATTTCGCGAACAATTTTTAAAAAGGGTCACCCAAGGAACATCCCTGTGAAATCATTTTAAAATCTGGCAAATGGTTTCAGAGAAGAAGATTTTTAAAGAATTTCTAAGAAAATTCCATTTGGTTGCCATGGCAACCAGAGTTTTTGACGAAATATAATTCTGTGAACAATTTTTTAAAGAGGACCTCCCAAGGAACAATCCAGCCAAGTTTGGTCCAAATTGGCCCAGCGGTTGAGGAGGAGTTGATGTTTAAAGAATTGTTGATGACGCACGACGGACGACGAACAACGGACACCGGATGATCCTAAAAGCTCCCCTTTTGCATGTTGTACTCAGGTGAGCTAAAAAGGTGATGCAATGCATTTGGGAAAAGTATTGACCCAAGTCAGCCTATGAAGTCCGTGTAGGCTGACCTTGGCCGAAACTTTTCGCTGTTGGTAAATTTTCTGTCTGTCCAAGGACTAGTTTACCTCATGAGAAAGTTGGTCTTTAAAAAAAAAAAGGAGGATATTACGGATCCATAATTATGTGATGGCTAGCTTAGTATCTTGGATCAGAGAGATGCATTAAGCCCCATTTGCCAGTGCATGGCTCATTTCTATTTTCAATATTGAAAAGACTCAAGTTCTTATGGGTGGATTTACAAGCCCGATGACATGATTTACACGCCCGGTGACATGATTTACAAGCCCGATGACATGATTTACAAGCCTGATGACATGATTTACAAGCCCCGTGGCATGATTCACAAGCCTGATGACATGATTTACAAGCCTGATGACATGATTCACAAGCCTAGTGACATGATTTACAAGCTTGATGACATGATTTAGCAACTTGATGACATGATTTACCAGCCCGATGACATGATTTACAAGCCCGAGACATGATTTAAAAGCCCAATGTCATGATTTACAAGCCCGATGACATGATTTACAAGCCCGATGACATGATTTACAAGCCTGATGACATCACACCATTGATGTCAGGAATGTGATCAATAAGAAGATAATTCTTTTCTGTGTTGAAAATTACACAAGTAAAGTAATAAGAATGACTCATGCTCTGTGAAAAGGGAGTTATATGGCTTGGAACTATTTTGTTACTGGTCATTTTGTGCATGTCAAGTGACCAGTCTACCTCATGATTCAGTCAGCTGTTAGTATTTTATTGATCCATGAATATGTGACGACTTGCTCCGTACAGTGCATCACTCAGATGTATTAAACCATCTTTTGCTAGTGTAGGGCACTGCTCATATATGTGTATATTACTTGGAAATACACATTTTGAAATAAAATGTTGATGAATTACCTGACAAATACTGACAGTCAAGACTATTTATGCCAGACTGATGTAAATTAAGTTTCCATATTGGAATCATTTCTTCTTCTATATCACAATTAAGTCCTTTGTCCCTGTTCTCGGTAGTAAGACAGAAATCCTCTTGTATATATCCATTTACATTGGCATAATGCAAACATCTGTCAGTCACATCATAAAAGGCCACAATTCCATCCGTAGCAGCAGAAAGAATGATAACTTTATTATGTTTATCAAACCAACTTTTCTGACTATCATTCAGTTCATCTGTTTGTTTATAACCACTATTGGATAAACAAGTGAGAGCTGAATTACTTGCACTTGTCTTTGTATTACTCCATGGTACAATAATATGTGATGTCTTCAACACACAATGGTTATGAAAACTGGATGATGAAATAAGGGTGGTTTCTCTTGTATTCTCATCAAATGAAAAGAGCCTGAAAGTAAGAAATGTGTTATTTACTTTAACCTTTCTCAACTGTATAAATAAACTGCAGTTTCTCAAAGGCTATAAAAACATTTCCTCTCAAAGATTAACCCTTTACCAAACAACCCCTGGATTTTATAACCCTGAGACAGAAGCCCTTTGAAAACACTGTGGGAAAAGGAGAAAATGTTGGTAACCAGCATTTTCTCCTTTTCCTACAATGTTTTCTACCCTGTCAGGAAAAAAAGTTTTTTTTCGAGTTATGTTTATTTTGTCATCTGCAAATGATTTCAATTTGGACAAGTCTAAAATTTTGTCATTTGCTAGAGTTGTTAATAGACAGTTTGGTCATAATCTAGAACATAGGAGAGGACAGAGTAGATCAGAGATAAGTCTGAACATTCTGTGCAGTCTGATCTTGATCTACTATATCTATAAAAGCTTCTGATACAGTCTATGGTATGGAAAAGAGCTCAACTTTAAAACCTAAAAAGTAATAAAAAAATAAAACAAAATGTCATATTATCTTTCAAATATATTACCATTGAAGAAAACCCTAATTTTTTGGCCATGTTTATCTTGCTATTATGTTTTTAACCCTTTTGACGCCATCCACTTGTTTAGTCAAACTTATGAGACAAATACCCCTCAGGGTCTCATTGGGTTTTATTTTCAGGCATCAAAAAAGACCGAGTTTATATAGTTGATAGTGAAAGAGTTAAAATTGAAAACTTAAACTCTGTTACAGAGGTTACAGACTTAACTCTTTACCATATAATTACAAGTTTTTAATGGTCCTAAGAAAGACAAGTCTTTGTAAACATTATGGAAACAAGAGGAAATACTAGTGACCAGAATTTCTAATTCTTTCAAAAATGTTTTCTATCCTTCAAATACAAAGTGTTTGAACTCTAATCAATTTGTCATCTGCAAACACTGAAATTGACGTAATCTAAAATTTTGTCACGTAGTACAGAGTTCACAGCAAAATTTAGATGGCAGAGGCCAAGTCATACAACCTTACCTCACAAACCCATCTGAACAGCCTGCTACAAAAAAGAACAATGTATGTACCACAGTATCACTGATTTCCTCCCCGTGGAACAAACACAGATCCAACACACGAGTCTCAGGGTCAGAATTATCCACAGGATAACGCCAAGGTTTTTTCGTATGCCTAGCTGCTTTTCCAAGTTTTGTCTCTCCAAGACTTACGCAACCTATGTCATATTTTGAAACATAACTAGATCTAAAATGGCTCATTGTTTCCTTTGTAAAATGTTTGGATGCTCCTATTTCATTGGGTATATTTTCATTTGTTTCTGATAATATACATGTATTGGTTTCTATGTGAACATTTGGACTGCTGTTATCCGACTGTTTAACCTTAGCTCCATATTCTACTGTTACTGCTTCAGTACCTGTAGTCTCTTTCAAATTCATAGTATTTCTCTCTATTAGACAACTGGTCCCTTCAGTTAGCGTGTCTTTTATTTCACAGTGTTGCTTTTCTAGATTTTCCTGTTGATCTGTCAAATCACTCTTCAACATCACACATGGTTCAGATTTACTCACTGATGCAGTATGCATAGATTTTTCTGAGGTTCTCTCACTGTTCCTCTCATAGACTTTCCATATTCTGATTTGAGCCCTACCACCTCCTGATATAACAAGCCTTGAAATATTTTTTCCTTTAGTTACAGTGTTTCTACAACTAGGTGAGGCTGCTATACATCTAACACTAGATATGTGACCAGTAAGGGTGTGGAGAAGAGAAAACTGTGGAATGCCATTGATATCTGTGGACTGATTAAGGAACGTATACCAGAAAAGAAAATAGGGTCCATTCAGTTTTGTGCAAACTCTGACGCTTTTTTTGAAGGGGTTGGAAAATAAAATCCTCTTAGCGACCCATTACCACACAATCCCTACTTTTGAAGACCCTGAGTAAGAAGCCTATAGAAAACATTGTGGGAAAGGGAGAAAATGCTGGTAAACAGCATTTCTCCTTTTCCCACAATGTTTCCTACCCTTCACAAAACAAATTTCAAAATTTTTCAGTCACTTTTGTCATCTACAAATGCTTTCAATTTGGACCAGTCTAACATTTTGTCGTTTGGTAAAGATTTAACACAATTTAGTCAATCAGCCTACCTGAAAATCAGTAAGTATATGCACTGAATATTCCAAAGCGTAAAATACATGGATCACCCTTTAATTCCATAATCCCCTATTCCAGCAACCCAAAAGAGGGAGATATCTGAAAACGCTATGGAAAAAGTAAAAACACACTGGTTATCAGTATTTTACTCCTTTTCCCACAATGTATTTGACGCTTTCATACAAAGTCAAACATTTAAGCCAGATCTGTCATCTGCAAATGTTTTCAATTTGGACAAGTCTAAAACTTCATCTTAAAGTTAACCCTTTCCCAAACAATCCCTGGTTTTTACAGGTCTGGAATAGTAGCCTTCTGAAAACATTGTGGGAAAAGGAGAAAATGCTTCTTTGCCCACAATGTTTTCTACCCTATCATAGATAGAAATCATCTTTTCAGCAAGAGTTGAATTATCTCCTGCAAATTCTTTCAATTTGGTCTAGTCCAAAAGTTTGTTGTTTGGCAAAGGGTTGAGAGTTAAAGGATACATTTTGCAAGCATCACATTGACAGTTGTATCTTCACTGCAGGTCATAAACAAATACATTGGATTACCTGAAAAAGCAATTGATTTTTATTGGTTTCTATAATTGGCAATTTATTTCAGCAAAGATTATTCAACTTTTTCCCGAACTCATGCATCCAATTTTACTAACATTTCTGCAGTGCTGATCAGTCTTTGAAAAAAAAAAGGTGGAGTAAGAGGCCATTGCTTGTACATGCAATTATACAGTTGCTTCTTTTCTTTTTTTTTTCATCACCACACAATCTTAAGTTTTCAACAAACCTGTAGAAAAGAACTTTTGAAAACATTGTGGGGGAAAAAGGAGAAAAATGCTAGATGAAACAAGCCCTTGAAAGTCTAGAGATCTTTGTTGGAAAAGAAAACAGTGCTAGTTACCTGCATTTTCTCCTTTTTTTCCCCACAACATTTTCTAATGCATTCTACCCCAGGGTTGTTATAACCTGGCATTGTGTAGTAAAGTGTCAAACAACCCTGATGAAGAAGGCCTTTGAAAAGATGGTGGAAAAGGAGAAAAAATGCTATTGATCAGCATTTTCTCCTTCTCCCGAAACATTTTCTACTCTTTGAAAAACAAGAGGGCCAAGATGGCCCTGGATCGCTCACCTGAATTTTTGAGATGACCATAGTCTATTTTTTTTTTTGAGGTATTGAAACATTGGAACCAAATTTATAATTCTGCCAAGCAATTTTCAAAAGGTCACCTGTAAAAGTCATTTCGAAATCTGACCATCAGTTTCAAAAAGAAGAATTTTTAAGAATTCTTCATTTCTGTATAAGAGCAAGTAGCCCCCATCCATGAGAGCCATGTTTCTTGATGGATCAAAATTTACGAACAAGTTTTGAAAAGAGTCACCCAAGGAACATCTCTCTGAAATAATTTCGAAATCTGACCAGGGGTTTCAGAGAAAGAGAATTTTAAAGAATTTCATCATGTCCATATAGTGCAAGTAGCCCCCATTCACAAGAGCCATGTTTCTTGATGGATCAAAATTATATGTACAGCTTTTGGAAAGGGTCCCCCAAGGAACATCTCTGTCAGATTATTTTAAAATCTGACCACAGGTTTCAGAGAAGAAGAATTTTCAAGAATTTCTTCATTTCCATATAGTGCAAGTAGCCCCCATTCACTAGAGCCATGTTTCTTGGCCAATCAAAATTTTGCGAACAATTTTAGAAAAGGGTCACCCAAGGAACATCTCTGTGAAATTATTTCAAAATCTGTCCAGCCATTTCAGAGAAGAAGAATTTTCAAGAATTTCTTCATTTCTATATAGTGCAAGTAGCCCCCATTCACCAGAGCCATGTTTCTTGACCAATCAAAATTTCGCGAACAATTTTCGGAAAGGGTAACCCAAGGAACAAGTCTGTGAAATTATTTCAAAATCTAACCAGCGGTTTCTGAGAAGAATAATTTTTAAGAATTTCTTCATTTCTGTATAGTGCATGAAGCCCCCATTCACCAGAGCCATGTTTCTCGACAGATCAAAATTTCGCGAACAATTTTTGAAAAGGGTCATCCAAGGAACATCTCTGTGAAATTATTTTAAAATCTGACCAGCGGTTACAGAGAAGAAGAATTTTTAAGAATTTCTTCATTTCTTTACAGTGCAAGAAGCCCCCATTCACCAGAGCCATGTTTCTTGACGGATCAAAATTTCACGAACAATTTTTGAAAAGGGTCACCTAAGGAACATCTGTGTGAAATTATTTTAAAATCTGGCCAGCGGTTTCAGAGAAGAAGAATTTTTAAGAATTTCATCATTTCTGTATAGTGCAAGAAGCCCCCATTCACCAGAGCCATGTTTCTTGACGGATCAAAATTTCACGAACAATTTTTGAAAAGGGTCACCCAAGGAACATCTGTGTGAAATTATTTTAAAATCTGGCCAGCGGTTTCAGAGAAGAAGATTTTTAAAGAATTTGCTAAAAAATTCCATTTCGTTGCCATGACAACCAGAGTTTTTGACGGAATCAAATTCTGTGAACAATTTTTAAAGAGGACCTCCCAAGGAACATTCCAGCCAAGTTTGGTCCAAATCCGCCCAGCAGTTTAGGAGGAGTCGATGTTTAAAGAATTATTGACGACGCACGACGCACTGACGCACGACGCACGACGGACGACGTAAAACGGACACCGGGTGATCCTAAAAGCTCCCCTTGAGCACGTTGTGCTCAGGTGAGCTAACAAGAGGACCATAATAGCCCTGAAGTGGCTCACCTGAGACTTTTGACTATACATGACCCATTTCTAATCTGTTCCAGGATGTAACCTTTTATTTTTTTTTGAGATTTGACCTCATGACCTCATTTTTGATCTGACAAGACCCCTTTTCTAACTGGTGTGAGACATTATTAAGACAAACATCCTGACTATGTTTCATGAGTGTAAACCTAAAAGTGTGGCCTCAAGAGTGTACACAAGGTTTTTCTAAGATGTAAGCTTGTGACCTAGTTTTTGACTTGATATGACCCATTTTTGAAATCACCCCAGATATCTTCAAGACAAACATCCTGGCCAAGTTTAATGAGTATCAGACTGGAAATGTGGCCCCTAGAGCATACACTTTGCGCTCAGGTGAGCTAAAAAAGTTTAAGTGGCTGCTCGCCAATGCTTTACATTTGGATAACTATGTAGTTATGTGGTAAGGTAAAGAGTTAAATAACATAAACTTATTGCACTTGTCATTGGGATCTGTTTTGTGTGACTGCAACTGGAAAAGCTATGCTAGATATAGTTTATAGCATTATATAATCTCTCATCAGCTTTGGAAAGTAATGACTTAACTTACTTGAAAAAAGAAAGGTAAAATTTTTAAACTCTTATCAATCATGCCACTTAACCTATCTTTACAGCTTCATGCTAAAATAGGAATTATATATCAAATCATTTCAAAAAAGGACAGAAATCCAATCAAAATGACATTAAGAATAGAGCTAACTTATTTGAACTAACACCTTAACAGCCTTGAGCACAACATATACTGATGGCAATTGGTTTAGATTGAGTTCAAACAGCATTTGCTGTCTTATCTTGGATTCACAATACCTGATAATATATAAGCTATTCTGGTTATAAAAAATCCAAAGTGTAACACCATAAGTTTCAATTATGATAAAAAAGTGAATTTTCGTTATCTAGGGTTTTAACCCATTATGGTACAAAACAACTTCTCCCTCCTTTACATGTATAATTGACAGATTTGGAAAACATTGTATGGAAAGGAGTAATTGCTCATTACATCTCTATGAATACATGAATTACACCAAGCAAATGGGCTAATAGATGTAATAATGGACCAATAAAGTCCATTTTGTCTAAAAACCAACAGAAGCTTGAGGTAGACTGGTCTTTTGACATGCATAAATTTGATCAAAAGCAAAAAGTTTCCATCCATGTCCAGCACAGGCTGACCTGAGATTAAACTTTCTCCAGATGCATTAACCCATTACCACCCATTGACGACCCTGAGAAAGAAGCCTATAGAAAACATTGTTGGAAAAGGAGAAGATGCTAGCTACCAGCATTTTCTCCTTTTCCCACAATGTTTTCTACCCTTTACAAAGAAAATTTCCAATTTTCAATCACTTTTATTTTGTCGTCTGCAAATCCTTTTGATTTGGACAAGCCTAAAATATTGTCGTTTGGTAATGAGTTAAGTCCCTCTTTTTACAGAGCACGGCTTTGACATGATAAAGTTTTCCTCAACCAATTACTGCATACCATAGTCATCTTTGTCCGACCACAAGTATTTGACATCACAAATTTCTCTTCCATGAACACTTGGCTGAAATAAAAACATAAAAAAAAATACCCATTCACGTTAAAACATAAAATAGAGACAGCTATAGAGGCATGTCAGGTTTGCCCTTTACCAAAGAACAAAATTTTAGATTAGTCAGAATTGAAGGCATTTTGCAGTGGTCAGGTTTAATCTAATTTGTCAATAAAATAGATCTTTCACATTGTAGAAAGCATTGTGGGAAAGGAGAAAATACTGGTTACCATTATTTTCTCCTGTTCCCACAATGTTTTCAAAAGTCCTTCTAATAACTGTCATTAACCCATTACCCCATAGGGCATTTCCATAATATCTGTAATTGACCCTAAATAATACTAAGGATGAAGCCGTTTTTCATGGGTATATGACACCTTTTGATAGCATAGAAAACATTGTGACAAAAGGTGGAATTGCTCATCACGAGCAATTTCACCTTTTGCCACAATGTTTTCCAAAGGTTCCTACAAGCAATGCATAGAAATGAGTATGTATGGAGTAAAGGCTTAAAGTCAGCATTATCAGGTAAAGAGTTAAACTGAGAAGGAGACACAGTTCAAAGGATATACAAACAGACAAATGTACTATGCAAATTTCCATGCACTATCAATCATAGAAAATCTCTTCTCAAAGTCTCTGCCATTTGTCCCATCTCAAAGATATATCAAGCAAATAAGCCATGCTCTGTGAAAAGGGGGCTTATTGCATCTGCGAAAAGTATCGACCCAGGTTAGCCTGAGCTATCAGCAATGGAAAATGGATAGGTGTCACCACGACATAAATGAAATAATGTTAAAAACAGTTAAAAGCACTATACAATCAATCAATCCTCTATTTCAATGATATATTTGTGTTTTAAAACACCAACCCAAATCAGGCTAAGTAACAAACCAACCTTCACAACCGTTTGGTTTGATCTGAGAGCCACATCCACGACTTTGACATCTCGAGCTTTGATGTAAACAAATCTATCTTTGTTTTCAGTTGAGATGTAATCCCAAGTTCTGTGACCACCACCACAATCTATCTCTAACAGCTTTTGGTTTTGATTTATGTTCCAGATTACAAACATGCTCTGTAGATTTAAAAACAAAGACAACAACACATGAGCCATGCTCTGTGAAAAGGGGCTTATTGCATCTGCAAAAAGTATCGACCCAGGTCAGCCTGCACAGTCCACGCAGGCTTACCTAGGCCAAAACTTTGCACTCTTGGTCATTTGTCATGTCTAAAGCACAGTCTACCTTATGATTATGTCAGTTATTGACAAAAAAGTGGCTGCAATGGATCCATATGTATGTGATGGTTTGGTTTGTATCATGCATTATGGAGATGTATTAACCCTTTACCAAACAATCCCTGGTTTTTACGACCCTGAGATAGAAGCCTTTTGAAAACATTGTGGGAAAAGGAGAAAATGCTGGTAACCAGCATTTTCTCCTTTAGCCACAATGTTTGCCACCCTTCACAAAACAAATTTCAAATTTTCAGTCACTTTTATTTTGTTGTCTGCAAATGCTTTCAAATTGGACAAGCCTAAAATATTGTCGTTTGGTAATGAGTTAACCCTTTCCCAAACAATCCCTGGTTTTTATGACCCTGAGATAGAAGCCTTTTGAAAACACTGTGGGAAAAGGAGAAAATGCTGGTAACCACAATGTTTTCCACCCTGTCGGAAACAAATTTCAATTTTTGAGTTATATTGATTTTGGCATCTGCAAGTGCTTTCAATTTGTACCTTTTTTTGTTTGGTAAGGGGTTAAGCTCCCTTCTGCCAGAGCATATCTCAATTATATATCCAGTTTTTTAACAAATACAACTGTATGATTACATATACAACTTTATTACCCTTTCAGCATCAAATATATATACTCGAACTCTTATGACAGGTCAAAATATTATCCACTGAAACCTAGAAATTTTTATCTTATAGGGAACTAGATAAGTGGATGGTGTTGACAAAAGAATACACTGCATTCTGTGGACATCAACATAAGCTTTCATCTTTTGTTTGGCCCTGACAGTCTGGACACATTATCCCTTTAGTTAACTTTTTGTGTCCTACAGTCAAAAACTTTTGCAAACTCAAAATTGTTCCATGCAAGCAATCTTGCTACTTGCTTTGGTATTGCCATGTGTTTCTCCTCCCTAATTAGATCATATTAGCCGGCCTCTGATTTACTGAAATTACGAAAACTTTAATGATTAGCGATTAACGTGATCGGCTTAACATTATAATTGACACAGTTGTTGTTTACTGCAAACACGTGTCAAATTGTGAATTGTTTGGCCATCTTTCGGTAACTTTCGCACTTTTGCAACGATTGTTTGATTACATTTAATCGGCTGCAGTGGTTTTTTTTGCAAAGAAATTTTTCCTCGGGAAGCAAAAGGGTACATTTTTGAAAAAAATACCGAGTACTCGAATATCAAATTCCGTAATCGATACTCGGACGTTCGATCGAGTACTCGGTTAACCGGTTACTCGTTGCCATCCCTAATTAGAACATAAGTTTAAACACTTTGTATGCTATATGCAAGTATTATAAGAGACAGTTTTTATCTAGAAAATGATCTAGAAAATGGAATAAAGCCAAGTTCTAGTGTAGGCTGTGCAATTAAAACCTAAAGCGAACACTGAATTGCTTATATGATTATATTATATTTCATGTGTCTATTTTTAGAAATGTTATGGGTAAAGAAATGACGTCATTTAAGCTGGGGGGGGGGGGGAATTATTGCCCCATCACAGTGAATATTTTCCTCCATAAAATCTGGTTAATTAACTAGAGATCACTGCTTTCTAAAGTAGTATTCGTTGACAAAAGAATCAGAGGAAATATAATACATAATTCATTTCATCAGCTTGTGGTTAATATGGGGAAACATTTGCCTCAACCTGAAAAGGTTGCGAAAATAACTCTTGCCGTAAGGCACGAGTTATTTTCTCATACCTTTTCCTTTTTCGGAAAATATTTCCCCATATAAACCTCAAACTGATGAAATAAACTCTTTGTAAGCTTCTCAAAACACTAGAAGACAAGGGAAAATAATCAAAGTACTGAAAGAAGTTTAAACCAGAAAATACTTACTGTGTGGAAGCCATAAACCAATGTGTCCCCATCTAAAGTAAATACCATTCTCTCCAACCACTCAAACCCCTTGTAGACCTGTAAATAGGTAACAAAACTATAATTTGGCAACATTGGAAATTTTGTTTCCATCAAAGTAAATTAATTAACCAATTACCACACAATCCCTACTTTTGACGACCCTGAGAAAGAAGCCTTTAGAAAACATTGTCAGAAATGAGACTCCTTTTCCCATAAAGTTTTCTACCCTTCACTAAACAAATTTCAAATTTTCAGTCAATTTTATTTTGTCGTCTACTAATGCTTTAGATTTGGACAAGCCTAAAATGTTGTCATCTGGTAATGAGTTAAATGTACTTATACCTTCCTTGCATTATTTCAGCTGTATACATGTAGGTACAACAGCTCAGCGTTTTTTATTGAACCTGTGGCCTATGAGTTACAAATCCTATACCTTACCACGCAGGACCTCACAACCCTATCCCAAATAAGCCCTGGTTTTTATGTGTCTGCAGTTAACCCTTTCTCAAATGACAAACTTTTGGACTAGACCAAACTGAAAGCATTTGCAGATGACAATTCAACTATTGCTGAAAAGATGATTTCTGCAATAGTTGTGGAAAACATTGTGGGAAAAGGAGAAAATGCTGATTACCAGCATTTTCTCCTTTTCCCACCATGTTTTCAAAAGGCTACTATTCCAGACCTGTGAAAACCAGGGATTGTTTGGGAAAGGGTTCAAGTCTTTTGAAAACACTGTGGGAAAAGGAGAAATTGCTTGTAACAAGCAATTTCTCCTTTTCCCACAGTGTTTTCTACCCTTTTGGAGAACTTTTTGCCATTTTCTGCAAATCTAAAATTGTCGTCTGCAAACTCTTTCGGTTTGGAAGGGTCCAAAATTTACTGTTTGGGAAAGGGTTAAAATCATGCTGCAGGTATGGCAATGATCTTGTTCCCAGCTCTTTCAAAAAGCATCCACTACAAGAGCACAAAGAGTCTATTCATGAAGTATAGAGTGAAATTGACTGTTTACCCTACTGCTGTTCTGACAGGTTAATTTGTCATCCTCCTCCCAGGTATACTGCCTATATAGTCCATCACGACCACAGGTGTACAACACACCATCATAGCAACAAACATGGGTGACTCCAGCCTTGCCGTGAATTTTTGGGAATCTTTGAACAAGTTCACTCATCTAGAAATGAAATATGAACAATACCAAATTCAAGAACAAGTTCACTCATCTAGAAATGAAATATGAACAATACCAAATTCAAACCTTGCTGTGATAAATGGAATCAAGATTTACCTGAGGTCAATTTAATCCTTTACGCAACCATCCCAAGTTTTAACAACCCTTGGAAAGAAACCTCTTGAAAACACTGTGGAAAAAGGAGAAAATGCTGTTAAACAGCATTTTCTCCTTTTCCCAGAATGTTTTCTTCTCTATGACGGACAAATTCTAGCATTTGAGATTCTTTCAGTTTGTACCAGTCCAAAAGAATCTCAATCGGAAAAGCTCCTATGCCTTCTTGAATCCAGAACTATACAGGCTATTGGAAGACCTATTCAGTCATTGAGTTTCGGAGCCAGAACCTCACCATTACTTACTAAAATCATGTTAAATGTAAGAATAATATAAAGCATTTTTTAATAATTAGCCCTTGAGGCCCAGATGAAAGTTCTCAAATGTATAACCATACATCAATGGCAGCTTTATTGATCATAGGACATATGCACGCTAACTTTTACGATCTTTTTTGTTTCTTTCAATTAATGAAGACTGCACATGAAGTCGTTTAAACCAAGGACATATTAACGCTTTCCCAAACAACCCCTGGGTTTTACGGGTCAGGAAAAGAAGCCTTTGGAAAACATTGTGGGAAAAGGAGAAAATGCTGGTAACCAGCATTTTCTCCTTTTCCCACAATGTTTTCTACCCTATCATGTAGAAAAATAATCTTTTTAGCAACTTTTCATGTGTCATCTGCAAAATGCTTTCAATTTGGTCTGGTCCAAAAGTTCCCGTTTGGGAAAGGGTTAAAAGAGACAACAATAAAAAAGCTGAGAGACATATACAGGATCTGACCATAAATGCCATGGATCTTCACAAGCGTTTACACGTGATGCTCAGGTAAACTACCTATGTGAAATACTTGAAAGACACATGGTCTGACCTGTTCTATTCCTTCCACTTTGTAAACAAACACGCTGCCTGTTCTGTCTCCACATACAATATGGCTTCCATCATTAATATAACTAGCTGTCGTTATCCATCTATGCCGACTTGATGGCAGTTCCATTCTGTGTACAAGCCTCAGCCTTATCTCGCCCATCATTAATTGAATACACCAAATGTTCTGTAAATACAGTCAAACAAAACATTGATGTTCATACTTCAAACAAAAAGCTTGTGCTCATCTTGACACCCAAGGCATTGCACTTAACTGATGTAATAATACAGGAATCATTTTATCTTGCTTCTTTTTTCAAGTGTTGTCATTCATTGGCTTGAGAAGAAAATGTTTTAACTAAAGCTGAATGCAATGGGTCCCATTAGTTTCCTTTCTAATGGTTGATGTTAATTCATGAAAATTACTTCATCATCATTTTTACATAGATTTTTAACAATGAGACATATAAGAGCGGCAAATTGTCGCAAGATACGCCCGTCTTACCCCAAGTTGTAAAGCTGGGGCATGCACCGCACAAAATTCAAGTATGAAAAACAACAAAGGGCAATAACTCAAAAATTAAGCAAGCAAGAGTTGTGATTCCTGTGCACTGCACTCCCCATCGATGAGATCTATCCACCCATGAAATTTCATAACCCTAGCTAGTATAGTTTTGGAGATATGCTCCGGACAAAATACAAGTATGAAAAACAACAAAGGGCAATAACTCAAAAATTAAGCAAGCAAGAGTTATGATTCCTGTGCACTGCACTCCCCCTTGGTGAGATCTATTCACCCATGAAATTTCATAAACCTAGGCAGTATCATTTTGGAGATATTCACCGGACAAAATTCAAGTATAAAAAAAATAACAAAGGGCAATAACTCAAAAATTAAGTGAGCAAGAGTTATGATTCTTGTGCACTGCACTCCCCCTTGGTGAGATCTATCCACCCATGAAATTTCATAACCCTAGCTACTATAGTTTTGGAGATATGCTCCAGACAAAATTCAAGTATGAAAAACAACAAAGGGCAATAACTCAGAAATTAAGCAAGCAAGAGTTATGATTCCTGTGCACTGAACTCCCCCTCGATGAGATCTATCCACCCATGAAATTTCATAACCCTAGCTACTATAATTTGGAGATATGCTCCGGACAAAATTCAAGTATGAAAAACAACAAAGGGCAATAACTCAAAAATTAAGCATGCAAGAGTTATGATTCCTGCGCACTGCACTCCCCCTCTATGAGATCTATGCACCCATGAAATTTCATAACCCTAGCTACTATAGTTTTGGAGATATGCTCCGGACAAAATTCAAGTATGAAAAACAACAAAAGGCAATAACTCAAAAATTAAGCGAGCAAGAGTTATGATTCCTGTGCACTGCACTCCCCCTCAATGAGATCTATCCACCGAAGAAATTTGATAACCCTAGCTAGTATAGTTTCGGAGATATGCTCGGACAAAGAACTGGACGCCGCCTGCCCGCCCAGATGCCTGCCACGGGTGATCCCATAACACGTCCCGTCTTCGACAGGCGTATAATAACAATAGTGGGAATTACAGTTAATAAGAATAAACAAACACATTCAGATCTTTACCCATCTTACTAAATAAGCTTATAAAGAACAAGTATTTCTTTCTTTTTTTTCTTCACAATGTGTACACGGTATCAGGACATTTGCCCCCTGGACATCTGCCCCCCAGGCATTTGCCCACATTGGACATCTGCCCCCTTAAGACATCTGCCCCCTGGACATCTGCCACCCCTGTAGGACATCTTCCCCCCTGACATTTGCCCCCTGGACATCTGCCACCCCTCCCCCCTTCGGACATTCACCCCCTTAGGACATCCCCTCCCGGATATTTGCCCTGGTAGGACATCTGCCCCTGGATATTTGCCCCGTAGGACAACTGCCTCCTGGGAAACGATACATCTCTTCTAAATGATGTTGAAGAACTAATAACATCATGAATTTTGCTTTCTTTATCGGGGTTTACAGCAGGCGTGCAAGATGAGTAACTGACTTTATACTTATCATACTGGAAGTTTGATATTGAAACTGAAATCAATTTATCAGCCGAAGATTTTCAACAAAATAACACTTAACGATACAACAGCTGAGAGGTCTTTTTCATAGTGCCGGTCAAAATTACCATGTACAATATACATGTATATCTCAAAGTTGCCTTTTTGAGACTGTCCCTTAAAGGAGCTAGACGTCCAAGTTGTAAACAAACTAAAGGGGCAGATGTCCAGGGGGCAGATGTCCTACAGGGGCAGATGTCTGGGGAGCAGATGTCCTGGGGGGCACATGTCTTAAGTGGGCACATGTCTAGGGGGCAGATGTCCTAGGTTGGCAGATGTCCTTGGGGCAAACATCCAGGAGGCAGGTGTCCTAAGGGGGCAAAAGTCCACAGGGCACAAGTCTGGGGGGCAAATGTCCTAAACCTGTGTACACACAAAACTGTGCCTGCTTATTTGAAAAAATCATTTACACTAAGTGACTCTACAAAGGGCATAAAATATATGTTGTTTTTTTTCCTGGTATTATACATATGGGCTAATTTTTTCCAAAACACCATGAACTTTCAACATCAAATTTGTACATGTAGGCCTACTTAGTATTTACCATTTTTCTCAAACATACTTTTATTGATGAGGTAGTAATAATTAAGCCTTTACCACATAGTCCCAAGTCATTAATCAGCCTGAAGAAGAAAGTTTTCAAAAACATTGTAGTTAACAGCATTTTCCCAGAATATTCATACTTTTTCAAATACAAATCTCTTTGCCTGAGTCAAGTTTAGTAACTCCTCTACACGTGCTTAAAGCTTTCAATCTGGGCACTTATTCACCAGCAATTCTTAAGAACTTTCTTTGTCTTATTCTGCAGAATTTTCTATATTTGTAAGAAACACAACTTCTGATTGGCTAAACCGAATGGTCTGTGGTAATGGTTTAGCCAATCAGAATTCGGTTTAGCCAATCAGAAGTTGAGTTACTTACAAATTTAGAAATCCTTGGAGAATAAGACTATGAAAAATCTCAAGAATGGCTGGTGAATACAGGCCCTGGCAGTGGCAGTCTTAAATTTTGTTATGTGGTAGAAGTTTAACTCATTACCAAATGGCAATACTTTAGATTTGACCTAATCAAAAACATTTGCAGACGACAAAATAAAAGTGACTGAAAATTTGAAATTTCTTTTGTGAAGGGTAAAAAAACCTTGTGGGAAAAGGAGAAAATGCTGGTCACCAGCATTTTTCTAAAGGCTTCTTTCTCAGGGGTGTCAAAAGTAGGGATTGTGTGGTAACAGGTTAATGAGAAAGTATACTTACAACATTTCCACCTGGCCCCGTTGTTATTATCATATCTTTCTTGATGAAATGCACACTGAATACTTTTCCATCATAAATTTTCTTTTTTACACTAGAATGAACACAACTTGGTTCTTTATCACCTGAAAATGTTACAGTTTGGCTATACAATACTGTAGAGTTTTATTGTAGTAAAATTAGTATAATTACTTATCAATAATTTGAAAAAAAGAAAACTTTTTACATTGAAAACTTTTTAACATTGTTTCAGTACAAAACATATCAAGTTGAACGAATCTTTAGTAAGCCAAAAAATAGGAAGTAATAATTGGATCATAAAATATCAACAGATACAAGTAATTTTATTTCATAGCTTTTATCCTCTGAGCTATGGAGTCTGGTTCAGTTCCTTTGCATGAGAGTCTGAATCAAATTCAAACTGCATAAACTCTGTGCAGTCTAGTCTGGAATCTACACTATTCCCATCTTTGCTAAATATTCTGACCCAAACAAATGAAAGAATAGTATTTTGATTATTTTTCTAACTTGAACTGTCATTTTCATTCACTCAACTCTCCTAGGGTTAATTGTTAGAATATCTGTATATATTGGACTATGTCAATCATAGGTCAGTTGGCAAGCTCTGTGATCTTACTGGAAACTCTTGCATAGGCAACTTAACTCTTTACCACATGACAAAATTTTAAACTGGTCCAAATTGAAATCATTTGCAGACGACAAAATAAAGGTGACTGAAAAATTGAAATTTGTTCTGGGAAGGGTAGAAAACACTAGGGGGAAAAGGAGAAAATGCTGGTTACCAGCATTTTCTCCTTTTCCTACAGTGTTTTCAAAAGGCTTCTTTCTCAGGGGCGTCAAAAGTAGGGATTGTGTGTTAATGGGTTAAACTATGATTTGGGCACTAAGGATTAAAATAATTTTATAACCAGAATTTATACAACATTTTGATATAACTTTTTTCACAGAAATCAAGGCAGAAAAGATTAACATGAGGAACTTTAAAAAAGTGAAAACTCTTCTACAAATTCACATCATCAACTCCATGAATATATTACCAGTTTCTGGAAACTTTTTTTCTAATATGCAGTAAACCACTTTTGAAGAGAAGAAATCACTTTTAATGCAGCTCTTTATTTGTGTATGTGCTTTAAGTTTTTACAAGAGTTAATCTTAATTTAGGCAGGTTTTTTTCTTATGATAAGGAATAAAAATATGAAAGTTAACTATAAATCTTTTTTAAAAAAGTATGAACAATGCAGAAGATCAAGAAAAAAATATAATGTTTTATTTTTGAAATCGTTTTCACAAAATTAGCAGTAAGAGAAGAATTAATTGAAAAAAAAAATTTGCATGATGTATACTGTGATGTCTAGAATTTACCACCAAATTAAAATTAGCTTTCAATTTCTTTACTCTTTAGAAAGAAAAAACACTTCTAATACAACATATTATCTTTAATCCTAACAAGACTTTGGCAGCATAAACTGTATAACTAGACTTGGAGGTTTTATACTATGTGTAATCTCAGATATATCTACAAAAGTGAAAAAGTTGTGCAATGCTAGGTAAGAATAAGTACTGACCCTCACCTGTATGGAGAACTTGTAAAACACCTTCAATATTACCAATGACAATACATCCTGTGGTCTTCCTTACATCCATTACTGTGTAGGAACAAAAAGCTGAATCTGACATCAAACATGTCACATCCATAGTATAACAGTTGTACAGCAAAAGGTTCCTGAAATTAAACATTACACACAGTTAATTTTACTGGTGTGTGTCTAATGCTGAAGAACAATTATAATAGAAAGAAAAAAGTGAGCAGATGGAGATAGTGTAAGAGTGCTAACTTATTTCATGTTTTTCAGTTGTAAACACTTAACCAAATGACAAAATTTTGGACAGCTCAAAACTTGAAAGTATTTACAGAGGGCGAAATAAACATGAATCAAAAAATGAAAATCGATTTGGAAAATGGTACAAAACACTGTGGGAAAAGGAGAAAATGCTGGTAACCAGCATTTTCTCCTTTTCCCACAACGTTTTCAAAAACTGTCTTTCTAAGGGTCATTAAAAGTCGGGATTGTGTGGTAAAGAAATAACCCTTAACCAAACAATCCCAGATTTTTATGATCCAGGGATAGAGGCCTTTTGGAAACATTTTAGGAAAAGGAGAAAATGCTGGCAACCACCATTTTCTCCTTTTTCCACAATGATTTCTGCCATACTGGAAACAAATTTCAATTTTTGAGTTATGTTTGTCATCTGCAAATGCTTTCAATTATTTGGACTAGTCTAGAGTTTTGTTGTTTGGGAAAGATTTAATCAAGAAATAACTGTGACATAATGTTTGATACTAAATGGTTACAACCAGTCAAAAATAGCAATTTTATTTTATAACTCTCCAAGTGAAGGCGAACACAGTGGTTACCTGGGTAAAATATGCATGCCGCTCAACCAGAAACAAATACCTACAAATTATATTTTCATTGCTACTTTTATGAGATGATCTAAAAAATTATCCAAAATCAGATCTTATTTTCTGCCAAGTTGAATAAGTATATTACTTACACAAATCTGGTGCATGATCAAAATTTCTATTTCCTCGAATACATAAAAAGGTTTTTATATGTGGAACAAAACTTATTTACCCTTTATTTGTTATTACAAGTACCCTCTCCGAGTCCAAAAACATAGTATTCCTGGGAAAATCATCTGATTCCATCTGCAATTTAATCATAATGCATGCATATTTCACATGTTACTTTCTGGTATCAACCAAAATAAAAAACTGTTTTCTAATTAATCATAATTTCTTCTGTTACAGACCACAAATGTTGTATAATAGGCAATAAAATATGAGGTACATAAGAGCTTCAGATAGATAGGGTGGTTTTGATTTAAAGATTAAAAATAACAATATTTCTCAACTAAACCCTTTATTATGGGTACTCATTAGAATCATCTCAATGGGTACTCATTGAGACAATGAGTATCCACAATACAGGGTTTGGAAGAGAAATAATGGATTTAAAATACCATCACTCCCTCCTAACCCTTTCCCGAATGACAAAGTTTGGACTTTTCCAAACCAAAAGAGTTTGCAGACGACAATTTTAGATTGTGAGAAAATGGCAGAAAGCTCTCAAAAAGGTAGAAAACACTGTCGGAAAAGGAGAAATTGCTTGTTATGAGCAATTTCTCCTTTTTACACAGTGTTTTCAAAAGAATTTTACTGCAGACACGTAAAAACCAGGGCTTGTTTGAGAAAGGGTTAAGTGGAGATTTGCACACTCAGGAAAAAGGGACTGTTCTATATTTCAGTATGTAAAAGCATTACTTCAAGCAAACTGTTGCATGTTATGGAGCCATTTTTGCAAATAAATCAGCTAAACTACGAGGTTGACAAGGTAGAATCATCATTTGCCATGAAAAAATTTTCCAATAGAAAAACAAAAAGGTTTTTGACCAAGGTTGGTCAGCATAAGCTTCACAGACTGCCTGGGTCAATACCTTTAGCACATGCCTTAAACACCCTTCTCACAGAGTCTGGCTCAATTATTTGACAAAGGCTTAAACTAATAGAGTGACATACTTCAGTGAACATACTTAACCCTTTACCAGACAACAAAATTTAAGCCTTGTACACACTGAAAGGTTTTGAAGGCAACAATTTCACTGTGGATTAACTATTGCAATCATATTTTGATGTAGTAGAAAACATTTTGGGAAAAGGAGAAAAATGCTGGTTACCAGCATTTTCTCCTTTTCCCAAAATGATTTCAAAAGGTTTCTTTCCCAGGGTCGTTAAAAGTCGTCATTGTGTGGTATGGGATCAAAAAATTCTGAATTAATAAAGAAAAGTTTGTACCTTAAAATCAATTGTACAGGACTTCTGTAGGGGTGGCTCTAAACCACATTGCAAACTCCATTGCCTTATAGAGTGGTCACCTCCACCTGTGACCACCTTGTCTTCACTATCTGCCACAGCTACACTCCAGATACTTTTACCTTTGTGACCTTTGAATTTCTGAACCACACTACCTTCATAAGACCAAATACAGCATGCAGAGTCCTGTTTTCAATGGAAAAAGAAATGTCAGTTCAATAAGCTACATCAACACCAATTAGTCTAATATTCTGTTTTAAGCATATCAAACAAAGTTACCTGTATAGAGGCCATAGCCTCGGCTAGGTTTTGAAAAAATTGTGCTGAAAAGTAAACTGCTATTCTTCAGCAATTGCATCTTTTATCACATTGCTTTCTACTAGTACAAAAGTTAAATCCCTTACCACACAATTCCAACTTTTAACAACCCTTAGAAAGAGGCCTTTGGAAAACATTGTTGGAAAAGGAGAAAATGCTAGTAACCAGCATTTTTTTCCTTTTCCAACAATGTTTTCCATCCTTCCAAAAACTAATTTCAAGAGCTTTCATTTTGTTGTCTGCAAATGCTTTCAATTTGAACCAGTCTAAAAGTTTATCATTTGGTAAAGGGTTATTACAATGAATGACCAATGGAAGCTATTATTACAATGGCTACTTTCACCTGCAGTCATCATGACTTCTGTCTCTGCCACAGTTACACTGCTACACTAAAGATACATTTGTCTTTGAGACTACAGAATTTCTTTAATAGCTATGCCCATATCAGACCAATTTGTATTTGGTAGATATCCTATAGGTTGTTTTATCCTTTTGCCATTTTTTCTTTTCCAACAATGTTTTCCATCCTTTCCAAAACTAATTTCAAATTTTCAAAAGCTTTCATTTTGTTGTCTGCAAATGCTTTCAATTTGAACCAGTCTAAAATTTTCTGTTTGGTAGAGGGATAATACAATGACTTGACGAATGGAAGCTATTATTACAATGGCTAACTTCAGCCGGAGTCATCTTGACTTCTGTCTCTGTCACTGCTACACTGCTACACTAAAGATACATTAGTCTTTAACCCATTACCACACAATCCCTACTTTTGACGCCCCTGAGAAAGAAGCCTTTTGAAAACATTGTGGGAAAAGGAGAAAATGCTGGTAACCAGCATTTTCTCCTTTTCCCACAATGTTTTCTTCCCTTCACTAAAGAAACTTCAAATTCTTAGTCACTTTTATTTTGTCGTCTGCAAATGCCTTCAATTTGGACCAACCTAAAATTTTGTCGTTTGGTAATGGGTTAAGCCTACAGAATTTTTTTAACAGCTATGCCCATATGGGACCTATTTATATTGATAGATATCCTATTGGTTGTTTTATCCTTTGCCAAACAAAGCCATGCATATATCACCGCCTGAAAAGAGTAGAAAATGCTGATAAACCGGATTGTGTCTTTTTTCCCACATTGTTTGCTAACTTTTTTTTTATTTCAAATGATAATCTTGTCATTTGGTAAAGAGTTAAGTACATCTGAAACATCAAAGTATGATACAATACAAACCTCTCCAACACTTAATATAAAATTAGTAAGAAGCTTCACATCCCAGACTCTGGCTTGGTGACCATACAGTACATGAAGTAGACTGCTCTTCATATTTATCCAGTCTTCTAGTTTAGGATCAGTTCTTTGATTGGGAAATTCTATCTGATACAGTCTAAGGCTTCTGTCATCTGAAGCTGAGCAAAGTCTCTGCAACTTAGGGTTGTAGTCTATGGAAAATATCACACCCTGAAGGATACAAATGCACAACAGATAGTCCATAAGCTTAGAGCAATTTCTCCTTTCTCAACGATGTTTTCACAACTGGAGGCCTGGACGCATGACAAAGAGAAGTGCCAGGAATTGGCAAAAAATCACATCTCTAAATTCCTTTTAACCCTTTACCACACGACAAGATTTTAGACCTGTTGCTTTTGAAAGCATTTGCTGATTACGGTTTCAATGTGGCTCACATGAAATGAGTTTTCTTTGATCGAGTAGAAAACATTGTGGGAAACGGAGAAAATGCTGGTAAACAGCATTTTCTCCTTTTCCCACAATGTTTTAAAAAGCCTTCTCTTTCAAGGGTGTTAAAAGTCATCACTGTGTGGTAAAGGATTAAGAATCATGACATAACTTCAACAGGACATGAAAGAAGTGTGAGAAATGGACAAAATATTTTACAAAGTAAAAAAAAAGATAGAAAGAAAGAATCAGTGGAGAGAAAAGTTATGGCAATCTATATGTACATATACACAATTAATACATGAACTCTTGAACAAGAACTTGCACAAAATGAAATTTTCAGTTTGAAAAATACCTACACAATAGTAACCTCTATGGTGATTGTATTATGAATGTCTCAGAAAAACAGGCAATGAAGATCCAAGATTAAACTACATGTTTTGACAGTCCTAAGAAAGATGAAATCTGAATACATTGTGGGAAAAGGAGAAAATGCTGGTTAAGACCATTTTGGGTAAGTCTAAAATTTGCTGCGTAGTCTGGTTTAGTTTGCAATGGCCATAGAATCAACAACAAATGTGACGGGCTAAGAAAATCAACTAATCAGTTGAGCATTTGTACAATTCACTAAAATTTTCACCAAAAAAAAAGGATTACCTGATGGCCTGTTAGTCTATGAAACACATCAATAGTTGCACTCCCGCTGTTAGCTGTTTGATACATGGGAGACCACAACACAACCTGGTTAAACACAGTACCAGCTGCCAAAATGAGGTTGTCACTAGTGTTGGACACAAAATGAGCACAATATCTAAAATATGTGTTAAGGTTTTTACGCAAAAAAAAATACAATGCCGTCAATCCTTCAGATCTTAAATGAATATGATAATTATATGAGCTATGCTCTGGCAAAAGGGGACTTAACCTATTACCACACAATCCCTACTTTTGATGCCCCTGAAAAAGAAGCCTTTAGAAAATATTTTGAGAAAAGGGGAAAATGCTGGTATTTTCTCCTTTTCCCCTAATGTTTTCTACCCTTCACAAAACAAATTTCAAATTTTCAGTCACTTTCATTTTGTCTTCTGCAAATGCTTTCCATTTGGACAAGCCCAAAATATTGTCGTCTGGTAATGAGTTCATGCATTTCTGTGAAAAGAGAGAAAACGCTAGTAAACAACATTTTCATTTTTTCCCACATTGTATGATACCAAACATGCCATTACAGTATTTAACCCTTTACCTGATATGCCAATTTGAGGCTCTTCAATTTCAGCAGCAAATAAAGATATGATGTCAAAAATATGGACTAATGAGGATACGAATATCTGATTGAGTGGAAAACATTGTGGGAAAAAGAGAAATTGCTGGCTACAAGCAATTTCTCCTTTTGCCACAATGTTTTCAAAAGCTGTCAGTTGTTGATACATCAAAATGAATATCTATGGAGTAAAGTGTTAAAAGACTAAAGTTACAACATACAGAGAGTCTAAGGAATAATTCTGATTATGACTTATCTCTTAACACTTTAACAAACAATCCCTGGTTTTCACTACCCTGAGAAATAAACTCTTCCGAAAACATTGTGGAAAAAGGAGAAAATGTTGGCTGCCAGCGTTTTCTCCTTTTTCCACATTGTGTTCTATGCTTCCCAAAACAAGATTTAATTTCTTAGTCACATTTATTTTTGTCATCTGAAATGCTTCCCATTTGGGCTAGTCTAAAATTATGTTGTTTGGTAAAGAGTTAATTAAGGTGACAAAGACATAGAACGTGTCCTTATTGAACAGATCTGGAGACAAAAAAATCAATTGTAGTTCAGATAACATGATTTCTCTTTCAAAGGGTGGAAAACATGGTGATAAAAAAGAAGAAAAACAATGATTACCTTCATTACCAGATACATGTATGCATCTATTTTAGTACAAAGACAAACACGGGCACAACATAAGTACAAACTTCTATGCAGGATACAGTATACATTTTTCCTTACAATGCACTGTTTGCATCAATTCTTCTGTTGCCAAATCAAATCTTACCACAGCATTATGTCCCAGGGCAAGGCAAACCTGATTTGCTTGATCCTGCAAAATATTTAACAAAAAACTCTTTTAGAAATATTATCCCTCAATCGAATAATACTGTGTCTTGCTTCTTAATCTATGAAAAATATCATGGGTAAAGCTAAATACCCTGTTGATCAGTATTTTATTTTTCACCCACAATATCTATTACTGTTACAGTGATAAATTCTATCAACTGATACTTATCCTTGACTCTATACCAAAAAACAAAAGTTTAGCCTCATTTCAGTGTTCCCACTAAAATTTTATTTTATGAATGGATACACTTACCCTCTGAGCTGTAAATCTGAGGGTATTTCATATTAGACCATATGAGAATAATGGTTCCAAACTAGAAGTTTAGTAATTAATAATGATGTTTTGCATCACAAAAGTATGTTATAGAAATTTAATGTTTAAAGTAATCAAACAGCTGGAATGACGGTCTGAAATGACTCTGGTCAGACAACGCCAAAAAGGAAAATTGTGTTGTGTCATGGGTTTCCGTGTTTTTTGCATCAAGCATTTTTCATGTATGTTAATTTATGGATATGTTTTTCCCATGAATTGACAATAATTCATGAATGACAACAGCAAGTAACTTCAAATCCCATCATTTTACACAAGTTTAGCGGATAGATTTTTTTTTTTTTTACCCAAGTCAACGAGGATAGTTAAATGGTTGAATAATGTAAACAGATAAACACGAAAAACCACCAAAACCTTACCACGAGTCTCTACATTTCAAGATACCATTACATTTTCAACAAACTGTACAAAAATGTAGGGTTTTATAACAAAACAATGCCAAAGCTTTTCCAAATGCTAAGACTACCACAAAATGTCTTCCCAAGACATATCAGTTCAAGGCTCATTCCACTTGCACTGAAAAAAATTTGTTATGCTTTGAGAATCTATCACTGTTGTAATCTCCTACCTTCAGCCAAGTAAAGTCCCATATCCAATCACTAAATTCCATCATATCCGTCAGAGGCTTTATGTTGTTGGTTTTCTGGTCGTATTCCATCAAACGCATACATTTTTGACCAATCACAATGTATCTATCTGAGTCTTTTGATTCTAAAATATATCCACCAGTATTATATAAGAGTTATAATGTATAATTGAGCCATGCTCTGTGAAAAGAGGGCTTAACCCATTACCACACAATCCCTACTTTTGACGACACTGAGAAAGAAGCCTTTAGAAAAAATTGTGGGAAAAGGACAAAATGCTGGTAACCAGCATTTTCTCCTTTTCCTTCAATATTTTCTATGTTTCACAAAACAAAATCAAGTTTTCAGAAACTTTTATTTTGTCGTCTGCAAATGCTTTCAATTCAGACAGACCAAAAATTTTGTCGTTTGGTAATGAGTTAATATGTCTGCAAAAAATATTGACCCTGGTCAGCCTGCACAGTCTACCCAGCCTGACCTGAGTCAAAACTTCTTGCTTTTGGTCAATTTTCTGCATGTCCAGTGACCACTTTACTTCAGGATTCAGTCATTTCTAACAGTAAATAGATATAATGGATCCAAAATTAATGCGACTGCTTGCATGGTATAATGCATTTCAGAGATGCATTAAGGTCCCTTTTGTCAGAGCATGACTTATATGTGATAGCTCTGACAAAATAATCTCGAAAGTTGTGGACTGAACCTGTTCTTGGTGAAAAAAAAGGTTAACCCTTTACCTGATATGCCAATTTGAGGCTCTTCTGTTTCAGCAGCAAATAAAGATATGTAGTCAAAAATATGGACAAATGAGGATACAGATATCTGATTGAGTGGAAAACAATGTGGGAAAAGGAGAAATTGCTCGTTACGAGCAATTTCTCCTTTTCCTACAATGTTTTCAAAAGCTGTCTGTTGCTGATGTGTCAAAATGAATATCTATGGATTAAAGGGTTAATGCATCCCCAATAAGGTGATCACATGCACTTTCTCCTAACCTCTAAATGTTTCATGAGGCCTCCTTCATTAGAATTATGAGTTCCTTTGATACATTGTTAAACTGCCACAAAAGTAAACACAAAACACTGGTAGGAAATGCTTGTCATACAAATCATTTTACATGTACAGTATATTGAACAGCAGGAACTGAAGGGCTGCTTACCCCTTAACCATACAATTCCAAGTTTAGAAGAACCTGTAAGCAAATGCATAAATTTGATAACATTATGCAAAAAACAGAAAATGCTTATAACCGGCATTTTCTCCTTTTACAACAACGTTTTCTATACCGAGATGGACAGCAAAAGTTCATATGGACCAACTTCAAATTTGCTGCCTGCTGATGTTGTGAATTTGGAAGAGTCTTAATTTTGTCGTTTGGGAAAGGGCAGATACAGATTGATACAGGTTAATTTCTAGACGAAGGTTGCATTAAGCTGATTACAGTATAGCAAAATACTGGTTACCTGCATTTCCTTCTTTTCTAATAATATTTTCAATGTGGGTCCTTAACTTATTACCAAACGACAATCCTTCAGACTTGTCCTAATCAAAAGCATTTACAGACGATAAAATAAAAGTGACTGAAAATTGGAAATTAAATTTTGTTTTATGAAGGGTAGAAAACATTGTAGGAAAAGGAGAAGACGCTGGTCACCAGCATTTTCTCCTTTTCCCGCAATGCCCTCTAAAGGTTTCTTTCTCAGGGTCGTCAAAAGTAGGGATTGAGTGGTAATGGGTTAAAGCTCAGGTCTATGACACCTATGCAAGAGGAACACCATTTCCATGGTAAGTGAGATTTCTAACACTTTTACTATGGTGATGGATAATCTTTTACTGATAATGAAAATTTTAGACCTGTCCAAACTGAAAGCAAATTAAAAAAGACCAAAATTAATTGTCGGTGTTTAACCCTTTCCAAAGCAAGCCCTGGTTTTTACGTGTCTGCAGTAAAAGTCTTTTGAAAACACTGTGAGAAAAGGAGAAATTGCTCGTAACAAGCAATTTCTCCTTTTCCCACAATGTTTTCTACCCTTTTTGAGAACTTTCTGCCATTTTCTCCAAATCTAAAATTGTCGTCTGCAAACTCTTTTGGTTTGGAAGAGTCCAAAATTGTTGTTTGGGAAAGGGTTAAAAAAGATGGAATCTGTCCCTGAAAAGAGTGGAATATTGTTGGAAAAGGCACGTTAGCCTAGTACAAGACTACACTAAAACAGCTTACCAGGTTTAATTCTATGAATGTTCCTCCCTGGTAAAATATCAGTGAAGGAACATCTGGCCCATCTTCCACCATCTTCTTTGTAAACATGGACAAAACTCCCAATTCCTACAATATCAAATACAAACTAGAGGCTCTTGAGACCCTATCGGTAAATCTCTTTCCCGAGTCTGACAGTGACTGAATTCAGTGAGCTCAATTGAGAAAACTTTAAAATCTATAAGATCTAAAAAAGCCACTCTAATGCATTTTATAACCATTTTTGCATTTGGTACTGCAAATAGCATATTTGGTTGAAAAAGTGGTGCAGCAATGTCCGGACCTAGTTCACCACCAGCCCTGTATGTTAAGGCCATTAACCCTGTATGAACAAGACAATCGTGACTATTAATGACCCTGAGAAAGAGGTTTTTTGAATACACAGTGGAAAAATGAAAAAAAATTGGTAGTTGCTAGCATTTTTTCCCTTTTCCCCTGTGTGTCCCATTACTTCTTCACAGAGTAATTTCATGTTCTAATAATCTAGAGTAGGAGGGCTTTTGGGTAAATAGAAGTACTGGTGACCAACATTTTATCGTTTTCTCCACAAATTTCTCAAGAGTTTTTTTGCCAAGGATGAAATTGTTTTGTAAAGGTTGGAGGAATACACCCTTTATTAAACAATAAAACACTACACTTGTCAAAATCAAAAACATTTGCAGCAAACAAAGCAGAATTGACTGTGATGTTAACCCTTTACTAAACAATCCCTGGTTTTTACGACCCTAAGACAGAAGCCTTTTGAAAACATTGTGGGAAAAGGAGAAAATGCTGATAACCAGCATTTTCTCCTTTTTCCACAATGTTTTCTACCCTGCTGGAAACAAATTTCAATTCTTGAGTAACGTTTCTTTTGTCGTCTGCAAGTGCTTTCAATGTGAACCAGTCTTAAATTTTGTCATTTGGGAAAGGGTTGTGGAGAGAGTAGAAAAATTGCAGAAAAAAAAGAAAATCCTGATATGCAGCATTTTCTCCCCATTGTTCAAAAAAGCCTTCTTCTTTATCCTTTTACCAGACAACAAAATTTCAGCCTTGACAAAAATGAAACATTTGCACATGACGAGTATTTCAATGTGACTCAAACAGTGCAATTGTTCCTTGAATGAGTTGAAAACATTGTGGAAAGAGGAGAAAATGCTGGTTTCCAGCATTTTCTACTTTTCCAAAAATGATTTCAAAAGGATTCTTTTCAAGGGCCGTTAAAATTCAGTATTGCGCAGTAAAAGGTTTAATTCTGGGGATGGTTTGGTGGAGGGTCAATGAAGAGCTCAACAATTCACTTACCTGCAAGAATGAAGTCTGCACTATGGTGGAGAGCTGTTACAGGTCCAGAGTAGATGACTGACTGTAACTTCATCATTAGGTCCAATCACCTCTTGGGTAGAAAGCAAATTTACTATAGATCTCTAAGTTTTTCAAAAAAAAACAATTCGATGCAAGACCAGCTTTACCAGCTGTGAATCTAAGGTTAATGACAGATTCTGTAACTCATTACCAAATGACAAAATTTTAGGTTTGTCCAAATCGAAAGCATAAAATTTGTAGACAACAAAATAAAAGTGACTGAAAATTTGAAATTTGTTTTGTGAAGGGTAGAAAATATTGTGGGAAAAGGAGAAAATGCTGGTTACCAGCATTTTCTCCTTTTCCCACATTATTTTCTAAAGGCCTCTTTCTCAGGGTCATCAAAAGTAGGGATTGTATGGTTAAACAGTAAATCCTAAACTTTGAGTTATAGAAGTTTTAGTAAATACTGTACTAATACACAAACTTGTATAGTAATTCAGACCGATATTTGCATGACTAGTCCACTGGAGATTTTGGTAACATAGTAAATAAATTATAACAAAGTGTTACAAACTCCTCTGTCACATTTTTTTCGCATCCAACCCTTGGCTTTGGTTGCCTCATCACTTAACTTTTCAATTTCTAAGCATTAAAACAATTATTACTAAAACTTGTTCCCAACTTTTACAGTGATCACACTCATGCAAATTGTTGCATAAATCATATTATAGAAGCCTTTTGAAAACATTGAGGAAAAAAGAGAAAATACTGATAACCAGCATTTCTCCTTTTCCCACAATATTTCTACCCTGTTACATACAAATTTCATCATTCAACCCTTTACCAAACAATCCCTGGTTTTTATGACCCTGAAATAGTAGCCTTCTGAAAACATTGTAGGAAAAGGAGAAAATGCTGGTAACCAGCATTTTCTCCTTTTCCGACTATGTTTTCTATACTGCTTGAAACAAATTTCAATTTTCGAGTTACATTTATTGTATCGTCTGCAAATGTTTTCAATTTGGACAAATCTAAAATTTTGTCGTTTGGTAAAGGGTTAAGTCACATTCAGTTTGTTGTCTGCAAAAGCTTTCAATTTAGACAAGTCTGAAATTTTGTCCTTTGGTACAGAGTTAAGCATATAAGGTGCTGATGATATTGTTTTCACTCCGGATAAATTTTTCTTCAAGGGAGTATATTTTTCTTCAAGGCTGAATTTTCATTTTGGAAAATGAAGTTGGCTGAGGTAAAGAAATGTCCAAGTCAAGATATTTACAATCAAAATGGAGACCAAACAAGTCACAAGAAAGCACCAATGTTTGTTATAACCTCGAAGTGATATATACCATGAACCTACATGTTGTGGCTATACAGAGCTATTTTTCCAAATGGAATTGAAAGTGAATCCATACCTAAACAATTATAGCCACGACATGTTGGTTCATAGTACATATTGCTTCGAGGTAATCCATATATTTCCGTAATAACAAAAATCTGGGGCCTCTAGGGGCTTGTCTGGTCACTATTTTGATTATAAATACCTTGAATTGGACATTTCTGTACCTCAGCCAACTTTATTTTTTAGAATAAAAGGTTAGATGGAAGAAAACTATACCGGAAGTGAAAACGATATCCTAGGCACCTACATGCTTAACACTATTTACCCCACTCTCTATTAAAATTCCTCATTACAAGCAGTTTTACTTAAAAAAATTCGTGATGACTTCATGTGGCAATATTTTCCCATCATGGGACTGCAAAATGGCGCCAAATATATTGAGCTGTATTGACTTTTTTTTTTTTTTTTTTATGAAAACCATCAAAGTCACATGCATCAATTTTGGAATGGCACCGGGATAGTAATGACAGTCAACGTTAATTTTCTTTCGAATGTTTTGATGAAAATGCATCATAATTTCTATGATGCTAACTGAAAGATGAAATTAGAAAATTGTTTGGTGATTTATTCTATGCTCAGTTAGAATTCTGACTTTTCTTGACCGGACCATAACTACCATGATCAAACAAACCACAAGGCTACCATAATGTATAATGACTGTTTATTTACAAATTGTTCATCAGTGTCCACAAACAAAAAGATCAATGTAAACAATGTACTAATTTGGTGTCAGCTTGAGATTAAATAACTTTTCTAACAATCTGTGCCTACTTTATTGGCAGTCAACATGAATTTTGCCACAAAGAGCTGTTTGAAGTGATGTCAGTATGACCAAATTCCAAAAGTTTTCTCTGAAAAGCTCACATGAAGGTGCGCTTGGCAATTACTCACTGTAATCAATAACATCAAGCAAACGTTCAGACTGAAGGTAGGGTTGCTGATGAGATGCATATATTCTAAATTAAACAAAACAAACTTTAAAAAAAAAAATCATTTTATATAAAAAAAAATCTGTAAAACCAGTATCCGAATTCGGTACCATCCGGATATTGTTGCGATACGTGTAGCCATTTGGATTTCGCTTCCATTAAGTTGTAAACAATATCTTATGACTCATCAAACTCCGATACTGCTACAATAAGCTTTTTACAAAATAGTATCGAATACTCTAATGTGATAAATACCATCATGTATAATATTACAAACCCTTACGACAGACGACATGCTTTCCTCATAACATTTAGATGTTGTTGTTCTTGTGCAATATTCGTCCCATATGAAAACCGCTAGCATCTAGACTAGGTCATACAATCAGACTTGATTTCATTTTGATTTCGACTCCGGGGTGAAATGTCTGGTTTTAGCTTGCAAACAGACAAATGTAGCCTACTGCGTAATCCCCGAATACCAAGTTTTCACTTTATAATAGTGAAAACTTAAAACCATTTTTGAGCGATAGGCCTGGTCCACACACATGCATGCGCTTTCATTATCATCAATACTGTCGTCATCATTAGAAGGAAAAAGTCTTATGTCAGCACGTATTGTTCAGGTTTTTATTGTTGCTGCTATTGTTTGATGAATTTTTTTTTTTTTTTAATATGGTGCTAAACGCCGATTTCAACATTATTGAGGTTACGTCACCATGGCCAGTGCGCCTAGTCATGCTTTGACTGCGGCTTCTTCACCAGTTTCACGAGCAAGTTTTTTACAATCAACTGTCTTTTTTTCCGTACCAATATCCCTAAATAATGTTCAATAGTAAAAGAAGAAGGTATTCTATTGCAATGACAATCAGCGATCCGTGAAAAAAATTTGGCCACAAGGTGGAATCGAACATTGTCTCAAGGGCTTTATTTTAAATCATGTACGTTTCAGGCTAAACTGCTGGACTCAGAGCCGACAAGAGAGACGATACACAATTAGTTCCTTGAATCTACATCTACTACACAAAAAATAACGTTGCCCTATTATTTATTTATATATATATATATAAATCTATTTTTAAGCAGTTTCTGCCAGTCAATGCTCCATTTCAGTTACTGAAATGAAGAAGGCGACCAGCGTACGACTTATTTAGGAGTTACCTGGGATCGTTCCTTCTCTTCTCTTCTCTTCTCTTCTCTTCTCTTCCCTTCTCTTCTCTTCTCTCCTCTCTCTCTCACTCTCTCTCTCTTCTCTTCTCTCCTCTTCCTTCTCTCACTCTCTCTGTCACTCTCTATCTCTCTCTTCATCTCAGGCTCTCTCACTCGCAACACAAACTCATCTCCCTCTCTGTCTCTGTCTCTCTCTCCCTCTCTGTCTGTCTGTCTGTCTGTCTGTCTGTCTGTCTGTCTGTCTGTCTGTCTGTCTCTCTCTCCACCTCTCTCTCTCTCTGACATTTTAAACTCCTTGTGTATGGTCTGAAACATCTTCGCAAGCCAAGGATACTAACTCCACTTTGTTCGTTATGTACTACCTTAGTATCCCTGGCTTGCGAAGATGGGTCTGAAAATATGTTCAGTGTATCTGCCCGTTATGTAAAATGTCCAATGGTCAATTGTATGTGGGTGTTTCTTTTCTCTGTTGAAATATACTATGTCTAACAGCCATGTGGAACCCTTTTGCTATTAAAGGTTACAAAACTCATTGTGGAAGAGAAACAATGTTTAAAGGTGGCAATAGGAGAATTGTGAGCCATACTCTACAACCATTTTGAATTCCATTCTCAGTCTTGTTACGAATTCGGAAGAAAATCCGCAATTTCTGATTTAGTACAGCAATTGAACCATGCTCTGGCGAAAGGGAGCTTAATGTATCTCCGTGATTCATGATACGTAGGAAGCCACCACATAATCATAGATCCATAAAGTCCATTTGTGTCCAACAACCGGCTGAATTATGAGGTAAAATCGTCCTCTGACATACACAAGATTGACCAATTGCGAAAAGTTTCGGTCCAGGTCAGCCCGCGCGGACTGCGCAGGCTGGCCTGAGTCGATACTTTTCGCAGATGACTTTAAATGGCCCCCATTTTGCCAGAGCATGGATCAATTGTTTTAGTTAATCAGAAATTCCATTATTTTGAAATTTAGGAAATTCTCGAGATTTAGAATAATAATATTCCTAAGACTGGTTGGCGGCATCTTCGCAAGCCAAGGCTGACGATTTACTACGCTACTCTACCCTTGGTGGATCGAGCTTGATTGGATGTAGCCAGCTCTAACTGCAACGAATGAAATCGCTCGTAGCATTTCATCTTTGATAAAAAGTAGAATAAGGTCGCGACCTTTCGAATAGAAGGTAAACATGGAAACCAACGTGGATATCTGCAAACTCCGAGCAGAGTTGTCGTTCGTTACTCTCACCTTACATCTCTGCAATAGGCTAAATAATATGAATCTTGTCAAACTGAGGAAAAGATGTTTTGTTACTGTTTAACGGTTTCATGTGTAATATTATAAAGTAGACAAAGGAAATATGATTCTGGATGCATTATAGGTGCATTCAAACTGATGAATTTACCTCTACACAATGGAACTATTTTTTTTTTCGAGCTTCTTTACTGATCAGAATCTTACGCCAATTACGCCAATTTTAACAAAAATGGCTGCGCCTTTGAATGATGACAATAGTTTTGACACACCGATGGATCTTATAGTTTATAAGATTAAAAACAAGTTATGGTCCCTTAAAAGGCATTAAGCTTTTTCAGAAAATCTCTTTTTCACATTTCCTACCACTTAGACCGATTGGCCGTATGCTGTTTGAACAGCACACAAAGTAATCGATATTGGTCTTTCTTTCATTGGCGTTTGTGTCGTCATTTTTAGTTCTGGTCATGTGACGAAAGTATCACGTAATGACAGACTACTTTCTGAGCCACTACAGAGACGAATGTGAATGATCCGGAGTGCAAGAGAGTGGGATGTCTGCTTATCGCTTCATGTTAAATAATTGTATTCGTAAGCGTTCTGTAAAACGATTTTTAAATGGCTTTCAGAAATATGATATAAATGGGGGATATAACCAGCATCTAATAGAGGGCGCGTCGCAGGAATCTCGAAATCGGGCTCAATCAGCCAAGGTAAGATCCACGTAGTGATCGTAACCTTGGCTTGCGAAGATGGGTTGGCGGATACAGGCCCTACTGTTTTTGTCACGTGATGAAGTAGCAGTTACATTAGCGCCATTTGTATCAGGCCTCAAGATGACTCTAAAAAGAGGACATGTCCGTGTGTACTTCACATTAAATTGTAAAACAACAATTATAGATACTTTTATTACAAAAAAAGCATAAATAGATTTAAGTAAAACACAAACAAAATAGCGAAGTTACAGCATGATATCCACTGTCTACCCTTTCGGCTGTCCTCGACGGTGAACGCATGACGTCACATATAAAATAGCACCACTCAGAACAAACACAACTCCGAATGTGCCAAACGACACTTCGTAATTACCAAAAATATCGTACAGCCATCCTGACAAAATATAGTAAAGTCAAGGTAAAGATCAGTCGAATTGCTGAAAATTAAAAGTGGGTCGTAGTCACCAACGGGTGAGCCATGCCCTGACAAAAGAGGATATCGTCGGTTTACTTCCAAAACCTCGTAACTACAGCTGTAACAAGCTGTAGTTACGAGGTTTTGGAAGTAAACCGACGATACAATGCATCTCCGTGACTTATGCCAAGCAAGTAAGACCAAAAGTTCTCTCAACTTAGATTCGGTCATTCCCTTTATGAAATTACATTTTTAGAGTCGCTCATTTTTACTTTTGGCTTTCTAATACTGCACTAAGTTTTCATTTCATTTTTGACGGCAATTTTGTTCCAGTTACGCACTAACATCGTAATGGTAATTGATAAATTGATAAATCGAGTTGGAAATAAAAATAGGAAAATGTTTTGAATTTAGACCAGTCCATAAATTTTCGTTTGGTAAAGAGTTAAATAGGATTGTTAGTGTAGAGTGTAAGTTATCATTTGAGAAGTGTTTCTAGCGATTTTCGATTGAAATATATAGATGATAATCAACTAGTTGTCTGTGATATTAAAAACCTGTCACTAGATTTGGGTGTGATGCGGTTGAAAAAAGGAGTCCGAAAAGAGTCCGAAAAACACACCCCATTCTGGTGCATGGTGTGTGATATTAATATTCTGTCACTAGATAGCACCAGATGATTATCCTATTTGTCATATTCCATGTTCATCTTTTTCAGTTGTTATGATTATAAAGAATGGTATAATATGAGCAATACAGGAAAAAAGTAGTTCCGACAAACATTATAGATTATGTATTAATTAACTATTGGATATTAGAAGTTATACATGGAAACCAGTCCACGCGATACCAGTCGCATTTCTGACTTCGTATAGTATACAGGTCGTGACCCCGGCTTCATACGACTTGACCTCCGATCAATACAGTTGACCTCGTATCAATATTGATGACCCGCGACCAATACAGAAATCCTTGAACGTGATTGGTCAAAAGTTCGGTCGCGTGAGCGTCTGCGCTTACATTTAGACAATCACGTTCAAGGAGGCGGCAAAGTAAACGTGTCCCAAAAATTGATATTTGTTTCCAGCTGGGTAGAAAACATTGTGGGAAAAAGGAGAAAATGCTGGTTACCAACATTTTCTCCTTTTCTCACAATGTTTTCAGAAGGCTTCTTTTTCAGGGTCGTAAAAACCAGAGATTGTTTGGTAAAGGGTTAATTAATAAAATTGTCATTAATCAAGTGAATTCGTATTGGCCCAGTTACAAGTCCTCGGTCAGCCGTATTGGCCCTCGGCCTTCGGCCTTGGGCCAATACGGCTGACCTCGGACCTGTAACTGGGCCAATACGAAATCACTTGATTAATAACATTATAATATAATTTAGTTCATCAGCTTGTGGTTAATATGAGGAAATATCTGCCTCAAAAAGGAAAGGTTCGCAAAAATAACGAGTGCCTTATGGAACTCGTTATTTTCGCATACCTTTCCCTTTTTGGCAAATATTTCAACATATTAACCACTAGTAGCTGAGCTGATGAAATAAACTCTGTTTCATGTACAGTACAATGGACCTTGGTGACAGTCTGTGCAGCAAGTACGTTTGTCTTTACTGGGGTTTGTGTGTGTGTGTGTGGGGGGGGGGGGGAAGAAAACCGTGCATGAAAGTCCCATCTTCCTACCATAAATCCGTGCACCACTTGCATTTGAACTATGCTCTGTAAATAGGAGGCTTAATAAGCCTGTAAAAAGTATCGACTCATGTCAGCCTCTGCAGTCCACGAAGAATGAAATGTGTTGAAACATTTTGCTATTTGTCTATGTTCTGCGTTCCCAGCGACCAGTTTTTATCTCTTGATGCAGTGGCTTGTTAAACCTTAATTATGGGCTGACTTGTATGGTATTAACCCATTACCACACAATCCCGACTTTTAACGATTCTGAGAAAGAAGCATTTTGGAAACATTGTGGGAAAAGGAGAAAATGCTGGTAACCAGCATTTTCTCCTTTTCCCACAATGTTTTCTAACCTTCTCAAAACAAATTATAGTTTTTGAGCCAAATTTATTTTGTTTTCCGCAAATGCTTTCAATTTGGATAAGTCTATGATTTTGTCGTTTGGTAAAGAGTTAAGCACCATGGAACTACATTTAATCCCCTGTCACAGAGCATAGCACATTTGTGAAATATAGAAGAAAACTCAGTATAGTTTACCAGCAGTTGGTGCACCAAGTAAATTTGCAAAGCCAGAGAACCAACAGACTAGCCCGTATCCTTGTGAGAGTTTGTCTATACCAACTATCTCGGCAGTTAAAATCGACACCAGGGCTGTTATGTAACCTGAAAGATGGTCGATACATTCTGCTTTCCATAATTTTATCCATTAATAGTTTATTTTTACTTAACAGCTCTACCTTTATATTTACCACTTTGTCATTATCGTTATAAGCAAGGGTGTTTTCTTTTTTTAAGGTAAGACCTGTGTAATGCACTTCCGGTGAAAATTCTAAATGGTTGATAAATAAGGATTTATGCAGAAATAATATTTTTGCACATTTCTAACGGACTAGAAATTCTGTTTATGTCCATCTTGAAATCATTTTTTGATACTTTTGTTAGTTTTCTGTAAAGGGAGGTAATTATTATCTCTTTTTGAATTGAGAATATAGCGGTTTTAGATTTATAAATGGTAATTCAAAGAAGGAAAAAATGGGAAAAATTAATTGGTGAAAGTAGTTCAATAATACTCATTTTTAATTATAGCTAATTTTGCATGATAATATTTGAGTGGAAATAGCTGTTTTCTATTACACAGGTCTTACCTTAATACAAAACCGAAAATGATGGAATGAACATTTTATACAAACCAAACTTCGTATAATATGTTGTCAAGTTGACATACACAGTCAGACATAAGTTAGGCATCACCAAAACTGACCAGTAATTGCTCATGTGCTTAGAACAGCACTACCCGTGCCCACAACTTGCCATTTCTGGGCTTCGGAAAGTTTTCTCGGAGCCATCCTTTCATTTGGCTCAAAAAGCAACCTGAAACATGTCTAGTGGGTGCTTGCATAGCTTAAAAATATACCAAAATAAAAGGTTGTCCTTTAAAAAAATAAACATGACTAAATTTGTTCGGGCGATGCTTAACTTATGTCCGACTGTATAAAAAATTATACGGTTAAATTGTATGATATGAAAACAGTTGGTTCAATACTTATAGTGAATATATATTTCGACTGGAATGATATACAGAAATTTTTGTTTTAGTATAATGTTTAAATGAAACCATATCGTGCTTATTTGGTTCAATAAAAGGACAAATGCAATTAGTATAAACACAGTTCGGTTCAATATATCGAGGATTCCATACCATACCATGCTTCTTTGGTTCAATATAAGGACAAATGCATACTCATATAAGAAGTTTGATTCAATATATTGAAGGATCAACACCATATCATGCTTTTTTGGTTCACTATGAGGACAAATACAGTTTGGTTCAATAAAATGAAAAATCCAAACCATACCATGCTACTTTGGTTAGATATGTGGACAAAATGCATTCATATATAGAGTTTGGTTCAATGAAATGATGAATCCGTATCAGATAAGGACAGTTGGTTCAATACATGAACTGAATGGTTTCATATAGAGGAGTTGCCGCTTAATACATTAATCAAGTTATAGTACATACATGTAATGCTACTTTAAATTAATACGTGGACTAGTTTGTTCATTATATTGAAGTTATGCTTTAATAAAATGAGGGTTGGTTCCATATAGACATGTTTTCATTATATATAAAGTTGTAATGATGCCATACATATTACAACAACGGTGAAATGGGTGTAAAAGAACTTGACTTTTCTAAAGAACAACCTGCATATCATATGCGGCAAGATCTTGGCCTATACTGTCTGCAAAGGCTTATTTTCGCCTATGTTGCGGAAATGTTGTTGTTTTTTTCCGTAGAAAGAGCAGATTTCTAGATGATTATCCTCTGCACAGAGTTTTAAATAGAGGGGTACATTTAAATACTGGACAATTAGCAGATAGAAGACGGCTTTGACAGAAAATAGAAACTTTTGCAGAGAGTGTAGACAAAGATCAGACTCCACAGAATGTGTATTTTGATTATTTTCTTATGTTGACTGTTCAGTTGTTTATTCAAAGCTGTAAAATTAATACCTTTCTGCGTTTCAGAAGATCATTATGTTTTTGCACTAAGATTACTACGAATATAACGGCTTACCGCCTATTATTTTTCTGTATTATTTTAAATTTGGCCATGTTTAAGTCAATACCAGTGACCATTTCTAATCATACAAAGCAAGCTTTAATAAGGAAATCGTCACGAGCAATTTCTTTAGTTGTCATAATGTTATCGGAAAAAATTGTGATGCAATACACTTAATTCGTGTAAAGAGAGTTGCCCTTAAATAACTTACCATGAAAAATACTGAACATTATGATGTCAATGAGAAGGAGCCAAAAGGAGCTACAGTAAGGCATTAGGGCTGTAAAAAGTCCTGTTAATATCAAGGAGGTCCCTTGTAGTACAAATCTGTTCACCCAACTTCTGTCTGCCAGAAAACCGAAAACAAGTCTACTTCCGGTTCCTACAAAACCAACTGTCGATAATAACCATGCTCCATATTGTTCACTGATGCCTGAAATAAAGTAAATGTACATGGTTTCCTTTTGTATTTATTGTCATTGTTGTTTTTGTTTGACAAGCTGTCACAGCGACATCTGTATTTTGGATCAACCCCATCTTGGTAGTCCAGTCTCCCGAGGCGACTATTTGTGCAACTATTTTACAGTATCGTAAACTGTATAAATCGGTCCTTCAAACAACCCGACGAAGAGCGATTCCAGGTTTAAGATGTCTTAGTACAATAATCCCACATTAAACCATTTTCTTCTGATAAATTAGTTTTCAACATACAGGTGCATGTAATAGAGAACATTCTGATCTTGTTTATCATTGCCTGTCAGCATTACGCCCGGCAGCTGTAACTTCTAGCTAGAAGCTAGACTCCATTCAATAATTGTAAATGTAGTATCTATGAAACCTAACCATGTTTAAAAGGGGACCTTAGAACTGGGTGATGAGCTTTAGCATCTAAAAGCCACGCTGCAAGGACTGTTAGAGATCTGTTGTTAAAGTAATTGTACAGTAACACTTTCTGACGATGCAAGCTTTCCAGTAAGACTAATGTTTAGTGCAACTGACTTTTCCAAGGTAAAACAACAACACAAACAAAATAAGATCTTTCATATGAAATGGTGGGGAAGCTGTTAATTACACTACTCAACATTTGCCAAGGATCACCCTAACAGATTCACCCTAAATTTATATGTGGCATGTATCATGTATGTTTTTAAAATATGTTATATTGCTACACTGATTAGTAAAATGACCAGTGGAAATGGATCTTTAAACCAATACCTGACAATGCCGACTGTTAAAGACACTGAGAAATAAGCCTTTGGAAAACATTGTTGGAAAAGGAGAAAATGCTGGATACCAGCATTTTCTCCTTTTCCAATGATGTTTTCTACCCCATGACAGACTGCGTGGTGCACGTTGCATATAGTTTTTGGTCGGCAAATGCTTTCAACTTGGACAAATCTAGAATTTTACAGTGTGGTACAGATTTTATGCAAAACTGTTGTAATATATAAACCCATACAGAAATATGTAAGTGATCCCTATCAAAGTGTGAGTAGTATAATAAGTTTAGTAAAACAACAAACTGCTCAATGTGAAAGACTTTTAACACGTCTTTCTTGTATGGAACGGCTTTAGAGCATTGTATTTCTTTGTAAATGGATTCAATGGTTTTTTTATACATACCTTTCGTCTTTGCCAAATCCGGTATGAAAGCAATTGGCATGTGCACAGCGAAAAAGCACAGAAACGTAGAAACTGTGTATAGAGTAAACGCCGGCCTCTTTAACAAGCTCAGGCTACAGTTTTTAAACATTATACACTTAACATAATGCTTTATACGCTTGAATCTGTTTTGCAATGACATGTTAGGGAAATAGGTGTCTTGTTTATCTGTAGGTACTATAGTCTTATCCTTGTCTTCTGATTGATGAACATCCGTGTCAAGGTAACGGAATATCTCTCTTGTCTGTAAAGTTGGTCCTTTATATGCTATCGCTGCTATTTTTGTTTTCTTAGGCTTCTTTTTCTTTGGAGTCTCAAGAGGTCGGTACACTAGTCCACAAGTTATTCCGTTGAGAAGTAACCCTGCCTCAATCAAAATGGTGCCCCTCCAACCGTATGCCTGTATGCACACTTCTACAATCGGGCTTATGCAGAAGATTCCCATGCCCACACCACATAGTGCAATCCCTAGAGCTAAGGATTTTCGTTTATCGAAGCATATTATAACACACACCACTGCCAAATGGTACATTATTCCGTTTCCGCTGCCTGAAACAAGGTTAGTTAGATAATTCTTATGTAATCAAAAAACATGTTGCTACTATTATGCACTTGGTTTTATTGTGGCACCGCTTGTATCTTATTTATCTCTGTAACCAATTTCACAGTGCTTAAAAATTGGAAAGAAATCTTTAAAATAAGATTCAAAATATATTTTATGTTCAATCAACATAGAATGATAATCTTGCAATTGTATTTCATCCCATTGTAAGGCCTGGAAATGATGTATTTTTGCCTAACTCTATAGAGAGCATATATACTTAATTGTCTGCATGGTATACATATCAGTTCGTGACTTTTTGCACAGACATTAACTTCGTAAAAGGGCTGATACATATAGCACACTAGTTGTGAAACTGTTTTCTTGAATGCAGCAAGACGATGATTCCCAGGGAGTCGTGTTTTGCTAGGATTGGATCCACAGAAGCAAACAGAAGGTTCCCTAGAAAGAACATTGTCCAAAATTCTGCTTTGGATTGACTTCCATATGGAGTGCAACACGCGAAAAGGGTCACTCGGACATTTGCGTAAAGTGTCGTCTCTGATCAGCGTATGCAGTCCACACAGGCTAATCCGAAACGACACTTTCCGATTTTATGTGATTTTCTGTTTTACGCAAGTCTACTGTAGCACAAAATCTAATGTAGTCGTAAAGTGCCGTCTCGGATTAGCCTGCGCGGAATGCGCAGGCTAATCCGAGACGACACTTTACGCAAATGTCCGAATGCACCTTTTCGCGTGTTGCACTCCATATGAGGATCACTTGTCATGTCGTCTACCTAAGAAATTTTAACTAGGAAAAAACAACAACAACATCTACCTGCAAGTATACCATAAGTGAAGTACAATGTATGTACATTTTCTGCAAGCATACTGGCTACCATACCACCACACGTAACCATAGTGCCTACAAGAGCAACTTTCCAGTAACCAAGCCATCGAAACAGGACCGAAGCAAATGGACCTGTGGATAGTCGAAGAATGAAACTAAATCACATATTTAAGTTACAGTGTACCCTTCTTTTATTTGTCCTTGTAAAAGTGGTTACATATGTCCACCTTCTAATTTAGCCAAATGCTGTGGCAATATTGTAAGTTTTATTCGGTTCAGGAATATTACAATCTGCATTACACATTTTTCGTCTTACAGTGGAAAACTTTTGAAAATATCTTAGCGATCGAAGAAAATGCACATAGCGGACAACGTCTGATTATTTTTTGCCGTGTTTTCATTAGTCTATAATCTTTTAAACATTAACTAATGTTTTTCATCAATTTTCTACAGAGATATTTTCATACATGTTGTAAAGGTACCTCAGGCTGTATTGCTCTTTATAGAATGTACCATAGATTTATGTTTTTATGTAAATTTCATATTTGTCGGACTATATATAGTCCTGGATTACTACGGTGTCCAACCGGAAGTATATATACAGACGGCCAAAATCTTTCGCCACCTTTGAAAGTAGGTAAATACTATAACACGCTATCGGGTCTTTTATCAGCCACCAAATCAAAATAAAAAGACATGATCTTCTCTGGCAAAAGGGGGCTTAATGCATCTCCGTGATGCATGAAAACGGGAAATAGCTTCTCGGATTAGCCTGCGCATTCCTGATCCGAGACGAGTCTTTACTCAAATGTCCGGATCCCCTTTTCGCGTGTTGCAAGCCATTAATAAGATGCATTATAGCAAAAGGGGGTTTAATCCATCCCCCGAATGCGTTATACCAGATTATCAAACGAGTCATTATATGGCCTCCAACACACAAAAAGGGGCATTCAAACATTTGGGTAAAATGTCGCCTCGGATTAGCCTGCGCAGTCCACGCAGGCTAATACGAGACGACAGTTTCCGTTTTTATGTAAATTTCTGTTGTGCACAAGTTTTCTGAAGCACAAAATCTACTGAAGTCGTAAAGTGCTGTCTCGGATTAGCTTGCGCGGACTGCGCAGGCTGATCCGAGACGGCACTTTTACGCAAATGTAGGAATGTCCCTATTCGCGTGTTGCAAGCCATATGATCATATGGACCCATAAAAACCAGTTCGTTTAACAACTAAGTGAATCTGGTCTGGTGGCAGGGGACTTGTTCACGGCTGTGGTGAATCATGTCGCCCCGAGCCGAAGCCACCTGACCGTACAACGAATTTATTATACTGCAAGGTTTTACCCTTTCAAAGCTCGTTAAGCGAAATTTTCCTGTATTATAATTTCACGAATCGAGTATGCTGACGAAATAGAAATTCCCTTCTGAGTGCCCTAATTCAATGAAAACTGACGTCACTTAAAACTGACGTCACTAAAACGTGCAGTTTGGTGCATAAATGTGCAGTCTGGTGATCGAATGACGCCGCCATTTTGGATGTTGTGTTGCACGTGTAGTGATGTTTAAGGTGCACTCAAAAGGAAAACTGGATTTACGTGGTTTTTGCCAGGGAACATGATATATATGTTCACGGCATGTTAACCAATCAGATCACGAGAATTTTCTTTTCAGTATAATAATAGTCTCTGTTTTTATGTATCTTCGTAATGATCTTTGCACTTACAGAATTACGCATAAAAATAGCGTCCGTATTCCTCAAACTTTACTTTATTTTAAGGTTACAACTTACTCGTACATGTATTTGAGTTTTGATATTCGAGTCGAGTTCGACAAGTAACTAACAAAGCACCATATGCCAAAAAATTTAGTGTTTGCATACATTTACAGATCAAGCTTAGACTATACACAAGATCCTTCCGCTTGTTTAATGAAGCAGAAAGATGTTTAAGCATATTTAAGATTTTCAGTGAATTGTATCTTCCAATGTCGAAAGAGGTGGAGTCTATAAAAAAATGTGACCCATCGTGTAAAAGAGGACCATCTAGGAATTCTGTACATCCATTCGATGAAAACAGATCAACGATAGTGTAGGTCAGTTTAAGATGATAATTCAAAATGACTGTATAGCAAGTTACAATGACCACTCTTTATACGGAAAATGTCATTAAAGTGAAAAGTGTCAACCTTGATCAGCCTGCCCAATTCGCGCAGTCTGAGCAGGGTTGACACTTTTGGCAGTTCCCAGAAGGCCCCCATCCTCGGATACCCCGGGGTCTCCATATTTGCTACGCTACATCGACCCCTGGGACAACTGACTAATAAAACTTTGAATCAGCCGCCGAAAGTCGATACGAAACGTCATAGCGTACAGTCCACTCGCCCATCACAAAACGATGATGGAACCAATGAAAAGCCAGCATTCGGCCAGCGGTAAAGCGAGGGAAATTCAATTAATTGTCCCAGGGGTCGATGTAGCGTAGCAAATAGGGAGACCCCGCGGTATCCGAGGATGGAAGGCCCCCTTTTGCGTGATGGATCACATGTATTTGGCGTTGAAAGAAAAACCCTTACCGACCAGCAAACAGAAGCCAGTGTTAAGAGAAACTATCCATGCTGTATCCATTTTGCTTGTATGGAATGTGTTAGAGAGTTCGATAAAAATTAATCCAAACGAAAAGAAAACACCCTCGAACATAGCACACTGCATAAATGTCGTGAAACAAACAACCCATTTCCATCTACCAATGGATATATTTGTTTTGGCCTCATTCTGTTCAACATCAGAATTGTTACAATTATTTGAAAAGTGAAACTCCTCGTTCTCATATTGTAGAGTTATTTTTTGCACATCCCTTGAAAAAGTTTTGTTTTCATCTGTTTGACATGTGTCGGTTTCGTGTGTGTCTGTTTTTCCCGTTGTTAACAATTTGTCGTGCTGCACATCGTATGTGTTACACCTATTTATATCACAGTTTTTAGACTTTGTGTCTATTCTTTCTGATATATCTGGACAATCTTCATATGCACCGCTTGGACAACTGTTCTTTTCTTTAACTGGGATTTCGATGGTAATCTGTGTTTAATGCAAAAAGAAAAAAATGTCAACAACCAAATAATTACTGAAATAAAAAAGACAAAACAAGTACCGGAACAAGTATGTTCAGGATAAAAATAAGGCTTCAATTTTTATTGATAAAGAACATAATTGTAACCAAAGGCAGAATTATAAAGTATTTTATATTTGATAAAAATAAATCGTCGAAACTCATGTAACAAATCGACGATTTCTGCAAAGATTCCTCTGTTATATATCGCTGAACTTAATTGCTGGGAAAAAAGGATATTTGAAGAGCAAGAAGTCTTTCCTCTTTTTAGTAATACCTAGTTGTACACTGGATTAGACATTTGAAATAGCAAATGATCGCTGGATTTCGAACTTTAGAAGAATCTCAATTCCAAAATCTTTAAGAAAAATGCAAGACAATTCTTTTGCAATACCTCGGGAATAAATGCGCCATTCGTGTAACTTTCCTTTTCGCTCTTCTCAACGTAGAATATTTCGGAATAATTTGGAAGATTTTGAAAGATGTTGGAGTCGTGCATACTGGAGTTTAGCTCTCACTGAAAATGATGTAGAAACACAGGAACAATATTGTAAATAACAACAGTGTAACAATTTATGTTGTTACTGTATATTTCTTGGATTTAATGAAAATGTCGACGGTGAATGGTCAATTTATATCCTGCTTCCGACAATGAATTCAAACTACAAACCATCGATTTATTTCCTAAATTATAAATTGTTTACGTAAGTCAGTTAATGAAAATTATTAGAAGTTTAAAAATTTGAATACTTTAGTTCACTAATTATTTTTCCTCTAGTAGAACTTTTGAGAAAATCAGCTGTCAATTTTTCCTTTCAAGAAATCATTCTCGTAATATCAAAATCAATTGGAACTTTGAAAATATAATACCTTTTTTGGTAATAAGCTATGCTCCTTTTGTTGCTTATCTCCTAAATGCTAAGCCCGGCGACTGGTCAAAGTTTATATCGCGCTGTCGAAATGATGTCCGCCGACATGTTGTATCCTTGAGCGTCTGGTTCGGACTGGTACGAACTATTTCCAAGTGCGAAGCCGTAAACCATTACCATGAGTTATTTTTTTAAACAAAATCCAGTGAAAGTAATACGTATATGAAATACTGCAGCAAGGGGAAAACACCTTCTGAACATTTTACATGACGACATTTTGTCCAAATTAAAATCCTTTACTGACTACGCTCTAAATGTTGATAAAATGATCAGGTCCGTCTTTAAAATGGAAGGAAAGTTGTTAGAAAGTTGTAGGCATTTTCGCTTTTTCCCCACATCATTTTCAAAGTTGTCTTTTTGAGGGTACCTCGGAACCCGGCATTGGTTGGTAAAATCTTCCTGCACACGCGAAAAGGGGCATCCAGACATTTGCAATCTGCGTAAATCGGAGACGACACTTTACGACTACGTTAGGATTTAGTGGACTTGCACAAAACAAAAAAGATAGGTAAAAACTAAAAATGCCGTTTCTGATTAGCCTGCGCGGACTGTGCAGGTCGATGGGAACAGTGCTTCACGCATATGCTCAGTATGTCCGAATGTCCCTTTTCGTGTGTTGCGGGCCATGTAATGATAAATACATCAACTTGGCCTTCTTCGAAAGATAAAATACAGTCAACTGTAACTTAAACAGGTATAATCTATCTTAATTCGCCAAGCGAATGTCCGAGATTTCACTGCGAGTTCTGTACAGACTGATCTTGAGCCATACCGTCCGCATCTTCGCGAGCCCAGGTTACGATCACTACGTGGATCTTACCTTGGCTGATTGAGCCCGATTTCGAGATTCCTGCGATGCGCCCTCTATTGGATGCTGGTTATTAACCCCTTTACATCATATTTCTAAAAGCCAATGAAATATCGTTTTACAAACCGCTTACGAATACACATGAAGCGATAAGCAGACATCCACGTGGGTTTCCATGCTTACCTTCTATTCGAAAGGTAGTGACTTTATTCTATTTTTATCAAAGATGAAATGCTACGAGCGATTTCATTCGTTGCAGTTACAGCTGGCTGCATCCAATGAAAAAGCGTATCGGGGGAATGTAAAAATTAAGCTCGATCTGCCAAGGGTAGAATAGCGTAGTGAAACGTCAGCCTTGGTTTGCGAAGATGTACCGTCCGCAAAAGCCATTGTTTATGGCCATAGTGCAGACAGGCTTGAACTGTCAAAGTGACATGAAAATGTGTTTGTTGATTATTGCTTAGGTAGGTAGGTAGGTAAGTAGATAGGAAGGTAGGTAGTTAAGTAGGTAGGTAAGTACATGTAGGTAGGTAGGTAGGTAAGTACATGTAGGTAGGTAGGTAGGTAAGTACATTTAGGTAGGTAGTTAGGTAGGTAGGTAGGTAGGTTGGTAAGTACATGTAGGTAGGTAGGTATGTAGGTAGGTAGTAAGGTAGGTGGATAGGTAGGTGGATGGGTAGGTAGGTAGGTAGGTAGTTAGGTTGGTAGGTAGGTAGGTAGGTAGGTACGTAGGTAGGTAGGTAGGTAGGTAGTAAGGTTGGTAAGTGGGTAGGTAGGTAGGTAGGTAGGTAGGTACATAGGTAGGTAGGTAGGTACGTACGTACCTAGGTAGGTAGGTAGGTATGTAGGTAGGTAGTTAGGTAGGTGGATAGGTAGGTAGGTAGGTAGGTAGGTATGTGGGTAGGTAGTTAGGTAGGTGGATAGGTAGGTAGGTAGGTAGGTAGGTAGGTATGTAGGTAGGTAGCTAGGTATGTAGGTAGGTAGGTAGGTAGGTAGGTAGTTAAGTAGGTAGGTAGGTAATTAAGTAGGTAGGTAAGTACATGTAGGCAGGTAGGTATGTAGGTAGGTAGTTAGGTAGGTGGATAGGTAGGTGGGTGGGTAGGTAGGTAGGTAGGTAGGTAGGTAGGTAAGTCGAAGGGAGGGTGGGTTGATGGTTATTTAGTAAGTGAGCTTGCTAGGTTTTCATTTGTATATTTGTTTGTTTGTTTGCTGTATAGTGTTCAACGTCGTTTTCATTATTATTTCACTTAAATTTCAGCGGCCAGTGCACCTATTTGACGACACTTTCCGGTTTAATGTAATTTTCTGTCTCGCGCAAGTCTACTGTAGCACAAAATCTAATGGAGTCATAAAGTGCCTTCTCGGATTAGCCTGCGCGGACTGCGCAGGCTAATCCGAGACGACACTTTACGCAAATGTCCGAATGCCCCTTTTTCGCAAATTACGAGCCATATATGGGAGTGTCAGCCATAAAGAACGTGAAATTTTAGCCTAGTTGTTGATTCGAAGCAGCACTCCCCCCTCCCCCCCCCCTCCCTTTGTTTCAAGTCGAGTGTGTTACAGACTGCTCAACTGAGCAAGGCTTAGAAAATAAATTGTGGGTGATTGATTGTAGAGGATGCGACAACCAATGCGGAAATATGAAAAAGCGGGAAAATTCTGTTTGAAGTAAAATGAGATCAGTCAATTAATAACTCTTGTGAGAATTCTATAAGTTATGTAACTGTTGCTTTTTTTCTATCATTTTTAGGCCTTGCCTATAGGGATCGTAAGCTGCCTATTCAGACAAAAATGTTGGACGGTGTGTCCACTCTATATCGCTGAGTCCGCCAAAACAACTAGCTTCCCAAGTATATACAGAGATTGCTTATCACACGGTGTGAATGCTTTCCTTTCCTCAAAGCTTTCATCTGCAAAATGCCATGGAATTGCAAGGGTATTACGATCCTTCAATAACTGACGAGTGTGTGTTTTTTATCCCGTTTTTGTCATTAACACTGACCTAATAAAGGCGTAACCTAATGAACTTGGCTTTATCCCACAGTTGTGTATTCTTACGCGCTATATACGGTTAATATCTATAACGCTCTCTCTTGCACTCCGGATCATTCACATTCAGGTATGGTGAGATTAACGAACGACGACTCTGCTCGGAGTTTGTCTATAACGTTGTGTTGACATTTCATGTGTCACAAAACAAGTCTCCGCTAAAATGCGATTGTAAATAAAGCAAACTACATATAGAATATTGGCCCGTGTTACGTTTATCACTTTTTCTATCGACTAAATCTAGGGTACTTCAGCGGAATGCTGGAGAAATCGGCCCCTGGAGAAATCGTCCCCAAAGTGCTTGGCCCATGTTATGTTTATCACTCCGGAGAAATCGTCCCTTGGAGACGATTTCTTAGGTGAAATCGTCCCCAAATAAAATTTTAGAAAAATCGACCCCACCATCAAATTTCATCCATATCGTTAATCAAGCTGTCTATAAAAATATTTTTGAAATTTCGTTGTCTTTAGTATGTATATTATGTGTATTAGTTACCTTTATCCCAAGAGTTATTTGGTAGTTTTGTCATTGTTTATACTGCCTTTTTCACACCGATAGATTGTATTTCACACCTTTTACACCTGTCACAAATAGATTACACCTGTGTGATTCTTAAAAATGTCTTTGATTGACTTTGATTTGAAACCAAATAAATGCTTATAATTTTTTTCTGTAGTCGTTCGCTTGTCATTTAATGTATTTTTTCATCTCTCTCTCTCTCTCAACTAGTGTCATATGACATACCTGTGACCAATACCATTTAGCAGGGGCATCAGTGTCTCTGACACACATATTTCTAGTGCTCACTAGGGCTTGTGTGCATCCGAATATTTCCGATCCATAACTTCTACAATTGTGAATGGATTTCGAAATAATTTGGCACAATTGACCTCCATCACGGTTAGATGTGCCATTTGAAACATCTGTTCAAGTAGGTTCAAGATTAAGGCCACATTGAAGGCCAATTTTTCGTCCGAACCGGATAGATTCCGATATAAATTAGCATAATGCATTGTTCTCCATCATGGGCAGAAGTTACCTTTGAAACATTTATTCAGGTCCAGGGTCTAGGTCAAGCTTGAGAGTCAAGTGTTCGTGGGCTTGACACAAGTTGTCCTTGGACAACGATGATGAATTAGGATTAACGTCTTTTTATATTATGTAGATATAAGTATCGAAGCTCAAGTCACTGTGACTTGTCCGTAAAATAGGCAAGTAAAATAGGAAAACCGAGCCTAATCGTTTTCCTAAAACAATCCAACCTTTTCACAGTATTTTATTGAGAAAATATTTTGGCTAATAGAGAATTTGCGTGTAACAAACAATTCCCCCCAATTTCCCAAAAATCTTACTTTTCAATATACACGAAGAACTACTTTGGATTTTCATCTACAACTTCCTTTAAATATGACCAGTTAAAAATTTTGTCGACTTGTGGAAGGTAGAGACAACATGACCAACTGCCATGTCACTCCAATCTTTATTATTCATTACATTTTACCTTGATATCTATCTTACATGTATTTTCATTGAAATCAATAAAAATAAATATGTTCTTGCGTCATAAATGTAAAAAATAACGTCATTCAGGACTACAAGACATCACATGTCTCAGAAAATTTAGATAACCAAAGTTGGTATTGCGCCGATTGAATACGATTCAATTTTGACTTGGGATTGTTTACAAGCACGACAAAATACTAAGTATTCTAAGCCAAAATCAAACACCCCATAACTGTGAGCACATGCCTAGCTCTGGCTTAATTAGTTTCTGGCTGGTGCTTTCTAGTATCAGTTCAAAATTTCCTGTTAAAACCAAGAATTCCAGGGTCTTAGTGGAATCCGCCTGTATCCCTGTCCGTCTACCTGTTTGTATTAATTAAAATTGACCTCATGTGTTGTTTCGTATCCTCAATTTCCTGGCCTTCAGTACTATCAGTACTTTGATTTTTTAATGTAAATCAAGGACACAGAACAATGATGATATAATGACTGAACCAATAACAGGAGGATGCGACTTTTTGAATGAAAAAAAAATATATATATATTTCAATATTTAGAAATTGAGACTCTTCCTGTCGCAATGGCTATCGTCAGTTCTGCGGAAGAATTTGACAGAGCTGGGAATCGAACCCGCTACCCCAGGATGTCAAGCTCTATAGGCTACAGTAAGTGTGAATTGATTCGGTGCCGCTGATGTTGGTTGGTTGGTTAATTCCGTTTATTTATCGTCGCTACCGGTTGCCCATCTGAGCGACGCCCACAGAAGACGGTTAGTTGTTACGGGGGTTAGTGCAAGGATACAGGTCGAAAGTATTTTGCAGATGACAAATTAACAGTTGCTAAAAAGATGATTTTTCTATATGATTGGGTAGAAAACATTGTGAGAAAAGGAGAAAATGCTGGTTACCAGCATTTTCTCCTTTTCCCACAATGTTTTCAAAAGGCTTCTATTCCGGACCCGTAAAAACCAGGGATTGTTTGGGAAAGGGTTAAATTTGAGCCACGTTCTGGCACAAGGGAGATAAATGCAACTCCGGGATGCATGATAACAAGCAAGCTATCGTATGTCCATGAATCCACAATACCCACTTTCTTTAACTATCGACTTAATCATGAAATAGACTGGTCCTTAGACGTACAAAGAATTCTTGGCCTTTAGAGAAAAGTTTTGGCTCTGGTCAGCCTGCGCGGACTTCGAATGCTGATCTGGGTCGATACTTTTCGCAGACGTATTAAGCCCACTTTTGTCGGACCATGGCCAATATATAATTGGGTCCTGTTCTGTGAGAAGGAGGCCATCTACAAGAACTATCGACCCGACCCATATTAGTCTGAGCAGTCCGTGTTGGTTGTCATCGGTTGAAATTCGTCGTTGTTTGTGTAAATTTTATGCACGTCCAATAACCATTCTAGCTCTTGATTTAGGCAATTGTTTGACAAAATGGATTTCTTTATTATGCAATGCGATTACGTGATGATTTGCTTAATATAATCCGGTTGTAACAAGCGAAAAGGATTATTCGGACATTTGCATAAAGTGTCGTCTCGGATCAGCCTGCGCAGTCCGTGCAGGCAAATCCGAGACAGCACTTTACAACTACATTAGATTTTGTGATAGGGTTGACTTGCGCGAAACAGAAAATTACATAAAACCGGAAAGTGTCGTCTCGAATAAACCTGCGCGGACTGCGTAGGCTGATTCGAGACGACATTTGGTGTAAAATCCGAATGCCCCATTGGTTAGCCTGTAGCAAGCTATATTGCAGAAATTCACTGAACCCCATTTTGCCTGTAGCAAAGTTCATGTACTGATAGGTGATGAGAGTAATATTTTGGGTATAATTTAGCTTGTTATTGTTAAAATATTGAGAGATCGAGAACTGTGCATATCTTATTTCATGCTTTCCGGTAGGTTATCGATAAAATACTGGTGATTTATTTCATGCTTTCAGGTAAAAGAATATCGAGAAATAGCAGTGAAAATATTTTTCGATCTTACACTGGTACCACCAGTGAAAATACCGTTTTTACGTTCTTGTTGCCTAGGTAAATTGCCCGTGCCTCACATCCAGATGGGAAATATGATGTCATTTACCTTACATTTCTCGCGCTTGACGTAATATTGTAATGCGTTGCTATGCGGGAGGGGTACGCCACGGGGAATAACGGAAAAGAGCTGAACTAGATTTTGATAAAGCTGCTCCCAGAAAGGGTTTAAAGCATGACATACTTAGAATATTTGAGTGGCTGCGCCACTCGTGAAAATATTACCGATGGTGTTCAGTCGATGAAATAAATTTCGATCTTTCACCGAAAAAAACAAATATCCTCTATATATGTTTCGATAAACCATGGTTACGACCAGTGAAAATACCAAAGTTTACATACTAACTCTTCACTTGAAGGCGGAAACAGTTGTTCCCGCGCGCTAGTTACCTGGGTGAACAATCTTCGAGCAGAGTTGTCGTTCGTTACACTCACCATACATCTCATCTTCGCGAGCCAAGGTTACGATCACTACGTGGATCTTACCTTGCCTGATTGAGCCCGGTTTTGAGATTCCTGCGATGCGCCCTCTATTGGATGCTGGTTATTAACTCCCTTTACATCATATTTCTGAAAGCCAATATAATATCGTTTTACAAACCGCTTACGAATACACATGAAGCGATAAACAGACATCTACGTGGGTTTCCATGCTTACCATCAATTCGAAAGATAGCTATTTTTATCAACGATGAAATGCTACGAGCGATTTCATTCGTTGCAGTTACAGCTGGCTGCATCCAATGAAAAAGCGTATCGGGTGAATGTAAAAATCTAGCTCGATCTGCCAAGGATAGAGTAGCATAGTGAATCGTCAGCCTTGGCTTGCAAAGATGCATACATCTCTGCAATGGGCTAAAAGACAAGAATCTTGTCAAACCGAGGAAAACACGTTTTGTTACCGTTTAACTGTTTCACGTGTAACATCATAAAGTAGAAAAAAAAAAGAAATATTATTCCGGACACATAATAGGTACAAAATCCGAATGCCCCTGTATGAAACTGGTGAATTTACTTGTATACAATGGAACTTTTTTTTTTAGCTTCTTTACTGATCAGAATCTTACGCCAATTTTAACAAAAATGGCTGCGACCATGAATGATGACAACAGTTTTGACACACCGATGGATCTAAGTTTGTAATATCAAAAAACAAATCATCTTCCTTAAAAGACATTTACGCTTTTCAGAAAATCCCTCTTTTTCACATTTCCTACCACCAGGTCTGATTGGCAGTATGCTGTTTGAACAGCACTCAAAACAATCAATATTGTTCTTTCTTTCACTGACGTTTGTATCGCCATTTTGAGTTATGGTCATGTGACGGACTACTTTCTGAGCCCACTACAGAGGTGAATGTGAATGAACCGGAGTGCAAGAGAGTGCTAGGTGAAATGCGTGTGAATGACAATCAGATGGAAATAGGATGTAATTTACATAAGATACATTTCTCGCGCTTGACGTAAATATTGTAATGCGTTGCTAGGCGGAGGGGGGTAAGCCACGGGGAATAACAAAAAAAAAAAACTGTACTGGAGTTTGATTACGCCCCCCGCTTTCTCCCCCCTCCAACCCGGGGTTAAAATCGTGAAATAAACAGAATATCTTTTTTTTTTTCGGTGAAAGATCGAAATGATTTTATCGAGTGAACATCAACGGTAAAATTTTCACAAACGGCTGCGCCATTCGTGAAAATATCTCCGATGATGTTCACTAGCTAAAATAAATTTTGATCTCTCACTGTAAGAAAACAAATATTCCCTATTTCCAACAGTGTCTCTATAGAAGCTTTCTTGCCAAGGATCCTTAAAACACTGAACTGTCTGGTATGCCACAATTAACCCTAAATCTACTTTAACCCTTTACTCCATAGATACTCAACAACAGACAGCTTTTGAAAACATTATGGGAAAAGGAGAAATTGCTCGTAACGAGCAATTTATCCTTTTCCAACAATGTTTTCTACTCAGTCAGATATTTCTATCCTCATTTATCCATATTTTGTTACATCATATATTTATTTGCTTCTGAAATGGAAGAGCCTCGAATTGGCATATCAGGTAAAGGGTTAACAATTGAAATTAAATCCAAATAATGAGACTTTAGACATAAATTTTTCGAAAAAAAATCTTATAGTATTGGACAATGTAGAAGCGATATCAGACTGCATGATCTGTGCAGTGTGACCTTAGTCAACACTGTGAAAAAAAAAACTTGATTGAACAAAAAAGTAAATGGATTAAGTAGATAAAATAAATGAATAAATAAATGAATAAATAGATAAATAAATAAATAAATAAATAAATAAATAAATGAATGAATAAATAGATAAATAAATAAATAAATAAATAAATAAATAAATAAATAAATTAATTAATTAATTAATTATTTAAGTAAGTAAGTAAGTAAGTAAGTAAGTGAGTAAGTAAGTAATACACGTGTAAATATAAATTTATATATATATAAATAAATAGGCTTCTCTCTGCGGCTTCAATGTTGTTTCTATTGCTTATTGTACAGTAAAGAGCAAAATATTACAGCACGTGTCATAATACATTTCAATCCTACCATTTATAAAAGTACGAAAAATATTGTGGAGATGGCCGTTTGTTATCACGTGGTTGGGCCATTTGTTAGCCGCTGGTAGAAAAAAAAGGAAATTTAAAATCAGGCAAAAAGTAAACAAAACATACAGTTTCTTGGCAGGTTTTAACCTCGTTTTGAAATTAATTTCTCTGTCAGCGACTAACACCTGGACCGACCTAACAATGAAAGATTGTCATTTTCACAGTAATTTCCATACTTTTAAATAGTGAGATATAAATTCAAATGTAATTAAACGCCTGCTTTGGCCTTTATTGTTACTTTAAACCGTTCCCAAACGACAAACTTTTGGACTAGACCAAATTGAAATCATTTGCAGATGACAATTCAACTCGTGCTGAAAAGATGATTACTGTCTATGATAGGTTAGAAAACATTGTGGGAAAAGAAGAAAATGCTGGTGATCAGCATTTTCTCCTTTTCCCACAATCTTTTCAAAAGGCGACAATTCTAGACCCGTAAAAACCAGGGATTGTTTGGGAAAGGGTTAAAAAAGAGCCATTGATCAATATTTCCTCGATAATCCATTGACAAATCTACCCATGAAATCAACAAAAGCAAAGGCTAAACGATAATTAATCGTTTGCACAAGAGTGTGTCACATACACACATATATATAATAAACTTTGAATCATAATATATGTATATTTTTTTTACCATATATTGCGACGTTGTTGCCGTTTTACCAAGGACACTCTTTCAAAAAACGAATAGAAAAAAAAATCTTTTTAAAGGCGGGGGAATAACATTTAGATTTGTTCAGAGTTTATCCACGACAATTTTTTTTAGAGTCGTCCAATTTGAAAGCGTTTGAAAGCGACAAATACAGTATGAATCAGCTAAGGCGACTTTTCACTCAGAATGTTTAACCCGCAGCTAAACGCGACTCACTGACCTTCTGCGGGCGATGTAGATCAAGATGAGACAACACGGAACGTGCAGTCTGATCTTTGATCTACACTGTTCGATTAGGAGATATTTTTTCTGCGAAAGAAAAATGAAAAAGCAAAATCTTGGGGGGTTTATTTGATGTTTAAGTTTCATAAAATCAGTCGGCAGGAAAAAGGGTTAAAGAGTCGTTAAAGAGTCGTTAAACTCAAAGTACAGATAAATGATAGTTTTCTCCGTCATTGTGAAAAAATAAATAAACAAGGGACTGCTTTTTAAAACGGTTAATGTTGAAATGTAAATATAAAAAGAGATTTGAGATAAGATACAGCAGTTATTTTTGCCTCATCCATGCACGAGAAAGATGGACTCTTTATTACACACGTCATACATAGTTGTTTTACGGACATTTATTAATTGCATGCCTCTGAATTTTTGATATCTTTATCCTTTTCCAAGTTAACCCTTATTCAAACAATGCCTGGGAAAAAAAGCCTTTTGAAAACATCGTGGGAAAAGGGGAAAATGCTGGTAACCAGCATTTTCTCCTTTTCCCACAATGTTTTTTACTCTGCCGGGAACAGATTTCAATTCTTAAGTTACATTTATCTATATGTTGTCTGCATGCACTTTCAGTTTTGACCTGACTTAAATTTTGTCATTTGGCAAAGAGTTAAGAAAGTCATTGTGACTGCTTTCGACAAACATACAAACACAAACAGTAATTTCATAGGAAATACAGAGGCAAGTTTTAACCAGGGAAAACCCTTAAGTTTTGGATGGTGTATATTTCAGATCAGACTGCACGTCCTGTGCAGTCTGATCTTGATCTACGCGTTCCACAACAAAGCGTCATAAGTCGTCCGAACATGCGAATGTTTATCCCCCCTGTTTTTTTCTTACATGCTGAAGACATTGACAGTAAGAACCATTGTTTCGTGCGCATCTTCTTTTACTGATTTGGATAGGTAGGCGGGTAACTATAGATAGTTAGATATAATTATGTATGTACTCCAAGATTAGACTGCACTGACTTGTAGGCTAATCTTGATCTATTCCCTCTTCGTACAGGACTCCAAATATCGTTATACGATGGGCGTGGGTTTTGGCCTTGAAGTATAAATCAAATGGAAACCGCAGTGGTTCGAGGCGGAATAGAAAAAAAAAAACCCGTATTTGTCCACTCAAACTGCGGAGATATCTCCGCTTGATAACTGACGATTCCCTTTAGGTACTCTTTTGGGATTCGAACGCTCTTGCGCGAAGACGGCTTCACTTTTAACCCATTACCACATAATCCCTACTTTTGACGACCCTGAGGAAGAAGTTTTTAGAAAACTTTGTGGGAAAAGGAGAAAATGCTGGTAACCAGCATTTTCTCCTTTTTCCGCAAAGTTTTCAATTCTATCAAAGCAAAATTGCACCATTTAAGCCACTATGAAGTTGTCGTCTGGAAATGCTTTGAATTTGGATAGGAAATTCTAAAATTTTGCTGTGTGGTAACGGGTTAAGCCTCGGTCTCGAGTTTCCAAATCAAAGTACTAAAAGGTTCAGAGTTTGTTTTATCTGCCTTTGGAGTATACAATGAATATTTAGCTGCGTTGTGTATAACAGTATCCATAATTTGCCATAGCAACCAGTTCATCGAGTTATGCTTTCCTCGAATTTCTTCAACCAGTGCAGATAGAGCACGACTGCAATGTTACCGGCTGTTTTTTTCCCATTAGGAAAGAAGGAGGCTATTTTAAGCAATGAGAGAGGCTTGAATCCGTTCGCACTGGTTTTCGTCAATCATTATCTGGCTGAGCAACGTAAAGATAACGTTGGTGTACTTCAAAATCCTCATAACTACAGCTTGTACAGCTTGTACAAGCTGTAGTGACGAGGTTTATGATGTAAATCGACGATAAGATACTTTCGAGAGCTGGGAAAATTAAAGGATAGAAGGAAAAAGCTGCTCAATATTATTATTGCAGAGAATGGAAGAAAGCCCCGACATTCAGTCGACATCTTGTTTAGCTTAAAATCCTGAGAATTGGGGTCCATGGTTTAATTACTTTCAAGGTCTTTCTGGAAACTGATTTTAGGCATCGTGATAGGATTTTATTTCATGCTTTCCGGTAGGATATCGAGAAATAGCAGTGAAAATATTTTTCGATCTTACACTGGTACAACCAGTGGAAATACCGATTTTCACGTTCTTCACGGCGGGGAATCACGTGACATAACAACAACAACAATGACCGTTATTTGAAAAAATTCCCCAACTTCAGGTAAGAAAATCTTCAATAATTCCGTTAATACGTGACCGATTGGAATTTGTTTTGCAGCAGAGAAGGCGGAAGGACTCCGGGGATTTGCTTGATGTGTTAGATTTCTTAAACAACAACTGATAAAAAAGTTATTGACGAGCAAACAAATTATCCAGGGTAAAAATTTTTTTTGCTCGTCAATAACTTTTTTATCAGGTGTTGTTTAAAAAATCTAACACATCAAGCAAATCCCTGGAGTCCTTCCGCCTTCTCTGCTGCAAACCAAATTCCAATCGGTCACGTATTAACGGAATTATTCAAAATTTTCTTACCTGAAGTCGCGGAATTTTTTCAAATAACGGTCATTGTTGTTGTTGTTGTGTCACGTGATTCCCCGCCGTGGTTCTTGTTGCCTCGGTAAATTGCGCCTGCCTCACAACCAGATGGGAAACATGACGTCATATACCAAGTACATTTCTTTCGCTTGACGTAATATTGTAATGCGTTGCTGTGCGGGAGGTGTAGGCCATGGGGAATAACGGAAAAGAATTGTACTGGATTTTGATAAAGCTGCTCCCAGAAAGGGTTAAAAGCATGAAATAAATAGAATATTTGTCTTGTTCGGTGAAAGATCGAAATTTATTTCATCTCATGAAATAAATGGCTGCGCCACTCGTGAACATTTAACCGATGGTGTTCATTCGATGAAATAAACTTCGATCTTTCATCGAAAACAAAAATCCTCTATTTTTTTCCTCTGTCAACTCAGCTTGTTGATGTTAGTCATAATGACATTAATTTTTTTCCTCTCCCACCTCTGACTGTTATTTTTATTCTGTCGGTTTTTAAGTGGGAAAGCTAACAAAGAACAAAGCCAAGGTAAAAATACAGAGAACTGATAACGATGTTATTTGAAAAACAAAACTTAAACCATTTCCACACAATCCCTACTTTTGACGCCCCTGAGAAAGAAGCCTTTTGAAAACTCTGTGGGAAAAGGAGAAAATGCTGGTAACCAGCATTTTCTCCTTTTCTCACAGTGTTTTCCACCCTTCCCAGAACAAATTTCAATTTTTCAGTCACCTTTATTTGTCGTCTGCAAATGCTTTCAATTTGGACCAGTCTAAAATTTTCTCGTGTGGTAAAGAGTTCAAGGAAATGGTTTTAGAGCACGTGTAGTTGCGCGTGCTTCCATGCTGTGAACCTTTGCCATACAATCACGTGTTTTGAAGACCTAGGGGCAAAGAGGCCTCGAAATATTGTGAGAAAAAGAGAAAACACTGGTGAACAATATGTCCTCCATTTCTCACAACATTTTCTGTTCTTTTTTTTTAGACAAAAGTCCGTTTAATTTGTCGTCTGCAAGTGCTTTGAATCTGGACGAATCTACAATTTTGTCGACTTGCATGATGTTAACCCTTTACCACACAATCTCTGGGTTTAACGGCCTTGAAGAAGAAATCGTTTGAAAACGTCGTGGGAAAAGAAGAAAATGCTGGTAACCAGCATTTTCTTCTTTTCTCACAATGTTTTCAAACCTTTCAAAGATAGAGATATTCACTTGAGCTACTTTCAATGTGTCGTTTGCAAATGCTTTCTATTTGAACAAGTCCAAAAGTGCAATGTTTCGTAAAGGTTTAAAACGCACAATTGTTGCTTACATGAGTCTTTTCGAGTGATTATTTATCGTAAACATCTAAACGTTACGTCCTGTTCTGTCATTCATTATGTAATGTCGGTGTACTTTTATTCGTCCAAGGTAACCGGTGGAGTCCCGGTGTTATGCAGAGAAATGACTCACATTACAAAATGACCGATGGGTCATTCACAAATACAAATAGTTTATTCAGCATATATAAGGCCACCGGCCCAAAATACAAAAAAAATCTGAAAAGACATATATTTCTCTACGTAGAATAATGACCTGTGTCATTTTTTCTACGCAGTGAAATGACTTCTGGGGTCATTTCTCTACGTAGAATAATGACCCGGATCATTTTGTAGGGAAGGTTCATTTCTCTGCATTACACTGGCAATTCAGTCGGAAGTCCCGGGACTTGTGAACAGGGGGTCGTGGGTTTAGTACTGGACTCGGCCAATTTTCTTCGATTTTCTTCTGAGGCTTGATGACAGTCATTGCATTAGGATTTATTCCTCTCCCACCGCTCATCATTGTCTCCACGATGCTTATTTGGCAAAAACCTCGTAACTAAAGCAGGGGACAAGCTGTAGTTACGAGGGTTTTGAAGTAAACCGACGACGTGCCAAAACGTTATTACAGAAGGAATGTCAGCCTTTTTACCGCGACGGTTCCATGCATACATGCATCATAAGTAAACCACCATTCGTCATAATAACCTTTCTGTAAACGCAAGTTTGGCACGCCCCCTCCCCCCCCCCCCTTAATAACGCGGTATTTCGGTTGTCAAGTCTGTCAAGCTAACCAGAAATGCATCCTCGGATACCCCGGGGTCTCCCTATTTGCTACGCTACATCGACCCTGGGACAATTGACTAATAAAACTTGAATCAGCCGCCGAAAATCGATACGAAACGTCATAGCGTACAGTCCACTCGCCCATCACAAAATGATGACGGAACCAATGAAAAGCCAGCATTCGGCCAGCGGTAAAGCGAGGGAAATTCAATTAATTGTCCCAGGGGTCGATGTAGCGTAGCAAATAGGGAGACCCCGGGGTATCCGAGGATGCCAGAAATGTGTCAGACTGTTTTGTTTACATGACGGCAAATGCTGCATTTTCATTGGCCGATAAGACGTTGGTAGACCTGTCAATCAAAATCGGCAGAAAGGTTCATTAGTCCTATTTCACGGGACTTCAAAAACCTGCATTTCCAGAGTCGTTAAAAGATAATACTTCGTCAAGGCTGTATTTTGTAGAATTGTTTCATTGGGTAATGGGTAAGTATTTGTATCATAAGCGTAGGGGCAGTGGGGTAGGCAGGAGCCTGGCTACTGTGTTTAATTAATTCACCCTTTACCACATAATCCCGACTTTTAATGACCCTGAAGAAGGAGCCTTTTGAAAACATTGTGGTAAATACGACTGTAAAATTAAACAAACAAACAAAGAATTGGTGGTTGCAATCAGCAAATCAAACGATTTTTCTACTTCTATTCTAATACATTTGTTACTCGTCGAGCAAATAAATGGACCTTCTGGGAATGGCGAAAAGTGTCAACCCTGGTCAGACTGCGCGAATTGCGCAGTCTGACCAAGGTTGACACTTTTCGTTTTTATGATATTTATCTGTATGAAAAGTGGTCATTCTACCTTGTTATACAATTATTTTTGAACTATCAACTTACATTGACCTGCACTATCGTTGATCTGTTTTCATCTAATTGATGTACAGAATTCCCAGATGGTCCCTTTTTTGCGTGACGGGGTCACATTTATGAACGGCGCTCTCGCAAAAAAAGGACTTAATGCATCCCTTTATTTCATGCTTTCTGGTGGGATATCGAGAAATAGCAGTGAAAATATTTTTCGATCTTACACTGGTACCACCAGTGAAAATACCGATTTTCACGTTCTTGTTGCCTAGTTAAATTGCGCGTGCCTAACAACCAGATGGGAAATATGACGTCATATACCTTACATTTCTCGCGTTTGACGTAACGTTGCTATGCGGGAGGGGTACGCCACGGAGAAATGAGGGAAAAGAATTGTACTGAATTTTGATAAAGCTCCTCCCAGAAAGGGTTAAAAGCATAAAATAAATAGAATATTTGTTTTTTTTTTCGGTGAAAGATCGAAAGTTATTTCATCGAGTGGACACCATCGGTAATATTTTCACTCGTGGCTGCGCCACTCGTGAAAATATTACCGATGGTGTCCACTCGATGAAATCAGTTTCGATCTTACACCGAAAAAAACAACAAATATCCTCTATGTGATACATCATATCAAGCAAGTGAACACATGATCATTGATACATAAAGTTTGTCTTGTAATCGACTGAATCGGTAGGTAGACTGGTCTTTTGACATCCAGAAAATTGACGAACAAGCAAAAAGCTTCAAACTGCATGCGCAGGCTGATCTGAGTCGATACTTGTTACAAATGCATTTTACGCCCTTTCTCACAGAGCACGGCTCATTCCAAATCTAAAAATAGTCGAATCATGATCGAAAAAGTGTTATTTTCGAGGACTGGTTTTTCTTTTTTTATGCGTACCAAATACTTAACTCTTTACCAAACGACTCTATTTTACGCTTGTCCAAATCGAAAGCATTTGCAGACGACAAAATAAAAGTGACTGAAAATTTGAAATTTGTTTTGTTAAGGGTAGAAAACATTGTGGGAAAAGGGGAAAATGCTGGTTACCAGCATTTTCTCCTTTTCCCACAATGTTTTCTAAAGGTTTCTTTTTCATGGGCGTCAAAAGTAGGGATTGTGTGGTAATGGGTTAAGTCTTTACCAAACACTCTCGAATTCGAGCGATCGTTGATGAAGAAGTACTTCGAAAGGGTGTGGGAAAACACACTCCATAATGGACTTTACCATTTCAAAAACGAATTTTACAACGTGAACGTTATTTGTTGTATTGCACATTATTTCACATTGAACTATAATTTTGTCGTTTGGTAAAGGGTTAGGAATCTGTTTCCTTTTGACATACGTAGAAATTGCTCTCAATGAGCATATTCTAGATATAAGATGTTTTGCAGCTGCCAGTGGCTTGGACCAAATGTGGTGGGAAGTTACAGAAGATCGAAGAAAGCATTATAGGTCTATTGACCGCAGAGATATAACTGAAATAAAGTAGGAAACACGACACAAAGCCCTAACTATGTCTAAAATCTTCTGTTCTTCTAAATTTGAATCATACTCATTAATGTTTGGGCTACGCCCGGTATCTAAGGCGATAGAGTACAGGGCTTGAGACCAGGAGGTTGTCGGTTCATACCTCTAGCTACGCCAATTTTATAATAGTTAGTGCAATATGTCCATTCCTTTCTTACAGCCGGGTCTCTGTTTCGAAAATTTCTTACAGCCGGGTCACTGTTTCGAAAATTTCTTACAGCCGGGTCACTGTTTCGAAAATTTCTTACAGCCGGGTCTCTGTTCCGAAAGGCCATGTAGGAAGGCAGCCAAAGGCTCGGGAAGAATGATGTGAAACTTACAGGTAAGAGTAAGTTCAGGAAGGCATGAATAGGTGCTACAGCCGCCGCAATATAACGCAATAACATTGAAAACGGTAACAAACACCGTTACAGCAAACAAAGATTACTGCTTGAGTTGTTTTTTGAATCTAGAAAATTTATTTACATCCTCAACAAAGGACTAAAAAATCGGTAATGGACCATCATTAGATGGATACAATATTGTATTCAACAGCTTGGAAAAACAAGGTAAATTCAAAGATTGTCCGTTGCAGAGGCGAAAAATGAAACATTAGTTAAGTACAAATCATTAGTAAAGTATAGCGTAAATCTACCATGTCATGTTGTTGGAGCGGATCTGTGCTTCGTCATCCGTTTAAATTTTATATACCTTTACAATCAGTCTCCAAATGGTATTTTGCTTAAGTCAGTACCAAACGACGAAAATTTAGCTTCTTCCAAACTGAACGCAACCGTAGCAAAAAAAAAAACACCGAAAAATGAATAATTTTTAAATAATGAAATTTGTCTTTTAAAATATAGAAAACAAGAGTTGCTGGTTTTCCAGCATTTACTTCTTTTTCCACATTGTTTTCATAGGCCATCCTCCGCAAGATCGTTCGAAATGCATATTGTTGTTTGAAGGGTTAACTCTTTCAACGACAAATATATGAATTCGATCTTATACAATGTCAGAAAATACAAGTCAACGACATTAGAAAGTTTTTTATCTTATAGACTCTACTAATCAAGAGGACGGCATGGATTCAAGATCAGACTGCACGTTCTGTGCAGTCTGATCTTGATCTATGCCGCCCGCAAGAAGTCCCAGTTTTTGTCTACAGCCTTGAAAGGATTATGGGGTAGATGGGACGTTGGTGATAACGGTACAATAATAGACGATGTATGAAAAGAACTTTCGAAATCTTTCGTTTACATCCGAGAAAAAAAAATGGTAGAATTTAAATTTAGTAAAATGTGATTGTAAAAATTATCATTGAAAAGGATTGGACGGTATTTTTACAGAGGGAGTTAAAATGATATAGTTTTAATTTGGAGACAGGTAATAATTTATGTGTTTTTCCTCTCTCTCTGTCTCTGTCTGTCCCTCTCTGTCTCTGTCTGTCTGTCTGTCTGTCTGTCTGTCTCTCTCTCTCTCTCTCTCTCTCAAGACTATTTAAATCCGTTTTTGAATCTATAGATACTTGATTTTAATACCTTTTTTTTTTGAAAATTTGATTCTGAAAGATGCATATTTTGGGAAACATAAAAGGAAACGGTATTCGTTTTCACTACCTCCACCCTTACAAATTTTACAAAATCACTTTGCTTAAAGGTGGGTATTTAGAATTTTCACATCACACCAAATTTAAAAATATATGTATCAATGAAATTTATATGAAAAAACAATACAATTCATCAATAATCAAGAATCATAAAATTTCAAAAAAAAAAAATGTTTTGGGTGGTATTCCCTTAAAAGGCTACGTAGCCACTTAAGCTATTTTTAGATTTCCCGCCAAAAATAAAAAAAGCATTGTGGGAAGGTTAAGTGAGTAGCACGTGACTAATCACTCTTAAATTCCATAAGATAACAAACATGTAATTATTTTCCAAACGTATAGAACTATGAACGCTACATTTGAAGCTCTGTCTATATATTTCCGGTATGTATATGAGCGAGTACCTGATGTAAAAATAGACTGTGTTTCCCTTCAGTGTCAACCTGGGCTGTAGTAAATCTCTAATTTCTCTTGTTGTCGGATGGTTTTCGACTACTTGGGTTTTATGAATGAAAATTGTAAGGCTTTGGGAGTATAAGGATAATTTTTTTGTATTTTTGTAAAATTTTCTGAAGGGCCACCTTTAATATCGAATGGACCAGCTTCAATTTTTAACTTAACCCTTTACCAAACAACAAAATTTTGGACTGGTCCAAATTGAAAGCACTTGCAGACGATATAATAAACATACCTCAAAAATTAAAATTTGTTTCCAGCAGGGTAGAAAGTACTGTGGGAAAAGGAGAAAATGCTGGTTACCAGCATTTTCTCCTTTTGCCACAATGTTTTCAAAAGACTTCTAAAAACCAGGGATTGTTTGGGAAAGGGTTAACTTAGTCCTGAAATGTTTGAATGAACTTTATGTTTTAAAGATTTCTATAAATCTATAAAACATAAAACAAAAGTCTGTCTTAAATTTATAGTAAATGGATAGGTTTGGCAATATCGTTGGTTACTTCCATCCACTTCTGAAAAAAATAGAAATAAAATGATAAAAATAAAGAAATAAAAAATAAAGATAAAAAGACGATTTCTTAGTATTTCTTTAAATATTGAGTAATAGTAAACTTAAACATTGCAAGCGATTCAAATACTAGTAAGCCCTAAGCGGTAAAAGATATTATTAATTTGGCTTCGTCAAGACTTTTGCTATATTTTGTTACACTGCACATTATGCGTTTCATAGAACAGGTGCTTATATCTGCTCATTATTTTACATAAAAACTTTAGAGATCGTTCTTTACAAATCACTGATAAGAGTAGTCTCACCAAGAACTGCATAGTTTGGCGTTTTATGTTTTACACCAAGAACATACTTGAGAAATTTCATGTTCAACTTGGCAACGTTTCTATATTGTAGAAACCCCAAATTTCTGCACCATAATGAAAAAAAAATCATATAATCGAAAAGTGCAAGTTTTGTTTTTATATCTTATGAGACTTAATCAAAAACACTGTTGGCTACGATAAGCTTTTATTGCCTGTTCGTGTAAATCCTGCACAGCAACTTGAAAAGTACCCGTGTTTGTGAACTTAATATTTATATCAGTAAACTGTCAACGATTTCAAGTATTTCTCAATTTATGTAAAAGTTAGTTTTACAAACACTTAAGCTTTAAAAAAAAAAACTTTTTTTTTTGTCTTTTTAACATTAATTTCTAATCCCCATAACTCTGATAATTTAACAATACTATCATTTTAAGCCTCGAAATTGACTGAGTCTGTCGAAAAAATCAAAGAACTAAATCATGCACACATAAATTTAAACATTTCGAAAGTAATTCCATGTCTGAGTCCTCATGGGAATTACAATCAAGGTTTTCTGTAAGAATAAAAAGTAAGGATAACAAAAGCTCTCCTTGCTCAGTACAATTGTCATTTAGAAAAGGTTACGTCATCTAGACGTATTACACAATTTAAACACGCACTCTAAGTTTCTTATGAATACACTTAAACCTTTATCCCATAAGGCATTTCTATGGTATCTCTAATTGACCCTAAATAACAGCAAGGATGAAACAGTTTCTTATGTGTATATGACACCTTTTGATAGCATAGAAAACATTGTGACAATAGGTGAAATTGCTCGTCACGAGCAATTTCACCTTTTGTCACAATGTTTTCCAAAGGCTCCTACAAGCAATGCGTAGAAATGATTATCTATGGAATAAAGGGTTAATGATATTAACCATTTTGGTGCTAACACCCAATCGTTAAAGTTTAAACATCAGTGCAGTGCAAGTCCAAAAAGTTATTAATTTTCTAGTAATCCTAACCCTATCCTTAATAAAGTTGCTGTTTAGCTTGAAGTCTCATCTGGTGAGGCATTACCCCAGCTTAGCTGCTTAGCTCAATTGGTACAGCTTAGGACACGTAATCGTGATGTTCCGGGTCACTTGAGGATGTGGGTTCAATTCCCACGGCTGGCAATCCGTAATTACAGATAGTCTTTCGGATAAGACGTTAAATCACCACGTGGACCTCTAAGACGTTTGTTCAAGCGGTGCCTTTGGCGTAAAAAAATACATAACCCGCTGTAATGTGCCCTAATTCAGATACAATTGATTTGCAGCGCCACTGATGTTATGTATTAATATTTTTTTGTTGATAATATTACATTCAAATTTGCAGTTGCCCAATTGTGGACCGAAATCTAAATATACCGGACAGTATGTTGTTTGCTCTGTTCTAACACAACTTTTGATGCAACGTGTGTTTGAAATTCTCACCTCTTGGAAGGTACCATAAACCAAGCCAAACAACATCAAATGAATGAGATGGTCTTTCTCGATTAGACGGAATAAAAGGTGCAATATCAAGGTTGACGTATTTGATTATCCAAAAATACATCGGATCAGATCTAAGACATTCTGTGCTGTCTGAATCTATATTTACCACGTACTCTAAACTGTATTCTGAATCTAATTAAAGTTTTAAAAAGTAACGCCATTTCGCCTTACTAAACCATTTTGTTAATCCAGTCCGAAAAAAAAAAGATCTTGAAAATAAGACTAAAAACGTTATATAGAGTGGTTGTGAAGAAGGGGACGATCTTAATAAATATGTACATTGACATAAAAAAAGAAACAGTCCGTATATGTCACCCTCCATCGGGATGACCTAAAGAGTACACGGGTCGATGAACGTGTCGTATCTTAAGTGTATCCAAGTGAAAACAATTATCCATTTCAAAACAATCCTTTATTTTAATGGCCTGGGCCCGTATTCACCAACCATTCTTGAGAATATTCTTAGTCTTATTCTCCACGGTTTTCCAAATTCGTAAGTAACACAACTTTTGATTGGCTAAACCGAATGGTTTAGCCAATCAGAAGTTGTGTTACTTACGGTACAATTGTAGAAAATTCTGGAGAATAACACCAAGAACGTTCTTAAGAATGGTTGGTGAATACAGACCCTGAAGTTCAAAGATTTTTGAGAACATTTTGCTAATCAACAGCATTTTCTCCTTTTCCAGACAGGATTTTTATCGAATTTCAAGAAATAGATACCATTATTTGAGTTGCGTTCTTTCTGTAAATGCTTTCAATAAGGAGACGTCTTCGCAATCTGGTAAAGAATTATTATTGTAAAGCGAAGAATTTGTACCATGAAGAGAAAACTCGGGTCAATGAATCTTGCTGACACCTTGGTACAGTATTTGACAAAAATAATCTGAATTTTTCGTTCGTTCATTTTTGCTTCATATGAAATATATATCTGTCGCTCATTCAGATGTTGGTTTATTAATCATTTGTCTATTTTGTAAATGATACATCTATCATTTGTAAAATAAACAGAAGAAATCTATGTATCGTTCCATATTGGAACTTAATATATTCTAATACAGTATAACTACATGGCTATATTCAGTAAAGAAAATAGTTTATTGGATTTTTTTCCCAAAAAAAGTATTTACTTATTTATCTATTCATATTTTTTTTTATCTATTTATTTATTTATTACCGGTAGTCTTTAGTTTCACAGTGTGTTTTATAATTAATTTTCTTGTCATTCCATTTTATAATTCCAGATTTGCTCTTGGCTGTTTTTTCAGTTTCAGCCGTTTAAACAGCATCAGCATTGAGAAATGTCAAACAACTCAGAAGACTTTTACCCACTGTGCAATGATTCTTTGTCGGGATCTCTATCCAGCTCAACCTCATGTACCGTTAATATTTCAAGACCGAAATCCCGTCTAGGATCCGGATCCCCAGAATGTTATACCTGCAATCAATCTTGTATTATCAAATCCATCGAACTAGTGTACATTGTCGGTGTCGTTGTGAATATAATCGTTGTATCCAGGGTGATATTCGACAAGAGGTTGCACAAGCCAACGTTTGTGGCCGTTGCATGCTTGGCGATCAGTGACGCAGTGTTTGTGACAGCAGAGCTAGTCTTGGCTTTTGAAACTGTTATATCCTCTCTCACCCTATGTCCAGCTGATCAATCCCAAATCACTGGAGAACTTTATGGGTTTTTCAAGGGAACCTTTTGGTTTGCAGCCAACGGACACTTAACACTTCTGGCCATTGTGAGGTTTCTGCTGATTGTTTATCCAATCAAATCGCTGATTCACTTGACGATAAAGAGGGTTATTTTGTCCTCTATTTGTATCTGGATACTGGGACTGGTCATCGCTTCTGGTTTCTACATTCATGACAAAGTAAAAGGCAGGCAAGATGCCATGTCTCCAGAAAGGACCTTCGTTTTGTGGTTGGTGGTCTACCTGATACCTTTCGTTGCAACTTGTGTACTACACCTAGTCAAGCTACGATTGGTCCGTCATTCATCACGTGACAAGGTTAATAATGACGCCAGCAGAAGTGCAAACAGAATGACAACATTAATATTACTAGTTATTGTTACCGCTTTCCTGTTCCCAATGCCGAAATTCGTTTTCGATATTTTAACACGAATTCATTACAAGTTTCCAACATCGAGCGCCAGGAGGTTATTTCATAGTATAAGTGTTCTGTTTTTTTACTTAAACAACACGACAAATCCGTTCATATACGCCCTACTGTCGGTACCATTTCGTAGAAGTATACGTGAAATGTGTAAATGTACGAAGGATAAGGAACTTAGTGAAAATATTAACTACGGTGCTGTAGATGGCAACGGTACTTATTCTCTAAAAGAACTTGTGACAGACTCTCAAAGTGAAGAAGCTGATAGTTAATCTTTAAGCTGTTAAGCAAGACTTAGGAGCTTTTGCATACAGTGTATATCAAGATCAGACTGCACAGATTGTGCAGTCTGATCTTGGATATACACTGTCTGATACAGTGTCCTTTTGCGCTTAACCCTTTACCCCATAAGACATTTCTATGGTATTTCTAATTGACCCTAAATAACAGCAAGGATGAAGCTGTTTCTTATGTGTATACGACACCTTTTGATAGCATAGAAAACATTGTGACAAAAGGTGAAATTGCTGGTCACGAGCAATTTCACCTTTTGCCACAATGTTTTCCAAAGGCTCCTACAAGCAATACGTAGAAATGAGTATCTATGGAGTAAAGGGTTAAACCAACTTTGAAATAGTAATCTTGAGGTGTTTACTGTAAGGTGGAAATTGCCGATTTATTTATTTAATAGCTATAAGATAAAACAGTGTTCGAACAATTGTGCATTTATCACTCGAAGACAGCTTAATGGCACCTAACCAATGGTCTTTTTCTTTTATAGATCTACATTTATTATTATCGTTATTATTATCATCATCATTACTACTCAATTAATTAATTAAAATTCTATCTATTGCTAATTTTACTTTATCTTTCGTTTCTCTAACTGGTAACTATAGCATTTCTCCCCATTTCTGAAAAGTTTTTTACCTTTTCACAGATAACGCTAACAGTTTGAGCCGATTTAAATTTGTGCTCTGCAAATGCCTTCAACACAGATGAGTTTAAAAAGTTGATGACAAGTAAAACGTTAAAACTTACTTGCAAGTCGCAAGCCAATAGCAAAACCCCAAAATACCGTGCTCTTAAAAGTAGAACATTTTATTGGATAATCCAACCCAAGTGATCTGTCTGCCGGATAGGAGAACACTTCCACGGTTCATACTCACCGACCATTTAACTCTTTCCCAAACAAGCCTTGGTTTTTATGTGTCTGCAGTACAAGTCTTTAGAAAACACTGTGGGAAAAGGAGAAATTGCTCGTAACGAGCAATTTGTCCTTTTCCCACAGTGTTTTCTAGCCTATCGGCAAACTTTCTGCCATTCTCATCAAATTCAAAATTGTCATCTGCAAACACTTTGAGTGTGGGGCAGTCTAAAATTTGTCATTTGGGAAAGGTTAAGATTAATAACTTGTGTATTAGGATTCTCCCAGGTTGTCTAATTTTGAAAGCAAAACAATTTCTGATTGGCTAAACCAAATGGTTTAGCTAATCAGAAGGTGTGTTGCTTTCAAAGTTGGAAAAATAAAAAAAAATGTTCTTGAAAATGGTTGATGAATACGGAAACTTAATTTGTCATCCCGAGACACTTGAGAGTGTTGGTTTGATTCCTTAAAATTACTAACTGTCTAGCAGACGAGACTTAAAATATGCGTTCTTTGAGACGGTGCTATACAGCGAGCACGTTACTAAACTCGAAGTAATAAAGAATGGGTTGCGTCCTGTATCTTGCACTAACCCACACATACAAAATGACTATCAACCTTCGGGGTGGGGAATCGCCCATATTGGGCAAACGATTGCGACGGATATTCAATGCGAAATCAACCGATTCAATCCAAACGTTCTTGTAATCGTAATATTCGAGTTCCCCATACTGATCAATCTCCGAGCAGAGTCGTCGTTCGTTACTCTCACATACATCTATGCAGTGGGCTAAATGACAAGAATCTTGTCAAACCGAGGAAAAGATCTTTTGTTACTGTTTAACTGTTTCATGTGTAACATTATAAAATAGAGAAAGGAAATATGATTCTGAATACATTATAGGTGCGTTCAAACTGATGAATTTACCGGTATAAAATGAAACTATTTTTTTCGAGCCTTTTTACTGATCAGAATTCTTACGCTAAGTTTAACACAAAAGGCTGGGCACATGAATGATGACAACAGTCTTGACACACCGATAAATCTTAAGTTATAAGATTTAAAAACAAGTTACAAGTTAGCACACAAAGCACAAAGTAATCGATATTGGTCTTTCTTTCACCGGCGTTTGTGTCGCCATTTTGAGTTCTGGTCATGTGACGAAAGTATCACGTAATGACGGACTACTTTCTGAGCCAACTACAGAGGTGAATGTGAATGATCCGGAGTGCAAGAGAGTGCATACTGATAGGAAATGTCTCTGGGCAGTCTGTGGAAGGTTATTATAGGAAAAGGTAACTCTAAATGATCTTGTCGAATGCTATTGCTTATAACCTCCCTTTGTTACCTAAACAATTTCATACGGCTCAACGGTTTTCGGAACGCCAGTCAAATGGGCATGTATTCACTCACTACTACTATTTCACAGTTTGTTTTTTTTTATTTTATCATTTAGAACTTGATCCACACTAGGTGCAAGAAGCATCTACATGTAGCTGTTGATAATGGCCCTTTAGGGGTTAACCCCGGCGATGGTATGAAAATGCTGTCGTAGGAGCGAAGTTCGCCATTACTGTATGATTCTACGACGAAAAAAGCTTTTCCAGGGAAGGTGTAGTTTTGGGACCAGGCTTCAAGTTCTATGTATTCGGATATTGATCTACGATGTCCTAAACTCTTTCCCAAACGACAAATTTTAGACTCTTCCAAACTCAAAGAGTTTGCAGACTACAATTTCAAATTCGATAAAAATGGCAGAAAGTTCTCCAAATGAGTGGAAAACACTGTGGGAAAAGGAGAAATTGCTCGTTACGAGCAATTTCTCCTTTTCCCACAGTGTTTTCAAAAGACTTAAACTGCAGACACGTAAAAACAAGGGCTTGTTTGGGAATGGGTTACAATTCATATCAGCGACGGTCTTGTGAAAAAGGATTTCACGCATGTTCGCCCGAAAGCTCAATCGGTAGCGTGCATCAGTTGAAGACACGTGGTCTGGGGTTCGGTCCCTCGCTACGACCCAGGCTCGGCCAATTGATAGTCACTGGGACAAGATTCATTCCTCTCCCACCGCTGATCATTGCTTCGACGATGCCGATTCTGATGGAAAGCAGCCAGTGGCTTGGAAAGAAAATTGTACTGAGCACTGGTAAAAAGAGATTCCAGGAAAGAATGGATAGGTGCACTGGCTGCCGCGATATAACTGAAATAATGTTGAAGACGTCGTTAAACGCCATACAATCAATCAATCAATCAATATCAACGCATCTACGTAATGTATCATATCCGGTATATCGTCGACCAACATGCATCTAATTTTGTCAAAAAAGTAATTCAATCATGGTGTAAAGCGGTCCTGTAACACGCAGAATACTTTCTCAATAGAAGAAAGTTGTGACCCAGATCAGCTTGCCCGAACTGCAAAGGCTGTCATGGGTTGATACTTTTAGTAGATACATTGTAAGCCCCTTTTTCACCAAGCAAGGCTCAATGATAATTATTTCGCTGATTTGTTTTAAGGTAGTAGACCCCTAATACCTCTATACTGCATTGCATAAACTTTTCTTGATAGTTGATAAATTCAGATTTATACAGGTATAATACTTTTGCACATTTTTAACGGACCAGAAATTTCTTTATGCCCATCTTGAAATTATTTGTAGATACTTTTGTTAGTTTCCAGAAAAAGGGAGGTAATTACTATTTCTCTTTACAATGGAAATAAAGTGGTTTTAGATTCATAAATGATAATTCTAGAAGACAAAAAGGGAAAAGTGGCTTGGTTAAAGCAGCACAATAACACTCTTTTTTAATAATAGCAAATTAGCAAATTTTGTAGGATAATATTATTGTGGAAATAGCTGTTTTCTATTAGGGGTCTACTACGTTAAAAGAACAAGTTTTTGTCATGAAAGATTGAGGCAGCAACTTTTACTACACCCAAGATCATATAATTTTTTTCTACTTAATTTGTGTAATTTTCCTTTCTCTCCTTTTATACTTGCTTATTACCGTTTTCAACATTATTACAAGTTCACAAGTTTTGAAAGGTTTATTAACTCTCTCAGTATATTTTGTATTATGTGATATGAGTTAACAAACACATATTATTACGTATGTATTACATAATTACATGTATGTTATTAACATTCATGGCCTGGCAGCCTGCCCATCTTTCCGTGCATTCGGACAGTTTCTTTTTCAAATAGTTCACACAAAAGTTTTAAGCCCGTGACTACATTGTGTCAAAAAAATCGTCCAGGCATGTATAAATTTTTTAAAAAATCAGAACGCTTTTGTTCTCGATACAGTGAAAACTTGATTATTCGATTTATGTATATTGTTTGTTAAAAAAAAAAGACAATTCGCCGCATCCGAAAGTGCTGTGCCATTTAATTAATTGATTAATCATTTATTAGAAGCCCACTGAAATTAATCCCTTATCAAATGGTCCCTCGATTTCAATTACTATTGCAAATATGGGTTGAGTTAACATTGTTGGAAAAGGAGAAAATGCTGGTAGCCAGCATTTTCTCCTTTTCCCACAATCTTCTCTACCCGTCCAGACACATGTAAGCTCATTTTTCACATGTTAAGATTTTTATTCCCTGCAGAATCTTTATGTTTGTCAGAGCCTATTTTTATATTTCATTCGGGGAAAAGGTTTGCCACATATATCCATGGGAGGGTAATCAAAACAGCAAGCTAATAACGTTTTGTTATTCTCTGTTATAACCGTCGTCAAATGTGGACTCGGGATCACGTATTCATTGAAGTTTTTACGCTTCTGTTCTGATTCTAAATTTCCAGGCCAGTTTAATTCAGAGAAATGACCCTCCCCTACAAAATGACCCATGGGTAATTTCTCTACTTAGATGAATGACCCGGGTCATTATTCTACGTAGAAAAATGACCCAGAGGGTCATTTTTCTACGTAGAATAAAGACCCGGGCCATTTCTCAACGTAGTAAAATGACTTCTTGGGTCATTTCTCTACATACAATAATGACACGGATCATTTTGTAGGGGAGGGTCATTTCTCTGCATTACACCGGCATTCAGATAGGCTATAACGTTTTGGCTCACCCAATAAGTAGGCCGGTTCTAAAATAAGGACCTTGGGTAGTATTTATTTCAGGCTTTGCATCATTGTTTTTATTCTAAATTTAGTAACAATCTGACATTTTAAATTCTGATTGGGGGAGGGGCTAGTGATGCGTCATAGCAGACAACTGGTGGAATCTTCGAAGAATGTGACACGTGCAGACAACGCCCATGGTTCTGAAATGGTTTAAATCGGTCACAGATATTATATTCATTTCATGCTTTCCGGTAGGATATCGAGAAATAGCAGTGAAAATATTTTTCGATCTTACACTGGTACCACCAGTGAAAATACCGATTTTTACGCTCTTGTTGCCTAGGTAAATTGCGTATGCCTGACAACCAGTTAGGAAATGTGACGTTATATACCTTATATTTCTCGCGCTTGACGTAACATTGTAATGCGTTGCTATGCGGGAGGGGTACGCCACGGGGAATAACGAAAGAACTCGATTGGATTTTGATAAAGCTCCTCCCAGAAAGGGTTAAAGGCATGAAATAAATAGAATATTTATTTATTATATTTCATCTGATTTTTTCGTCAACGAATGCCATTTTTAAAACTAGTGATCTCAAGTCAATAAACCAGATATTCGGAAGGAGGAAATATCTATTCACTGTGACGGGGAAATAATTCCCCCCAGCTTAAATTACGTCATTTCCTTACCCATAAAATTTCTAAAAATAGACATCTGAAATACCATATATTTCGATCTTTCACCGAAAAAAAAAACCAAATATCCTCTATATCTTTTCCTGAATACTTACATAACAATGACCTTTTTGGCCTGTTGGGAGAAAGTTGCTTAAAGTATCTTGAAAAAAAAGGGGGGGAAAAGCGTAACCAGCATTTTCTCCTTTTTGCCCACAACTTTGTCTACCCTCTCCAACTAGAATAACATCATTTTAGCCACAAAATAATTTTCGTCTGCAATTGCTTTGAAAGTGAACAAGTTTGTTTTGTTGTGTGGTGAAAGAGTGTATTATTCGCATAATGATAAGCTATGGCATTCATATGGCATTCATGTGTACCGGCATGAATTAATAAGTTTTTTGATATCGTTTCCCCAAGGATCATAGTTCCTCAAATCAATGGGCGGGTATCTCATTTTGTTTCCTGAATTATTGAACACCAATCGTTTGATAATTACCATATTTTAACCTTTATTCTGCCTTAAGCGACCAACGAGTTTTTTTTTTTTTTTCAATCGGAAGAATGTAAATAAACATCAGCCTTCACAGACGTCGATTTGATCTTTATTTTTACTCTGCAATTCTATAATTTATCCTCTAAGATATGTAGCTCCTATTAAATTTAAGCAAAAATATTTTTATCTTAAATAACAATTTGAACATAATTGATTTAGAATACCATTACTCCTTCTTATCTGGAGCCCTGGGTCTGTATTCACCAACCATTCTTAAGATTATTTTTTGTCTCATTCTTTAAAATTTTCTGACTGTGAAAGTAACAGAACTTCTGATTTGGTTTAGCCAATCAGAAGTTCTGTTACTTTCACATTGACAAAAATTCTGAAGAATAAGACTAAGAATGTTCTTAAGAATGTTGGTGAATACAGAGCCTGGTTAGGTCTGTGACACGTTATAACAGTGAAAATCAATACAATAACTGTTTTATAACCCGGAACATAATGACCATATTATTGTAATCCATCACCTGAAATACTTGTAATACCTTCAATATACATCTGTTATAAAAACATGGCGCCAGTCCGTTCTGGTCCATGCAACACGTTCCAAGGCCCGCATATAAAGTAGCTAACAGTGGTTCCGAGAGAGCAAAACACCACTTTCGCTTTAACCAACGTGGATAACGAACTAAATACCTTTCCACACCTTGAAAATTACCTTATATATATCCTACACCTAACTTGTATCAAGGAAAGTAACCAATCTTATTACATTCATTCATTTACATTCATTCATTTTTCCTACCATCACCGTGTCGTCAAACAGGTGCCCCGAACTAGTCATTATGATCTGCTAGATGGCATTCTACAAATATACATCTATAAGTTCGAATTTTAAAATATACCTTTATTCAATAAACGCTACCTGGTGCGATTCATTCAGCTATGATCAGCTACATGTAGCATATATAACCTGCGCACCGGTCATTTATGTAAACAGCCCCCGACAGGCTTGGGAAATAGCTTCAGTGTAAGCCCTACTTTTCCCATCTTCGCGAGCCAAGGTTACGATCACTACATGGATTTCGAGATTCCTGCGATGCACCCTCTATTAGATGCTGGTTATTACCCCCCTTTACATCATATTTCTAAAAGCCAATGAAATATCGTTTTACAAACCGCTTACGAATACACATGAAGCGATAAGCAGACATCCACGTGGGTTTCCATGTTTACCTTCTATTTGAAAGGTAGCGTCCTTATTCTATATTTATCAAAGATAAAATGCTACTAGCGATTTCATCTGGCTGCATCCAATGAAAAAAGCTTATCGGGGGAATGGAAAATTCAAACTCGATGCGCCAAGGGTAGAATAGCGTAGTGAATCGTCAGCCTTGGCTTGCGAAGATGTACTATTCCATTGTATATGAATGGGTGATGCGTCATATAAGCAGACAGGTCGAATCTTCGAGGAATATGATAGGCCTATACAACGCCAAACTGGTGAGACCTTCCCAAGTTCTTGTGACGATAGTATCGTAGCACGCCAGCAGACATACCTAATGA